>OZ002745.1:17500000-18750000 GCA_963924295.1 Dioctria rufipes
TATGAGCATTCAAATTCCTCAATTTAGATTGTATATTCTTCGGATAGTTGACAACTGTCCAGAATAGGTCTATGTGTGAAAAGGAAAAGGTAAAAGAAAAGGTAAATCCTAACGTTTTGAAAGGTGCGACAGGTTAAGTATGCGTTCCTATAATTTTTTATGAATCACTTTATAACTTCTGAACAATAAAAGCCAATGTTGGTTATTTATATTTTATTAGGCATATAATTTTGAAGTTTTTCAATCGATTTATTTTATCCTGTAATATATGTAAAAAATTTTGGAAGATTCTATAGATGGAAAAAAAATTAAAATCATTAGTTAGATAAATTAAAGCTCGTATGCTGAGATATCTGACACCGGGTTTCAGCAGGGAATGGAATCGCCCAACAATGAAACCGCCCCTATATATTATTTATCAATCATACATATTTTTAATACCACCTCAGAGCAGTTGTAAAAATAATATTTTGAAAATAATCTAACATTTATTCTGGTTGGTGAATTAGTTAAAATCCTCGATGTTGTCAAAATTATCCATGGAATAATATTGATCGATGAATATGGCGTAAATATCTTGTTAAGGGAACAGTACGAAATCTTATAGCATTTTATAGTTCTTCTTCCATATCTTTATATTATTGCTGACTGAATACTTTTCTAGAATCCTCTGTAAGTGGGCTGTTTAATAAGTCATTTATTTTCGACATTGTGCTCTATTAGCTCGAAAGACTTTGCGTAACAATTTTCCAACGTTTTAGCCATCGAAAAAATTCGATTTCTTAAAGTTTAATATAAAAGGTGCGTTTGTTTCAACTATATCTTCCTCGATTAACACGATTTTTTTTCAATGCAAAAATTAATTTTTTATCAACACGCGGATATTTTTTTTTTTAAGAAAGTTACTCGTGCGATTTGAACGCCATCTATTATCAAAGTACCTGATTTATCAAATAACCTCTGTATAAGTTATATGCCCCAACCTTAGTTAATTTACTTTTGCGTATTACAGGACAGTGATGTTATATATGGTGGAAATGTTATATAGGTATATGCAATTAAGTAGTTTTCGCCCTGATTGGAAAACATCAATAGAGATGGAAAAAATATACGGTGTCGTTGCTTTAGAAGTCTGGCCAAGCTTACTATTTCAGTACTTTTCTTGCCCTGTATACGTATATCTTCTGGCCTGTAGAAAATCATTTCCTTCACAATGTGGGAAATTATATGAAGCTTTCTTTCTCAGTTTAGCCTCTTCTGATATTTACATAGATATATGCAGAGGATAGATCTGTTTGTAAACCATTTAAATTGAACCGCAATCGCGATCACTCTTCACAAATCTTTACTCTTTGTGGATATGATTGAACAATGAAAACCGTCGATTGCAGATTTCTAACCTAATTTTTATCTTTTTTCTTCATAATTATAGCGAAATCTCTAGGGAATAACATTTTCAGACATAAGGTAATGAGTACCTAAGATTATTCCATCAAATATCTAGAAAAATTTAGAGTTGGTCGCATTTTTAGTACAATGAAACCGACCAACAATAATATCAAATCCAAGTTGCATTTACGATGGAATTTCTTGTAGGTGCATTTGATTGACTAGATCTAATCAAGATAATGATAGAAGATGATTACATTGCCTTTATTATGTTGCGATTATCCCCGAATGATTCTATTTCCCGTGACACGCTATCAGCCAGTCATATTTCTGCATTCGTAATTTATCTTGGTAATTTCAGTGAACTTCCGACTAGACTTTGCTAGATATCCATGGGGAAAATGAAATCAACGCCCAAAGGTACATAGAATAAGATTTGTTTTGTTTTGTTTTAAAATTAAATAAAAACGAAGCAATGAATTTAGAAGCAAACAATTGCCTAGTGATGCTTGTTCCTTTACTTATTTCACCTGATTTCGTGCGTCATATTATTACAACAAAATCCAAATCCTCAATAGATATACATACGCAAGTACATAGATACTATGTATATGTATGTTTAGTAATAAAGTGTCTCAAAAATTACAGTATCGTAGTAGTATTTCGTGTAACTTTTGCACAAATTAAAAGCCTGACAGAAATTTAAATCACATATTACAATCCTGACTAGACTTCAGATATTTATGTATTTCCAGCTTTATTGGATAATTTGTAAAAGCAAAAAATAAATTGTCCATGAAAATGTTCTGATCGTCCCCATTTTCCCTAAAATTAATTAAATTTTAAGGGGTTTCCGTTGAACATTGAGTTCGTGTGCCGCTTATACAAGCCATACTCCGTAGAAGAATTAATTAATTATTTGCGATTTCCCAAATGGCAATAACTTAGTGATGAAAGTCTTTTTGAGATTCCCCCATTCTGTGACTTATGTAGGTATACATATATATACTATAGAAATGCAAAATCGTTTTGATATCATGTCAAGATAGTTGTTGTGATTTCCTCAATTATCAGTTCTTATGGAACTAATTTATCACCTCTAGTCGAACAGAAAGGACACTATGAACTATATTTCTAAATATATACATACATATATCTTAATTTTTCCGCCATATCCTGTGTTCACATAGCCTTATTGTTTATAGTACCGTTGACAATAGATTTTTTATCTATGGGGAGACTTTTGCACATTAATCATAGCAAAGCTGACAGGTTTGACTAATTCTGGGCTTGAAATGTCTTATTGCTCTTAAAAAGACAACCACCCAAACCTTAACTGTAACAATTGATAGAGCTCCATTAATTCTAATAACAAAATTACTTAGCTCCGGCTTTCTGTGTTCGTAAAATTCTACACAATTTTTCTTATCTATGGGAAAATGTAATAAATTGCTTTTCCTATTTCGGATAGAGGTGGTGGTAGGTAAATATATCGAGTTTCTATGCTTCCACATGGTGAAACCCCCGCATTTGACCTTAACTAATTTTTTAGCTATGGCCGATTGCTGGGAGGCAGAATTTAAATTTATTGCGCAGTTAAATTTCTTGTATGTCTTTTTTTTACTGTAGTCTGGTCGGCAAAAGAAGAAATAAATAATAATAAAAAATAACGTCAAATTTATAAAAAAATATAAAATTAAGCTTTTCTTAAGATTCCGAAATCAGATAAGAAAAAATGTGTAATTTTATTTCTTCCATTCCGACTTTTCATTCAGGCATATTCGAAAGTCTTCCGAAATTTCCTCCTACTTCGTTGTTTTATTCAGGTAACTCTGGAAAAGATTTTTTTAAACACACTTCCATTTACTGTTACGAGCGTATTTAACTTCCTAAAAAATCTCAATGTAATCAAGCTTGCTCATGATTATCTTGGAAAATTGTCCAATATTAAACGATATCTGGTATAGGTTTCTAATTGTAGTTTGGTATTTATGCTCGTAATGATTTGCACATTTGAACTAACTAACTACCTGTAAGCCCTCACTCTTACAACCCCTAACTCCTCCTTTCTGCTAGTACGGAGTTGAACTGTATGAATATTAGCTAGAAAAACAAACATTCGCTCAAATCGGATGAATTTTAAATATATATGTCCGTATGTACAAAAAAGAAATATTGAATATCACAACATGCTTGTCCAGAACAGAGATTTAATTTAAAATTAAGTCAAAACTCTCAATAGCAAACAATAAATTTGGTTCATTATAATGTAGAAAGCAAAACTGATTCTTGTCAATACGAAATTTCTCTATAAGAATTGATGAGCTGCCAAAAACAGACGAGTATTTGTGTAGTACCTATAGTAATTCTGATTTTCAGCCATTTAATTTGTGCACAAGTACAAAAAACAACAACCAACAACAGCTCTACTCCCTCCATCCTGTATATTTGCTTTCAGCTTTCGACCATAAAAGAGCAAATATTCATTGAGGCTTTTAAAAGACTTATTCCGTCATTCAAATTGGCTCGTATAACATATAACCAAACATACACACACACAGTTACACATACGCTACAAAAAAAAATATGAGTACTTACTTTGAACTAGCTTTTCGTTGACCTAATATTTATCTACCATTTCAGATATATCTTCATTGAATAATGGCAACAACAATTCGTTCAAATGGTAAGTACCAACAAAACTAAATTTCTTATATTTCTTTATTCAGTTCAGGTAAATTTACAATCGATTTCCTTTTTTTTTTTTTTTTTTGTTAAATGTGTCTATTAAATTCAAACCGATTGAAATAGAATTTTACTCAACATAGAAAGATAAAGAGATTTTCAATAGTCTTGCATTTTTCAAATTGTGCAAAAATCCATTAAATATTTTACGAACTTTGCACTCAAATTCCTTCAAATCCTTCCTTTCTTGGATTTCTTTGGAAATTGAAGTGAATCGAAATCAATACGAATTTATCAATTAATTTCGTTTGACATGTTTTGTATATAAATGAAATTGATTGTTTTGATTGAAAAGATATGGTATTTTTCTTAAATAAATTAAACAATAAAATCTATAACTTACGTTTGAAGAAGATACATAGGTAAATCCGACTGTGTCGACTGTGCGAAGAGGAAGCTGAAATTTCGATGCTTATTACATATGTTTATGTAAGTGCACAGCACTGCAGGCTTAAGGTTGCAAATCAGTCGAGAAACACTTATCTCTTCAAATAATTTGCAATCTAATCTTAGTTGCAATAATCAAATTCGTAAAACGAACCATTAAAGTGGTTAGGCGAAATCGAGTCGTTTGGACGCGGTGCCCGCATTGTCTTAGTGGTCTAGCCGCCACCTACCTTTAATAACTTACGTTCTTTATTTTCGTTCTTATAATTAGTTTCTGGTGTACCCTAGGACTCTATCTTTAGTCCTCTATTATTTTACAGAAAAATTGTATTAGTGTAGTCCAGTTTTAGCTTCAATTCTTGGATTTCCAAATTCCATATTTCAATCAGCTCCGTTGAAAACTATGACTTCCCACAAAATTTCTCAGCTGACGCACTTTAATTTTCTCTGCTATATTCCATTCCTAAGATTTCATGTAAATATTCCACTTGAAACTCAAATGAATATTCCACGTCAACTTATACTATATGAATCTCCTAGGATGTTGGTATATGAAATTCCACTCAATTTCTTTGCTTGCCATTCCCAAGATGATTCTATATGAATTCCACGTACATTTTTTTTACTGGACTCCTTGTGAGCATATGCAAAAGAGAATTTTTAATACTAAGTCATAACAGTATACCACTTAACACTAAACGCACTTATAATTATATATAGGTAGCTGCTTATACAGGTCTTCTTTTTAAATATTAAGAGTACCATCATCACAAGAAATAATCTTAGGTACATCAAAAAAGTTAGTACTTTTCTGAAGCGATCAATATTCATTTCCGTTTTATCGAAATTGCTACAAAGACAGGCGATGGAGGACGAGGAGTAGAAGGTAAAAAGTTTTAAAAAGAAGCTTTTTATATTAGAAATTCCTGCTCTCCTCTACGGCCCCCTTATTATTGTTGTATATTTTCACAAATATTCGATTTTTTTAATTTTTTTATTTTATTTGCTCGAAGAAGAAATCTTCTCGTCGTCATGGAAATTTCAAAGATTTAACAGAATAATTATGTTGTTTAGGAATTGATTGGCTTAACATAGACGTCGAGATTAATAAAAGAAATTTTTAATTAGGGGGAATATTTGCAGGATGTTATCGTTTTTGGACTTTCCTTGGGGACACCCATCATGTTTTGCTTTTTCTTTGAATTCACTTATTTTAACCATTGGCTGAATGGGTTGAATTTGTGAAAACTATATCTCGCAAAAATACAATGAAATGACTGTTCTTTTTTTGTTCTGAAGTAATGAGATATGAATGTAATACAAAAATCTCGTTAAATTTTGAAATATGTATTAAAAGAAACTAAGCAGATTTTTGTATTTGTATACTTTTTACATGAAATTGAATTTTATATGTAAATCATGAGAGTATGAAACCAAATTTAAATATTTGCATTCCTAATGGGACTGATTACTTAGGCAAATCTTAAAATAATTCGACGCATTCATTGAACGTAACATTGAGTTTTTTCGGCAGATGGAATTCGGAGTCTTCAAAAAGTGAATTTTGACGTTTATCACAAATCATCGTGTGATGAAATAATCACGTGAATTACACTTTAAAGCTTTCAAATCACACTTGATGTTTATTTATATACTAAATTGAAACTAAGTTTATACTATTTCAAAGTACAATTTTACACCAAAATTTTACAATGTGCCTTTCGATGAATTGGTTTTAGAGCAATCACTTTTAGGGATTTTGTTTTTTGTGATGATGGCAAAGTTCGGGGGATACCCTATGATGCCGTAGCACAGCCTTGGCAGGAAAAGAAGAAGGGATAGGGAATCGGGGATTATTGGGTTGAGTCAAAGAGGTGACGGTGTTCATTGCGCTTGAATTCTTTTAGGTATGGGCCGAAAGAATTCAAGCGCAATGAACACCGTCACCTCCTTGACTCAACCCAATAATCCCCGAGGAATACAGATGATGGTAGATCGTTCCACATTCGTACTGCCTGGTAATGAAGGATTCACGGAATTTCACGATACATCCAAATTTGACTTCAAGGGATCAGGCTAGAAATTTCGTCAGAGCAATAGCGATAGAAGTAGCGATAAAAGAGATAGACAACCGACATTTCGCCGGTTCTCTAGGGAATCAATAGTTGCTGTTGATATGTCATAGCCAATATGTCGGAAGGCTTTCTTTTGGACTTTGTCTAATGCGGACAATGCAGTACGTCTAGCCCCTACCCAAATTATTCTAATCAGAGCCTGATGTGAGACTAGTAGATTTGCTCCAAGTCTGATGCAGTAAAATATTTCTTGCATCTTTGCAAGAGGCCCAAACATTTCATCGTGTTTTTGGCGATACCAATAATACGATCGAACGAACTAAGATTATTGGAAATTTCAATGATGCCTAAGATGTTAAAGGAAGGCGACTTCGAGATATCTTCTCCATTGACGGAAATGGGTTGAGCGAGTGTTGCAGTACGTTTGAGTGATTACAGACAACATTGCGTTTTGAAAGCATTAAACGAGACCCGTTTCGCTCTGTTCTAAGCGAGTATTGTTGTAATGTCATGGTTTAGTGAACTGAACATGTGGCTTTGTTTGTCAACTGTAGCATTCCCATGGGAATCAGCTATAGAGTCGAACGAGTACACGGAATCAGGGGTGCTGTCATCTACAAAACTATGAATAGGATTGAAAGTGACAGCTAGTAGATCATTAATAAAAATAAGGAAGAAAGAAGGAGAGAGCACAGATCCTTGCGGTACACCGGCATGAATTATAAAACGGTCCGAAATAATTCCATTGAACGGCGGGAGAGAAAACTTTCAATCCATTTTAAGAAAAGAGGGTCTAACCTAATGCATGAAGTTTTCTAAAAGAGTAGAATACCAGACTCTACCGAAGACCTTTGCGATATCTAATGCGATGATTTCAGATTCCTCAAAATAATGGAGACATTGATTCCAACACTCGGTAAGTAATGTTAGTTAATTTCCAGTAGAGCGGCCAGCATGAAAGCAGCATTGGCGATCGCTTTTATTTTTCACTTAAGGTTTTCAAGGCTACGTTGGAGTCGGCTTAAACTATTCATATATTACCCATCAAGGCGATGAAGTCTCCAATTTTAATTTTTCCATTAATTGTATTCCTTCTGTGTAGGAGAATGCAATGGCTCTTAATTTGAGTCTGGCTGCTTGAAGTTGAGTGATAGCTCGAGAAGTTGTCTGGAACTATCTGGAGTATACCACAAGTACTCAAACTTAATTTGAGTCCTACTGGTTTTATTTTAGTGCTATTCTGATAAATGATCAAACTTCTTGATTGCTGGCTGGCTACAGCTTCCTCAAAGTGTTCTTTGTGACGCTAAATAGTAGTATACTAATGTTGAGTTAGTGGCTTCCTCAAAGTGTTCTTTGAGACGCTATGTAGTAGTATACTAATGTTGTTTTAATGGCTCGAAAGACCATGTGTAATTCAGTGGTTCTTGAATTCCTACAACGTATGGAGAGGTCGAAAACTACTAGTAAATTAAACTTCGTTCGATTTTAACTCTGGACTTTATTTGACTAATACACTTAATTTATATACAAAAAAATGATGATTTACACATTTAGAACAGAAATCTTAAAGAATGCATTACAAAATTATATTGGAACACAAAGTGACATGAAAAAAATACACAGCAAAATATTAAGCAATAGTAACAAGAAAGTAATGCATATGCGCATTATATTGCATCACACTAAATTCATTGCCCATGCTATATGTAGGTTAACACAGATTGCACTCGGAAATGTAAACAAAGTGCAATTGATTATTACGATTGCGAGTGAAGCTCGAATTGCTGACATTGTTATTGGGTCTTAGGTAGATGAATTTAGCGTGATTTCTTTTACATTGAAATAGAATTGAAAAGTTATTGTTCTGCACCATAGAAACGAAGTATGGTATTAAGACAAAAAAAACAACAATTGAAAACATTCCATTGTAGTGCTTGCTCTAACAAATCTAACTACCAATTGCTTCCAAAATTCTAGTCATAGAATAAAATGAGCGATTTACGCAGAATATTGTATAAAACGGACGTTTCATGCTTAAAATTCTGATAAACCATACGTTCATCCGAATTGTAAGCATGAAACGTGATTTTGCATAAATACCATTAACAAAAGTAGTTTCTAAGCTCCGAAAGCTTTCCTATCAGAAGAGACCGCATCACTCTACCATACCATAAATTTAATTTGATCCCCTATTGTGCAGAAGAACTAGAATAAAGGATGCGTTTTTAGTCTGAATGTTTGTAGTAGTAAGCTTATACATAGGTACACAGCACAAGGACAAGGATTAATTTTAAATAGTGCAGACTCCGCAAAGGTATTCAAGTTTAATTACTCCTCCAGAAAATGAAATAAGTTCCAATTTTTAGCTGCTTTTTACGGGTGGTTTATTTATTGTTGGTATTTTTTTTTTAATTAAGTAAGGGAGCACAAGTAAATACGTAAATTATGTAATTTTATTTTTAAGACTTCGGCTGATTTTAGGGAGAGGTTTGTTGTTATTCTAGAAATGCATAATCATTCTAAATTGTTTAATAAAATAAACTAGTCAGGAGATAGTTTTCTTAACTACTATATTTTATGTTAACTATGTAGCAGCAACACAAATAATGTAGAAAAGGAAATTATCCCTAGATTAAGAGATAATCACGAAAAGTATGATTTTTAAGATGAGCAAATTTTATTTATTTTAAGGGCTTTAAAATCGCTGATTTTATAATTTCCCGATGTTCTTTAAGCTTATCAGAAAAATGTGTCAACCGTTTCTAAAAATTTTATGCGGTTTTTGGGAAAAGAAGGCAACTCTGTGAAGAAGAGGTTTCAACTTTCCATTTACATTCTCCAATCATCATTCGGTAAATTCCAGGTAATTTTTAAGTCAATTGTACACTTCCTGCTATACTATAAGTAAAACGATTCATTCTTGATTGAAAAATAATACTACCAACAAACGTTTCCAGCTTCGATTTATCGATTACTTGAGTCAAGATTATTTATAGTTATGGAAAACCAGATGATTTCTTTTTACCATAATTCTCTCAAATTATAATTTCTTGTAATTATCATTGTCAATTTCAGTATTTCGAACCGAATAAAAGTTTGCAATTGACAGTTCATGGAACTTAATTCGAAGCATTTATATTTGGTGGAATATTTCTACCAGCTGCTAGTTTCTTTTCATTAGTTTCCAAATGAGAAAATATTCTGTCGCCTCTATTATCGAGATTTCCCCCTTCATAAACTTTTCATGAACCTATGTCAATTTCCCTTAACACAAAGAAATTTCTCTTTAGGGTTAATCATAAGTTTCCAAAGTTTTAAACAGATTAACTGTGGACTCTATAGTTATCCATTCATAACTCTGAAAAACCTTTGACATGTTTAGCAGATTCACCTGGGAGTTGATGATAATAGGATAGAATTGTTGATTCAAATATAATCATAAAATTTCTCTACCTGGCTCCGACCATAAATATTTAATAATCAGGTAACCAAAAAAATTTAAGACTTAAAACATAACATTTTTCGTTGGGGAAAAAAAAGTTGATACTATATACATAGTCACTGTTTGCTGTGTTGTGACCAGTAGCTTTAAATAAACCAGCTGTCTAAAAGTTTATTGGTTGGATATTACTGTGTTCCTCCATATCATAAAAGTTTTTAATCTCAAGCTATTTCCTTATATCTGTGACATGAATACTATTACAAACATACGGATTTGAAAAAAATGACATACACATATACTCAGATAACGTTAGTTTAGTTTAGAATTAACTAAATTAAATTAAAAAAAAAACTGGGACACGTCTGAATTCATGGAAGGTCATTAAAATCGAGCCGGTTCACTTAGAGTAAGAGAGAATTCCATTAAAATCGTTTTACAATGACATCATTTATATAGCTAGAAGCATAACGTACATTCAAGACAGTATCAAAAAGACAATTTAAGTCAACGTTATTATGCCATCGAAAGATTCGATGGTCAGTAAATGGGATTGAAAGTAATCGAAATGATATCATTGTTGAATATCAAAATAAAAGAGACGGAGAAAGAATTTTGCCCTGGGGCAAACCGAACGTTACGCCACCTAAGCTTTTAAATTTTTTAGTCTTTCCAACGTTATTGGATACATGAATCCTTAAGTTCAATTTACATAGACTCACTTACCTTTAGGTGGCACAAATGACAAAAGTTAATGGCATGGAAAGATTTGAATGTTTTTGGCTTAAATGTGTGAACATTAAATAGATAGGAATTCAAAAATCTGATGAATTTTTTTGAAGATTGCTATAGGTATATGATAATGGTTTCTTTAAGGTAATTTAAAAGATCAATCACAGTATAGAAATTATTTTATCGAACCCGATATTCTAAATAAGTACAATTAAATAAAGCAACAAAATCCTTATACGATTTAACGGTTTTGCAGTTTTAAGCATGGAAAATTCACCAAACCAGCTTAATTACTCATTAAATGAGTTATTCCGTTTATATTTGTTGATTGTTATGTAAACATATATCACCCGTTTATAAATTCGAATATAAAATTTTACCCAATATGTTCATAATAATATTACATACAACAACAACAGCTATTTCATGCTGGATTTAACTGACAATAAGCATAATTTTAATTATAATTTTAAAAAATATTTAATTCAGCTGGAGAAATTCATGCCTGAAATATATTTTTTATTTTGCATTATTATTTTGTGAAATGAACAGATGTTCTTTTTAGAAAACCATTGGGATAATAATATACATATTTAGTTATATTTTGCGAGTAATATTTTATTTGGTAGTGCGGAGATCATTCAAAATTGTTGGCGAAGGCAGGCATTCATCATAGACAAAGGCTGGTAAACGTTATGCTGTCGGTATAGATGCGCAAGGTATACGTCCGGATATCAATTTATTGCAATGCAAATAGTTTCACGCCATTTATTTGCTAGATTAAACTAGTTCAATTCAAAATAACAACAGTTAAAAGAGCTGCTCATTGGATGTTCTTTTAGAAGGTTTTAGCTCCATATCTCATGTATAGAGGCTACTTTTACTACAATTTAATATTTTAATTTTACCATTAGATAACTCCAAATTCTTCAGATATTGGCTGAATGGATGTAATTTAGAAAATTTAATGAATACAATTCTTTAAAATTCTTTACAATATGCAGAAGTAAGGTAGAAATGGAAATTTTTTTGTCAAAATCAAGTTATGGCTTTTCGAATTATGGCGGCATAGAGTTGGCTTTGAAAGACTTAAATAATAATTTGATTTTGTTTGGTTAGGAATTTTAATGAACTTTTTTGTCTTTACTTTTTACCAAAAACTTTCCTCACTTAAAACGCTTATAAACACTAATTCTGATGTTGAGGGAATTTACGTAGCCCGCGCAAACGTATTTGCTTATTTTCAATAGGTTTTGTAGATAGTAATAATTCTGGCGTTCGCCTGGACTCGAATTCCTAATCTTGCATATACACGGAATTTTGGAACTGAGTGCAGGATATAAATGTGTCCAATCGACTTACAAAATTACAAAAATTTTCTACAAACTGCAGTTTGGCAATACCTTATGAACTAAAATGTGAAATACGTGTGTCTCGTTTTAATGTAGGTATTGGCACTTTTGCAATTAGAAGTCTTAACAAGTTTTTTGCTTACTATGCAAATCTGTGAGGCAGAACATTTTTTGCGCAGATAACATTAATACCACTAGAAATCAGAACACGGTTGTGAAGCTTATAGTAAACGAACGACAGAATAAAGAAACATGACCTTATACATATCAGTTTGGGTATAAAAGAGGAATTTACGGGTTGGGCGAATTTGTTTACGATCTTATAATGACGCTTCTTAAAGATCATGTCAATTAATAACGTTGGAGTTTATTGGATATTTTTGAAGTGGCAAATCACTTACGTACGTATACTTCTCTAGCCGTAAAATGCCAATTTAGCTGGGGTCACAAAATAAATAAATTGTTCGTTTTTCATAACTTGTTTATATACAATAAAAAACAACTACTTATCCTTTGTAGTAAAATCTATTCACAAATAGAGTTCACTAAAAAAAGATTCCAATCAGGACAAGATCAAAATTTCGTTGGGTAAAGACATTACTCGTACATTTCATAAAATTTATGTATACCTACACAATAACTACATGCCCCCTACATACCTAAGTAGAACATACTTTTTTTTTAGAGTTTTCCTAAAGTAAACCGATACAACTTTCTATCCGTCAGGGTTCTCTAAAGTTTTCAATAGCTGTCACTTAGCAATTGTTAGAATGGAAACATTTTTCCATATATACTACATATGGACATGTCCCAGGATTTAACATAAAATTTGCATTAATGGTGTAAATGTGTCCATATGACTTTTATATAGATTCTCTCTGGAAAATATCTTCCAAGATGAAAATATATCTGTACCCACCAATAGGGTTGTTAGATACATATACTCCTGGTATACGTGTGTACTTAGAGATACCACAACGAAGTCATATTTTTTTTTAGTAAAAAAATGTTCATAGACGATTGTATCATTTGAGTGGTACTTCAAAGACTCGACTTATGTGTATATGTATAAGTCCTTTATACATCTATCCACAGACCACATTATACTTGCTATTATAAAAACCAGGACTTAGGACGATATCTCGACTAGAATACTCAGACAGTTATATAATCATCCTTTTCACTGCACTGTAGACATGATAATTTTCTTGGTGAGATTACTTCTTACAAGATTTTTCACTCGAAGTTTTATTTCAAATAATTCCCAGTCACTATCTATCACACTTATTAACGGTTGCCCAAAGGAAACAAAAATGAAATTACAACTTATGATCTATGTTAATTATCTAACTAGTATCCAACTTCCCGTAATACCATTAGTATTGCAGAGATAAATTTAAAATGATTTTCTTCTCCAGGGCCAGCGAAGAGACAGCAGCCTTTCAATTCATCCCACATAACGTTGACTTTGTTGGGAGGGGGAGGGGTTAGGTTAGTTATATTCGCGAAAGTCTTTAAACGTTTAATGTTTCTTTTACAACTACAGTCAGGGGTGACATCTCGTTAAACGCTTGTACTTCGAGTTTCGGTTTTATGCGAACATAAACTTCGAACAAGCTGTCGGGGATATCAGGACCTAAGTTGCTCTCTTCCTTTGGGTACGTGACCAATTTAAAACACTAAACGATATCAAGTAGCAGTAAGCTTCTCCATTTACTACCCATTCTACTGTGCTACAAAAATTATTCTGAGAGCCCAGATATAAAAGAAACATCTTCTCTGGCTCTTGTTCTTATGTATTTAGGTTCAACACACAAAAAGCCTTGGAATCGAATTCACAAAACAAAAGGAAAACACACTGCATTACGAAGCTTTGATGTTTTTTTGTTATTCTACCTTAGTATATAAAAAGGCGCAAATTAAATTAAGGAATCTCAATGTACAAAAAAGGATATGCAACCTTTATTCGTCCCAATCAGAAAATTGTAAATCTATCAATTTGTATAGGCATTATATCGAACTATAGAAAACTTGACAGATCCCTTTCAGCAATTAAGTATTAGAGAGTCTGAAAATAGATCTCGAGTATGTAACAGTAATAAAATTCAGGAACCAATAATCAGAGCATCATTAATGGTGTACCCTCTTTCAGGGATTTTATGGTTCTGACTTATCTCGATAATCTTTACTGGTGGCCGGTGAAATAAATGGCCTGGAAGGTTATTAATTCGAGCTCCTCTAGTGAAAACCTATATAGCTGTACCCTTTTGGCATTCTGTGGCATTTGCCAATTAAATGCTTTCAATGTTTTATGGTGACACATTTATTGTAGAGGCACTAAGCAAACATTTCGATCGATTAATTGGTTACAAGCAGAACAATAACAACACAGAGACAATATAGTATGTATATAGCATAAATAGATATTGGTGTTTTAGGCGGAAGTGATGTTAATTATATTATTTTCCGTTGTACATGTCTTTTCTATTTGCAAATAGCTTAATTAAAATTCAAATGGTAAATGGTAGTTTTGGAAATCTTATATTATTCCTGTCTTTTATCAATTTCTGCAATGACATTTGAAGGTGATTTTTTAATTGGATATTCATTTCTATAATAACTACGTTCTTTATTCATTAAAGATTAAGAAAATGAATGATAAAATAAAGAAAATACACAATAATAATAATGTAATTCTTGAGGTCTCCGACAATAACTGAGATTTTTTTCATGTTGGCTGAAATTCGTAAACTGTAAGTAGTACAACTCTTCCATAAAATTGAAAACAATAATAGGACTTGAAATTAAAAGCCTTATAATAAAAATACAGAATTTATATATTTTTAAGAATCTCGATAGAACGTCGAAGAAACCAAGGTCAATCAGGTCAACTAATGCATTTTTGTTTTCTTAATTAATAACAAGTTTTTCGTTTAATGAGTTGAAATTAAGCGGTTTTTTTTATTATTTCAATTTGCATAAAAAGCAAAACATTTAATAGTGTCAAAACCCGGGAATTTGCGTTGAACCAAATATTAAAATCATTTAAATAAAAATGTCCGAAGCTGAGCAGAAGGTCAAAAGAGGCCGTATAAAAGGTTCGATGACAAAGCTGAAAACATTTATTGAGATAACTCTGCCTGAAAGAAAGACGCTCGAAGAATTTGAAGCAAGATCAGAAGTCTTAGATAAACTAATGGCAGAGTTTGTCGCCGTAGAGACAAATTAGCCACCCTCGAAGTACCCTCTGAGTTTTCGGATTTTGAAGGCAAGTACATCACAATAAAGCCTGTACTTGTAAAAACAATAAAAGATATAAAACCTGATAATCCCGCACTTAGTTCAACGGAAGTAGACCTGAATCAAACCATGAGCAGAAACTTCGATCAGCAACGATCCTTCTGTGACAATTTTAATCAATCGAATTCTCACAGCAATATTTTGCAAATCCGGTTGCCCAAAATACAGATTCAGTCTTTCACTGGAGATTATAAGGACTGGCCGTCATTCAACGATTTGTTTCTCTCATCCGTCGACCAAAGACAAGGGCTGTCGGCTTCTCATAAACTGCAATATTAAAAGGGTTTTCTAAAGGGTGAAGCGGCCGCATTCATTAAGCACATCACAGTAACTGATGCAAAGTACAAAGAAGCATGGTCTAAGCTGGTAGCGCGCTATGACAAGAAACGTCATATCTTAAACTCCTATATAAAAACATTCATCAATCAATGCAATTTGTCGCACCCGTCATCAACAATGTTGCGAAAACTCACAGACACATCTGATGAGTTAATCTGAGGTATTTCAACTCTAGGAAAAAAGACAATGGATAGAGATCCGTAGCTTATCTACCTCATCCTCAACAAAACTGATTCAGAAACCAAACAAGCTTGGGCGGAAAAGATTGCAGCCAATGACCTTGTCTCCTATCAAGACCTGATAAATTTTCTTAATAAGCGATGCGACGCCTTAGAAACTGTTGAGCCATCTATTAAAAGGACACAGCCTGGAAAATCAGCAATCCGTGCCCTTCACTCCAACACCTCCAGACGTTGTCCAGAATGTTCTGAAGGGCATCCACTTTTCCATTCCTCGAAGTTCAAGGGTATGGATATAATGGCTAGGCATCAATTGGAGACTAAACACACATTATGCTTCAATTGCCTTAGTGCTGGACATCATTCACAGAAGTGTAGTCGACATTTTGATGCCACTACTGTAGACAAGCACATCACTCATTACTGCATCTCAACCAGACTTCAACCGATAAAGTTACCGCACATCACTCATCAAGCAAGTCCTCTCACCTTCATTCAAACAATTCACGGCCTGTCACCTCAAGCAACCTGAATCCTCAACAAGCCACATTCAAGTCAACAAAAGCTGATTCATGCAACTCGCAAGCAGTTGGGAATCCGCAAATCAATGCCTTGACATCGATTAACTCACAGCACACCCAACTACCACTGCTACCAACTGCACTAGTTAACTTTCCAGATGTAAACGGAGTACCACAACTATGTCGTCTTTTGGTTGATTCCGGAGCTTAGGCATCTTTCGTGTCAGAAGATTGTGTACAGTGTCTAAGACTGAAACGTCAAAGGTCCAATATCGCAATTGAGGGTCTCGGATCGGTAAAAACTGCATACACCAGAGGAAGGCTGGCTCTCAAACTTACATTGCGGCTTGATAAGGCACAACACATTACCATTCATGCCTTCGTTCTGAATAAACTAACGTCAGCACAACCTGTAACAGATTTTCAAGTTCAGAACTGGGATTATATTAAAGGACTCCCACTTGGAGATCCACCTTTCAACCGCTCGAGCAAGATTGACATCTTGCTAGGAGCAGAACACTTTATTCAGATTCTGAAGGAAGGGCAATGCATCATCCAGCACTACAGAATACCATATTCAGATACATCGTGGCGGGAGTAGTACACAAGGTAAATGGAACATTGCCAATTATAGGTTTACACGCAGATATTATAGACATTGATGCAGCCTTACAGAAGTTTTGGGAAATAGAAGAAATCCCTCAACAAGAGCCATCCTACACCGCAGAGGAACAATTCTGCGAAACACATTTCATGCAAAATCATTATATTGATGACGTCACTGGGTGCTATACAGTTCGCCTTCCTTTTAAAGACTCCTTAGAGACAACAATCCGCAGATTTAAATCATTAGAAAATAGGTTTGAAAATGATCCGAATCTCTATAAGGACTATAGTAAATTCATTAATGAAGACAAACGGCTGAGGCATCTAGAGCCTATTCCAAGCAACTTGGTAAATCCAATGAAGAACATGTATATCTTCCTCACCGCGCAATTATCAAACAATCAAGCACAACGACAAAGCTTCGCGTTGTATTCGACGGTTCGGCCAAAACATCATCTGGTATATCCTCAAACCAGAAGCTTCTCGTTGGGCCAAGGACTCAAAGGGATTTTTTTGACATATTATTATCGTCCAGAACTTACAAGGTGGCAGTCACTTTGATCCACTTGGATTATTATCGCTTATCACATTCGCATTCAAAATAATCCTTCAATCTCTGTGGCTAAATAATTATGGCTGGGATGATAAAGTAACGGGAGAGTTAGCAAAAAGGTGGCATGAACTTCGCAGAAGCATTCATCATATTCAGAATATTCGCATCCCTTCGGTGGTTGCAGACAAATTGGGAAGATCTAGAGTTACACAAATTTTCAGATGCTTCCAAATCCTCATATGCTGCAGTAGTATACTGCAGAAGCACTTCTCACAATGTGAACATCAGCGTCACATTAGTGGCATCCAAAACACGAGTGTCACCGATCAAACAGATCTCGATCCCACGAATAGAGCCAATTTCCTTAAACATATCCTCGTGGCTTTCGGAAAACCGAGTGTTATGTGTTTTGCATGGTCAGACTCTATGATGGTTCTTTCGTGGTTGTCATCACACCCAAGCAGGTGGAAAATCTATGTTGGCATTCGTACTGCGGAAATACTCACAATACTACCAAGAAATTTCTGGAACCATGTCCCGTCCAAGGAGAAACCGGCAGACATCGCGTCGAAAGGTACGCTGCCAAAAACATTAGTGAGTTCAGAGCTGTGGTGGAAGGGTTCATCAAGGCTTATAGAAGATTATGCAAGGAAAATCTCAGTAGTACACATCCCCAATACAGAGACAGATTTAGAGAAAAAGGAAGCCTGCATCAATATGTGTACAGCATCCATCAAGAACGACACACTTGAGAATCTGTTTTCAAGGAAGTCTACGTTACTATTAATACTTCGCATCCTGGGATGGTGTATAAGATTCATTATCAACTCCCACAGATCATCAACCAAAATATCAGTAAAATGGCTTACAGCAAGAGAATTAAAAGACGTCTTGAAGATATGCTGAGTATGGACGCAAGCTGATGCCTTCACAGAGGAGATTCAAGCGCTACAGCATGGAAAACAAATTGCCAACTCAAGCCATCTAAGAAGGCTCAATACTTTCATTGATGCGGACAAAATAATATAAGTCGGTGGACGGCTAGAAAATGCTGCATGCTCATACCTACATGAAGCATCCGATCATCCTCCCAAGAATCATATGTTGTGGATCTGCTGATTAAACACACCCATGAAAGACACTATCACGTTGGCATGTCACTTCTCCTCAGCATCCTTAGACAAAAGTACTGGATTATATCCTGTTGCTTCTTAGTAAAGCGTTACATTACCAAATGCGTAATTTGTACTAGATACAGAAAAGCAACATCTAATCAGTTGATGGGCAATCTACTCTTTCATCGAGTATCATTCACACGGGTCTTCGAAAATGTAGGAGTAGACTATGCAGGCCCATTTTCACTGCTTCGACATCGAGGAAGAGGAGCAAAAGTCATCAAGGGTTACATCGCACTATTTGTTTGTTTTAGTACAAAGGCTTGTCATGTAGAAGTTGTTAGCGATTTGTCGGCCGACGCTTTCATAGCATATATTTGAAGAGATTCATTGTATGAAGAGGCATTCCACTAAATATGTACAGCGATAATGCTACAAATTTCGTTTGCGCAAATAGGAAGCTTTGCGAATTATATCATCTAGTAAATTCTGAGAATTACAATGTGTTGGTGGCAGATATTCTCTCAGATAACCACGTCACTTGGCACTTCAATCCTCCCTCGGCTCCCCACTTCGGAGGTATTTGGGAAGCGGGAGTGAAATCAGTAAAGATACTACTGAAGCCGACCATCGATGAAACACGCTTTACGTTCGAAGAGCTCACCATACTTGTCACGGCAATCGAAAGGATCCTCAATTCGAGGCCGCTTATGCTAACAATGTATGATACTAGCCGTTTAGATGCGATTAATCTAACCCACTTCCTAATTCGACGACCTATTACAGCGCTACCCGAACCAACCATGGACACAGGCGCGTATCCAGACCTGTAGCCGGGGGGGGGGGGGTCACAACTAAAATGTTCGAGTTTGGGGGGGGGGGTTGAAAAAGTAGGAAGAAGTCTCTTTTAAATTTTTTTATCATATATATACGAGTATATACGAGTAATCGGCGCAAAAAAAATATAAAAGCATTTCATTACTTTTTTCAAACAATAAAATAAATATGTATTCCAAAATTACTTATCATCCTGTGATAGGTACGATAGATGACTTTTCGTTCGACACTATATAAAATCACAAAAAAATTCAAAAAAATTCGTACGTGTTTCAAATATGAAGAGCTACGAGCGAATGGCTATTATTGCCACTATTAGTACTCATAAGAAACTCAAAGAAACACCCCCACCGTAGGCAAAGATTGAATAACTAAATATAGGACATAGAAGATATTTTCGATTGTTTTCCATTTAAATGTACACGGTTAGAAGAGGACAGAAGGAAGAAGAAAAAATAACAAAAAGAAATCGAACTCTCTTTAAAATTTTTATGAATATGGACATAAAATGTGAAAACGCTGATTACATGCAAATAAACGGAAATGGCAAATGATTAATTTTCATAAATAAATGAGAAGGGGCGGACTTTTCCGGTTTTACTCTCATAAAATGCTCCCACGTTTTTGTGAAAACCGATTTTTGCTGAAATATTGTGAGAAATTTCCAATGTTTTTTTACAGTATAACCAATGTTTGTTAGTATAATTCCTATGATATTTGAACAGCACGTGCTTCTGTTTACATTCGTTTTGCTCTGATGAAGTGATTAAATGGGAGAAACTAATGCTGGATTCTCTGATATTTTCGGGAAAAATGAAAATTTTATTTGACAGAAATTTTACATCTCCTTTCAGCATCTGGGCCAAAGCGCAGTTTATGTTTTTATTAAAAAAGTGAAGTACTGTGACCGGGAGTACATTATTATGAATAATTTGATAGGATTTTGAGGGATTTAATAAGATTTTGTCGTTCGGATAATCCTAGGTTCTCTCGTTTTTATACTCTACATGAAATCTAAGGGTAAACTAAGTTTGTCATTCAATTTGTAACACCTCGAAATAATGATGGTAGAACAAAATGGATAGAACACCCACGCATAATATTAAAAGTTATTTTGATTTTTGAATGTCCGTCCGTCCGTCTGTCTGTGCGCACGATAACTCAAGAACGCGTATACATAGAGAGCTGAAATTTTGTACACGAACTTGAAAAAAAAAGTAAAATTAAGTTCGAAAATAAGACAAACCGGGCAAGTCCTTCGTGGGGTTGCCATGCAAAAATTTCGTTTTCCACTATATATTTGGATTGGACACGGTGTTTTCATTGTACTAGCAAATAAAACTTCAAAAATGGACTAAATCGGGCAACCTCTTTTAGGTGTTGCCATAAAAAAATTTAGAGTTTTTTCGTATACTATGAAAACGATTAGTCCAAGACATTTTTATTGTACTAAAAACTTCAGAATACGAAATTCTATAAAATTGGTTATAATCATTTTTTCGAAAAACCACTTCACAAATCAAACTTGCCCAGAAGGGGCATCATCTAGGGTATCAATTCTAACTGTTTTACTTGTTTGTTTTTAACTCGTTGTCTCAGGTCAGTCGCACTACAATAATGCATAGCGAAGCTCTTTCCCCCATTCATGCAAAGACATAAGTACATAAGTATATGACATTACTTGTTTCCTTCTGGAAAACACGACAAATTTCCAATCTTGTTCGCCTCTGTCTTAACTTATCATTAACTAAGCTTTGCCGCAGATTATCTCTGTGACACAGCAGCGCTAAAGTTATAAATTTAGAGAAGTGCGCTATATCACCAGCATTAAACGCTGGCGTCAGCTAAACATTGTGCCCGTACCATACAAAAATTGCCCTGTGAAACTTTTACAACGTGCTCTACAGTCCAGCGCGATTTGCTTCAATTCACCGCGTAGGTGAGCTGGCACTCTTTGGGGGGGGTCATGACCCCCGTGACCCCCCCCCCCCCCTGTATACGCGCCTGCATGGACAATGCAAGGATATCAACCCTAACGAGATGGCGTTTGGTACAACAGATGCTGGACGATTTTTGGGAACTATGGCATGTGGATTATTTGACCAGTCTACAAGATCGGCCGAAATGGACACGAATTGAAGCAAACTTGCGCACAGGAGACTTAGTTCTAATAAAGGAGAGCAACCTGCCATCGTCGGAGTGAGTACTCGGACGTGTAATAGAAGAACATCCCGGACGAGACAATCTAGTGCGCGTCGTGACGTTGAGAACGTCAGAAGGAGAAGTCAAACGACCTGCAGCAAAACTTGTCAAGCTATAAATTAAGACAATATCTTAATGGCGGGAGAATGTTTAAGATTCTCGATAGAATGTCGAAGCAACCCAGGTCAATCAGATCAACTAATGCATTTTTGTTTTCTTAATTAATAAAAAGCTTTTTGTTTAATGAGTTGCCATTAAGCAGTTTTTTTTTTATTATTTCAATTTGCATAAAAACCAAAACAATATAAATTATCAGGTCATACACTAGGACATCGGGTCGCTTGGTATGTACATTTTTAAAATCTATTATTTATTTATAAATTTGCAAGAATGCTCCGCACCCATCTGAAATATACCTTATGATTTATAACAATAAATTATTGTTAAGTAAACAGAATGTGTCATGTTGCGATACTGATACCGATTTTCTTCCTGTCCTGGGACCCACAGGGCTCTATTCTAGAATCCTTGTTATTTACAATCTTTTAAAATAGTCTTCCACTGGATTTAAAAATTATAAATATCATAATGTATACAAATGGTATTTAATTTTTTATTTTTACTCCCATTGTCTTGGTTAAGCACGGTGTGGTTTAATGACGCGAATGTGCTTAGTTACATAAAAAATTGCATGTCACATAAAGGAATCAACCCTATTTTAACGTGCCAGAGGATATATATATCCTGTTTTATTCTAATTTTCACCTCGAGGGAATTTGATGCCTTTCTGTCGACGTGAAGCTTGCAATACGCTAAATGATTTAACAATATTCACAACTGTCGGAGAACGCTTATTTATAGGCAATCGAATCGATAACCTATTCATAGACAAGACAGGATAGAATAAAAACGTTGTGCTCTGTTGTCCGAGAGTGGTTTTGTGAATTATATTAACCTTAAACTCCATCTGTTTTATTTATTTATTTCGTATTTAGTTTATTTAGAGAACAACTACACAATTAAACCTTTCAATTTATAATTATGTGCAGGAATTACGAAAATTCTGAAAAGGAAGCTTAATACTTAATCATACACTAATTTTTATATATATTTAATTAAGATATTATGTATGCTAATTAGTAAATAAAAAAATTACATTATTGACTAAAGAATATTACATGTTTTACTGTTGAAAAAAGCTATATAACAAGGATCGGAAATTACGTCCATTGCTGCTTCTCTTTATGTTATTTGGGAGAGCGTTCCACAGTATCACAGATTGTACCAAAAATTTACGATCAGTAGTTCGATATTTGAAACTCGGCTGAATTAAATTAAGTGTTCTTGATGATTGTACAAAATTAATTTTATTAAATAAGTAAATAAGCTTCTGGCTATAAATTATATTCCGCAGAAACAGTAGTATTCTTACTCCCAAATACGACTTAAGTCTACATCCAAAGATTGACTTTACATATGGAGAGACATGGTCATAGCGCTTCAAACCAAATATGTCACGAATGGCAGAATTAAAAGCAACATTTATCTTTCTCCAGGTGGTAGAGTCGAGTGCAAGCAAGATCTCATATCCATAAGTTATGAGAGGCACTACAAGTTATTTTACTAAAAACATACGAGTATTTTGAGGAGTATATACTGCAGATGCTGAGAGCTTGCGTAGGGTAGCAAATACTCTGCAAATAATACGGTTAACATAAGCACTCCAGCTTAAAGTTTGAATGAATATTATACCCAGGTTATTAACTGAGTTGTAATAGGGGGTAACCTCATCATTAATCTTCAAAGCAGGGAAAAACACGTATCAAGCTCAACTTTAAATATAACTATTGAGACGGACTTTGAAGCGTTAAGATTTAGCTTATTCTGCAGTGTCCAAGAACGTATGTGTATAAGATCGATATTGGCACAGTGTACTGCATCATTAATCGATTCCAGTGGCTTAGTGATATAAAGTTGAAAGTCGTCAGAGTACACATGAAATTTACAATGTTTGACTACCAAGGTTAAGTCATTAATGAACACAGTGAACAGTAATGTGCCTAAAATTGATCCTTGAGGAACCCCTGTAAGAACGGAAAAAATGAGAGGCTCTATTTCCACTAACAACTCACTGCTGGCGGCCACTAAGGTAAGACATTATAAGCTTACAGTCAGATGAGGAAATATTGAAGTGAGCTACGAGCTTATTAAACAAAAGTATGTGATCCACATTGTCAGAATCCGCACAAGTACTGTCGCCATATTAGAACCAGTTGAATTACGAATGTCATCGGACTGTTCTTTTTATGTTTCGATTATCATAAAATACTTCCTCTTTTTTGGCAAAGACGCGGAACACTTTCAAGCTTATATTGGAAAAGCTATATGGGCGAGAAGGAAGAGATTGAGAACATTCAACATCTGCTATGCGAGTGTTTCAACCTTACCAAATGTAGAAGGCACACGCTAGGTTGGGTTATCCGCTAATTTGTGAAAATAACAGACATAGAGTTTGGTGACCTAGTAAGGTTCATTAATTTTGTGGCTGATCCTTAAATTTAGTAATCATCAACTCGATGATGAAGGATCACAACAGACCATTCAAAGCCTAAATTTGGCTGTTCGTAGAAAATTCGGTAGCCGCCACTCTAATCTAACATATCCAAACCTTCAACCAGAATAAACAACGAATATTCAATAACTACATCAGTATATAGCAAATTGTAATTTGTACCCATCGCATTTATGTGAAAGATTGGGGTAATATCATCATCACTTCAAGCAAATAGAAAAAAAAACATTTTGTTGGTTCTTTTATTCAGAGCTCAATATGGACTCAACTTTAAAATAAAAACAATATCAATATGAGTAGAGATTCTGAGAGTCTAATAAATTACATTGTTGATGGATCCGTTGAAGGCGTCTGAACTCTAAATAGAAATACTACAACAAAAGTAGAACAAGCAAATGCAAAAAGACCTTTGCTTTCTTTTTGTTTGTAAAAAAGGAAAAGAAAAGAACTTCTTGAAAAGTTTTTGATAAGTTTTTCAGAACTTTCTTATATATAAGAGTATGGGGTTATTTAACTTACTATGGGTAAAGTTTGAGTATATACAACTAAAGCAAGCATTTCTACTTTCACAGAAAATTTCATTAAAGTACTTACATAATTTTTGAAATAGAATTGATATGGGAATATTAGAGCTCATAACCGCTGAGAGAAAAAACTTTCTTTCTTGTCATATATTTCTCATTGGCTTGGCAATAATTTTCACTTTCTTTAATTTCTTGCCCACCAAATAACACCTCATTTCTGACGCCTTACGTCCGCCTTTAAATTAGTGAGGCGAGTAAGAAGATCTTATCAAAACGCAATTTCATGTTCAAATTTTATCAAGGTACTAAATTCCTTGAAATTCTTTGTTTTCATTACGAATTTATGGTGGTCCACAAAAAGCTTATATCGCAGAAAGTTTCTAATTTTCATCCTACAAGAAGTTTTACAAAAGTTACCTGCTTTCGGTGACAGGAAGTAATTTCTAACTGACATGATTGGGAGGTGGGGGGGGGGGGGGGGTTATTACTTTTAATGGTTCTTCGAACATGAAATTGAATAAAAATTTGACATTTTTAATGGCATGTGTTGATGTGTGTATATGTTGTCAACGTAAGAGACACATGAATGATTTTTCCATGATGAATCAAACATACATAGATCGCAGGATTGATTCGCTCTGGAGAATTTATTTGATTGTAAAATATAAATGAAAAGCATCAGTTTTCCATCTGCCAGCTTTCAATGGTAATGTTATCTAAACTTTCTTGAATTTTCGAAGAAATAGTTAAATATATATATATAGTATATATATACAATATATGTAGTTACACAACTGTCATAAAAATCAAAAGTACAGCAAACTCTCACTTTATCGTCCTTGAAGGCAAATTAGGGTAGATGAAGGTGACACATTTATTTCTAGGCAATGGTATGGACATGAAATAATGTTGTCAGTCACACTTGGGTGGCTATTCAAATAAAATTTTGATTAATTTCAATATTAATCATCTTTTGCCGAATAACAATTGAATGAATGATTAATGATTTAAGGTTGATGCACATTATAGGCACAGCACGAACCGGCACAGACAGGCATCGACCAGTACCGGTATTTTTCGTGTACCTATAACAATATAAAACGACATCGCGAGAAAACTATAGAAAAGTGGTCCCATGTTAACTTCGCAATTAAAACAGAAACCGACAAATACCGGTCTGGTTTCTAGCCACCCATAGCGACCGGCAATGAAGTTCCCGTTTCGTGCAGGTGCCGGTTGATGTGAATTAGCTAACTCGTTTTCATAGAAAAATATTTTGCCTGTCTGTCCCGGTTCGTGCTATGCCGGTAAGTGTGCATCGACCTTTATTCGATTATTAAAATTTTATTCGATTAAAAACATTCTCCAAAGTATGTGTATGTATTTTGTTTTCACAAGACAATATGGGAAAAGAAACTTATGTGACTCCGTTCTCTATTACTCTCACTGTCATTAATTATCTCTTTACCTATCACCTGTTTCTCACTCTGTCTCTATCCCTCAACCTTTCACTCTCTCCATGTATCTCTGTCTCATATCCCAATTTACATATATTTTTGTAGTCTTTTTCTTTATCCGTCTTCATATATCTCTATCGCAATCCTCTTATTTTTCTAGTCCTTTTCTCTCTGTATAACTCTCTGTCCTTTTCTCCGCCTTCTCTTCTCACGCTCTATCCTTATTGCTCGCCCTCTCTCTCATTCTCCGTCTCTCTCTCCATCTCTCTCTCTCTCGGTCACTCTCTCTCTCCCTCCCTCCATCCCTCCCTCCCTCCCTCTCTCTCTATCTATCCCTTTTCCTTTACGTGCAATATTTCTAGAGTATCTCCTATGATTCTTAATTTTAACTGAACTTCACTGCTGATAGTAGAAATATTTTGTTTGATGTTTTCTTAACTATTCTGTCCATCAAAACTATTTTTCAAATGTGTAATTTTTGAAATGTAGATCTTTTTATACATTACTTTTGTTTCGAGATTTTATTTTCCGTTTTAGCATATAAAATACTTGAATTAAAATAAATTTTCTACATTGTGATTTTGGACTAACTCGTCAGCGGATTTCTCTTTTCTTTTTTAAATAATTTTCCGTATGGATCACTTCTAAAATCCAACGCATAGGAATGTTACTAGATGCAAGCTCTATCTGTTTTTATGTTTCTTTCATAATTCCTTCATCATGTGTGGATATGAAAATTATTGTTCATATGAAAATAACGCAACCACAAAGGTCTTGTAATGGACTTTTATTATTAACATAAGCTGAAAGCTGAAGCTGTACACAGGAAGTGGCTGGCTTTTATAAAATGTTTATTAAATCCCATTAGTATTTTCCATCAAATGCGGTGCTCTATAGAACCTATACACATACAAAAATTCACTATTATCATTTTCCAACAATAGGAATTTCTTGGGAAATTCCAGAATGCAAGCAAGTGAAGTGTCGTCGAAGAGCATATCAAGAATTTATAATACGGTCTAGAGGGTATAAATATCAAAGAGCTTATATATTATACAGAAATATCATATGGAGTCGTCTACTACGTTCCACACAACACACTAACCAGAGCCATGATATGTTTATATAATAGTGTATGCATGGATGTTGCGAAACCAATTTCAAGTTTCACATGAGTGCGAATACATCTACTGCCACTAGCACAATCAATAGATGAAAAGCTTCTTTTCCATTCCATTCCATTCCATTCCATAGTAACATCCTCTTTTCAGAAAGGACTTTATTTGTAGGTATTCATTCACATTGGCTCAGGATTTCAGAGATTATGTCTAGAGGAGTGGGTGAACACTGTCTATGTCTAAGGGCTAAAGTTCCACCGACTGACTGATAAAAAAAATGAACTTGTGTACGTCCTTTGTGCAGCTATTTCTGGAAAATGTACTCCTGAAAGGAGGTGACAAAAAACAAAACAAGAAGAATCACTAGATTCATACTGTTCATGTATATTCCCATCATTGTAGTAGAAACACAAGAAAAATGGAAAACGACGACTGGTGGGAGAGCTTTCATTATGAATGGAATTAAACGACTTTTATCTGATAAATTTATGAAAATTAGATAATTTAATGTAATTAGGTGGTGGTGAAGGCATAATCACCTTTTGGATTTCAGCAATAACTTCTTTACAGGATAAAAGTTAATTTCTGGCCAAGATGATTTTAAGATTCAATCATAATTGGAGAGCATTTTTATTGTTAGTTAGATAGAATTGAACTATCTTCAGAGCCTTAATCACTTAAATTAGTTACAATTTTATTGCTTTAAATTACCAAATTAAGCTTTATCAAAAGGAAAATTCTGTGGAATTTTTCAGACTCATTCTGAATTATACATTTTCCCACTTATCCGTATTTTCTGACCCTCTGAGTTTGATACTTATAATATGAGATAGAACGCATACAATTTTTTTTTATGTTTCCGGTGCATAATTCTACTGTTTACCTTCCTTTCCTATCTATGGAGTAAACGTGTCTAATAGGTGATTACTACACTATATATATATATATGTATATATACGTAACTGTGGATAATAGTTTTATACGCAAAAAATACGGATACGTGCCATGGAAAGAGGATACATGTTCAATGGTTTAGACTGTAATTTTATTGTTTACTTTGGCACCAGTTGAATAACTACTGCCGCGTGTGGGACGATGTTTGCCATTTAATTTACTCTGCTGATTGCGTTTTCAGAGTCAGTTAACTGTATTATGACTGGGTGCCACGAAGATTATTAAATATTATCGGTTTGTGATCCGGGGAAAGAAAGTAAACTAAGCGGAAAGATAATTGATATTGCTTGGAGTTGGTTCAATTTAAGTTTATTGGACTTTTCCGGATTTTTAATATTTTCAATTTGATCCTTTGTTGTTCTTTTTTTGTTTTGTCTTTTATATTGATAATATTGATTAATATTTAACAAAATAGTTGATCGATTTTTATTTATTACCAAAGAATGTCTATACCTAAGCAAATGGTGGCATTTAGAATTAGGTATGTATAATGTAAAGGTTTCAGATTGCTTTAATTTAAACAGCTTAGCTTCATGCAGATATCTATGAATAAAGAACAAATTCATGAAGCGAAGATTATATCCAAATATGTATTTAACACACAAATCTACATGCGTCCACTAAGCGGAAAGTCCCTGCGCATTAACCACATACACACAAATATCCCAATTTTATCTATTGAGTGAGTTCCTTTCCTGTGTTTCTAGCCGGTGACAATCATAGTGGTGTGAGTAATTAATTTTCAAGACCAATTCTTACTTTTTAACCATCACGCGCTAAGTACCATTATGAAGTAAGTCAAAATTTACAATTACAGCTACTGATGGCAATGTTTCATTGTCATTTTCAACAAAAGATGCCCATACTTTTTATGGGCCGAAGTCCGAAACAGCAATTTAGTCTAAACTATGCAAACTTGATTTACGGTACTCTGATTCTCACCAGCTCATATGTATATAGCTTTCTATTCCCACTTTTTATTATTACTTCTGTATTGTGCGTGTATTGATAGCTCTTGACTTTTATAAACTTCAGATAATATAATTTATTCTATTCTTTTAATCCGCATTTCATGATTCTATGCTCTAACTCAGCATGATTTAAACTACACCAGCAGTGTACATAAAAAACTACATATACATATGCATGCTTTCTATATTCATATACGTAAATTATCCTTACACTATGTTACTAAACAAAGTAGGGCGCCCAAAAACAGTCTGCTCCAAGCGCAAAATTAAACAGCATCAGCCCTGCTAATTACTCTATCTGGATCCGACGCGATAGGCTAAAATGAAAATTGTCTTTCCGAAATGTTTTTATTACTTTTTATTTAGATAATTTCATTTCCTAAAATTTTCAAAATTTTAGATTTTAATATGAAGGTCAGATACCATTAGACTAAGGAACATTACGTTCATTTAAGATAAATACTAATAACATGACATATTTTAACAGAATGAATTCAATCTAAAGATATAAAAATTATGTTATTCATGTTATTTAATATAACACTTATAACAGGCATTATTTTTAGTACTAGACAGTTCATATTTGTCAGCACCAGGTCAGGACTTATGTATGTTGTTGAATTTCGGGAAAAAAAACTGTTCGATACAAATACCGTCAACCCTAGATGACTTTTAAGTCAGTACCAAGATTTGTAAGTTTCGTACATTTTTTAATGAGAATTTCTGGCAAACTATTTATAGCAGAATAATGATTTATATCTTAAATTAAATGTAACGAAGAAGTCTAGTAAATAACGTCGGCAAAAATTAAAAACAAAGTATTGGAATGGAGATATTAGGTTGGAAACTTGTATAAATGGTAAAAATTGAAGTTTTCTAAACCAAATTCCTGTTAGTAGTTATAGTTATTCTAATTTCTTTAGATTGCGACTGTTTTATAAAGATAAAGCCTAGATCTCGCAAATAACGTCGAGTTTTTTTCATTTTTAGTAGAGCTTTTTTGATTTATTTTACTCTAGTAGTACTTGTTTTTTCTCCCGATATTTCATCGACGAGAAACTGCAATGTTTCATTGAAAGTTGTTGAAATACAAAGCGAACTAGTTTGTTTTACAATTATGTGCAACAAAAATTTAGGAGGGTTAATTTTCGTTAAATCTTTTCAATTTATGTGAACTGCAAATATTCATTTTTGTCTTAATTGTCGCATGTTAGGTTTCTGTCTTTTACGCTATATGTCTCTAATGTGGTCTATGGTCTAGGTCTAGGCTGGTTATACCCTACATGAAATCTAAAGGGTATACTAACTGTGTTATTCCGTTTGTATCGCACAGAAATGATGTTAGTAGAGAGAAATGGATTGGACACGCGCGCATAATATTAAAAGTTATTTTGATTTTTGCATGTCCGTCTGTCCGTCCATCTGTCCGTGCGAACGATAACTCGAGAACGCGTATACTTAGAAAACTGAAATTTTGTACGCAGACTTTAAAAAATAAAAATAAAATTAAGTTCGAAAATGAGACAAATCGGGCAGCTCCTTCGTGGGGTTGCTATACAAATTTTTTTATATATTTGTACTAAAAACTTCTTCAGAATACGAAATCCTATAAAATTGGTTATTACCATTTTTTCTGTGCGACAAACTGTTCTAGAAATATATGCGAAAACCCACTCCAAAATTCAAAGTTGTTCAAATGGATGAAAATACGAAATTTCATACGGGCATTCATCTAGGGTATCATAAGAATTGGTCTTAGACCAATTTTAGCTTTTTTATTTGTTTTATATGAATTTTCTCATTTTTAGGACACAAACGTACATACAGTAAATTTTATTGCCTACAGACTCGCTGGTATCTAAATTAGAACTTTTGCTGAGTACTGACTCCTCTTAACATTCCATTATAAATTTGTTCCCTGCAATATAAGAACTAAATCTAAATCTAAAACTCTTTTAAAAGTGCTTAGAGCTATGTTTATATAACCTCTATAAAATATCTAAACATTTTTATTTGAATGATACTTAAGAACAAACATTTTCAAAAAATTGAATGAAAGTTTTTTTTATCAGCAGGAATAGAGGTTTGTCTAAAAAGCTATTTCTCTCTAGAATTGCAAGTGAAAATATTTAAAAAATATTTGTTCGAATGTAAGAACACCTCTTATTTTCGGTATTTTTCCATGAACGCTCCTGTCAATGGGACATACAGTTGAACTATCCTTAACAGTTTCATTGAAACACAATTTACTTTTTTAGGAGCATTGATAATTTTACTGGAATAGTTTTTCTCAATAGTCCTTTTCATCATTGCAGAAATAATCCAGTTCATTATGATATCATAACTCAATTCCCCTTGTCATTTGATTCATCTAATACTGCCTAGTAAAACTTGAATCACATTTTTCATGATGTGGTAGTGCTGTTGATCCTAGTATTAAGTTTATATACCAAAGTTATGGCAATAGTTAGTAGCATTATGCAAAGCTCTTCAGAACCCCTCTGCTTAATACAGGCATCGTATCAATATAGCTTCAGCTATAAGTTAGCATGGAACTTAATTCATATATTTACCTATTTTCCATTATTATGGAGTTTTCGTATGAGCACTTAAATATGAATGGATGAACATTGTAATTATAATATTATGATGGCCAAATGATCAATCAAATTTGTCACCTGATCTTGAGTGAAAATCTTGACTTCCTGTTACATACACACATATTCATTTATACTCAACAAGATATGTAGATAGCCATAATGGAATTTGTGTCTTCTTGTTATTCAAAGAAATTCTTAACATCTCCATTGTGATAAGTATAGTGATGAATTTTTGCAGATAATAATATTCTATGACATGCACAGGAAAATTATCACCAAATTCCAAACTATCGAAACCTTCAAAATTCTAACAACAACATATATGTATATACTTGTTCATAGAGAGGTGACATATTTCTCACCCTGGAAACAAATTTCAGTCCATGAGTCTGGCAGTTCTCTATATCTACAACACAGTTTCCCATAGACGACGGAATTTCAACAATCTGAAGGATTCTGATGAGGAAAATCTCTACACTAGAAAAGAGTAAATACTACCACAACTTCGGGTTCTGCCTACCTTTCATGGCGTTCGACCAACATCTATGGAAGAAAATACTTTCAGTGGATCCTGGATGCTGTGCATAGAAAGTATCTACTGATTCCCAGCGACCTGATCTGATAGATATAATATGTGTATACAGCAGAGCAAGAACGTCTACATAGAATTTCTATTTTCTCAATGCTTTCATAGTTTGGTCATAGAGAAGAAGCTTTCGCTTCAACGGAAACAAAATCCAGTCCATGACGTCACTTCATTCAGTTCAGTTGGGTTTTCGATCCCTACCGTAGTATTCCTTGTGAAAAGTGTGAATTTCGAGAATAACATATTTTGTGAAATTTGTGAAATTTAATTAAGTTAGGAATTCCTTGTTTATTTTCCTCTGTCTGTCTGTCTGACTGGAAAACGTGTGAGCATTTTGCGAAGGATGTTCAGTGAAAGGTGGAAATTTGTGAATTGATGTGATCCGACCAGTGAATATAATACTGACTTTATGTTGTGCAAATGCGCTAGGCCGTTCTGGCTTATTTAACTTTTCCTTTGAAACCCAGAATTAATTAGTTGTTTTTAATTACACAACGAAAATTCTTTAGAGAAAATATGATTTTTTTTGTAAATAAGATGAGAAGTATAAGGATAAATTCTTACAGAATGCTCTTTGTGGTAAATATATTTTGTGTATTTTTTTTTCTGATACAGCACCTTTCATAATTTTTCAAAGATATTTTTTTTTTTCTTGTTCTTCTATGATTAGGTACCTACTTTAAAAAAGCAATCTTGGAAACGGTAAACTTGGAGGACAGAAAAAAATGTCATACAAAACTTAACGTCCTGTTTTCCTATTTTCTCTGCAGTATTCAATATCTATCTTGGCAATAAAAGTATAAAACTGAGAATGTTAAAATCTTTTATGTGATATTTTTTCCTAGAGCTTACGACATTAAAATAATAATAATAAAAAAAAAAACACAAACAACACAATTTTATAGCTCACAGCTTTGCTCACAGTATACCCTCTTTAAGGCCTCTGTTTGGAGAAGAACGACCAACAAAACGAGCCGCATATTCCCCATGAAGCAGGGACATTAAAGTTTCCCTCAAGTCATTATTTTTAAAGTGCAGCAGTTTTCCATTTCAGGCAGTTTTTTTTTTTTTTTTTTTTTTTTTTTTTTTTTTTTTTTTTTTTTTTTTTTTTTTTTTTTTTTTGTCAACCGGAAGTCAGTCACTTTATCTTCCTTTTTGCAGTATAAGTTGTGGAGGGAAAAAGTGCTGTGAATTACTTCGTTGTCATTCATTGGACTTTTTTGTTTTGTTTCTACCCCGCACTAAATAGGACTTTACAAAGGATCTCCAAGGCATCTGATCTGTTGTTCCCCAAGGTACTTTAAAACTGTATATAAAGCTTTAACAATCCGGAAGTGAAGTATGGAGATATTATGGGTGGCGGGAGTATTTACAGTAATATTATACAGCAGTTTTCATAGTTCCGAATAAACGTAAAAATAATAACAATGCTTTTACTGGATGAAACAGTTAGGGGGTGGAGAAAACTTCTGTTGGCAATTGTGATTTTGAAAAACAACAGAAAACTATTTCTTCACAAAAAGTAGGCGCTTAGACTTATTGCCCTCCACTTATATTTGTATATCCTAGACTGTATTATAGTGTTATGCAACCATGAAAAAAAGTAAAAGATAAAATGTGTGAGCTGTGATAATATGCCTGTGATTTTAAAGCATTTAGTAATAGCAGTAGTAGAAATAACAATAGAATTAGTAGTGGACAAAATGACCAATCAAAAGTCTTATTAAGGGATTTGTCACCAACAAAATATGAACTGACCAGGCCAAAACGATATCCCCTGACTTATATTATCATATATTTCGATTCGTCAAAACAAAAAACATATTTTATCTAATTAACTTTAATCAGTAATATCATATAAGGACAGACTGTAAGTGAATATCTGTGACATACTGCAAGGCTCTCTTCTCGAGCAATTTCATTTTTCAATTACAACTGAATACTTAATAGTTGAAAGTTAAAAGAGTTTAAGAATAACATTGAATCCAAAACTTCAACTGCTGACTCTACAGAAATATCTAATTGTTGACATTCATTGTAAAGTGTTTCGAAAATTTTTTCAGTCTATAGATAAGTACATTTACTAAATACAAAATAGACAAAAAAAGTTATTAATAAAATATTGTAACTCTCAAACAGTGATATCGTCTGCAATCATAATTTTATTTCTATCTTTATGTGGATTTACATCGAAGACATCCAAGCAACTTGTTGAAAGATCTCTAGAAAAAAAGATTTCGCAATTATAATTTGTTGCTCTTCAAAATTGTAGTTAAGTAGATAACATAAACGTGTTGATGTATTTCGTTTATCTCAAGTATTGATTATGATATTGGATGAATTTTTTATTCCTATCTCATCGTAGCGCATTTCATATTTATATATATAAATTGATAAAAAAATCATTAGCTCTCAATAATCTAAGTTATCCTGATAATCGTCAAGGCTCACTTTTCTAAAATTCAATAGTTTTTTTTTACCACTAAAAAACGAAGATCAACTAATTTTTCGTCATATTTTTTTATTTATCACCGTATTTTCGGCTGCCTCTAATTTCCAAATGTATTCTGAAAATTTATATTCAGATGATATTGAATCTGCAGGTTTGAGTTTTGAATAATCAGAGAATTCACTACAGATGGAAGAGGATGCTTTTGATAATATTGAAAATTATAAAATACTTAAAAGCTACATATATTCTGCGCAAATAATTGGAAAAAATAATTTAAATAACAAAAATCTTGAGAAATTGTATAAAAAAAAAAAAAAATTTTAGGTGCAATATTTAAATCATAATTTTTCTAATTATTTTTTTGTGATCTAGTGAGGTAGGGATTCATATAGAGGTGTGTTGGTTTGTGTGCCATCACATTATCAGCATTCAATTCGTTTCTTGCCAATATATATGAATTTTGGTTGAATTTGTGTTCATCCCAAACGGTTTTTTCGCGAAGAAACAAAAAACTCCGTTTTTTTTTTTTAATTTAGGCGCCATTTGGAATATCTACCCTTTCTAATGTTATAGAAATTTTTATTCGATTTGCGTTCATTCCAGAGTTCCAGGCCGGTTTTCACGGAAAAGCAAAAAAATTCGAAAATTGCTGCATGTCAAGAATACAATAAGACTTTTTTAATCTGAATTCACGTTTCCATTTGATCAATTGTTGGTTTTTATGTGGTTTCGTAATTAATACAGAACAGCATACTAAACTCTTAATATTTATGACGTTATAACTTATTATTAATAATATATATTTTTTATTATCCCCAAAAGAGCACCCTATTAAAGTTCCCAACTTGAAAATTCTCACTCCCCATATTTGTTATTTGTATACCCTTGACTTAGTTGTTAACCAGAAATCTGTCGCCGACAATACCTACTAAACTAAGATCCCCATGTTTTATGCAGTTACTACAAACATTATTCACTTCACATCAATTTCAAATGCATCCTTTTCCTGGATGTATGTATATACTCGTATATTATTTCTCTACATACATAATATAAAACTGACAGATAATAGATATACACCACGGTTAGCTATATAAATAGGTCTGACAAGAAGATTCGATGGAAATCAGAAGGCATAGAAACATTCTCATGAAAATCAACAGTCAAATGGGGAAACTTTTAGTCTACAATTATGTAGGTATAGTTCCATAATCCAAGAGACCTCGACAGCTCTCACAATAGATGAGTCTTGCCAAGTTGGTTTCATGTTTGCTGCCACAATATATATACCAACGACCACCTTACTTACACTTGCATAATTTTCACATATTCAAAACATAATATACATGCATTTAGCTTTATTTATACTACAAAGATACATGTGTAATGTACAATGTAGGTATAGGAGAGAAAAGTTGGAGTCATTGCAGGCTTTCTCTTCGGTCTGTTTTAATTATACCGTTGATTGGTATCCTGTGTATAGGAATATGATTTGAAGTAGTTACCAATACGACTTTTATTCAGTTAAGTCAATGTGTTGAAAGAATGAAAATACGGGCACGTAGTAATTAAAAGTGGAAACAGTCATGAATATGCCATGCATCATCATGCAAACACGACCACGTAAATGTGTAAATAACTTGATCCAAAATTAAATCCTTCAATTACGGAGAACCGTTGTAGAAATCATATTTTGTTCGGATTGTATTCAATTTATTGTTACGTAAATGTTCCATTTACAATTTACATATGTAAAAAAATTCTGAAAGAAAAATTAAGCCAAGTGTTAATCATCACCAGTTACAAGAAAGAGTGCCTTAATGAGCTTATTTATATCAGCATTTTTATTTGCGTAAAAAGGTCAACTGCTTATAAAGATAGATATCCTAAATAAGGACTGATGCCTCGAAAAGTTTTGCACGGTTTTCAAATGACCGACAAAATGGAAATAAGTGAGATATTTTTAACCACTTTGTTTTTATATTTACCGCAATGCTTCAGAAATAATATAATACAGGTATTTAGTTTTCTCTTTGGGTTTTTTTCTACCAAAATATTTGACTTTACTCTTTAACAGAACACATTAACTTTTGCAAAGTATATTTTTTATTTTTTTCCTACGTGTTTTTCACAAACTTCTTTGCTGTTAATCCTTCCATCCTTCCTTAAAATATTTTTAACTCAATAGGGCAAAGCTCTGTTTCTGGTGTATTTGGCGGCTTCACACCTTTTTCTATAAAATTGATGCAATTTTCTCTATACCAGTTTACATAAAGTAGCACCTGTGTCCTGTGTCCACATCAGGCCAAAAGATAATCCTTCAAGCCTTCTTTTATGTAAAGATCAGTATTCGTCGTCCCTTTGTCGAAAATGGGCAGTTTCACTCACCATATTGATAAATTGCCTGCCTAACTAGCACTTTCTGTCCAAACTTTTCAAATCTCAGAATCCAGTGGACTGTTAGGGGGTGTCGTACCCAAAGGGTAACAACGGAAACCCTATTACTAAGACTTCGCTGTCCGTCCGTCCGTCCGTCACCAGGTTGTATCTCATGAACCGTAATAGACAGTTGAAATTTTCACAGACTGTGTATTTCTATTGCTCCTATAACAACAAATAATAAAAATAAAATTAAAAATTAAAGGGGGGCCCCATACAAGAAACGTAATTTTTTCGGCGTTTTTTTCCTCTTTTATTCTCATTCATTATTATTATTATCATAAGTCGGCGTTTTTTTTTTTTCATATGACAGCATTATTTTTTCACAAGACCTGCTCTCATTTGAAAAAATAAATAAAAAGTACATAGTGCTAAATTTTTTACGCTGGTACGGAACCCTTAATGCACGAGTCCGACTTGCACTTGACCGGTTATTTAGTTTTTTTACTCGCACTATAAAGCTGAGGGCCTGGTAGAGTAGAGAAATCGTATTTGAATTCATCACTAGACACGAATTAGCAGCCTCAATCAAAAGTTTATACAAATTCCGCGAACGCTTTGCGGCCACATTTTGTTGTTTAATTGTCTACTTTACTGTTTTTTGTTTTTTAAGTCCTTTCAACCATTGGCTCGTGTTTAATTTTATTTTTTCTCATCTCTAACGACATCGAAATATTTTTGTCAACGCACGATACTACATATCTTCCATTCCGATTTTTTATTCCTTGAACCCTTCGGCATTCCACTTCTTGATTTTTTTTCTATAGTTTTATAGCTAAGAAACCTTTCTAGAACATGCTTAACTGTCCAACCGCTAGTCTTAGCTTCTTTCGCAATAAATGAATAACACTTTTGCATATTTTGAATATAAAATTGCAAAATCGAAGTTCACGTCTCCGCAAGTTTTGCACTCCTAATTAACTAACAATAAACGAATAAATTAGAGCAAAGCTTACTAGAGAGTTCACGGCACTTATGGCAGCATTATTTGAAAGCATTTTCGTATTAAACAGGGTGTGATGAGTAATATTAAAAAAAATTATTGAAAACCGTGCAAAACTTTTCGAGACAGTATTTACAATCTGATGAATTCGGTTTCATAATTTACGTAACCAGGTTACTGCAGCTGTTGGAGCTGTTTTGTAGGATATATACTTAGAAACATGTTAGCTGTGTTCTTTTGTGTACCTTGTTTTAGAACTCTCATATACTGGAGAGAACAAATTGTTCTGTCGATTGAAGCGAATTATTTGTACTGTTCGCTTCATTTAAATCTTTCTAAGAAAGTTTATGAGGCATTCTTTTGTGCATGTTTTGTTCTGCTCTATTCTGCGGAAACAAAAGAGCACAGCTGTTTTAACCCCCTGCAGTACAGGGACTTTGATCCTCCGATTACTAGAAAATGATACTCAAGTTGTAAATGAATTATTCAAAACATAGTTGAGCTTCTTAAAATCCCTCAAGCAGGTAATAACTAAGATTAGAAACCGCATCTAGCCGCTTGGGGACATTTTTCATTTTCTGTAGGACGCTTAGATCGACCGTAAGGAGTTCGTCCAGGTACGAGATTGATCTACATGGAATACGAAAAGCTAAGTTACCGTGTACCAAATTAACTAATCCAAATAAATTAAGTCAAACAAGAAGTGAATTCAATAAATACAAGGTAAATTAGATGTAAAATATTTAATCTTAGTGGCATTAGATAAAAGTGTAATTAAGGACTGCCATAGAGTTATAGGATCAGTAAATTTATAACAGGGATTTAACGAAGTAATTTATGAAAGAATTATCTCAAGTTGAATGGTGTCTTGTAAAAAAACTCTTTAAACGAATTAAGCTAAATTTTCAGCATAATCAAAATGTAAGCTAAGACCTTCCCTAGAGTTTTTGCCTTACAATGTAAATATTTAGAAAAGACAAAATTTGTTAGTTACTGTGAGCTGCCCATTCAGATGATGAACCTTTTAAATATATTCTTCAGATTTTATCTCGAAAATTAGATCAAAGTAACATCATCTCCCCTTAAGGGTCAATACGTCATCCTCAGATTTTAACTTATTTCATTTTCAAAGGGTATTATTGGTATGTATACATACATCAAAGTGAAGTTTTGAATATATTTGGTTTATTAAATAAAATTCTGGAAATGCGGTTGACAAATCATAGAAATATTTAAATACATGTGGTATTTATACATATTCATACTCATCATCGCCTTCAGCATCTGTCTTCTCTAATCTCGTTTTCTAGTGCACAAATCTCCAGTTCTAGATTGTTTTTTAATATACATAATCCCATCGATGATATCTTTGTATGTATGTAGAAGATGTGTGAATTATTTTAGGAAAAGTGTATAAGTTCAAACAAATTTCTAGTTGATTCAGCTATATACTATTATCTATCTATCTATTCACCATATGTTTCCAATTGATAGATCACGAAGCCCATATCTTTTTAATTTTTGTACCATAGGAGCTTTAATAAGACAAGTATAATTATTAGAATGAATTTATGCAAGAAAATCTCTTAGATGAAATCTATTGATGCACTCCTATATACCCCCTCCCCCGTTTATTTGTCTTAAACGTGCCATGTAGATTTGACCAAAAGTTAACTGAACAAATTTCACTTGTTTCACTGACACGACATTAACTGAAAATTCTTTAATAAAATTTAAAAATATTTTCTTTCATTAGAGAAACTTATAATCCGTCTTGCATTATGTTAAGCCATAATGCAAATATGTTGTTTTAAGTGGGTACCTATATATAGATACATAAGTGCACTAAGAAGAAACACTGTTGGCAGTATTATCTACTTGATATAAGTACGCGGCTACTACACTCCGTGAGAATGAATATGATGATAGCAACCAGTATACTTACATCTTTCAAGGATATTATGTCTCAACGATAGTGGTGCCCTCAATTCTTGCTTTATCATGCAAATTATACAGTTATTTGCACCAATAAGTAGCCCAAAGAGCATTCGTTGTAAAAAAAAAAAAACAAAAAACTAATTAAGGAATGTAAATTATAACACACTTCGTAAGTATTTTTAAGCGCTAATGGAAAAGTTAAGAGAAGTAAGATTAAAATATTCCGAACTTTTAAAATAACAGGAACATTGGGGTGGAAATTTAAGCGGAATACATTTAAAATTAAAATAACAATTTATTATATTTTCAATTAAAACTTTTATTCAAAGTTGTGTTAAAGACATCTTTACAAAAACAGTCTGACAGCTAAACATAGAGAATCAGTGGAGGCTTTGCAGAATTCCTTGATTAAAGGTTCTACTTCATGCCATACTTTTACAACATTATCTTTAGTGATATTCTTTTTTGCCCAATCCTTACAAACATTACTGTTATTCTTCTGGCAAACCTTTTTGTAAAGAGATGCAATTTGACCAGTTATTTCCTTTAAACCGTTGGTAAGCTTTTCCTTAATCTTTTTCGCATCCCTTTCCAATGCTTCTACGCCATGTTTCACACTCTTACTGATGTCTTTTATACCCTTGCTGATAACTGATCCAACATCCATGAGATTTTCAATTTCTTCATCACTCAAGTCTAGAAATTCTAGATCTTCGAATGTGAATGTTTCAAGTTCAGTCTCTAGTTCGTTTTCTAAAACATCCCAATCCAATACACTTCCAATATATTCTTCCTCTTCCAAATCAGTCGGATTGAAGTGTGGTGCAGCTAAGGCAATTGCCGCAAATGCAACGAATAACACAAATGTTGAATAGAGTTTCATTTTGAAGTTCTAAAAATTTCAAAATGTTAAATATTTTCTTTTTTGTTAATTAATACTGGTTTTATGTTGAAGCAAACAAACCTGCGCAAATCGTTCTCTATTCGTATTAAAAAGTACTGGAATCTAGCTGTGACCACCAATATATAGTCATTGGTCTAGTGATTTTTAATATTTCTGCCAGTGAAGATAAGAAGATAAATTAATTTAAGCAGTATTATGTACTATATGGATTTTCAATGACTGAAGATAAAACCTGTCATTCTAATTGGTTTTGAAAGAGAGATAGGAAAAGTACCTAGCACCTAGCTATATTTCTTGCAATTTTCAATCTTTAATTGGAGTGTTCTTTTGTTTTGCCTCTAGAAAGTTTACTGATAAAAAAAAATTATCAACAGAATCATCAGTGATTATCTTGACATACTTAATCAAATTTTTTAATACCAAGGTCGCACGATTTGCAAAACATATGCAATATTGAACAAGATAAAAAGCTATAATTGGTCTAACAATAATACCAATAATATTATATCCTACATAAAAATTATATTTAAATAAACTGAAAACCCAAAGTTTTGTATGGCAATACCAAGTTGCCCAATTTAGTTAATTTTTTAAGTGTTATTTACAATTTTTATGGAAACGCTGTATACAAAATTTTAGCACTCTTTGCCGCCGCGTTCTCAGGCAGTGCCCAAATAAATAGTGAAAAAACAAAATTTTTGTATGGCACCCTGCGAAGGAGTTGGCCGATTGGTCCCATTTTCGAACTTAAATTTACTTCTTTTTTTAAAAGGTCTTTAATGCAAACTTTTAGCACTCTTAAGTGATTGCGTTGTCAAGTTAACGTCAAGACGGACAGACCGACATACGGACAGACGGAAAAACTGACGGATGGACATGCAAGAAATAAAATAACTTTTAATATTATGCGTGGTTATCCAACCCATTTTACTCTACCAGCATTAATTCTGTGCATTATAAACGGAATGACAAACTTAGTATACCCTGTGATTTCATCTAGGGCATAAAAAGAATAGTCTAAGTAATCAGAACTTACAGACACTTAAACCTTGGATTGATTGTTATAATTGTATACATTGAAATCTCTCTATCGCGTGCTTGTAGATGCCAGGAACAGTAGTTCATTATAAGGAAAATTCCTCTATTTAAGCGCATTAGTTTTACCGAAGATGAGCCAGCCTATTCATAAGACCTAAAAAGATAAAAAATCATTATAAAACAGATAATCAAGGATTTTTGGTAAAATTTATAATTGTTAGATGTAAGCCAAATAAGACTGCAAAAATACTAGATAGCAGCCCAGATGGCATTGCAGCCGTGGGCCCACAAACATTACTTGTTAGTTAGTATAGGTTACTTTAAGATCTATATAAATTGCAATTACTGAATTTTAAATAAATAAATATTATGTATGTATAAATGTATAGTATAAACAGACTTTTCATATTATTTCAGAAAATCGATTAATATTAGTTTGAACGAGTAAACGTACTCTTTTCATTAAATATTTTTCCAAATCCCATATCTTCAAATGCAGCTTCCTTGGAAGTTTTTACTGCGTTACGTAAAATATGCAGAGCTTGGCTTTTTTACCTCAGTGTAATCCGCAGGATCCAGTTCTTCTTTCTCAACAAAAATCTTTGACAATTTCAGCTATTGCTTTACTTTTTAAGAGAAGAAACGACAGTTCGTTAAAGAAAAGTTCTATCTCGAACAGATTTTGGTTCGTTATATGGAGAGTTCGTTGTAAATAATTCGTTATAAGGAAATTATTTTCCAAAGAAGTCGTAAGTAAATGCTACTGCCAAGAACACTGTTCTTTATAGAGAAAAATTCGTTATAGCGATGTACGCTATAGAGAGATTCCACTGCATTTCAGATTTTCTATGACCTTGTTTTCTCGTATTGATTCACGTTATCCAACTTTGAATATTATAACAAAAACAAAACAATTCTGGGCATGAGGAACCTTATTTAAAGAGTGTCTTGTTAAATATGCTTCACCTTATTTAAATATGTAAACAGGATGGGGGGATTGGTCTAAAAAGGTCTGTGAAGAGAGAATCTCATAAACATTCCTCATATCGTTGCACTTAATTTATACTACATAAAAAAGGCAACCATTCAGAAATAGAACGAAAGAGCAATAAAGAATGGTCGTTAAACTTCTGAGACCATCTTTCTACAAAACTTTAAACTCGCCTTGCCAACAAAGGCGCATCGTGATGCTCAAAATAAAAATTCTATTCGGATATGTCACATCTACATGATGAGCTTTCATCAGTAGTACATAAAATTGAAGCACAGTTTATTTTGCATGCAAATAACAAAATAATTCGCTTGTCAGTATTCAAAGGAAGTTCAAAGCATGTTGATAAGCATTATGAAATGTGTCTAAAGGTACGTACACAACGAGTAGAGGCGAGGCGAGGCGAGGCGAGGCGAGGCTAGGCTAGGCAATTGAGCGAGACGAGGTGAAGATACACCACGAGGTGTAGTGTTTACAACAAGGCGTTCAGTTTCTTGGTAAATCGCGAAGTGAGAGCTTCAATTATATCAGCAAATTCTGAAGAAGAAATTTTGTGTTTGTCAAGTAATGCAACTATAGAACATTTTTCACATAAGTGTACTTTCCCCTGTTTTACTTGACCTGCCACCCGACAAATACGGAACGTCTGGAATTTGGTCAATTTCATCATCTATATGATGATCTATGGACTGATTCTGATAGATTCTTCCAATATATGAGAATGAGTATAGAAATCTGCGATTATATTAAGGAAGGATTTGCATATAAATTTAAAAACGACTGCCAAAGTTTCCATTCTAAGGATATAAAATTAATCATTTTCTGCTTGCCCAGCTCTTTCTGCAGTTTTGCTTGTGTATGGGGTCACAATATCAAGCAATTAGAATTTGGGGAATTCCATCATCTGCGTATATGAAGATTTACCTACTGAGTCTCATAGATTCTTCCAGTATATGAGAATCCTTACTCATTCTTAAATTATATAAAGAAAAAACCTATAACAATATGCCAGCTTTCAAAATTAGCGCGCTGCACTTGGCGAAAAAAAGGAAAAATTTCATTCTCAAGCGAGATACTTCGAGGTGTCTCGCCATATAGCACGCAGCCTCACCTAGCCTCGCCATGTTGTGCACGTACCCCAAGTCGGAAGTTTCGGAAACATTGTACTTCTAATAAATTAATAAAATAAATAACAAAGAACAGATGCATATAGACCAACATCATTTCTTGGAGAAAACTAAAAGATTACCATTAGAGCCATACACAAAACTATCTGTCAAATTCGAAAAATATTTCGAAGCTCTCGTCCAATACGAGGTATTTAATTTGAAGAAACTTGGGTGGAATCCTTGTCAAAATTCTTAAAACTTCACAGTGTCAAAGCTAGTATCAGTATAGCCTTCAAGAAGTCTTTTGTGCAAAGCGATGACGTGCAGAAAAATAAGGCAAATCATTCCATCCTCAGTGGTGTCGGAATCAATTCTAGAAATTAAATTCGTTCGTGCCTCAAGTTATTCTAATATATTTTAACAAAAATTTTTTTTCCGTTTTAAAGTAAGAAGTTGATTATACTTCAGTTGGGCAAAGTGCAACTCCAAATAGTTCTATCATTGCTGCAGCACACTCATAGATAGGAATCAACCATTCGGTCACAGTTTCTTGACAATGCCGTTCAAAAAATCACATACTATTCCTTGGTGATTTTGGTGTTTAAAAAAAAAAACGTATTATTTGTAGCATTCTTGATTGAGACACCCACTCCCCGCGACGGACATTCGTGGTAACTCTTTTTCCTAATAGCTTTACTTGTTGCTTTCACGAAACCATCGATTGGCGCTGTAACAGGGTTAATTTGAGCTAACCAGCATCCTTGATTTGTTTTTTTGTTTTTACTTAAACGATAGTTAAATATTTCTTTGAGACGTCTTATATTTCTAGATACTATAGTAGGTGGCGCTGAGAATAGCGGTATTTGAAATTATCCAACAATTTTTGGGGATTATGTATAGAATGTCTTGAACTTACTCCATAATTTTTTTTGTTCATAAAATTTTAGTAAATTTTCTAACTTTACTGTATATCAAAAGTATTGCGAGAGTACATTTTTCCACTGTATGGACTATTGACTCGCCAAGCCTTTATGAAATCAGATAGTACGGTTTTCTATGACGAGCCGAGCTTTACTCACATTCTCTGGCTATTCAAAGAGCACTTCCTAATTTAAAAAAAAAATAATAAATAAGTGAACAGGAGTATAAAAACATTTCACAAAAATTTAAAAGGATTTTTGGTGAAGCAATAGAATTATAGTAGAACATCGAAATAAAAACAACAGTTTATTTTATTTTAATTGACGAAATTTTTTATTTAAAACTTTAAGCATGTAAGTCATCTATTTACGATGTCATCGCTTAGAAAATAATTTCGACAGCTACACAAAGAGAACCAGTATATTTTTTTGTAAGCATATCTTTTTTATTGCATACTACTATTTTTCAATATTTTCTTGCTGATAAGAAATAATATTTGTCGACTTGTTAAAAACGATATTGGTTCCTTCATATACATAGCTTACTTTTTCCCTTTCTTTCCCTTGTGGTGGTCTCTAATTGCATTGCCTGCCTTCACTCCTCCGTGTATTCCCTTTATTATCTTAGGTAGTACGCGGATTATTGATCCAATACCATAATTTTCAATCTCTGCACCACTTGATCTTAACAATCTGAGGTCAAACTCATCATCGTCATTAATGCCCAAATCTCCAAATGTGAATTTTTCAATTCCACTTGTAGGCTCCGCCTCAACATCATTTGATTCAAAGTATGGCGCAGCCAAAGAAATTGCAGCAAATGCAATGAATAATAAAAATGTTAAACACAGCTTCATTGTGAATTTCTGAAAAAGATTTTTGTAGTTTTAATGTATTTTTCAAAAATTATTTCTGTTGAAGCTTTGAACAAACCTGCTAGTCTCTCTCTCGTCTTGTGTAGAAGTGCTAGAAACTAGATTTGGTCGGCAATATATAGTACTTGGTCGCTTTGTTTTCAATATTGCAACCAATGAAAAGAAGATAAATACACGTAAGACATTTTTTGGAAGATTAGAGATAAAAATTGCCACTTCAATTTTCTTTAGTTCTAATTACTCGTAATAAGTAGATACAAAAAGTACGTAGAAACTCCATCTTCCACTTTTAATTGAAGTATTGTCTTGTCAGGATTTTGATCATGCATACATTGAGTTTTTTGATTAAAAAGTCATGATCATCAATAATATATCATTAGTGATATTTAAAGACAATAAAATTTATTTCATGCAACAGTTTTTCAGTATTTGTAGCCTTTTGGAGGTGATAAAAATATAAGAAAAATTAAAAATTTCCTTTTGAATATAACGCACCCATATATGTATTATATTAATACAGGAAAAACGTGAGATTCAAACATGTGCCTTAAATACATGTTATGTATAATATGTATGTATAAATGTATAGTATAAACAGACTTTTCATATTCTTTCAGAAAATCGATTAATATTAGTTTGAACGAGTAAACGTACTCTTTTCATTAAATATTTTTCCAAATCCCATATCTTCAAATGCAGCTTCCTTGGAAGTTTTTACTGCATTATGTAAAATATGCAGAGCTTGGCTTTTTTACCTCAGTGTAATCCGCAGGATCCAGTTCTTCTTTCTCAACAAAAATCTTTGACAATTTCAGCTATTGCTTTACTTTTTAAGAGAAGAAACGACAGTTCGTTAAAGAAAAGTTCTATCTCGAACAGATTTTGGTTCGTTATATGGAGAGTTCGTTGTAAATAATTCGTTATATGGAAATTATTTTCCAAAGATGTCGTAAGTAAATGCTACTGCCAAGAACACTGTTGTCTATAGAGAAAAATTCGTTATAGCGGTGTACGCTATAGAGAGATTCCACTGCATTTCAGATTTTCTATGACCTTGTTTTCTCGTATTGATTCACGTTATCCAACTTTGAATATTATAACAAAAACAAAACAATTCTGGGCATGAGGAACCTTATTTAAAGAGTGTCTTGTTAAATATGCTTCACCTTATTTAAATATGTAAACAGGATGGGGGGATTGGTCTAAAAAGGTCTGTGAAGAGAGAATCTCATAAACATTCCTTAGATCGTTGCAGTTAAATTATACTACATAAAAAAGGAAACCATTCAGAAATAAAACGAAAGCGCAATAAAGAAGGGTCGTTAAACGTCTGAGACCATCTTTCTACAAAACTCTAAACTCGCCTTGTCAACAAAGGCGCATCGTGATGCTCAAAATAAAAATGAATGTTAAAACAAACTCTCTCACTATTCGGATATGTCACATCTACATGATGAGCTGTCATCAATAGTACATAAAATTGAAGCACAGGAAGTTTATTTTGCATACAAATGACATACATAATAATTCACTTGTCAGTATTTAAAGGAAGATCAAAGCATGTCTATAAGCATTATGAAATGTGTCTAAAGGTACGTACACAACGAGTAGAGGCGAGGCGAGGCGAGGCTAGGCTAGGCACTTGAGCGAGACGAGGTGATTATACACCTCGAGGAGTATTGTTCACAACAAGGCGTTCAGTTTCTTGGTAAATCGCGAAGTGAGAGCATCAATTATATCAGCAGATTCTGAAGAAGAAATTTTGTGTTTGTCAAGTAATGCAACTATATTACACTTTTCACATAAGTGTACTTTCCCCTGTTTTACTTGACCTACCACCCGATAAATACGGAACGTCAACTACATCATCTATATGATGATCTATGGACTGATCCTGATAGATTCTTCCAATATATGAGAATGAGTATAGAAATCTGCGATTATATTAAGGAAGGATTTGCATATAAATTTTAAAACAACCGCCAAGGTTTCCATTCTAAGGATATAAAATTAATCAATTTCTGCTTGCTCAGCTCTTTCTGCAGTTTGCTTGTGTATGGGGTCACAATATCAAGCAATTAGAATTTGGGGAATTCCATCATCTGCATATATGAAGATTTACCTACTGAGTCTCATAGATTCTTCCAGTATATGAGAGTGAGTAAAGAGCCCTTAAATTATATTAAACAAAAAACCTATAACAATATGCCAGCTTTCAAAATTAGCGCGCTGCACTTGGCGAAAAAAATGAAAAATTTCATTCTCAAGCGAGATACTTCGAGGTGTCTCGCCATATAGCACGCAGCCTCACCTAGCCTCGCCATGTTGTGCACGTACCCCAAGTCGGAAGTTTCGGAAACATTGTACTTCTAATAAATTAATAAAATAAATAACAAAGAACAGATGCATATAGACCAACATCATTTCTTGGAGAAAACTAAAAGATTACCATTAGAGCCATACACAAAACTATCTGTCAAATTCGAAAAATATTTCGAAGCTCTCGTCCAATACGAGGTATTTAATTTCAAGACACTTGGGTGGAATCCTTGTCAAAATTCTTAAAACTTTATAGTGTCATAGCTAGCATCAGTATAGCCTTGAAGAAGTCTTTTGCGCAAAGCGATGACGTGCAGTAAAATAAGGCAAATCATTTCATCCTCAGTGGTGTCGGAATCAATCCTAGAAATTAAATTGGTTTGTGCCTCAAGTTATTCTAATATATTTTAACGAAAAAAATTTCTCCGTTTTAAAGTAAGAAGTTGATTATACTTCAGTTGGGCAAGGTGCAACTCCAAATAGTTCTATCATTCCTGCAGCACAAGCATAGATAGGAATCAACCATTCAGTCACAGTTTCTTGACAATGCCGTTCAAAAAATCACATACTATTCCTTGGTGATTTTGGTGTTAAAAAAAAAAAACGTATTATTTGTAACATTCTTGATTGAGACACCCACTGCCCGCGACGGACATTCATAAATCCGGATAATTTCGTGGTAGCTCTTTTTTCTAATAGCTTTACTTGTTGCTTTCACGAAACCATCGAGTGGCGCTGTAACAGGGTTAATTTGAGCTAACCAGCATCCTTGATTTGTTTTTTTTACTTAAACGATAGTTAAATATTTCTTTGAGACGTCTTATATTTCTACATACTATAGTAGGTGGCGCTGAGAATAGCGGTATTTGAAATTATCCAACAATTTTTGGGAATTATGTATAAAATGTCTTGAACTTACTCCATATTGTTTTTTTTGTTCATAAAATTTTAGTAAATTTTCTACCCTACTGTATATCAAAAGTATTGCGAGTGAATTTTTCCACTCTATGGACTATTGACTCGCCCAGCCATTATGAAATCATATAGTACTGTTTTCTATGACGAGCCGAGCTTTACTCACATCCTCTGGCTATTCAAAGAGCATTTCCTAATTTAAAAAAAAAAAAATAAATAAGTGAACAGGAGTATAAAAACATTTCACAAAAATTTAAAAGGATTTTTGGTGAAGCAATAGAATTATAGTAGAACATCGAAATAAAAACAACAATTTATTTTATTTTAATTGACGAAATTTTTTATTTAAAACTGTAAGCATGTAAGTCATCTATTTATGATGTCATCGCTTAGAAAATCATTTCGACAGCTACACAAAGAGAACCAGTATATTTTTTTGTTTAAGCATATCTTTTTTATTGCATGCTACTATTTTTCAATATTTTCTTGCTGATAAGAAATAATATTTGTCGACTTGTTAAAAACGATATTGGTTCCTTCATATACATAGCTTACTTTTTCCCTTTTTTGCCCTTTTGGTGGTCTTTAATTGCATTGGCTACCTTCAATCCTCCGTGTATTCCCTTTATTATCTTAGGTAGTACGCGGATCATTGATCCAATACCATAATTTTCAATGTCTGCACCACTTGATCTTAACAATCTGAGGTCAAACTCATCATCATCATTAATGCCCAAATCTCCAAATGTGAATTTTTCAATTCCACTTGTTGGCTCCGCCTCAACATCATTTGATTCAAAGTATGGCGCAGCCAAAGAAATTGCAGCAAATGCAATGAATACTAAAAATGTTAAACACAGCTTCATTGTGAATTTCTGAAAAAGATTTTTGTAGTTTTAATGTATTTTTCAAAAATTATTTTTGTTGAAGCTTTCAACAAACCTTTAAGCCTCTCTCTCGTCTTGTGTAGAAGTGCTAGATACTAGATTTGGACAGCAATATATAGTACTTGGTCTCTTTATTTTCGGTATTGCAGCCAATGAAAAGAAGATAAATACACGTAAGAAATTTTTCGGAAGATTAGAGATAAAAATGGCCACTTCAATTTTCTTTTGTTCTAATTCATCGTAATAAGTAGATACAAAAAGTATACGTAGAAACTCCATCTTCCACTTTTAATTGAAGTATTGTCTTGTCAGGATTTTGATCATGCATATATTGATCTTTTTGATTAAGAAGTCATTATCATCAACAATCATTAGTGATATTTAGCCAAAATAAAATTTATTTCATACAAAAGTTTTTGTATCCTTTTGGATGTGATAAAAATACAAGAAAAATTAAAAATTTCCTTTTGAAAATAACACACCCATATATGTATATATTAAAACAGGAAAAACGTGAGATTCAAACATGTGCCTTAAATACATATTATGTATATTATTTAAGTATAAATGTATAGTATAAACAGACTTTTCATATTCTTTCAGAAAATCGATTAATATTAGTTTGAACGAGTAAACGTACTCTTTTCATTAAATATTTTTCCAAATCCCATATCTTCAAATGCAGCTTCCTTGGAAGTTTTTACTGCGTTACGTAAAATATGCAGAGCTTGGCTTTTTTACCTCAGTGTAATCCGCAGGATCCAGTTCTTCTTTCTCAACAAAAATCTTTGACAATTTCAGCTATTGCTTTACTTTTTAAGAGAAGAAACGACAGTTCGTTAAAGAAAAGTTCTATCTCGAACAGATTTTGGTTCGTTATATGGAGAGTTCGTTGTAAATAATTCGTTATAAGAAAATTATTTTCCAAAGAAGTCGTAAGTAAATGCTACTGCCAAGAACACTGTTCTTTATAGAGAAAAATTCGTTATAGCGGTGCACGCTATAGAAAGATTCCACTGCATTTCAGATTTTCTATGACCTTGTTTTCTCGTATTGATTCACGTTATCCAACTTTGAATATTATAACAAAAACAAAACAATTCTGGGCATGAGGCACCTTATTTAAAGAGTGTCTTATTAAATATGCTTAACCTTATTTAAATATGTAAATAGGATGGGGGGATTGGTCTAAAAAGGTCTGTGAAGAGAGAATCTCATAAACATTCCTTAGATCGTTGCAGTTAATGTATACTACACAAAAAAGGCAACCATTCAGAAATAGAACGAAAGAGCAATAAAGAATGGTCGTTAAACGTCTGAAACCATCTTTTTACAAAACTTTAAACTCGCCTTGTCAACAAAGGCGCGTCGTGATACTCAAAGTAAAAATGAATGTTAAAGAAAACTCCCTCACTATTCGGATATGTCACATCTACATGATGAGCTTTTATCAATGGTATATAAAGTTGAAGTACAGGAGGTTTATTTTGCATGCAAATAACATAATAATTCACTTGTCAATATTCAGCATTATGAAATGTGTCTAAAGGTACGTACACAAAGAGTAGAGGCGTGGCGAGGCGCGGCTAGGCTAGGCACTTGAGCTAGATGAGGTGAAGATACACCTCGAGGTGTAGTGTTCACAACAAGGCGTTCAGTTTCTTGGTAAATCGCGAAGTGAGAGCATCAATTATATCAGCAGATTCTGAAGAAGAAATTTTGTGTTTGTCAAGTAATGCAGCTATGTATATTATATTTTTCACATAAGTGTACTTTCCCCTGTTTTATTTGACCTACCACCCTATAAATACGGAACGTCTGGAATTTGGTCACTTTCATCATCTATATGATGATCTATGGACTGATCCTGATAGATTCTTCCAATATATGAGAATGAGTATAGAAATTTGCGATTATATTAAGGAAGGATTTGCATATAAATTTAAAAACAACTGCCAAGGTTTCCATTCTAAGGATATAAAATTAATCATTTTCTGCTTGCTCAGCTCTTTCTGCAGTTTTGCTTGTGTATATGGGGTCACAATATCAAGCAATTAGAATTTGGGAAATTCCATCATCTGCATATATGAAGATTTACCTACTGACTCTCATAGATTCTTCCAGTATATGAGAATGAGTAAAGAGCCCTTAAATTATATCAAAGAAAAAACCTATAACAATATGCCAGCTTTCAAAATTAGCGCGTTGCACTTCGGGAAAAAAGGAAAAATTTCATTCTCAACCGAGATACCTCCAAGTGTCTCGCCATATCGCACGCAGCCACAGCGCTGTTATGAACACTCTCATAATACAACGTAAAGTTATTTCATTTCTTCAACTCTTGATATAGCCTCGCCTCGCCTCGCCACGCCTCTTTGTGCACGTACCGTAAGTCGGAAATTTCGGAAACCTAGTACTTATAATAAATAAATAAAATAAATACACACAAAACTATCTGTCAAATTCGAAAAATATTTCGAAGCTCTCGTCCAATACGAGGTGTTTAATTTCAAGACACTTGGGTGGAATCCTTGTCAAAATTCTTAAAACTTCATAGTGTCATAGCTAGCATAAGTATAGCCTTGAAGAAGTCTTTTGTGCAAAGAAATGACGTGCAGAAAAATAAGGCAAATCATTCCATCCTCAGTGGTGTCGGAATCAATCCTAGAAATTAAATTGGTTCGTGCCTCAAGTTATTCTAATATATTTTAACGAAAAAACTTTCTCCGTTTTAAAGTAAGAAGTTGATTATACTTTAGTTGGACAAAATGCAACTGCAAATAGTTCTATCATTGCTGCACAAGCCTAGATAACCATTCAGTCACGGTACTATTGTTCTTGATCTTTATAGACATAAGTTATAATTTTGGCCAATTCAAAATGGCTATTTCCCCTCTCCTTGTTTGCTTTCTGGACAATGCCTTTCAAATAAATCACATGGTATTCCTTAGTGATTTGGGTGTGTAAAAAAACGTATTCTTTGAAGCATTCTTGATTGAGACACCCACTTACCGCGACGGACATTCATAAATCCGGATAATTTCATGGTAATTCTTCTTTTTAGAAGCTTTACTCGTTTCTTTTACGAAATTTGTGCTTTGACACATTTAGTATTTCTATAAACCACCGAGTGGCGCTATTAACAGAGTTACTTTGAACTAACTAGCATCCTTGATTTGTTTTTTTTACTTAAACTGTAGTTAAGTATTTCTTTGAGACTTTTTATATTTCTAGATACTATAGTATGTGGCGCTGAGAATAGGGGTATTTGAAACTATCCAACAATTTTTGGGGACTATGTATAGAATGTCTTGAACTTACTCCACAGTTTTTTTTTTGTTCGTAAAAATTTAGTAAATTCTCTACCCTACTGTATATCAAGAGTATTGCGAGTGTATATTTTTCCACTCTATGGACTATTGACTCGCCCAGCCATTATGAAATCAGTTAGTACGGTTTTCTATGACGAGCCGAGCTTTACTCAAATTCTCTGCCTATTCAAAGATCACTTCCTTATTAAAAAAAAAAATAAATAACTGAACAGAAGTATAAAAACATTTCACAAAAATTTAAAAGGATTTTTGGTAAAGTAATAGAATTATAGTAGAACATCGAAATACAAACAACAATTTATTTTATTTTAATTGACGAAATTTTTTATTTAAAACTGCAAGCATGTAATCGCTTAGAAAATCATTTCGACAGCTACACAAAGAGAACCAGTATATATTTTTTGTTTAAGCATATCTTTTTTTATTGCATGCTACTATTTTTCAATATTTTCTTGATGATAAGAAATAATATTTGTCGACTTGTTAAAAACGGTATTGGTTCCTTCATATACATAGCTTACTTTTTCCCCTTTTTGTTTCCTTTTTTGCCCTTGTGGTGGTCTCTAATTGCATTAGCTGCCTTCACTCCTCCGTGTACTCCCTTTATTATCTTTCCGCCACGTTTTTCTGCCTTGATTATCTTAGGTAGTAAGCAATTATTGATCCAATACCATAATTTTCAATTACTTCACCACTTGATCTTTTCAATCTGAATTTTTCACGTCCAGTCTCTAGGTCATTTACTGTAACATCATCTGTCTTCAGTATTTTCATCTTTATTATCGCCTTTCAAATCTTCTAATGTGAATACTTCTACGTCGAACTCATCTTCATCATTAATTCCCAAATCTCAAATGCAATGAATAATAAAAATGTTAAACACAGCTTCATTTGGAATTTCTGAAAATGATTTTTGCAATTTTAATTGATGTTTCAAAAATTATTTTTGTTGAAGCTTTGAATAAACCTCCAAGTCTCTCTCTCGTCTTGTGTAGAAGTGCTAGATACTATATATATAGTAGTCGGTCTCTTGATTTTCAGTATAGCAGCCAATGAAAACAAGAAGTTAAATAAGTAAGAAATTTTTTGGAAGATTAGAGATAAAAATTGCCACTTCAATTTTTTTTAATTCTAATTCCTCGTAAGAAGTAGATACAAAAAGCACGTAGAAACTCCATCTTCAATTGAGGTATTGTTTTGTCAGGATTTTAATCATGCATATAAAGGGTTTTCCAATAAGAGGTGTTATTTTAATTATCCCGCTATTTCGGTAGATGTCACTTTTGAAGCTGTCATTTTTTGACATTTGACAAGTAGAAACTGCGCCATTAATATAAATGGAACGATACATGATTCAATAACGCATTGAAATTATTAAAATTCACTATAAAAATGGTGAAAATGTGGCAGAGACGGCTCGTAAAACTCGAACATTTTTGGGTCGTCGTGAAGCACCTTGTCGGACCGCAATACAGAAATTGGTAGAAAAATTCGAACCCTCGGGACAAGTTAGTGATGTGAAGAAAAAAACCCGTGCACGTCGCTGTAGCCGAAAGTGTTGAAGAAAACTCAGGTTTGTCCATTCCTCGTCGTTCTTTGGAATTAGGCATTCCACAAACGTCATTACACCGTATTTTGCATAAAGATTTGGGTCTTAAGGCTTATATAGTTCAGTTAACACAAGAACTCAAGCCGGCCGATCATCAACAACGTCGAGTCTTTGCTGATTGGGTCCTTGAAATGCATGAAAATGATCCGGAATTCCATCGAAAACTCATCTTGAGTGATGAGGCTTATTTCCACCTCGATGGCTTCGTCAACAAGCAAAATTGTCACATCTGGGGCTCGGAAAACCCAAGAGTTATTGTTGAAGAGCCTCTCTATCCTCAACGTGTGACTGTTTGGTGCGGTTTATGGTCCCGCGGGGTCATTGGACCTTACTTTTTCGAAAATGAGGCTGGAGCAACAGTTACGGTGAATGGATTGCGCTATCGACAGATGATTAATGATTTTTTATGGCCGGAATTGGATGGTATTGATCTGAACAACGTTTACTTTCAACAAGACGGCGCTACGTGCCATACAAGCAACGAAACCATTGATCTTTTACGGGAAAAGTTTCCGGACCGTGTTATCTCTCGAAGAGGTGATCACAATTGGCCACCGAGATCTTGTGACTTAACACCTTGCGACTTCTTCCTTTGGGGCCACGTGAAAGAGAAGGTCTACGTCAGCAGCCCAGCGTCGATTCAAGACCTCAAAGATGGAATTCGTGATTCTATCGAGGACATAGGGCAGCCACTTTGCGATTTGGTTATGGAAAATTTCATGAAAAAGATATGGTTCTGTAGGAGTGGTCGTGGTGGTCATTTGGCTGATGTTATTTTCCATTATTAACGGCATATCTTCCTCTTTATAATGAAATATAGATCCGATCATTCATCTAAAAAAATGGCATTTTTCTTTGAATATCAAAATAACAACTCTTATTGGAAAACCCTTTATTAATCTTTTTGATTAAAAAGTCGTTATCATCAACAATATCATTAGTGATATTTTGACACAATAATATTTATTTGAAGCAAAAGTTTTTCAGTATTTGTACGCCTTTTGGCTGAGGTAAAAATAAGGGTAGGAATAGGTAGAGAGCCATTCTGAGTGGAGAAACACATGGTCGGTAGCTCTTTGAGTAGACTTAGATTGATCGAAAATAATTTAGGATTATGTGCATTATTTACCACGAAACGGAATTCTCTTACCTCGCGTAGGCTTGGCTTGAACCTAGGTCGGAGTGATATTAAAAATTTTTGGGACTAAAACAAGTCGTGCAGACCCTATCGTTACGTCCTAAATCCGTAAGTTTGTTTATAAAATACCCGATTCCGTCCATTTTCGAACTTTACAATTATTACATTTTGGTCCAAAACCAATAATTTATATCCTAGATGTAAATAAAGGTTAAATAAAGTAAAAAGCCAAAATTTTGTGTGGCAACACCAATAGGAGTTGCCCGATTTAGTTTGAAATTATATTTATAAAAACGCTGTGTACAAAATTTCAGCTCTCTGCGTCGACACGTGCTCAGGCAGTGCCCAAATATAGTGCAAAACGAAATTTTTGTATGGCAATTCTACGAAGGAATTACCCGATTTATCCCATTTTCGAACTTAATGTTTTTTAAAAATGCCCACATGCTGCATTTCAGCACTCATCGTGAACGCGTTCTTGAGTTATTTTGTGGACGGACAGACAGATAGGTGAATGGGTAGACATGCAAAAATGAAAATACATTTTAGTATTATGTGTGGCTGCTGTCCAACCCATTTTGCTCTACTAGAATTATTTCTGTGCGTTACAAACAGAATGGTAATCTTAGTAGGTATACCTATGATTTCATTTAGGGTAGAGAAATGGTTCGTGGTAGTCTCACCGGCCTTAAATGATAACGTTGTAGGCCCCAAATTTGTAAAGTTTTATGAGCTACTTTCCTCAAGTTATTCTAATATATTTTAACGAAAAAGCTTTCTATCAATCAAATTATCTATCATTACTGTAGTCCAAGCATAGATGGGAATCAACCAGTCAGTCATGGTACTACTGATCTTGATCGGTTATAGTGCACAGATTATAATTTTGGTCAGCTCAGAATGGCTATTTCCCCTCTCCTATATTGTCTTCGTAACAAAACCGTTAAAATAAATTACAGAATATTTCTTGATGTTTTGTGTATCCAAAAAAAAGTATTCGAACTATATGTCGTATTGTCCATGTAATAAATTTTGCTTGGTTGAGAATATTAAATTATTTAATTGATATAGACATCCTCCTCTCCTGTCACTGACATTCATGAAGTGTAAATTGGTTGGAAACCCTTTTTTTATAATCTTCACTCGTTGCTTTCACAAAATTTGTGCTTTGACATATTTAATATTTCTACCAACCACCGGGCGGCGCTGTTAAAAGGGTCAATTAGAATTATCCAGCCATTATCCACAATTTTTGGGGGATATTGTACATAGAATGACTTGTTTTTTTTTTTTTGTTAGTTAAACGATAGTATTTCCTTGAGTTTCATATTTCTAGATACTATTGTGTGGCGCTGGGAATAGGGTATTTGAAATTATCGACCAATTTCAGAGGGCTATGTAGAATGCCTCGAAATTACTCCACAGTTTTTCCATATTTTTTAGTATAGTTTCACTAGATTTTCTACCCTATCTGAATATCATAATTATTGCTCGTGCATATTTTTTCCCCTCAATGGACTATTGAGCCAGAGAATATGAAATCCGATATTCTGGTTTTCTATGACGAGTCGAGCCTCCAGAGTATTGCTCGCTTGATTTACTCACACTCTGGCTATTTAAAGTTCTTTATTTTAAAAAAAAAAAAAAAACTAAAATGCAATTTAAAAACCTTTCACAAGAATTTAAATGAATTTTTGATGAAGCAATGGAATTATAGTAGAACTTCAAAATAAAAACAAAAATCTATTTGATTTTAATTGATAAAATTTTTTATTTGAAACTGTAGGCATTTCAGTCTGATATTTACGATGTCATCACTTAAAAGTATTTCGTCAGCTAAACAAAGCGAATCGGCAGAGTATTTTGTTTGTTTAATCTTTTTTCCGGCATGTTACATTTTATCAATTCTTTCTTTGTGATAAGAAATAATATTTATCGACATCTTAGAAACGCTATTGATTCATTTCATATGGCTTACTTGGATTTTTTTCCTTTTTTACTTCCATTGCTGCCCTTACTTTTTCCTTTGCTGCCCTTGTTGTTTCCTTTCGTACTTTTGCCTTTTCCTTTGGTATTCTTGTTGTTGCCTTTTTTACCTTTATTGTTTGATTTCATTCCCCTGATTTCCTTCACGCCTGCATGTATTCCCTTGACTGCCTTCACGCCGCCCTTTATTCCCTTGATTATCTTTGCACCACCTTTGACTATCTTAGGTATATGGCTGATAATACCATAATTTTCAATTTCTTCACCACTTAATCTTTTCAATTGGAATTCAGGTCCAGTGTCTTGCTCATTTCCTTCAACATCCGAATACCATTGCACTGAATCATTATCATCGCCTTCTAGATCTCCTAATGTTAATGCTTTAAGGTCTGTCTTTGAATCACCTTCTCCAGCAATCATATGCGAATATACCGAATCGTCGTCTATATCATCATCATCAGTATCTTCATCATTATCGTCACCTTCCAAATATTCCAATGTGAATACTTCTTGGTCAGATTCCTCATCATCATCGATACTCAAATCTCCAAATGTGAATTTTTCAATTCCACTTGTTGGCTCCACCGCAACATCATTTGATTCAAAGTATGGCGCAGCCAAGGAATTTGCCACCAATGCAATGAATAATAAAAATGCTAAACACAGCTTCATTTTGAATATCTGAAAATGATTTTTGCCATTTTAATTGATTTTTTAAAAATAATTTTTGTTGAAACTTTGAACAAACCTGCAAACCTTTCTGTGTTTGTGTAGAAGTGCTAAAAGCTAGATTTGGCCAGCAATATATAGTAGTTGGTCTCTTGATTTTCAGTATAGCAGCCAATGAAGAAAAGAAGATAAATACACATAAGAAATTTTTTGGAAGATTATAGATAAAAATTGCCACTTCAGTTTTTTTTTAATTGTAATTGTTCGTAATAAATAGATACAGGAAATACGTAGGTATTCCGTAATTCTTCCAATTTCCCATCCTTAATTGGAGTGATGTTTTGCTAGAATTTTGATCATGCGTATATGAAGTATCAATAACAGTATCATTACTGATATTTTGACACAATAAATATTTTTTTCATGCAAAAGTTTTTTCAAAATGTAGGAGAGGGAATAGTTAAAGCGCCATTTAGAGTTGAGAAACTTATGGTCGGTAACTCCTTGAGTAGGCTCAAATCGATCGAAAATAACTTAGGATTATGTGCATGATTTTACGTGAAACGAAACTCTCTTAAGTCGCTTGAGCCGAGGTCGGAGTGATGTTAACAATTTTTGGAACTAAACTAATCGTCCAGACCCAGAAATCGAGTCGAAAATCTGCAAGTTTGATAATAAAATACCCGTTTCCGCCCATTTTCGACCTTTACAATTATGTACTACTATAACGCCTTGTATCAAAAATTGTAGATCTCTAGTTCAACGCCCTCTCAAGCAGTAAGTATATTGTGAAAACGAAAACATTTATATGGCAACACTATCATTAAGTTACCCGATTTGACCCATCCACGAAATTTACATTACATTTTTTCTTTTATAGATTTACTGTTTAAAAAATTTCAGCCCAGTTAGTCAACTTATTCTCAATAATATCTTTCATACAAATTTCTCAAGTTACAGAGAACAATTAACTTTTGCACGTTGAGTTAAATTGAATTCTGGCATTCATTTATTACTGTTTCAAATTTTACAATATTTTAGAAGCTATATACACTACTTATTCCTGTTATTTTATTAAATTTTAAGCAATGAAAAAATCCTGCGTTTCAAAGTAAGAGGTTCTAGTAATTATCCTTATCCTTGTCCTTATTCTTGTGACCTTGTATTCCATTGATTATGTTGGAGCCACCCTGTACTCCTTTGATTACCTGGACTGTCTTAGGTAGAAGGCCGATTATTGATCCAATACCATATTTTTCAATTTCTTCACTACATAAGTCTTTCGATGTGAATTCTGCAAATACAGTCTCTGGCTCATTTCCTGCAACATCCAAATAACATTATACTGAATCATCATCATCATTATAGTATATTAGATCCCCCAATAAGAATCCTCAAGGGTAGTCGCGGAATCGTCCTCACCAGTAATCCAGTTACTATATACTGAATCATCATCATTGTCATTATCATCAATTTCCAGATCTCGCAAGATGAATTTTTCAAGTCTACTTACAGCTTTTTCCGCCACATCAATTTGAAGTGTGAAGCAGCCAAGTAATTGTTGCAAATACGACGAGTAATACTAATGTTACATACAACTTCATTTTGGGTTTCTAAAATTAATAAATAATAATTATAAATAATTATAATTTTTGTTAAAGCATAAAACCTGCGAGCCCCTCTCTTTTTTTGTAAAAGTGTAGAATCAAGCTGTAGCCAATAATGTAGAGTAGTTGTCGTATTGATTTTTAGTATTACAGCAGCGAAGATAAGTAGATAAGTGAACTTAAGAAATATATGTGTATAAATATTTCCGATGATTGATGATAAAACCTGTCATTTAACTTTTCTATAATTTTCATTGTTAGAGATAGAGCGGTACAAAATGTATCTATAGTCCGTAACCAATGCTTGCACAATTCTTGGTCTTCAATTTGAGTGCTGATGTTTTTAGACCTGTAGTCAACGTATTAAGCTTATTGATTAAAAGAAAATTATCGTCACCGATATCTTGACATAATCAAGTTATTTAATTCCAAAGACATAGGACTTTCAAACCGTATTTTTATTAGATAAACCCATATAATCTTCAGTTTGGTTTATCAAAAGTCTTTGGACTCGTTGTAAATTTTCCATTTTCAAAGTATGTAATTGCACACAATTATGCTAAATGATATAAAAGCAGACACCGTAAATGTAATGTGACTTTTGGGAAAAATCTTGAAAGAATAGTTACCTTTTGAACATCCGCTTAGGGGTTCATTGCTGTCCTGATGAGAACGCCCTGCTTTGCTATTCGAAACACACAGTATGCTCTCAAAATTTCTTTATGATATTTTGATTTTCGGCTTCAAAGCCAGTAACTGACACAATACCTCGGTACTTGGATTTTAAAAATCCTCTGCTTGTATGCATAAGGCTGAAAATAGCCCGTAGATTCGTTTAATATACGGGTCTCGAAATACTCAACCTCAGTTATTTTGGTATAAGGAAGGATAAAAGATCAATAATAATGGGAATGTAGACCGTCATGAAAATGCTTTTCACCACTAAATTGGCTTTAAAATTCTGTCATAGCAATGGTCTGTCAGCATTGTCGTTAAAATGTATTGATATACCCGTATAATATACGAATCTCCAGGCCATTTTCAACCTATTGCGTCTGCGCAGAGAATTTTTAAAAAACAAGTACCCAGCTTTATTCTAACTCGCGCTATCGTACCCAGAATACAGGCTTAAGTATTACCAACATATGGTCCACATTTTTTTCACATTAGGCTGTTTGTTGTACGAAAAATGCAGACGAATTTTGCAAATAGAGCACGCAAAAGTTTCAGCTTTGCCAAAGATTGTGTTTGAGAGGATATCTTAGACGTTTTGATTTAAATTGTGAGTAAGTCAAGATATTTATGTGTGCAGTTTGTCGGAATAATGATAGATTTCATATTAGTTTTCGACAAATTTTGCAAAACGACTAATGGGTAGTGGGGTATAATAACGAGTTATTTCTGGAGCATATTGACGAGTTTTTGGGGGGCATAATGACTAGGTAACTTTTTACTGACTAACTTTTTACAGAGTATAATCATTTTTAGATTTTCGCATTCTGGTACATTCAACGAAGAGCGGATTCAAAAGACATAATTTTAAATTGGAAGAAATTTCGTTGACAAGGAAAATGACCATAAAAATTAGTGTGTTTAGCATTTCGCATACGGTGAAGTTTTCGGACGTTGCTTGCGTAAAAACCGAGACATCGGCATTTCAGTTCAGTCATTAATTAATTATAATATTTTTTTTATAAAATATATTAATGATATAACATTTCATGTATTTAATATAATTCGTTATTATGCCCCGAGCTCTTCGTCATTATGCCGTGTATGTGGCGAATAGTGCCGAACTTCTCATCACTTCACTTAGGTCACCAGCGCACTTCATAAGGATGCTAGACGGTAATTATCAATAACATATTTTGTTCCTAATTTACCCTACTCCAACGCGTTCTCAGGTAGGGCCCAAATATATCGTGAAACACCGAATTTTTGTATGGCAATCCTACGAAGGAGTTGCCCTATTGATCCCATTTTCGAACTCAATTTTTTTTTTTAAAGTCGGAATGCTAAATTACAGCACTCATCTTGAACGCATTCCGTAGTTATCTTGGGGATCAATTGTAAATTTTTCTCTTGTAATAATTGTAAATCGCGAAAATGGCCGGAATTGGGTACTTTATTTCCAAACTTGCCGATTTGACGTAATATCTGGGTCTGGACGACTGGCTTAGTCCCAAAAATTTTTAGTATCACTCCGACCTAGGTTCAAACCTACGCGAAGTAAGACAATTTTGTTTAATGAAAAATAATGCACATTACACTAAATTATTTCGATCGATTAGAGTCTACTCGAATTGTTACCGACCGTGAGTTTCTTAGCTTTGAATGGCTTTCTACGCATTCCCTCCTCTACTTTGTTCTCAGCTAAAAAGGCATACAAATACTAAAAAAACCTTTTGCATTAAATAAATTTTATTATATGAAACTATCACTAATTATGTTAATGACAATGACTTTTCTATCAAAAAGCATGATAAAATTCCTAAAAAAACAACCCTCCAATGGATGACTGAAAATTGGGAGAATTATGGAGTACCTACCTATTTTTTGTATTTATTTATTACGAACAATTAGAACTAAAACAAAAAAAAACTGAAGTGGCAATTTTTATCTCTAATCTTTCAAAAAATTTCTTACGTGTATTTATCTTCTTTTCTTCATTGGTTGCTATACTGAAAATCAAGAGACCAAGTACTATATATTGCTGGGCAAATTTAGTTTGTAGCACTTCTACACAAGACGAGAAAGAGACTTGCAGGTTTGTTCAAAGCTTCAACAAAAATAATTTTTGAGAGATCAATTAAAATTGCAAAAATCATTTTCAGATATTCAAAATGAAGCTGTGTTTAACATTTTTATTATTCATTGCATTTGCTGCAATTTCTTTGGCTGCGCCATACTTTGAATCAAATGATGTTGCGGTGGAGCCAACAAGTGGAATTGAAGAATTCACATTTGGAGATTTGGGCATTAATGATGAAGATGAGTTCGACCAAGAAGTATTCACATTAGAAGATTTGAAAGGCGATAATAATGATGAAGATACTGATGATGATGTGATTGGTGGAGAAGATGATGGTACAGTAAATGACCTAGAAGAAATTGAAAATTATGGTTTTGGATCAATAATCAAGGGAGCAGAACGTGGTATAAAGATAGCTAAAGGAATACACGCAGGAGTGCAGGCAGGCAAATCAATTAGAAATCACTACAAAAAAGGAAAATAAAAACGTTAAAAATCCAAGTAAGCTATACGAAGGGAATCAATATCGTTTTAAAATTATTATTTCTATCAACAAGAAAATATTGAAAAAAACGTAACATGCAATAAAAAAGATTAGACAAACAAACTGCTCTGATTCTCTTTGTGTATCTGTCGCAATGATTTTTTAGCGATGAAATCGTAAATAACTGATTAAATTTTAAATAAAAAATTTTGTCAATTAAAAGAAAAAAACAAAAATGTTTGTTGTATTTAATTTTTCTACTATAATTTTATTCCTTCACCAAAAATCCTTTTAAATTCTTGTGAAATGTTTTTATAGTTCTTTTTAGTAATTTTTTTTAAATAGATAAAGAATTGCGAACTGAGGTAATAAAAACTTTATTTTACAAAATTTAGGATACTTCAATCTTATCTTCCTCAAAATACTCCCCATTTGTAGCAATGCACTTGTCTCATCTCCTTTTCCATTATTCAAACCATCCCTGGAAGTCCTCAGAGATCAGGCTTTTCAGCTACCTCATCGTTTCATGTTTTATCATTTCCACGTCGTCCAAATGCCGCCCCCTCATGACATTTTTGCATTTTGGGAATAAAAAGAAATTGCAGGGGGCTAAGTCTAGTGAATAAAGTGAGTGATCCAGGGTGATGGTCGAATTGCGAGCCTGAAACTGGCGGACAATCACTGATAAATGAGACGGCACATTGTCGTGGTGCAGCAGCCATCCATCACGCAAATTTGACCGCAAAACCGCACACGATCCCTCAAACGCTTGAGAACCTCCACGTAGAAGGCAGCATTCACTGTTCATGCTCTAGGCAGAAATTCATGATGAACAATACCGTGAATGTAAAAATAAAAACGAGTAGAATGGTCTTGATTTTTGATCGGTTTTTTTACATTTTTTTGTTCTTAGTTCACCTTTTGATTTCTATTAACACAATTTTCTCAACTCCAAATGTTCTGTTAAAATGGCGTGTACAGACGATTTTCCCAAATTCAGTTCTTCAGCAATCATTCGGACAGTGAATCGGCTATCGGAAAGCGCAAGACACTTCACTCTTTCGATGTTTTCATCGTTACTGCTAGTCGAAGATCATACTGCTCTGGCATTATCCTTGCAGTCTTCATGGCCCTCACTAAAACGCTTGTTCTGTGCGTTCTCTCCATAAACAGCTCTCAACATTTCATAATTTCCTGTGTGGTTTTCCCAAGTTTGACTAAAAATTTGATATTGACTCGCCGTTCCATCTGCTCATCAATCTCCATCGTCGACAAGAACAAAAAAATTCCTGATTTAATTTGTACGCTTTCCTCGACCGTCTGACAGTGACTGCCGGTATAATGGGTCTCCCGCCAACAGATTATCCAGTATCCATGACCAAGCTTGATCTCAAACCCACCACAACAGCTCAGTTCGCGTATTTATCAGACAGACTATATATCTGAGTTCATATTTGTTGGGCGAATCAATGGTCCATAGAGTGGAAAAAATATACACGAGCAATACTTATGATATAGAAGTTTACGAAAAACAAAAAACACAGTAAGGCTCTGAAGTAACTTCGGGGTATTCTACATAATCCCCAAAAATTGTAAGATATTTTCAAATACCCGTATTCCCAGCGCCACCTACTATAGTATCTAGAAATATAAAACGTCTCAAAGAAATACTAAAAACTAACAAAAACAAAAAAATCACATATTTCCCCTAAAATTACAGGATAATTCAGATTAGTCCCGTTAATAGCGCCACGCGGTGGTTTATAGAAATACTAAATGTATCGCAATACAAATTTCGTGAAAGCAACCAGTGAAGAATCTAAAAAAAAAAGAAGAGTTACCAACCAAATTACCATGATTTATGAATATCAGTGGCGGAGGAGGGGACGACTCAATCAACTAAGCACTTTAATTTCCCTCAACCCAGCAAAATTTATCACGAGTATAGTACGCATACCGTTGTTGTTTGCCGGTGGTGCGATTCGAGGTATTTATTTTGCTACAAATTAAACATTTTAGATACCCAATTCACCAAGGAATATCCTAGAATATATTTGAACGGCATTGTCAGGCAGGCAATAAGAGTGAGGAGGAAATCGGGAGCTGACCAAAATTATAGTCTGTGCCATCATTTGAGGTCAGTGAGACTAACAAGAAGTGAAGTAGTGTGTTGATTAATCAATCAAATGATGAAATCCTTTTAACGTTTGCAAGAGGAGAGGTAAATGTGATGAAATTTGTCAATAAAATATAAATATACTTTAACAAAAAAAATTTCTTCGTTTTAAAATTAAAATAAGAAGTTGATTGTACTTCAGTTGGGCAAAGTGCAACTCCAAAAGTTTCTATCATTACTGCAGCACAAGCATAGATGGGAGTCAATCAGTCAGTCATAGAACTATTGTTCTAGGTCAGGGGTCGGCAACCTTTATGGAGTCATGAGCCATTTTTTCCCGATGTGATAAATAATTTTTTTAAAGAGCCAAATATAAGTATATACATCGGGAATAGGTATTAAAAAACTTAATATAACCGTTATCTTCTGTGAAACATGTATTTATTGTGAAATCAAAACATTCTATTTTGCATACTAACAGAACATATAAGCATAGATGACACAAGAACTAGATGTCGCATGCAGTACCAAAAAAGTATACAAAATTTATATGGCTGGATGGTCCATTCCGGAATGGACCACAACATTTGAAACGATGTATCCGTCGAGTGATACATATTTCTTCATATCTGAAGTGTGGCGGAAGTCCATCAATTGTTTACAAAACTGTTATTATAAAAATAATTGCTTTCGGAACGCTCTAAAACATGTTATGGTTCATTCCAGAATTCACTACCCATTTCACAATTTGTATACTTTGCTTTTGTATGCCATGCGACATCTAGTTCTTGTGCCATCTATGATATAAGTCAACGTATTTAAGAAATTGAAAAAAACTTTTTTTATAAATGAATTTTATTAGCTTTGTTTAAAATACAAGTTAAATGTAAAAAATAATATAAACGCAAATATGTAATGTTAGTGAGATTTTTGGGATTGTGTACAGACACAAAGTTTTTCCAAATTTGATGAATATTCAGAAGTTTTTAATTTCATGCAACTTTCGAGGCTTTCATCATTAAGCGAAGTTCTTAATTTATTTTTAATTATCGTTATATTTGAAAATAATGGTTCACAGTAGCAAATAGATCCGAAAATTATCAAGATGCCAAATGCATGTTTTCACTTGATCATAAAAATGAGGGAAGAAGTTCCATGTTCAAATATAATGTCTTCCTTTTTCCTACATTTTGAAAGATCCGTGCCCTGGTGTCTGACAGCCAATTTGCATTTCTCTCTACTTAAATTTTCTAGTTCTGACTGCAAATTTGTGAACTTTTCTGTCCATATATTTTTGTTTTTCAAATCTAACAACTGTAATTCAAATTGAGCTCTATCAATAGTTGGCTATGGTGTAAAATTCAACTCGCCACTAGTGGCTTAGAGTAGGGTTTCTTGCATTTTTACAATGGCGGTGACAAAATATTCACTGTTAATATTACAACCTGAATACGACGATACGATTAAGATGATGGAACTGAGCTCTATTATTGAATCAATTCGAGTCGGAGCGAAAATAGCGTAAAAAATCGCCCCTAAATATAATTTTTTTAGAAGTTACCTAAGATTCTCGCGAATTCGTTTTAGTTCCCTTTGATTACAGTTAATTTTTTCGCACAAAATTGTTAAAATAATTCGATTGGATTCTTTTATCGGATCATTTGAATCAGTTTGAACGAGAAAATTAATAAAAGGTAAAGGTAACTGAAATTAATTTGTTTCAAATTAAGGAATCTTATTAAAGAATTTCAACTTAAAATGCGCTTTTTTAAGGTCTTTCCCGCATTGCATGATTGGTTTTTTCAGAAAATTTGTAAGGCTCACTACTAAAAGGTGCTGATTTCCAAAGCTCACGAATGTTTTTCAGTGTCCTGGTAATGCTTCTGTTTCTATTCACTTTGGTTTTTAGTGTGAAGAGTAAGGTTAGCTAAACTGGGTTTACAAGCATGCGATCTGCCGCGCATTTTGATGTGTGAGCAGGATTATTATATTTGTTTGGCAATTGCAATATTACAGTTCATTTTTCAATACATATTAACTATTAAAATACTCAAGAGCCACAAGTATGATTCTATTGAGCCGCATGCGGCTCGCGAGCCGCAGGTTGCCGACCGCTGTTCTAGGTCGATTACACTGCATAGAATTAGACTATAATTTTAGCCAGCTCAGAATAGGTATTTTCTCCTCTCCCTTATTACCTTCCAGACAATCCCGTACATACTGCAGTGTATTCCTTGGTGATTTTGGCATTTAAAAAAATATATAGGTACTTTGTAGCAAAATAATTACACCAAAATTGCGGCACTGGCAAACGCGAAAGGTATACGAACCTTCCTCGTGATATCCACGTAATAAATTTAGCTTGGTTGAGAAAACTAAATTGGTTAGTTGATAGAGACACCCTCTTCCCCTCTCACTGGCATTCATAGAGCATGGTAATTTGGTTGGTAACTCTATTTTTAGAATCTTCACTTGTTGATTTGACACATCTAGTATTTCTATCAACCAGCGGGTGGCGAGTTTTCTTTAGTTAAAAGATGATCGAGTATGACTTTGAGATGTTTTATATTTCTAGATACTAGTAAGTGGCTCTGGGAATAGGGGTATTTAAAATTATCCACCAATTTTTGGCGTTATGTAGAGTGCCTCGAAATTACTCCACAGTTTTTCTGTTTTTTTAGTAAAGTTTCACTAGATTTTCTACCATATCTGAATATCATAATTATTGCTCGTGCTTATATTTTGCCCTCAATGGATTATGAAATGAAATATTAAATGAGATATTCTGGTTTTCTATGACAAGCCGAGCCGCCACAGTATTGCTCACCTGATTTAGGCAGATGTCACATTATCCGGATTTTCAGTATAATGAATTCCAGAAATTCAGATTACTGAATTTAAGAAAACCGAAATACACCCAATCAAATGGGCCGTGTCACAGTTCTCTGAAAAAATTCAGAGAGCCCTTCCGATTTTTCAGTTTACTGAAATATTTCACTTTGCAGAATTTTTTCAGTTTGCCGATATCGGTAAAGCATTGTGACTTATTAATGCTTGCACATTTTAAGAATTTTAAGATTTTGCTGAATTGTCAGTGGCGTGGATTACTTGGCAAGTACAAGTTCAGAAGATTTTGTAAACATATTCAATACGGAGAAATTTATTGCGGGTATTGAGAAGAGTGAGTGTTTGTGGAATACAAAGTGTCAAAACTACATTCGTCGCTATTACATATAAAGCTAGGAACGCACACGGAATAACAAGTCTGTAAATCCCATTCAACATGAAATTCTCGAAATTTTAAAACGAAGTCAAGACAGCCGGGAAAATATTCCGCAAAATGCGAATGTATCATTCTTGTTGAGCTTTGCGCAGGAAATGAATGAAATGACCTCTTTTCAGAAAATGAAGTTTAAGGCTGGGATGATTGATTTGTTGAAAAAAGTCAAATAATCTCCTCCACCGATCCTTAATAATAGTAGTGTTTCTTACATTTTGGCTAATCCTACCAAATATTCCCAAGAACAAAAATCTACGGTATTTCATTCGATTCAAGTACCATCATCTGCTTCCTCAACAGATTCTCTTTACATATCGTTTTCATCTACACTTTCTTCTATACTGATGGCTTCTCTTGTAAAATATTCTTTGTTCACTTTGCATTTAATCATACCAACCAAATCATTAAAACTGAAAAACGACATTCTATAATAATTGAAAAATTGCTCCCGTTGTACGAAAAATTCATTATTATGAATAATTTGAAATTTACCATTCAGGTAATGATTTGCTCTCTCAATTTTTGTTTTTAACTCATTTTCTCAGTAGCACTAGGACAATGCATAGTTAAGTTCTTTCATTCATGCGAAATTCGCCTGCATATTTTTACTTTTTTTTTTTGTTCCAAACGAGGAATTTTTCCAGTTTTGTGTGGCTGTTTCCTAAAGTCTAGTATACAGTTCGAGTAAAATATGACATTTCCAAGCAAATTTCAGAACCAGTAAAATCACAAGAGAAAGTTTTACTGATGATTTTACTAGTGCAGAGTTTTCAGGTAAAAAGTAAAGGTTTCCTCTATGTAAAATAAAATAGACGGCACTATATCGAGTTCAGGCAAAATAAAATTTAAGGGTTCTTCAAATATTTCACACTAAAATCTCTAGTAAATTTTAATTTAGAGAAAACGAAATAATTCATTTTTACATTTTGATAAAACAATTTTAACTTTTAGAAATAGAAAATGTCGAAATTTTACCGGTCATTTAATGCTTCGCGCATTAAAATGCCTATAGTACAATGAGTGGAGTATACATATATAATGCCACATATATTATAAAAAGGAAACCTTCAGATGTTACTGGTAAACTCCGTATTGCATTAGTAAAATCTTCAGTAAAATTTGTGCCTCCGATTTTACCAGCTCTAGAATTGGATACTAGGCTCAAGGCATTAAGTGACTGGTAAATTGTTGTTAAAATTGTTTTGTCAAAATCCAAAAATGAATTACTATGGTTTCTCCAAATTAACATACATCAAAATTTTACTAGCGATTTTAATGTGAAATATTTGGACACCGAGTTAAATTTTACTTTGCCCAAACTCGATACTAGGGTTGAGTTCTTATTAAGTTAATTTAGCACCATCACCGCAGTTTATTGTTTACTTCTCACCGCCACTGTCATCTAAGTGATGAAGAAAGAAAAAACAGATTCGGTACCTAATTACGTGAACAACTGGAAAAAAAAGTGTGATTAATCCTGTTTGGTAATCGTATAGGTACAATACTCAATGGCATGAAATTTTTTCGAAAACTTTAATGGGGTACCTACGTAGAACGCCTTGTAGTTATTTGATCGTTACACTGTATTCGTATAGACAATAGAATACCGAATTTACCATGAAATGAAAACTTTGAATTAACTGGATATGAGTACAAGTAACGAATAATTATTTGGGTATGTATTCGATACCCAGTTTTTAGAGAAGTACCGAATACTTTTGCACCGAATGATTAATACTCGCACATCTTTACCTTGTATCAAAAATTGTAGATCTCTAGTTCAACGCCCTCTCAAGCAGTAAGTATATTGTGAAAACGAAAACATTTATATGGCAACACTATCATTAAGTTACCCGATTTGACCCATCCACGAAATTTACATTACATTTTTTCTTTTATAGATTTACTGTTTAAAAAATTTCAGCCCAGTTAGTCAACTTATTCTCAATAATATCTTTCATACAAATTTCTCAATTTACAGAGAACAATTAACTTTTGCACGTTGAGTTAAATTGAATTCTGGCATTCATTTATTACTGTTTCAAATTTTACAATATTTTAGAAGCTATATACACTACTTATTCCTGTTATTTTATTAAATTTTAAGCAATGAAAAAATCCTGCGTTTCAAAGTAAGAGGTAAGTCATATCCCAATTGGTAATTATCTTTGTCCTTATTCTTGTGACCTTGTATTCCATTGATTATGTTGGAGCCACCCTGTACTCCTTTGATTACCTGGACTGTCTTAGGTAGAAGGCCGATTATTGATCCAATACCATAATTTTCAATTTCTTCACTACATAAGTCTTTCGATGTGAATTCTGCAAATACAGTCTCTGGCTCATTTCCTGCAACATCCAAATAACATTATACTGAATCATCATCATCATTATAGTATATTAGATCCCCCAATAAGAATCCTCAAGGGTAGTCGCGGAATCGTCCTCACCAGTAATCCAGTTACTATATACTGAATCATCATCATTGTCATTATCATCAATTTCCAGATCTCGCAAGATGAATTTTTCAAGTCTACTTACAGCTTTTTCCGCCACATCAATTTGAAGTGTGAAGCAGCCAAGTAATTGTTGCAAATACGACGAGTAATACTAATGTTACATACAACTTCATTTTGGGTTTCTAAAATTAATAAATAATAATTATAAATAATTATAATTTTTGTTAAAGCATAAAACCTGCGGCCCCTCTCTCTTTTTTTGTAAAAGTGTAGAATCAAGCTGTAGCCAATACTGTAGGGTAGTTGTTGTATTGATTTTTAGTATTACAGCAGCGAAGATAAGTAGATAAGTGAACTTAAGAAATATATGTGTATACATATTTCCGATGATTGATGATAAAACCTGTCATTTAACTTTTCTATAATTTTCATTGTTAGAGATAGAGCGGTACAAAATGTATCTATAGTCCGTAACCAATGCTTGCACAATTCTTGGTCTTCAATTTGAGTGCTGATGTTTTTAGACCTGTAGTCAACGTATTAAGCTTATTGATTAAAACAAAATTATCGTCACCGATATCTTGACATAATCAAGTTATTTAATTCCAAAGACATAGGACTTTCAAACCGTATTTTTATTAGATAAACCCATATAATCTTCAGTTTGGTTTAACAAAAGTTGTTGGACTCGTTGTAAATTTTCCATTTTCAAAGTATGTAATTGCACACAATTATGCTAAATGATATAAAAGCAGACACCGTAAATGTAATGTGACTTTTAGGAAAAATCTTGAAAGAATAGTTACCTTTTGAACATCCGCTTAGGGGTTCATTGCTGTCCTGATGAGAACGCCCTGCGTTGCTATTCGAAACACACAGTATGCTCTCAAAATTTCTTTATGATATTTTGATTTTCGGCTTCAAAGCCAGTAACTGACACAATACCTCGGTACTTGGATTTTAAAAATCCTCTGCTTGTATGCATAAGGCTGAAAATAGCCCGTAGATTCGTTTAATATACGGGTCTCGAAATACTCAACCTCAGTTATTTTGGTATAAGGAAGGATAAAAGATCAATAATAATGGGAATGTAGACCGTCATGAAAATGCTTTTCACCACTAAATTGGCTTTAAAATTCTGTCATAGCAATGGTCTGTCAGCATTGTCGTTAAAATGTATTGATATACCCGTATAATATACGAATCTCCAGGCCATTTTCAACCTATTGCGTCTGCGCAGAGAATTTTTAAAAAACAAGTACCCAGCTTTATTCTAACTCGCGCTATGGTACCCAGAATACAGGCTTAAGTATTACCAACATATGGTCCACATTTTTTTCACATTAGGCTGTTTGTTGTACGAAAAGTGCAGACGAATTTTGCAAATAGAGCACGCAAAAGTTTCAGCTTTGCCAAAGATTGTGTTTGAGAGGATATCTTAGACGTTTTGATTTAAATTGTGAGTAAGTCAAGATATTTATGTGTGCAGTTTGTCGGAATAATGATAGATTTCATATTAGTTTTCGACAAATTTTGCAAAACGACTAATGGGTAGTGGGGTATAATAACGAGTTATTTCTGGAGCATATTGACGAGTTTTTGGGGGGCATAATGACTAGGTAACTTTTTACTGACTAACTTTTTACAGAGTATAATCATTTTTAGATTTTCGCATTCTGGTACATTCAACGAAGAGCGGATTCAAAAGACATAATTTTAAATTGGAAGAAATTTCGTTGACAAGGAAAATGACCATAAAAATTAGTGTGTTTAGCATTTCGCATACTGTGAAGTTTTCGGACGTTGCTTGCGTAAAAACCGAGACATCGGCATTTCAGTTCAGTCATTAATTAATTATAATATTTTTTTTATAAAATATATTAATGATATAACATTTCATGTATTTAATATAATTCGTTATTATGCCCCGAGCTCTTCGTCATTATGCCGTGTATGTGGCGAATAGTGCCGAACTTCTCATCACTTCACTTAGGTCACCAGCGCACTTCATAAGGATGCTAGACGGTAATTATCAATAACAAATTTTGTTCCTAATTTACCCTACTCCAACGCGTTCTCAGGTAGGGCCCAAATATATCGTGAAACACCGAATTTTTGTATGGCAATCCTACGAAGGAGTTGCCCTATTGATCCCATTTTCGAACTCAATTTTTTTTTAAAGTCCCAATGCTAAATTACAGCACTCATCTTGAACGCATTCCGGAGTTATCTTGGGGACGGGCAGGCGGACACACGGACAGATCTTGGTCGGTTACACTGAATTTTGGCCAGCTGAGAACAGTTATTTCCCCTCTCACTTACTGCTTTCCTGAGAATGCCGTTTAAATATCGGGTCCGCCATCTAACGTTTTTTTTTCAACTAGTGCTTATTTCGTGAATGGTAACACTTAGCTCATGTCTGATTTGACAGATAATTAGTTTTATTCTTCCGCTGAACGAATATGGTTGTGTATACGCTTGAACAACGCTGGGAGATATTGCCTGCGATCGACTTACAGAAGATGCCGATTTTGCCAAAAAAATCATCTTTTCGGGTGTAGCTCATTTTGAACTTGGCGGGTATGTAAACAAGCAAAATTGTCGCATTTGGGGCACAGAAAACCCGCACGCATACATTGAAAAGCCGATGCACCCAAAACGAGTCACTGTTTGGTGCAGATTTTGGTCCAGAGGCATAATTGGGCCATGAGCAAGGAGTGGCCGTTACAGTCAATGGCAATCGTTATCGGGCCATGTTGAACGAATTTTAGTTCAGGAAAATTGAAGAGGAGGATATTGGCAACATTTGGTTCCAACAGGACGGCGCTGCGTCCAACACAGCCGAAGCTACACTCGATGTTTTGCGCCCTGTTTCAAAAAAAAAAAAGAAGTTATTTGGCGGACCCTATATATTACAGGGTGTTCCTTGCTGAGGGTTCGATTCCCGTCCGGGAAAAATAAATTTAATTTCCATCTAGGGCATAATATTATTTGTCTTGGATCAATTGTAAATTTTTCTCTTGTAATAATTGTAAATCGCGAAAATGGCCGGAATTGGGTACTTTATTTCCAAACTTTCCGATTTGACGTAATATCTGGGTCTGGACGACTGGCTTAGTCCCAAAAATTTTTAATATCACTCCGACCTAGGTTCAAATCTACGCGAAGTAAGACAATTTTGTTTAATGAAAAATAATGCACATTACACTAAATTATTTCGATCGATTAGAGTCTACTCGAATTGTTACCGACCGTGAGTTTCTTAGCTTTGAATGGCTTTCTACGCATTCCCTCCTCTACTTTGTTCTCAGCTAAAAAGGCATACAAATACTAAAAAACCTTTTGCATTAAATAAATTTTATTATATGAACCTATCACTAATTATGTTAATGACAATGACTTTTCTATCAAAAAGCATGATAAAATTCCTAAAAAAACAACCCTCCAATGGAAGACCGGAAATTGGGAGAATTATGGAGTACCTACCTATTTTTTGTATTTATTTATTACGAACAATTAGAACTAAAACAAAAAAAACTGAAGTGGCAATTTTTATCTCTAATCTTCCAAAAAATTTCTTATGTGTATTTATCTTCTTTTCTTCATTGGTTGCTATACTGAAAATCAAGAGACCAAGTACTATATATTGCTGGCCAAATCTAGTTTGTAGCATTTCTACACAAGACGAGAAAGAGACTTGCAGGTTTGTTCAAAGCTTCAAAAAAAATAATTTTTGAGAGATCAATTAAAATTGCAAAAATCATTTTCAGATATTCAAAATGAAGCTGTGTTTAACATTTTTATTATTCATTGCATTTGCTGCAATTTCTTTGGCTGCGCCATACTTTGAATCAAATGATGTTGTGGTGGAGCCAACAAGTGGAATTGAAGAATTCACATTTGGAGATTTGGGCATTAATGATGAAGATGAGTTCGACCAAGAAGTATTCACATTAGAAGATTTGAAAGGCGATAATAATGATGAAGATACTGATGATGATGTGATTGGTGGAGAAGATGATGGTACAGTAAATGACCTAGAAGAAATTGAAAATTATGGTGCTGGATCAATAATCAAGGGAGCAGAACGTGGTATAAAGATAGCTAAAGGAATACACGCAGCAGTGCAGGCAGGCAAATCAATTAGAAATCACTACAAAAAAGGAAAATAAAAACGTTAAAAATCCAAGTAAGCTATACGAAGGGAATCAATATCGTTTTAAAATTATTATTTCTATCAACAAGAAAATATTGAAAAAAACGTAACATGCAATAAAAAAGATTAGACAAACAAACTGCTCTGATTCTCTTTGTGTATCTGTCGCAATGATTTTTTAGCGATGAAATCGTAAATAACTGATTAAATTTTAAATAAAAAATTTTGTTAATTAAAATAAAAAAACAAAAATGTTTGTTGTATTTAATTTTTCTACTATAATTGTATTCCTTCACCAAAAAATTGTGAAATGTTTTTATAGTTCTTTTTAGTAATTTTTTTTAAATAGATAAAGAATTGCGAACTGAGGTCATAAAAACTTTATTTTACAAAATTTAGGATACATCAATCTTATCTTCCTCAAAATACTCCCCATTTGTAGCAATGCACTTGTCTCATCTCCTTTTCCATTATTCAAAGCATCCCTGGAAGTCCTCAGAGATCAGGCTTTTCAGCTACCTCATCGTTTCATGTTTTATCATTTCCACGTCGTCCAAATGCCGCCCCCTCATGACATTTTTGCATTTTGGGAATAAAAAGAAATTGCAGGGGGCTAAGTCTGGTGAATAAAGTGAGTGATCCAGGGTGATGGTCGAATTGCGAGCCTGAAACTGGCGGACAATCACTGATAAATGAGACGGCACATTGTCGTGGTGCAGCAGCCATCCATCACGCAAATTTGATCGCACAACCGCACACGATCCCTCAAACGCTTGAGAACCTCCACGTAGAAGGCAGCATTCACTGTTCATGCTCTAGGCAGAAATTCATGATGAACAATACCGTGAATGTAAAAATAAAAACGAGTAGAATGGTCTTGATTTTTGATCGGTTTTTTTACATTTTTTTGTTCTTAGTTCACCTTTTGATTTCTATTAACACAATTTTCTCAACTCCAAATGTTCTGTTAAAATGGCGTGTACAGACGATTTTCCCAAATTGAGTTCTTCAGCAATCATTCGGACAGTGAATCGGCTATCGGAAAGCGCAAGACACTTCACTCTTTCGATGTTTTCATCGTTACTGCTATTCGAAGATCATACTGCTCCGGCATTATCCTTGCAGTCTTCATGGCCCTCACTAAAACGCTTGATCTGTGCGTTCTCTCCATAAACAGCTCTCAACATTTCATAATTTCCTGTGTGTTTTTCCCAAGTTTGACTAAAAATTTGATATTGATTCGCCGTTCCATCTGCTCATCAATCTCCATCGTCGACAAGAACAAAAAAATTCCTGATTTAATTTGTACGCTTTCCTCGACCGTCTGACAGTGACTGCCGGTATAATGGGTCTCCCGCCAACAGATTATCCAGTATCCATGACCAAGCTTGATCTCAAACCCACCACAACAGCTCAGTTCGCGTATTTATCAGACAGACTACATATCTGAGATCATATTTGTTGGGCGAATCAATGGTCCATAGAGTGGAAAAAATATACACGAGCAATACTTATGATATAGAAGTTTACGAAAAAAAAAAACACAGGAAAGCTCTGAAGTAACTTCGGGGTATTGTACATAATCCCCAAAAATTGTAAGATATTTTCAAATACCCGTATTCCCAGCGCCACCTACTATAGTATCTAGAAATATAAAACGTCTCAAAGAAATACTAAAAACTAACAAAAACAAAAAAATCACATATTTCCCCTAAAATTACAGGATAATTCAGATTAGTCCCGTTAATAGCGCCACCCGGTGGTTTATGGAAATACTAAATGTATCGCAATACAAATTTCGTGAAAGCAACCAGTGAAGAATCTAAAAAAAAAAGAAGAGTTACCAACCAAATTACCATGATTTATGAATATCAGTGGCGGAGGAGGGGACGACTCAATCAACTAAGCACTTTAATTTCCCTCAACCCAGCAAAATTTATCACGAGTATAGTACGCATACCGTTGTTGTTTGCCGGTGGTGCGATTCGAGGTATTTATTTTGTTACAAATTAAACATTTTAGATACCCAATTCACCAAGGAATATCCTAGAATATATTTGAACGGCATTGTCAGGCAGGCAATAAGAGTGAGGAGGAAATCCCCATTCTGAGCTGACCAAAATTATAGTCTGTGTCATCATTTGAGGTCAGTGAGACTAACAAGAAGTGAAGTAGTGTGTTGATTAATCAATCAAATGATGAAATCCTTTTAACGTTTGCAAGATTAGAGGTAAATGTGATGAAATTTGTCAATAAAATATAAATATACTTTAACAACAAAAATTTCTTCGTTTTAAAATTAAAATAAGAAGTTGATTGTACTTCAGTTGGGCAAAGTGCAACTCCAAAAGTTTCTATCATTACTGCAGCACAAGCATAGATGGGAGTCAATCAGTCAGTCATAGAACTATTGTTCTAGGTCGACTACACTGCATTGAAGTAGACTATAATTTTAGCCAGCTCAAAATAGGTATTTTCTCCTCTCCCTTATTACCTTCCAGACAATCCCGTTCAAGTATACATACTGCAGTGTATTCCTTGGTGATTTTGGCATTTAAAAAAATATATAGGTACTTTGTAGCAAAATAATTACACCAAAATTGCGGCACTGGCAAACGAGAAAGGTATACGAACCTTCCTCGTGATGTCCACGTAATAAATTTAGCTTGGTTGAGAAAACTAAATTAGTTAGTTGATAGAGACACCCTCTTCCCCTCTCACTGGCATTCATAGAGCATGGTAATTTGGTTGGTAACTCTATTTTTAGGATCTTCACTTGTTGATTTGACACATCTAGTATTTCTCTCAACCAGCGGGTGGCGCTGTAATATTGTATACATAGAATGCTCGATTTCGATGATCGAGTATGGCTTTGAGATGTTTTATATTTCTAGTAAGTGACTCTGGGAATAGCGGTATTTAAAATTATCCACCAATTTTTGGGGTTATGTAGAGTGTCCCTAAATTACTCCACAGTTTTTCTGTTTTTTTTTTTAGTAAAGTTTCACTAGATTTTCTACCCTATCTGAATATCATAATTATTGCTCGTGTATATTTTTTGCCCTCAGTGGATTATGAAATGAAATATTAAATGAGATATTCTGGTTTTCTATGACAAGCCGAGCCTTCACAGTATTGCTCACCTGATTTAGGCAAATGTCACATTATCCGGATTTTCAATATACTGAATTCCAGAAATTCAGATTACTGTATTTAAGAAAACCGAAATACACGCAATCAAATGGGCCGTGTCACAGTTCTCTGAAATTCAGTTTTGCTGAAAAAATTCAGAGAGCCCTTCCGATTTTTCAGTTTACTGAAATATTTCACTTTGCAGAATTTTTTCAGTTTGCTGATATTGGTAAAGCATTGTGACTGGCACATTTTAAGAATTTTAAGATTTTGCTGAATTGTCAGTGGCGTGGACTACTTTGCAAGTACAAATTCAGAAGATTTTGTACACATATTCAATACGGGTATTGAGAACAGTGAGTGTTTGTGGAATACAAAGTGTCAAAACTACATCCGTCGCTATACTAAATATAAAGGTAGGGACGCACACGGAATAACAAGTCTGTCAATCCCATTCAACATGAAATTCTCGAAATTTTAAAACGAAGACAAGACAGCCGTGAAAATATTCCGCAAAATGCGAATGTACCATTTTTGTTGAACTTTGAGCAGGAAATTAAGGAAATGACCTCTTTTCAGAAAATGGAGTTTAAGGCTGGGATGATAGATTTGTTGAAAAAAGACAAATAATCTCCTCCACCGATCCTTAATAATAGTAGTGTTTCTTACATTTTGGCTAATCCTACCAAATATTCCCAAGAACAAAAATCTACGGTATTTCATTCGATTCAAGTACCATCATCTGCTTCCTCAACAGATTCTCCTTACATATCGTTTTCATCTACACTTTCTTCTATACTGATGGCTTCTCTTGTAAAATATTCTTTGTTCACTTTGCATTTAATCATACCAACCAAATCATTAAAACTGAAAAACGACATTCTATAATAATTGAAAAATTGTTCTGAATGATTTTTTAATTTCGCGTAAAGTTTGTGAAATTCTCCTTCTACATTTCGATATATGGATCTATCCAATATGTTAGCTAGGCCGTTATAATAAAATTCAGTATTGAGATACTGAAATTACATAAAATGTGACATCAGCCTGGATATTCAAAGAATACTTCTATATTACAAAAAAAAAAACAAAAAAATAACTAAATAAAAAGAGGTGTAAAAACATTTCACAAGAATTTAAAAGGATTTTGGGTGCAGCAATGGATTATAGTAGAAAGGATATTGGAATGAAAACAACAATTTATTTTATTTTAATCGATACAAGTTTTTATTTAAAACTGTTGGTATGTAAGTCATGTATTTACGATGTCATCACTTAAAAAATCATTTCGACAGCTACACAAATAGAATCAGAGTATTTTGTTTGTTTAATTTTTTTTTTCTGCGTGTTACATTTTTTCAATATTTTCTTGTTGATAAGAAATAATATTTATCGAGTTCTTAAAAACTATATTGATTCCTTATTTGGATTTTTTCCCTTTTGTGCTTCCTTTGCTGCCCTTATTGTTTACTTTGCTGCCTTTGTTATTTCCTTTGCTACCCTTGTTGGTTCCTTTGCTGCCTTTTTTTATTCCTTTGCTACCTTTTTTGTTTCCTTTCGTACTTTTGCCCTTTCCTTTGGTACCCTTGTTGTTGCCTTTTTGAGGTTTATTGTTTCCTTTCACCACGTTCTTTTTCCTAGTTTTAGTAGCGGGGAAGGTTCCATCTGTGTTTCCTTTACTTCCCTTAACTGCCTTCACACCTCCCTTTATTCCCTTGATTATCTTTGTACCACCTTTTATTCCCTTGATTATCTTAGGTATAAGTCCGATTATTGATCCAATACCATAATTTTCAATTTCTTCATCACTTAATCCTTTCAAACTGAATTCTTCAAGACCGGTCTCTAGCTCATTTACTGTAACATCCGAATGCCATTGTTCTGAATCACTATCATCGTCTTCTAGATCTTCTAATGTTAATGCTTCAAGATCTGTATTTGAATCATCTTGTCCAGAAATCTCATGTGAATATACTGGACCATCATCTGTATTATCATCGTCAGTATCTTCATCATCATCATCGCCTTCCAAATCTTCCAATGTGAATACTTCTTGGTCAAACTCATCATCAAATGTGAATTTTTCAATTCCACTTGTTGGCTCCACCGCTACATCATCTGATTCAAAGTATGGCGCAGCAAAAGAAATTGCCGCAAATGCAACAAATAATAAAAATGTTAAACACAGCTTCATTGTGAATTTCTGAAAAAGATTTTTGCAGTTTTAATCGATTTTTAAAAAATTATTTTTGTTGAAGCTTTGAACAAACCTCCAACCCTCTCGCTCGTGTTTTGTAGAAGTGCTGGAAACTAGATTTGGCCGGCCATATATAGTACTTGGTCTCTTGATTTTCAGTATAGCAGCCAATGAAAAGAAGATAAATACACGTAAGAAATTTTTTGGAAGATTAGAGATAAAAATTGCCACTTCAGTTTTTTTTAATTGTAATTGTTCGTAATTAATAGATACAGGAAATACGTAGGTACTCCGTAATTCTTCCATTTTGCCATCATCAATCGGAGTATTGTTTTTTTAGGATTTTGATCATGCGTATGTTAAGATTTTTGATAAAAAAGTCAGTATCATTAACATAATTAGTGATAGTTTCACATAATAAAATTTATTTAATGCAAAAGGTTTTTCAGTATATGTATGCGTTTTTGGCAGAGAACAAAGTATAGGACAGAATGGGTAGGAAGCCATTCAGTGCTAAGAAACTCACGGTCGGTAACAATTCGGGTAGACTCTAATCAATCGAAATAATTTAGTTTAATGTGCATTATTTTTCATTAAACAAAATTTTCTTACTTCGAGTAGGTTTGAACCTAGGTCGGAGTGATATTAAAAATTTTTGGGACGACTAAATCAGTCATCCAGACCCAGACATTACGTCCAAAATCTGCAAGTTTGAAAATGATACAATTATTACTAGAACGGCCTGTATCAAAAATTGTAACTCTCTAGTTCAACGCCCTCTCAAGCAGTAAACATATTGTGAAAATTAAAACTTTTATATGGCAACACTATGAAGAATTTTCCAGGTTTGACCCATCCAACAAATTTATATTAAGTACGTTTTTCTTTTATAAAATTACTGTTTAAAAAATTTCAGCATATCAGTATATTTGTTGTTGCTCAATTTTACTTTATCGATTTTAATTGGCTGTCTCAGAATATCATATGCATATATATATGTATATATATTTGTAGTCAGCATAACTATGCATAACTTGTTTGACTTATATTTATTATGTGCTTAAGTTATTAGACTGTATCTTATATGCTTAAGATATTAAAACGAAGAAAAGAGCGGAAAATCATAGGTTGCCTCATAAGTCCACTCACCATTTCTTTCTCATTTGTCCATATACGAAATTAAGCAAAAACATACTCCAAATGTAAAAATGTGATATAACAAAGACCAAATTTTGGTGTTAAATTTATAAACAGCACCGAAGGTGGTTACACTAAAACAAAAATTTTAATCTAAAACCTTATCCAAATTTTGTAAACTCAGTGTTTTCATTGTCACCCTACTTAATCTTTATATTACACATAGTAGGAGTAAGTACCTACTAGTTTGTACATACAATATATGTATATGTAGGAAGATTGCATTAACTAGAATTACGCTTTTTTTTGCACATTAATTAGGACGAAGGACACTTTTTTTTCTTTTATTCTTTAACCTTTTGAGGACCACACGACGGCGATATAGACGTTTTCTTAAGATTATTTATGGACAGAATTAACATATATAAAGAAAATATGTAAATAACAATTTTTTTGCTTTTGGGCTTTGGGAAGACCCTTGGTTTAATCTGTCCCAATAGTCTTTTAAGGTTTTTCTAAAGGTGCAATTTATAAACGAGGATGAAAATTTCGATTCACTTTACTCCACTTAGGAAGCTTAGTCGATCTCAGTCGTTGCTCTAGCTATTGTGGGAACTTCCAATGAATTATACTCTAAGAGTTCCTCGAGCCTAACGCGTTTTTCCTGCTCTATATCACTTTCCTCCATTTCAGATTGGGGCGGGCCGTAATCTTCGCTGGGAGTTATGTGGATGGTGAAGAAGAAAAATACTCATCTTTTGATGAAAATTCCTCCAACTTACTTCCGTACAAATAAAAATAAACCGTCAAAATAACACTTAAATTCCCTAACAATTACTTTTTGATCCAAAAAGAATCATAAAATTTTCAACAAACTCAATAAAATTAGCAAAGCGGACTTTCGTGATATCTTCTGCGTGTTCAATCTTTTATCAAAGTTAACTTAGTGACAAGTTAGGACACAGAATTGTTTTACATTTTAAATGTACACGGCAAGAAAATGAAAGAAGAAGTAGAAAAAAAACTCTTTTATGAATAAAGATAAAAAATGTAAAAGCGCAGATTGCATGCAATGCAACGAAACAGAATGGCAAATGATTCATTTTCGTAAATAAATGAGAAGGGGCGGAGTTTTCGGATTTTACTCTCATAAAATGTTCCCGTGCTTTTGTGAAAACCGGTTTTCCTGAAATATCCAATGTTTTTTATAGCAATACCAATGTTTGTTGGTGTAATTCCTATGATATTTGAAGAGCACGTGCTTCTGTTTACATTCGTTTTGCTCTGAAGAGATTAAGTGGGAGAAACTCATGCTGGATTCTCTGATATTTTCGGGAAAAATGAGAATTTTATTTGAAAGGAATTTTACATCTCCTTTCAGCACCACGATGTACATTATTAGTTTGATAGGATTTTGAGGGATTAAATAAGATTTTGTCGTTCGTGTAATCCTACGTTCTCTCAGTTTTTGTTTTTAACTCGTTGTCTCAATCGCACTACAATAATTCATAGCCAAGTTCAGCCATTAATGCAAAAGAAAGTATATGACATTATTTGTTTCTTTCTCTTTATAAATGCTTTACTTCGTGTCACACTTTTTAATTTTTTTTTTTTTATTAATCATCTTATAGGCCTTGATTCCTTTCAAAGTCTACTTTGATTTTTCCCATGATGTTTATCGCCCTTTTTGTTTCCTTTGCTACCCTTGCGGCTCTTGCTGTTTCCTTTGCTGCATTTGCTGCTCTTATTGTTTCCTTTACTGTCTTTACATGCCTTGCTATTTACTTTTCTAACCTTGTTTCAATTTTGACGGAATCTTTATCAGCCTTTCCCATATCCTTGTAAACTTGTATTCCTTCGATTATTTTCGCGCCACCCTTTACTGATTACCTGGATTGTCTTAGATATAAGGTCGGTTATTGCTCCAATACCATAATTTTCAATTTCTTCAGAATATCAGTCTTTCAATGTAATTACTTCGACTGACTTATTTCCTAATCTAAGGAGAATCCTCAAGGCTAGCCGAGGATTCGTCCTCTCCAGCAATCCAGCGACTTTATACTGAATCATCATTATTGTCATTATCATCATTTTCAAGATCTTCTAAAATGAATTTTTCAAGTCTACTTACAGGTTCTGCCGCCATATCATTCAATTCGAAGTGTGAAGCAGCGAAAGCAATTGTTGCAAATGCAACGACTAATATAAATTTTGAATACAACTCCATTTTGGATTTCTAATTAATAATAATAATAAATAATTATAGCTTTAGTTTAAGCGAAAGACTTTCGAGCTCTCTCTTTTTGTGTAAAAGTAGTTAAATCGATTTGTGAGCAATAATATATAGTCATTATTCCATTGATTTTTACAGCAGTGGAGATAAGAAGATAACCGAACGTAACAATATATTTCCGATGATTTGTGATAAAACCTGTCATTTAATAATTTTCATTGTTCTAGATAGAGCGATACAAAACGTATCTATAGTCCGTAACTAATTCTTGCACAGTTTTTGGTCTTCAATTTGAGTGCTGATGTTTTTAGACTTGTAGTCGTGCGTACTAAGATTATTGTTTAAAAAGAAGTTATTATCACTGATATCTTGACATAATCATGTTATTTAATTCCAAAGACATAGGACTTGCAAAATCGTGTTTTTGTTAGGTAATTTTTGAACCCATATATCAGTTTATTTTAACATAAATTGTTGGACTCGTTTTAAGTTTACTACTTTCACAGTATGTAATTTTACACAACTATGTACGCTGGAAGATTTAAACCCAGGCACCGCAACTGTAGTGGGACTTTTAGAAAAATCTTGACATAATAGTTATTTCTAGATCTATATAACTGTTATAAAAGACTTAATGAGATAATAGTTATTATAATTTTGTACAGTTATAACTATTACCGAAGGTTTTTATTTATTTAAATCTTATGATAGACTTCCCTCCCAAAAGACTTTTATTTCTTAAAGCTCATAATATGTAACAAAAACAGTTGGTATAAGGAAAGAAATAAGAACAATGATTATGGGAAAATAGACCATCATAAAAATGTATTTCACTGCTATAATTTCAATTATCCAGAATTTTCGGGGAAATATGTGCATATAATATAGAATGCCTCGAGTTTCTTTTTTTTTTTGTCGTAAAAGATGAGTAAGTTTTTTACTCTATCTGTATACATAAGTAGATATTGCTCCCATTCTCTGGCTATTCAAAGAATACTTCTTTATTTCTTAACAAAAAAAAAAAATAACTGAAAAGAAGTACAAAAACATTTCACAAGTATTTAAAAGGATTTTTGGTGCAGCAATGGATTACAGTAGAAAGAACATTGAAATAAAAACAACATTTCATAATTTTTTAATTGACGAAACTTTTTATTTAAATTTATAAGCATTTTGGTCAGTTATTTGGTCGTCACTTAAAACATCATTTCGACAGCTACACAAAGAGAATCAGAGTATTTTGTTTGCTTGAGCATATCTTTTTTCTTATATGTCACATTTTTTTCAATACTTTCGTACTGATAAGAAATATTATTTGTCGACTTCTTCAAAACGATATTGATTAATTACTTGGATTTTTTCCCTTTTTTGCTTCCTTTGCTGCCCTTGCTCTTTCCTTTGCTGCTGTTGTTGTTTCCTTTCGAATTTTTTCCCTTTCCTTTGGTATTCTTGTTGTTGGCTTTTTACCTTTATTGTTTCCTTTTGCCACATTCATTTTCTTAGTTTTCGTAGCCGGGAAAGTTCCATCATTGTTTCCTTTGTTTCCCTTACCTTTCTTCGCGGTTTTTGTTATTCCTTTGATTAGCTTAGGTATAATCTTGATTATTGATCCAATCGCATAATTTTCAATTTCTTCACCACTTAATCCTTTCAATTTGAATTCAAGTCCAGTGGATTGCTCATTTTCTTCAACATCCGAATACCATTGTGCTGAATCATTATCATCATCTTCTAGATCTCCTAATGTTAATGCTTCAAGGTCTGTCTTTGAATCATCTTCTCCAGAAATCACATGCGAATATACCGAATCGTCGTCTGTATCATCATCATCATCAGTATATTCATCATCATCATCCCATTCCAATTATTCCAATGTGAATACTTCTTGGTCAGATTCCTCACATCATCGATGCTCAAATCTCCAATTGTGAATTTTTCCACTTGTTGGCTCCACTGCAACATCAGTTGATTCAAAGTATGGCGCAGCCAAGAAATTGCAGCAAATGCAATGAATAAAAAAAATACTAAACACAGCTTCATTTTGAATTTCTAAAAATGATTTTTCCTATTTTAATTGATTTTCCAAAATTATTTCTGTTGAAGCTTTGAAGAAACCTCCAAAGAGGCTTGTGTACAAGTGCTAAAAGCTAGATTTGGCCGGCAATATATAGTAGTTGGTCTCTTGATTTTCAGTTTTGCCGCTAGTAAAAAAAAAAGGGAAATTTTTTGAATGATTAGAGATAATAATTGCCACTTCAGTTTTTTTTGTTTTCTTAATTGTAATTGTTTGTAATAAATATATACAAAAAATAGGTAGGTAGGTAGTTTTCCATCGTGGAGTGTTGTTTTGATTAAAAAGTCATTATCATTAACAGTAGGTAGCATCATCATCAAAATATTATATGCTAATAATACGGCTTTAGTTAAAATGGAAATATAAAATGTCTTCTCATTCACGAAAGCTTTATGAGAATACAAAATATTTAACTAGATTAAAAGAAAAACTATCGCTCTTTAGAATTTAGAGGACATACAATTTAAATCTTGATAACATTGACTTAAGGCTATAGTTAAGCTTAAGTAAATCAAGCACAAGGCTGATATGGAATGATTTGAACAATAATTTTTGAGCCCTAGCACTTTTACGTACAAAAATTTGTATTTATACTTTTCAGTACTAACGGTTTTCACAAACTTTTATTAATTGAAGCCTCTTCATATCTAATACTGTCTTAGTAGACTTTTATAAATTTTAATTGTCTAAAATGATTACGAGAAAATTTTAGAAGACACATTTAACATTTAAGTCTCATCATTATGAGATCCATTGATCCCTCACAGATCTCTTATTGTTGTAAATTTTGGTCTAAGTTATTTTGGTATAAGGAAAGACATAAGAATAATAATTATGGAAAAAATAGACCATCATGAAGATCAATTGCATCACTAAATTGGCTTTAACATTCTGTCATAAGGCTGAACTACAATAGAAGTAAAGAGCTTTACGAAATTAAACGAGACTGAGGTTTACTTACGAAAAATTGATATTTTTAGCCTAAATATATATCATATTCCGTAAGGGTTATTATCTTGATATTTAATGTTTTCAATTTTAAAAAGTGGTAAAAATGAAAAAATTAACAAATGGAAGTTGACGTCATTGAAGATTTGTGCCTTCTATTAACTCGCAGTGCCCTAATGACATTTTCTATGTTACATTTTAAAAGTGGTAAAAGTGTAAAAATTAACAAATGAAAGTTGATTTAATTGAAGATTCGCAGTGCTATTTTTATTTAACTTTAATTTTTACATTGTACTTTTAATCATTTAGTAATAATTTAACACATCGCATTCTTACAGAATGAGCGATTCTTAGCGCACTATACTTACGGAAAATTGGATATTTAAACTTAACGAAAGTTCCCCTCACACGAGTTAAAGTTAATTTGTGTACGCTTGTTAAATTAAAGGGCGCGTTCGCTTTACGTAAGTAAATGTACTTACGTATACTTCTATTGTAGTTCAGCCTATAGAAAATATTCATAAGTCATAGCACTTAATTTCTCCTCTTCCGGAAGTTAAAATGGTTGCTTGATTTCATTGGTTATAATAAATAAAAGGCACACACTACTTTACTTAACGAACATTGATAACGTTCTTCTTCTTCTCTTATCCTCTTTTACAATCCAATTTTGGGGTCAACAGAGAGAGAGAGAGAGAGAGAGAGAGAGAGGCAAAGAAACACATTCGCCTTCTCCTTTTCCAGAAGTTGAAAGTTTCTGCTTCATTTAACGAAGACTTTAGTCATGCGCAGCAAAACAGAATTGTATTTTGGTCATAAATGATCTGAAATTTGCTGATCGCCTGGTATTCACTGTTTCTTTAAAATGCACAATCGTGAATGGGATATGATGGCGGCATTCGGCAGGCATATTTCGTCTACAATATTGGTTTTTTGGTTTTTTCTCTAAATTAGTTGAATCTCTGTCAACAGATGGCTCTGGGGGTATCGATATGGGAAATTTCATAGCTAGTCAAGTTTTTGTAATTTAGCAGCAGCTCGAAATGTTTTTCGAAATACATATTCGCCATTTTGCTTCACGATCGATAAATAACTCACCATAAAGTTTTCCGTTAAAAATTTCATAAAAATCAGAAATTTTTAAAGACTTTAAAATGTAAAAACATTATCAGGCAGTTAACATGAAAATATTATTTGATACATATAAGGATAAACAAGGTAAACTCATCGTAGTCGCGGTTATCCTGCCCTACTCCGTTACTGTCTTCCTGTTCAATTTTCTATGTGAGGGAGGTTTCATATGCCATTTGAGACTAAATTAGTAGATCCTGAGCCTATAGTTTCCATAGATAGCGTATGGCTCGATTCTTTGGCAACAAGTGATTTTCTTTTTCGATTTTTCTTGTCACGCTGGGTCCATACAGGGTGTTTGATAAATAATAAGGATAAGGAGTATACTGATGTAGTCCTTGGAGAGATTTTAAGTATATACGTAAGTAGATGCATATATGTAGGATCTCTCTTTATCTGATAAGAGAGGCTAATTTATCATAAGATTATAGCTAGGATGGTGATAAGGAATTTGCACTAAGATGCGCTATTTGGAGGGTGGGAGGATCCTCTTCTTCATTGTATGAATCACTCTCCAACGGCATATCAACCATTTGATTCTACATAATTCGATTAAATGTTTCTTCTAGAATTCCATAACTTTACCATCCCAGAAACTTTCGTTACTAAACGTAGGGATGTAGGTAGTAATGATTTATTTATATATGTATTTACTTATAAATGCTTTCCTTTCTTTCAACTCTTTTCTGAAGTTTAATATCAAAAGATCGAAAAACTTGAAAATTATACAAAATACTTCAAATTACTTTACGTACTTCAATGTACTTCAACGTGCTTTAGATACTACAGAGGCATTGTCAAGTAATGCATTAGGAATATTTCGATTACGTACTTCAAAGTAGATTGACTGAAAATACTTCCCTATTTGACTTATAAAATAGTTTGGTGTACTTGTGTAATTCACCTTGAATTATCAGTTCTATAGGAATATAATATCATAAGTATACTGAACTATTTTCTTGAAATAAATGACATTGGTTCCTTAATATTAGCACTAACATTTTTCTTTTCACTAACATACCACTTGTTTTCTCGACATTACCAACAAAGTATTAAGAATTCTTTTCAATTTACTCACTGACATGTATATAAATGAACTGTTTTATGTGGCACCAGTTTTGATTTCAAAAAGTATGTTCTCACTGGCGCTGTATTTAAATTATTTGGTAATTTATTTATATATGGATGTCAGTGGGATTTACCGAATTTTCCACAATAGTATTAGTGACTATTATTGTTAAATTTTAATTATAAGGCGAAGGAAGTGTTTTTACAAGGCTCTTTTGATTGAAAATATGGCTAAATCCGTACAGTTCAGTGGGAAAGTATGCTCTCACAGAAAGAGACAGGAACATGAAAGTGGTGCCATTTGCTTTCATGCATTTTTGGTTCAACGAGCAGTCCATTTATATAAATGTCAGTGAGTTTACTCCGACCTCAATTTCTAAGATAATTATTAGTTCGTTTCTTTTCTGAATTGAATTGAAGACATATTTTAAATCTGCCTATCAATTATAATCTGTGACATTTAGCTTAGATAAATTCCATTACATTTCCAACATTACCCAATTTTCTATATTCCATATACAGCATTTCTGCACACTTGATAATCGATCATTTGGTTTGATTTCGATGGAACTTTCAACTTACTCAACATACTCGAGAATGTGAACAACCGATTTTTCGTTCCTTAAATCAAATAAAACTAAATAAAGAAATACAGCAATACTGGATTACTCTAAAATATGTTCTTTCCACATTTATAAGCCAGCTTTAGTCTGAAAATGTTAATATATTTTTAGATCAAATAATAAAATAATTTTTTTTTTATGATATGCTTGGGTGCAATATATATCGATTCACCTGTTCATTAAAGCACCCTGAAAATAAAACAAAAAAATTAGCACAGCTTTTATAAGCTCAATATGGGTGACTACGGTAAAAGAAAGGATCTTCTTTCCTGGTTAATTGAAATAAGCTAATGCTGTACACTCTTTACACTAACCAACTTGGGACTTTTTTGTTGGTTCTACATACATTAATATATAGTTTTATTAGATAAATATGTAGAGACTATTGTTTAGCTCTAACTCTGATTTTCTACAGCTTCTGTTTATCATCCTGTCAGAATCTGGAGAGCATATTTTCAACACGTTAAAAATTTCTACATTTGAAAAGTATATTTCCTTACAAGGACAGACAATTTTTTTTTTCATTCTTCACCATAAATGAGTAGCAAATCGATGTACAATTTTCAAATTTATAACAATCAGAAAACTTTAATCTCTAATATCTAAATCATAAATCAAAATATATAATTAAAAATAATCTAAAATGATTCGCATACAAGAGCTCTCACAACAAATCCATAGGTAAAAGTGAAAAATTTCCACTCCTAGAAATCAAAAAATTTCAAATTATAATGCAGTAAGTATACAATTTGAATCAATTTTGAATTATACAAGAATGTCAATAACTGTTAAACTCTTCAGTAAATGACGGCGATTTATTACTTTAAAATGAAAAGTCATTTATGGAGCAATTATACTTTCTCTCGATATCCTTCGTAAAACCGAACAAAAACAAAATCATTTTATATTAGAATCGTAAAACATTTCTTCAGGTCTGCTTTAATTAGTCTGTCTCTTCCCTTTTTTTCTTTTTATCATTGACTATAATTTTTACATCGTTCCAGTAAACTGTCACATTATTATTATTTTCAGTTTGGTGTCTCCATTTGTCACAATTATAATGACATGCACCACAACAACAAGCGTGTTGATAAACGGTGGTTATTCCTACTCTTATCCTTTTAGATAGAAAGCCGAATAAATATTTCCGCCCCGCAACACTTCCTCCTTTTGCATCATTTTCAGGTATATCTTCTAAGTCTTCTACTGTATCTGTCTCTTCCTTTGGTACTTCCGTAGTTACTATTACAGTAAAAATTAGAAAGGTGAAGAAGAAAATTACCTTCATTTTTATCTATATTATTATTGAACTAATTTTATTGGTAACCTTAGCTCTACACTAGCTAACTATGCTGACTGAAGTAAAAATTCTTCAAATTTTTGGAATATACTCGTATTCTTTCTTGATTTTATTTATTAACATCGATTTTGTATGCGAATCAATAATGAAAAGTTTATCGAAAATTTTATGGTATTTATGTTAAAATTCATTTTCTATGTTAAATTAAGAACTGAAATTCTTTGCTGTGCCTTGAAAAGCTTTTTGAATTGTTTTACTTACTTCAATTAAATTTCTTTTATAAATGAAACCGTATATAATCAGTGAAAAATGTAAAAAATAATCTATAAAATTAGTGAGTATATCCATAATATAAGTATTTACTTACTTCTTCTTTAATTCCGTACGGTGACATAGGGAAGAAATATCCATTGGAATGAAAGATCTTTTAGCTCACTTCATAATCTTTCCTGTTGATGCGGTTTCAATTCTTTTCTAAAAGTCAGTTTTACAGTTGAGTGAACAGTCTAATGACCAAAATGTAAAAACAAGGTGTGTAGTTAATTTATGGAAACTTCGTAGAGAGATTCAAGTGTAAAAATCTATTCTAATCAAAACGATAGTTATGCCAATCGATAGTACTCTTGAGAACATTTTTGTTAATACGAGTTAATACATAGTCCTCATAAGACCTCTAATAAAATAAAAATTCTTCTTCAAATTATGGCGGCTACTTAAGTGAAAAATTCTGCAGAGAAGTTAGAAATGTTTTTTGTTTTGTTTTTTAGATAGGTTTTAACTCAGAAATCTTTTTTTTATTTATAGATTTGTTTCAAAGCTAGCCTTTTTATTACACAGAACGGAAAATCACTTTATGTTCTCTTTATAAAATACAAAAAACAAAAAAGACGCAACACAACCAAAATAAAATAAAATTTAAGTTCGACATAAAGTTTTTATTCTGAAATAATTTTTATTTTTTTCAATGCTGATTCAAAATATTATTTACGCGTATTCATTAGGATTTAGAGAATAATCCTAAGAGCAGAGCAGAGTGCATCATTAGATTCTTGACAGTATTCCTTGATCATTGGTTTGACTTCCTTCCAGAATTTATTTATATTTTTCGCATTTATATTTTGTTTTAACCATTTCTTGCACATATCATTATTCTTCTTTTGACAAACTTTCTTATACAAATTGACAATCTTTCCCTTCAACATATTAAGAATTTTGCCGAAGTTGATTTTAATTCTAAGCTCCTCAATATCTATTTCGGAATCATCATCAAGTTCAAATAAGTCTTCTTCATTTTCCAAAACATCTAAGGATGCTTCAATTGCTGCGGATTCCACATCGTTGTTAAATACTGAATCCTCCTGGGCAAACGCGACGGTTGCTATTAAAGCAAAAAATAAAAAGGTGAAGAATGCTTTCATTTTAACGTTTTGTTTTTTTAACTTTTAAAACGAGTTTGCTTAAGTGTTTATCACAAGAATGAAAGTAGACAACTGATGAGAAGCAACGATTTTTCACCTTAATATATAATAGAAATTTTTCAAAAAAAAAATAGCATAGGTACATCAACTTTAATTTTTCGTATTGTAATTACTTTAAAACTAGCCAAAGATAAGAAACTAATCAAGTCACGTTGCTTGCTGCTGCCCTAAGTGATAAGCACTTGTCTTTCGTAATGCTTTAGATAAAGCAATCACCAATTTACCTAATTGGAAATTATAATTAGAAGCAAAACCGATTAAGTACTCCTCGTACATATGAGAGAAGGTAATTTTTGAGTATATTTATGTATAAACAACATCCGCTTTAAATTTATTTCTTCTGATACAATAAAAAATTTTCTCTTTTACGTAAAACATCTTTTATGTGTTAGAAATAAATTCATCAAAAAATAATTTCTTCCTTGTTTACTGGCAACATCGCGTTTTATTATTGATTAACTTGTTTTACAAAATTCGATATTAAAAATTCAGTCGAAGTAAAAGTTTCGGAAACTCCAAACCAATTTATAAAAGAATTTGGTCTTTATTAAAGGAGAACAATTTTCGTAGAACTTTTAGTCTTTCACATTTTTTTGTTAGAAAGTTTATTCATTATATCCACACCCTTATATACATATGTAGATATAAAATTAACATTTGAGATTTATTTTTAATGCTGTTATTCTTCCTTTTTATTATTTTACTGATGAATCTCTTTAATTTTTTTCAAACTTCAGTACACGTCATACTCTTACATGCCGAATAATTTTAACTAAATATGGTCTGTTGTCAATTCCGGAATTGTGTAGGTGAAAAATTAATAATTATATTCTAGAGATATAATCCAGTAATATCTTAAATATTTAAATATTATGAAAAGCTTATAAGTTTATCGGCTTCTGTGTTTTCCTGTGGTCGGGTTGCGACCGGGTAAATAGTGCAAGGTCAATTCGCTTTTTTTTTGTTTCGCAATAAAAGCAAGGTGGAGGGAATTGATAGTCAGCATTCGTTAATGGTCCAAATTATAGTTATATTGATGATGGTGCCCTACCGTTTTTTTTTTATATATTATTAATCCAAGCTCAGATGATACCCTATGATGCAAAGCACAGCATGGCAGGAAGTCGACAGGGTAAGGATTAGGAGACATGAGGAAAGTGCCGCAGACGCCGATGTATGTCACTCTTGAATCTTCGCGGATTGTAAGCCGGCGGAAAAACAGAAGATGGCAGACTGTTCCACATTCGCACAGTTCGAGATAAGAAAGCATCACAGAATTTTACTGTACGGCCGAAAGTATTTTGCAGGGTGAGAGGATGTGCGCGGCTTCCAGCGCGAGTATTGCGTGCAGGAATTAATCTAAAAGAGATCAGACTAGATATTTCATCAGAATATTGGCGATGCGTGTAGCGATAAAGGAGCGAAAGACATCCAACAGTGCGGCGGTGCTCGAGTGAGTCGATATGACAAGTTATCGCCGAATCGCCAATGAGCTTAAAGGATATCTTTTGGACAATATCCAATGAAGTTAAGGCTGTCCGACCAGCCCCAGCCCATATATGGGAGTTGTATTCCATTCTAGGTCTAATCATAGGACTTATAAAGAAGCGCTAGATTTGACGGGCTGAAATATTTCTTACACCTGTTCAGAAATCTAAGATATTTCAATACTTCTTTGGCAACAGAGAAGATGTGATCTGTCTAGTTTAACTTACTGGAAATATTAATGCCAAGAATGGTTAGTGGCGGTGAATCAGAAATTAATGCTCCGTCAAAAGAAACGGGTGTGGTTAAGTTATGATTTTGTTTTAATAAGATGAGACAGCTTTGGGTCTTAGATACGTTGAATTAGACGCGATTCGCTTTGCCCCAGGCGAGGATATTGTTAAGATCGTTACTCAATGATCTAATCATCCAATCTCGTTTAACACATGCGACATTCCCCTGGAGTTCGCAAGAGTGTCAAAGGGGTAAGCGAGTAAAGAGTACTCTCATCTGCGAAAATATGGATGGGATTGAAAGTAATGGAAAGCTGATCGTTAATGAAAATTAAAAAGAGAGGCGGAGAGATAACAGAGCTCTGGGGTACACCGGCATTTATAGCATGAGGTTCAGATGAAACAGCATCTATTACAACCTGTGTTTGGCGATTAAATAAGAAACTCTCAATACATTGTAGAAGAAGGGGAGAAGAGCAGAGTTCCAGAATCTTAACCTTTGAAATATCCAGGGCAACGATTTTGGACTAACAGAAATTCCAACGTTCCGTAAGAAAAATTAGGAAGTCTCCAGATGAGTGTTCAGCTCGAAAGTTATATTGACAATTGATGAGTTTCTAAATACATCGTTAATTTGGAGTTAATGATAGATTCAAAAACCTCTGAAAAAATCGAATGATTGCAATTGGTCGATAATTTGAAAGATCCCTCCCATCTCCTTTTTTTGAGAATATGTTGAATGTGAGCTAGTTTCCAAAGAGTTGGAAATTTTCCTGTCGAATAAGACAAGTAGAATAGTTTGCACAGAGGTTTAGCCAAGGATGAGGCGCAGCTTTTAATTAATAGGAGTGCGAGCCCATCAGGTCCCGCAGCTTTGGATACGTCGATCCCCTTAACGACTTTGAACACATCTCTCGTACGAATGTGTATTGGCTCTTGTACACATCCACACGGGGGGGGGGGGGGGGGGGGATGCAAAACAGGTGTCTGTGAAGTGGGTGGAAGCCGAGAATTTGCAGCGAATCTAGCAGTCAGAAAATTATCCTTATCGAGCGAGTCAACTACGACTTCACCATTTTTAAGTATGAAGGTATTGAGGAAGTGGTGAAATTGTTCCTTATAGTTTTGACGAAAGGCCAGAAACCTTTGCTGCTTTTCCGGTTTGCCAAGATTCTTAGTCTAATACTCTGTTAAAAAATAAATTTCTCTCTCTGGAAAATGGACTTGTAGGTGTTCCGTGCAGTCTGGTAGACTTGTTTCAGTTCTGGACATGGATATAATTGATAAGCGCGAAAAGCAGATTCTTTTGCTCTTATAGCTTGGTTGCACTTGTCATTAATAATAAGAATACGGAATGTATTCACGCATGCCAAGACTTAGAATATTACTAAGCTCCAGAGTGCATTTATCGACATCCCTCTAAGTAAAACAGACCGACCTATCAATCTTCCTGAGGTACTGATTGAGACCTTCAATCAGCATTTTTATAGTCCAAGAGAACCCTGCTTGTAGGTGAAGGGGTAGGGCGACACAGATGGTGGTGGTAAATTGAGCCGTGATGAAACAGTGATACGAGGAACCGACTGAAATTGCATATTTGTCGGCGTGAGATGAAAGAAACAAGTGTAATAAATTAGCTCTAACGCCAGATGCATCGGGTACACGGGTTGGTGCATCAACTAGTTGTTGCAAATTAAAAGATTCACGAATGAGTTCAACGAAACGCCCGCAGGACTTGTGGTAGAAGAATATCTGAGCCACGGTATGTTGTGGACGTTGAAATCACCAGATAATATGATTTCAGAAGAGGGGAGACCGAAAGCAGATGATGAATATTGTTAGAAATAATGTCAAAAACGGATACTGTGTCGTCATCAGACATTTTTGGAGCAATAAAAGCGTTTATGAGCTCAGAAAAGCCTGCAATTCTCTAATTCGACTTATATGCACTATTAGATGCCGACAACGGTCCAAAAGAGTTTGATTGAAGCAGATGCCTGAGCTATTGTAGACGGTTATTACCAATATAATAAAATATTAATTCCTATGAAATTGTTTATAACCACTTTTACTGTCGGAATCATTCTAGAAAGAAATGCAAAAAATTTATACATTTTAAAATTAATATTTCCTTTCAAGGATAGAACATTTTTTTTTGTTCTTCACCATAAATGAGTAGCAAATCGGTGTACAATTGTAGATCGTTTACTGCTCAAATACAAAAAAAAATACTCGAAATCAATTTTAAAACGATCAGAAAACTTTAATCTCTAATATCTAAACGGAAATTCACATCAAAATCATAAATCAAAATATTTATATAATTAAAAATAGTAAGTATACAATTTGAATCAATTTTGAATAATACAAGAATGTCAATAACTTTTAAACTCGTCAGTAAATGACGGCGATTTATTACTTTAAAATGAAAAGTCTTTTATGGATCAATTAAACTTTCTCTCGATATCCTTCGTAAAACCGAACAAAAACAAAATCATTTTATATTAGAATCGTAAAACATTTCTTCAAGTCTGCTCTAATTAGTCTGTTTCTTCCCTTTTTTTCTTTTTATCATTGACTATAATTTTTACATCGTTCCAGTAAACTGTCACATTATTAAAAATGTAGTACCCTGTGGCACGCAGAATTTAATTCTACAAAAAATGTTTTGAGAGGGATTACGAATTTTTTCCAATGTTTCCGTTTGTATTGGGCGAACTTCAGCGATGCCACCCCCCCACCCCCCACCCTCCATAGATTCCCTCCCTTCCCCACGCCAAACTGTTATAGACACCTCGCTGCGGCTCTTCCTTTAGGAAATATAAGCAATAGAAGTTGAAATCCCCCCCCCCCCCCTCCCCTCTCCAGCCGGACAAGCCCTCTGCGCAAAACGGACTTCACCAATAGATACGCGGCATCAAGGCGAACATGTGTACCAAATTACAGCGAAATCAGGTTTCCCCATCCCCTACCCACCACTCCAATAATCAAAAATCCGGCCACGCTATGCAGTACATAATTTAGCTCTGGATTGTATAAAAAAATGGCTGAAAAATACATTATCTAGTTTGACTTTTACCTCCTGAAGCAGAAACCTACAATTTTTCACCTTACTTTTTACGTGATCTTTCCATCTTAATCAAATCACACTCTTTTCACAGCTAGGGTTTAGGTTTTCATAGTTTTGGCTACAAAAATCCCCTCCAGATTGTAGATGATGTTTTTTAGATACATATGTGCTGCGGTATAAATTAACAATTTTATTATCATTTAAGCTTGGACCGTTCGAATCATACTGTTTTAAAAAAGTCTTAAAGCTCCGTCCTCTGCATCGAGAATATAGAAATATACAACAATAATTTCCACAGGTTGCTGAAAACTGGCTTTGCAGTCGAATTTTATTACTACAAAAAGAGCTTGTATTAGCTAATAAAAATTTTCGAAAAAACCTGTTGGTGGGATACTTTTCAAAAGAGTCAAAGTACTCTGCAGGTCCTTGTTTTGGGCGACCCACTGAGTTCCGCCTTTATGTGCAGGATCAGTATTACATGCAAGTTTTTTTATTTTTTGTGGTAGATGGCTCCATGGAAAAGCACCTCTAAAAAACCTGTTTGTCGTGCAGTTATTTGTTAACGCATTTGCAAGCTCAATCGTGTTCATTTCTGTTCAGTAGAAAAGACGGCTTCCACGTCAATGACTTTTGTGTGAGATGTAACGTAGTTATTTATAAATTCTTTGGTTGTATCTCCACGGACAAATACGATGTTAAATTTTGATAGATGTTAGGGTTGATAGTTACATGATTCATGTACATAGTTGCTTCTACTATCTTAACTCGTGGGGAATTGTCATCATTTTTTGACCAAAAGTAAAATTTGGGTTTTCGAGTGATAAAACTACCCGTAAATCAACACCATTCATTAATAATTTATCTTGATTAAACATATCGCCGTGAATCTTTCCCATTAGCTCAACAACATTTCTTTTATCAAACAATATTTGTCTTGCTAAATAACCTTCATATAGCTCGGGATTTTCAGTAACCTCCATATACAGTGTCTTTGCTTTTATCCGGTTTAGTTATTTCGATATCTTCACCTGTGTAAAGTTCTTCTTTTCCATCCTTGATTTTAGCCAGTTGTAATTTCAAACGAAAGTATATGCTTGATAAGTCTCAATATGTGTCACCATGTCCTAGCGATACAAATTCCAATACCGGCGAGTTATCTAGAGAAGCTATAGGTTTATAAGATACTTCTTCAGTTTTTAATATGCTGCTTTGTACAGGTGGTATAAAGGAAAGGTCTAACTCAGATTTCATGCATTCGTTGTATGTTGTCTATTTATCAAAAATATCTAACACAAGTTTGCGTATCTTACGTTTGCCTTTAATAGATTCTCTTTCAGCTGTCTTTTTTGTTTTTGAGCCTGTTTTAGTGGGATTTTGTGATTTTGAACGCTTTTTACGTTTAGAAGCAAGAGCGAAATACCTGCAAAAGGGTTGCGTCTTTTTATAAGCATGCGACTGCTACTTCCTGCACCACCCATGCTTCCAAACAGCTTATTTATTCCTTTCTGTGAGAGTTCTTCGACAGCCGCTTTTCCCTGTTCTTTTAAAATATCTGTTAAAGGTTTACTATCTGCTTCTTCTAAAATAGCTTTTCCTATTTTAATTGCTGGTTGCTTCAAAGCCTTTGCCCCAGATATAACCAAAGGCTCTAAATATCGTAATAATCCGGTGAAAAAACTACCAATTCCTCATCAATTAACTCCCCTTGCTGATTAGTTATTTTTTTAGAAATACTTTCGATAAACGTGTTTTCAATAGGACAGTAATCTACGTATTGAAATCGTATTGGGCTTTCACATTCTTTTAAAGGTATTATACGTAAGTATCGTACTAACTGATCACCTATAACTCTGGGCTGAATAATATCAGTGTAAACATAAATTATATATTTGTCATAACAATACTTTGCTGTTTGCTGAGACTCTTGCGGTAACCTTAGTGCCAAGTCCTTAACTGATCTTTCCAGTCTATTAACTGTGTGCTCCTGACGTAATCGTGCCGTATTAAAAGATTCTTTTATTTCTGACAATATGGTGTCAGGCTCACGCTTATTTTCAGGTATTTGGAGAAATATATCCGTAAAGAAGTTGGACAGGTTGTCTATATTAGTTATCAATAGGCACTGGTGTAATTAAATATTCATCAAAGCTTTGCTTGTCGTATGGAACAAAATATTGCTACCTTTAATAATTTTGCGCTGTTTGGGCGGTTTAGCATTAATCGAATCTTTATTCAATCTATTCAAGATGTTAAAAAGCGTATCCTTAATTTGAATAATTATCTTTTATTTTTCTTGCTTACTATTACTAAGAGTTTGATCATCAAAGTGTACATTTGATATAAAAAGCATATTAAGATCTCTAACATTAAGATGAGAGGGTAGTGTTTTTTTAATTTTGATTGTAACTCCCAACTCTGCCAACTACAGTCCAAATACATCATGTACCCTTTTGCCACCAGTATGTTTTTCTGTCTCACGACCTCTTTTGATTCTAAGCGCTGGATGTGTGTAATTGTCTATCGAATCTTGTATGATAGCATACTTTGTCCAAGTACGTCGTCAATGAAAGCTTCAACTTACTCATAGTTTTTATATTTTAAAACAACATTCTCTGAAGCCCTTTTATCCCGATATATGTGTAATATAAGCTCGTCTGGATCCTGTTTGTAACTCACTTCAGGTATACCACATCAAAAAAGTCAGCTTCTAACCGATCCCACATCTTTTTCTTAACATCATCTAAGTACATGGTATACCATGATGGTGAAATAGCATTCTAAAATGCTAGTAGAAATGCAGAAAACTTTTCTTGTCCTGCTCTATAACTAGCTTGCTCAAGATTCTCTTTAGTCCACTCAAGTTAAACGCTTTCATTTATTTTGATGCTAAGTGATTTGATTTCTTTTCTATGCTGCTCTCTTATTTCTTTCAACGTGCCAGACGCATTATGCCTCACCCTTTTAACATTACTTTGATTTACTTCTTCAGTTGTATTTCGCTTGAGTCCTCCTTTTATGGCATGGTATGGCAATGAAATTTCAGTAATTCCAATACACCTGTTATCGGTAAACTTGCATGTTCTAGGTAGTCCATTTATAAAAGCTGGTATTTTCCGGATAAAACGGCATGGAATTGTTACTACTTAAAAGGCATATGAAAAAGTTATTATCTTTTATATCTACAGGCATTTTTAAATTCTCTCCCAATCAACGTTCGGTACGCTGGCACTTCTAGTTTTTGCTGCGCTTTTTAAGCGATCACTTTGTCGGACAACTTTCTTAACTGGCAACGAAAGCATATATTGATTCGGATCTAGCAGACACGGCCTTAATATAGATTGGTTTTTGGATGGTTTTCTACCTTTCTCAACTGTAGTACTTTCCATGGCGAGTTCTTCTAATATGTTCTCAGCTTCATCTATACTCATTTCTGCAAGTGCAGTGTACTGGTTTATACCATCCTCAGCCGTGATTACCTTATAATCCTTATCACGAGTATTGGATTCAGAAATCGTCTTAGGTATTTTTGAAGGTGGTTTTAGACTTTTTCCTATTCTGCTAGTTGATAAGCGGCGTTTGGAAGCAGGTGATAAGGGTTGTCTTGGTGTTGATATTTCAACAAGTTCAAAGAAATCCTCTTCCATTCTTTCAGGTGTGTTTTCTTTTAGGAGTGATGTTTGTGTTGATATTTCATCTTTAAAAATAAATTTAGTTTGAGTAGGAGTATCCCGCAAGCTTTTCTGCTTATTTTATGGTATGCGGATAAATTTAGTTTGAGTAGTACTATCCTGCTTTTCTTGCGGTATGTGAAGATTTGGTTTTTCATCTGACACACGCACAGCTTTCCGTCTTTAGTTTGAAAACTTTATTAACTCATTTCGGTAATTATACCATTTTTCCCTATCAGATAATTTCTTGTTTTTTAATATTTTATCCATAGTCTTATCGAACCTAGATTGATTTAGGGAATCCTCAATCTTGTTTTTCAGTTTTACGTAAACTTCTGATGAAAGAAGTAACATTTTATTAAGATTATTGTTTTTAAACATATTTCTCGAAACCAATTACACCTCATAATACACTTCCTAACAACACTGGTAAGAAGCTTCCTCTCTGTATCAGTATTTTACGTTGTCTGGGTACAGATCTTTTTGCAACAACTAATTTTCGCAAATTATTTTTATATTTACAGAGCGAATTGTATATTTTTCCATGAGGGATATGGTTTACCTTCAAGGTATTAAGAGTAATTTCGCAAAGAGTTTTTATGACTTCGGGGTCGGCATTTTTAATAATGGCCTGTCTTAATTTCGGCCGTGGTGTTCTAAGAACATATAGCATATGCTTGTTGTCCCTTAATTGATTCATTCGAGACACCGTGGCTCTTATCTCGAGAAGGTTTTTTTTATAAATGTTGTTTTTCCACAGCCTGAAGGTCCAGCAACCATCATTGTAAACGGATGATTAAACTTGATCATTGTTATTTGGTTTTAAAATATTTTATATAAAACTGATTTTCATTGGGCCGTATTTATACATTCGGTAAAATGAGTAGAAGACAAGTCGTCAATGAACTGCATAAACCACCTCGCAAAAACTTTAAGCGACAGAGTGTTACTATCAAGGGTATTGATGATTTGTGGCAGTCAGACTTGTTCGATAAGGCTTTCATTTTCTTCTCACTGTAATTGATACGTTTTCAAAAGATGCATGGGCCTCACCAATTAAAAGTAAAAGGACATCAGAATTTGTTAAAGCGACGCACTCTCTTTTTAATCAAGGTCGCATTCGAAGAAACTTAGACACGGATGATGGAAAGGAGTTCTTTAATAAACCGTTTCGACAGCTTATGAATCGCTATGATATTAACCATTACTCCACTTACAGAGCTTTAAAAGCTGTCGACTGTGTATAAATATCCAAAGGTAAAATCAAAACCGAAATATAAAGTACCTGATTTTGTTCGTATAAGTAAGCATACGCATGTATTTGAAAAAGGCTAAACCCCTAATTGGTTATAAATAAAGTCAAGAGCACATTTCCAATGACCTATATGCTCTCGGGAATTATGAACAAAATGTGATTCAGGGGAAGTTTTATGAGCTTAAGCTGGCTCCACTCAAACATCCTGATTTTTATCTTGTAGAAAAAATGGTCGAGATGTATGTGGACTATAAAATAAACCGCTCACCAAGCCGGCTCCATCAAAGACTTTAATTTATGCTTTGAACACTTTGAAGTTTTTAATGGATACTATACTTGTTCTTGGACTGTGTTGTGAAATTTATTATTTTTATGAATTATTCAAACAGAAACTATGAAAAAATGTTCATCGATTGCAATAAAAATATTTTCACTACTATTAACCACGTCTTTTATTGTTCGCCTGACCTTTTTCAGATCATCGCAAAACTTACCTTACCCAACATTTATATACCGCTTTTTTATTGCCAGCCACTTTTGCTTTCAACACAAAGACAGAGTATAAACAAAAATTCGGTCACGTGTGAAAAACAAATTCCGCCATTTACTTTACACACAAGTGGTACAAAAAGCAACTTTAGTCTCATCAACTTTCACTTTTCCACTGCATACGCCCAAATGGCATATGATTTGCTCTATAGTGTGACATGGCTTACCTGTCCCTTACAGACGCAATGTTATTTGGTATCTAAAGTGTCCATTCCCGGAGTCCTACTAAGGCCTCTAATAAAATAATAATATAATAATAATATTCTTCTTCAAATTATAGCGGCTACTTAGTTGATTGATTCGCAAGTGAATAATTGTGTATACAGTAAAAAATAATTCCCTAAAGTCAGTGGCAACAATTTGTGCCACACACGTTAGGCATTTGTCGATAAGATTAGGGAAAGCTCCACCTTGGAAAACTAAAAGTAGATTTTTATCCCTAAAATGTATGTAGGTTTTTCTCCCTCAAATGTAGGGAATTTTGGTTTTTTCCCCTAAAATTTAGTGAATATTCCCTAAAATTTAGGGAACATTCCCTATAATATAGGGAATTTTAAATTGTTGTTTTCCCTAAAATTTAGAGAATATTCCCTAAAATGTAGGGAATAGGTGAGAGCACCACACCACTCTTCACCATAGGTGATGAGGACCACCCCTTTTAAAAAAAATGTAAGAATGAGCTGAATGTATTGGTGCACTGGGCACGCTTAAACAAAACATTGAAAAGGATATATGACTTGTTTTCAAGAACAATGTGTCAATTATATAAACGAAAATATATTTCTATAAAAAATGTACCATAATACCGAATTCGTTGATTGTTCTCTTCCTTATATCCAAAAGAACTTAACATTTCGGAAATTTTATGTCCTTTTCAGGTTTTCTGGCGCTAGATACGTAAACTCATTCTTCTATCAGAGAAAATTACATTTATTCTTAGGGGAAAACGTGTCTTAAATTTAGGGAATAGTCCTAATATTTTTTACAGTGTAGAGAAGTTAGAAATGTTTTTTTTTTTAGATAGGGTTTAACTCAGCAATGTTTTTTTATTTATAGATCTGTTTTAAAGCTAGTATTTTTATCAAAAAATCAACCTTATCATCTATTTATTAAAAACAAAAAAAAAAACAAAAAAGACGCAACACATCCAAAATGAAATAAAATTTAAGTTCAACATAAAGTTTTTATTCTGAAATAATTTTTATTATTTTCAATGCTGATTCACAATATTATTTACACGTATTCGTTAGGATTTAGAGAATAATCCTAAGAGCAGAGCAGAGTACATCACTAGATTGTTGACGGTATTCCTTGATCCTTGGTTTCCAGAATTTACTACATTTATCGCATTTATATTTTGTTTAACCATTTCTTGGTCATATCATTATTTTTCTTTTGAAAATGTTTCTGAACCAACTTGAGGATCTCCTTCGCGAGTCTAAGAAGTTTGCTGGGGTCGATTTTAATTCTAAACTCGTCAATATCTATTTCGGAATCATCATCAAGTTCAAATAAGTCTTCTTCATTTTCCAAAACATCTAAGGATGCTTCAACTGCTGCCGATTCCACATCGTTGCTAAATACTGAATCCTCCTGGCTATTAAAGCAAATAATAAAAAGGTAAAGAATGCTTTCATTTTTATGTTTTTTTTTTTGTTTTTTAACTTTTAAAACGAATTTGCATAAATTTGTCGCAAAATAAGTGTTTATCACAAGAATGAAAGTAGACAACTTATGAGAAGCAACGATTCTTCACCTTAATATATAATCGAAATTTTCAAAAAAAACAAAAGCCTAGGTACATCAACTTTAATTTTTCGCATTGTAATTACTTTAAAACTAGCCAAAGATAAGAAACTAATCAAGTCACGTTGCTTGCTGCTGCCCTAAGTGATAAGCACTTGTCTTTCGTAATGCTTTAAATAAAGCAATTGCCAATTTACCTAATTGGAAATTATAACTAGAAGCAAAACAAATTAAGTACTCCTCGTACATATGAGAAAAGGTAATATTTGAGTATTTTTACGTCTAAACAACATCCGCTTCATATTGAAAGCAAATAGGAAATATTCACTAACAATTTAAATGTATTTCTTCTAATACAATAAAAACAATTTCGCTTTTATGTAAAACATTTTTTTTGTGCAGAAATAAGTTCATCAAAAAATAATTTCTTCTTTGCTTACTGCCAACATCGCGTTTTATTATTGTTGGCAACGTTCTTGCAAATACGGAACACTTTGAACAAGCTTCATTGTGGAATGACAGAAGTGAGTAAGCTGTCCAACGCCGCAGTCCACCATCATCGTATATAATAAGTCTTCTTTTATACTCTTAAAATTAATAAAGTTAATTGTTGTAACGAACATAACAGTAATAATTTTTTCGCGTGTGTTTTGAACCGCAAGGTATACGACATTCAAGTATACCACAACATCAAAAGATAATAGTGGCGACGAGGATCGGTGGTGAAATAATGTTCTTTTTTTTGGCTACATGTCTCCTTATAAATCCAAAATGGCGGTAGAGGAAAACAAAAGAAAACTCCAAGAACTCATTTCAAATCAGCAGCAATGCAGGCCAAATTATTAAACATTCTACGGCGTGTATATTCGGCAGATGCAAAGTCTGAGAAAGGTCTAGAATTTGCAGTCAAAGTGTTTGCAAACAACATTGAAGAGTTAAATATATACGACTTCAAGTCTCTTATATTTGTTTTGGGATTACAATCACCAGTTGACATCGACGTACGTGTAAGGTTACTTTCAAAGTTGGAAAACCCTCTTGTCGCAGCGATTCACAATCAACCGAGTAAAACAAATAAATTCAATAAAACAGAACACAAGGATGGATACTGTGTCTGTCCATCAACAAGAAACGCACAGCCTGCAAAATATTCATAGGTTTCAAAGTTTTGCACATATTCACAGTTTAGTCAGAAAAACAAGCATGTGGTAGTCCGGAACTACTTGTCGGCAAAGAACTGCAACCTAAAAGTGCATCAACTCATCGCATTGATATAATTGCTCGTTTTCTATATGATATCGAGTTAAATGGGGAAGTGAAATCATGTCATATTTATGTAACTAATCTTGACACGTTAAATGTTTTAGGCAAAGATCTGTGTGACAAATTTACTTTGTGGGAAAAAAAATAAACTCCATTTGATGTCAATAGCTCAATGCATCTTGTTGTCAGGAACGCAGTGCGTCTTTCAACTCTAAGGCGGAAATATCCAGCATTCAGAAAAGCTTTGCGGAATTATTTGAAACAAAGCCGGCTATTTGTACAAGATCCGAAGTAAAACTTCAATTAAAACCAGATGCAAAACCTGTATTTCGACCTAAGCGTCCAGTGGCAATATGCTGTGCTTCCTTTAATTGAAGCAGAATTACAACGGTTGGAGGATTCGGGAATTATTACTTGGGTTAATTTTTCGGAGTGGGCAGCACCAATAGTCGTCGTAAAAAAGGTTAACGGTAAAATTCGCATTTGCGGGAATTACTCAGCAGGCTTGAACAATTGTTTAGAACCACATCAATATCCAATGCTGGTACCTGAGGATATCTTTGCAAAACTTTCAAACAGCGCAATATTTTCTCATATTGACTTGTCTGATGCATATCTACAAATCCCGTTGGACGAGCAATCACGAAAAATCCTGACTATCAACACTTATAAGGGGCTTTTTTCGTTCAATCGTGTAGCACCTGGTATCAAATCAGCGCCAGGGGAGTTTCAACAAATAGTGGATACCACACTATCAGGATTATCTGGAGTAGCAGTGTATTTAGACGACATACTTGTCAGTGGAGACAATCCAAGGGAACATATCGATAACTTGCATAAGGTGTTGCAGCGACTAAAGGAATATGGTTTCTGTATAAAAATAGACAAGTGCAAGTTTTTTTCATCTCAAATAAAGTACTTAGGTCACAGCATTGGCAAAAATGGGCTGCGCCCTGACTCATGCAAAATCGAGAAAATCAAGGCTATGTCAGCACCAACAAATTTATCGCAGTTGTAGTCATTCAACGGAGCTGTGAATTAGTACGGAACGTTCGTAAAACAAATGCGCCAATTACGAGCAGCACTAGACGAATTGTTGCAGAAAAACACAAAGCTCCCATGGACACCATCCACCAGCATTTGAGAAATTCAAAGACATTCTCTCATCGGATCTGCTTTTGACACATTTCAATCCAAAATTACCAATTTGAATTGTTGCTGACGAATCTAATGAAGGTATTTGGAGCCTTCACACATTTCCAGATGGAACAGAAAAAGTAGTATTTCTGGCAGCGCGGGCATTAATACCAGCTGAAAAGAAATACAGCCAAGTCGAGAAAAGGTATTCGGCTTGGTTTTTGCAGTGAAAAAGTTTCATTGTTATATATACGGTCATCGGTGTAAATTACTAACAGATCATAAGCCACTATTAGATATTTTTGGTTCGAAAAAGGGCATTCCAGTTTACACGGCGAATCGATTACAACGCTGGGCATTAAAACTAATGCCCTATGAAATCGAAATTGAATACGTTCCTACGAAAGAGTTTGGATACGTCGATGTTCTTTCACGTCTCATCAGTTCACACAAGAAAGTAGAAGAAGAATTTGTCATCGCATACATAAGGCTGGAATCGGAACTTCAAAATGAAGTTAATCAGATTACAAAGGCTTTACCAATTACGTGCAACATAATAAGAGCAGCGACAACAAATGATAAAGTATTGCAGAAGGTTATGTATTTCATCATGCATGGATGGCCAACCTCAACTTCATCGTTGACATTCACAAATGAAAATCATATGCAGACCGATTTGTTACAATATTATCGTCGTAAAGAAGCTTTAGCAATAGTAGATGAAGGCGAATTGTTCGCAGATCGCATCACTATTCCAGCAAGTTTTCAATCTCAAGTAATCTCAAGTTCTCTAACAGATTCATCAAGGACATTCGAGGTTTGAACGCACGAAAGCCATCGCTCGAAGCTATGTGTATTGGCCAAACATCGACAAAAAATCGAAGTACATATTCGTCAAAAAGTGTCACAGATATGTAAATGCTGCACAGCTACATACCAAGATAACATTGGAATCATGGCCAATACCTTCATCATCCATGGAATGAATTCATGTGGATATGGCAGGACCAGTCAACAATAACTATTATCTAGTAATTATTGATGCATACACAAAGTAGCCAGAAATTTTCCTCATCAAATAACAACATCTGAGATCATCGGAAAATTAAGGTCCGTATTATCCTGATATGGTGATGCTAAAAAACTAGTGACAGATAATGCAACGCAATTTACTAGCATTCAATTTAAAACAACCCGCGGTATCAAACATTTTAAAGCAGCGCCTTACCATCCAGAGTTAAAAGGTCAGGCAGAACGCTTTGTGGTTAAGTTAAAAAGGGCTTTAAAGAAACTTCAGTAGGAAGGGACGAGTGGGGAAATTCTCGAAATATTCCTCCAAACCTACCGATCAACACTTAATAAGTTTTTACCACACAATGCTACACCAGCAGAGATTTTTGTAGTGAGAAATATCGGAACTATTTTGAATTTGCTGAAACTGGAGAAGCCGCCATCTACTAAAGTAAATGTGAAGCAAAATCAACAATATAATCGGCATCACGGAGCAAAGAATAGACAGTACAAGCCTGAAGATTTAGTTTTTGCGCACATATTCAGGCGCAACAAGTAGCACTGGATCGCAGGACAAGTTATTGAGCGAATTGGCTCAGTAAATTATAATGTGTTAGTTTCTGACGCAGGCAAGCAGAGGCTGATTCGGTCCCACACCAATCAACTACGAAATCGACCAAATCAAAACATATCGCAAGCTTCCGTAGATGGTAATTTTATATTTGATATTTTATGCAACCCATTCAATATTCCAGGTAGAAGCCATGAATCGATGTCTACTTCATCATCATCAATATTGGAGTCAGCATCATTGTCCGACGATGTAATCCAAATGGAAACCACGCCATCCGCTCATTTGGTCGAACATTCTTTCAGACGTCCTGTACCAACAACTTCTACGCCAGTTCCATCCAGGACACGATCAGGGGCCGGATTCTGGACCTCGGAAAGTTTGGGACATGAGAATTTTCGTTTCCCCCAATTAAAACTCCCTAATTCTCCATTCGAGAGGGAGTTAAAGAAAGCGTGAGATGTAACGAAATATTGAAAAACGGCTAACATGTGTGGGAGAGCCGTAGAGCATTGGGGATTTTTCTTACGGATTTAAGGTCTAGGGTACAAAAATATAGGTGAACAATTTCTGGGGGAGGGTTATCCAAAATACGTCATGTTTGGTATCAAATTAAAGAGGGAGAAGCGGGTAATCCAGTGGTGTAGTTTTTTTTTTTTTTATAATTTTAACTTCATAACTGACTTTTTACCGCCGAAAGACGAATTTTTTGCACTTGGGTCATATACACCCCAGTTCCTATATTTTTCATATATTTCTTCCGTTCTTTGTTTTACATCCATTAGTATTCTGTTGTGAACGTTTCTCTCATGAAAAGTGAATTTCCACGACTTACCAGCTCTTCATAATGATGAGTTGAAAATATGTCCATTTTTGTACCAAAAAACGGCTAGTTTTTCATCTTAAGAAGGACTGATTCATTTGTTTTGCAGTTATCTCCAAAACCATTTATTTATTTAACATATAAGCTTTACGTGCATATTTTCAATTTTGATAGTATCTCTTCTGTACTGGAAGACGACCAACTTGACCATATTCGCATGAATTACAATTTTTAGCGGGTATCTTGAGACACAAAAATCCTTATTTCTCTGTAAATATTACAAGGATTTCCATAACTTATTTTTGTAAACATAGTCAGGATATGCGGTGAGCCTATAATTTAATTTGAAAATCCTAGTTACCTAGATACCTTCACAAAGTACAATAAGAGCAGACAATACTGTCAGTTGAGAAATATTTATTTATTTAACACAGCCGAGAGTTTTGCCGATTAGAATAGAGAGTTTGGCAAATCTCAATATAAATTCCACGCGTTACAGAATTCCGAGTAGAAAGTTAAGCGGCAAAAGAACTCTTATCTCCACAACTCCAAAACTCTCCGAGTTAGTGAATCCGGCCCGACGACGAGATGTAATTCTCCCGCGATATCCGCGGGAATACGTCATGTAATAATCAAAAGGGGAGGTGTTGGGAACGCTCTCGCAAATACGGAACACTTGGAGCAAGCTTCATTCTGGAATGACAGAAGTGAGTAAGCTGTCCAACGCCCCAGTCTACCATCATCGTATATAAAAAGTCTTCTTTTATACTCTTAAAATTAATAAAGTTAATTGTTGTACCGAACATAATAATAATAATTATTATTTCGCCTGTATTTTGAACCTCAAGGTATACGACATTCTAGTATACCGCAATACCAAAATATAACAATTATTGATTAACTTGTTTTACAAAAATTTATATTAAAAATTCAGTCGAAGTAAAAGTTTCGGAAACTCCAAACCAATTTATAAAAGAATTTTGTCTTTATTAAAGGAGAAAAATTGCCTAATCTTTCCTATTTTTTTGTTAGAATGTTTATTCATTATATCCACACCCTTATACATGTAGATATAAAATTAACATCTGAGACTTATCTTTAATGATGTTATTCTTCCATTGTATTATTTTACTGATATATTCCTTAATTTTTGTTTTTTTTTTTCAAACTACAGTACACGTCATACTCATAAATTCCGAATGAATGGAATTGTGTTAGTGAAAAATTAATAATTATATTCTAGAAACATAATCCAGTAAAATCTTAAATATTGTGAAAAACTCACAAGTTTCTGCGTTTTTCCTTAAAAAATAGTGGATTCAGGTTGCGATATGGGTAATTAGCGCAAGGCCAATTCGCTTCTTGTTTTTTGCAATAAAAGCAAGGTGATTATGGTGCCTTACCGTTTTGGAGCAAAAAAGTGTTTATGAGCGCAGACAAGCCTATAATTTTCCTATACGATTTATAGGCACCATTAGATGCCGACAACGGTCAAAAAAAGTTGGATTGAATCGGATGCCTTGCTATAAATGGTTATGAGCAATATAAAAAAATATTATTTCCTATGAAATTGATTATAACCATTTTTACTGTCCGATCCATTCTAGAAAGAAATGCAAAATTCAATTTATATACTTATTTATACTTTCAAAATATAGATATCACATATTTAGCCGATTTCTTACTCGGGTTCTGTTGGTTGGTTATGGCTATTCCTTAGGAATTTATTCGATATTTGTCCTTCAGAATTTGTATGTGCTCATTTGAGACATGTGCCTAGCAATCTGTACCTCTAATCTACCGGATTCGTGAGTCCACAACACCAGAACAGGAAAATTTTGTGATTTAGAAACGAGCTTACGCTTTTTAATGAAACATAATATATAACATATAATGACGAGGGAGATTTTCCAAATTGACACAGGGAAATAGGGAGAAATTTGAAAGATCAAATTGTAGTATAAGTCATAAAGTGAGATGAATATTTTATTATTCATACAATGTAATTTGATATTAAGTGGAAACTCAAGATATAAAGATAAAAAGATGATATTAAACTTTCTTAACATTATATCGGCATGCAAGATCACTCAACCAAAGTATTTTTGTTTTTTTTTTTTCATTTCATTGTTTTATTTCCTCCGATAACCTCGACAATATTTCATAGATTTATTTCTTCAAAATATATATTAGTTTTAGGTAAATTTTCTTATTTTTGTATAAAAGTGAATTAAAATTAATTTTCAAAAAGCTTTCCTTCAGGCAAATTATGATTCTATTCTACTATCTATCAGTAGATGACGCACAAATCGATAAAGCATTTTGCTTTGTATTAAAATTTAGAGTTGTGTAGTTAATTGTTTTGTTTATCTATTTTTGTAAGAGAAGCTAAAAGCCAGAAATAAACAAATATTAACACATTAAATGAAAATTAAACAAACCTTTATTTTCCTTGGCTATAGGTACTAATATCCTCCGATAGATGACACCTCTCACAGTCAAATTCTGAATTTTAAATTAAAATAGAGCGTCTTTAAATTCTTAAATACTTCAAAAGGAATGTGTTACCTTTGGTTTAATTAATTCAGTAGTATACATTTTTATAAATCACCAATTCCAATTCGCATTAAATGAGTTTCCATTGTTTTTAAATTCTACTAACTTTAAGGACTTAAAAAATTTCTTTAAGTCCAATAAAAAGAAAAAATTTAAAGTAACACTATAATTAAGTATTTACCTACATAGAATTTCATTTTCCTTATGTACAAGTATAAAAATATTCCTCGAAATATATATGCACCGATGATCACTTTCCATATTTCCTTGAAAAAAACTTCTTATGGAAGTCTTAATTCTGAATTTTTTCATTCCAAGATATTTAAGATTAAAATTAAGGGTTTTTTTTTTAAATACGTATTTCCGTTTAACACCACCAGGCAGAAAACTCATTCATTCGTTATTTAATTTCTGTATGAAGCGAAATAGTTCATTTTAAACTTCAGATATACAGCAGCCCGACCGCAACGTCATTCTAATGTGCATTCGGTGAAAATAGAATTTCATTCGGCAGGTGTCTACGAGAGAGATTTGAAAATTAAATTTTCAACGTGAAAATTACGGAAAATTTTCAACGAAATGAAATTAAACCGTTTGTTCTGTATACATGCGGCGACAATGGTTGAAATTTGTTTTTGTGTATTCCAAATAGTAATGAAGGAAGAAAAAAATATTTAGCAGTCCAATTTCATAATAATTGTCTTAATTTTGTGGTAAATGGAATTTTTGAACTAATTTTGATTGTATGTAGTGACTGATTCCGAGAAAATTCGTTTATACAAATATTTCAAGAGTTATGATACTCATAATAATATATGTACATATAACCCAAAAAAAAAACATTAGTCTACAAATTTGTACAATACTAAGCTACCATCGTCAGTAAGAATTGAAAGTGTTGAATCGGTGAACTCTGATAGTTGTTTCATTGTTGATTTTCCCTATTCAATAGAATTAAATGGTGGTTCAGCAATATTTCTTTTTTATTGTGCTCTCCTTTTTAGCGCGTGGGATGTTTAGTGTATTTTGACAAATCATTCCAGATAATTCCCGATTCAGTTGCTTCACCCACTTCACCCTAGGCTACTATATTTCTTACCAGAAATTTTTACGATAAAGTCGTGGGCAAACATACTATAAATTCATAAATTTTCTACAATAGTCTCGGATTTTTTTTTTTCACACTTGTTTTCCCATACGCATATAGTAAAATACCTCCTTCCGCAAATAACTTTCATCCCTTTCATAGAAAGATATAAATTTTCTACAAAAATTAGCCTATCCCATATCTAAAATGGGAGGTCTTACACTCCCATGCGATCCCTTACACCAAACTCCATCATATCATTCACCGCAAAATTGTTTTTATATTCAAAATCCTACCCTAACAAAGTACCAACAGGACGAGATCCTGTAATCTATATGTGAAAAGGTTTCGTTATCTAAAGACGTTTTTCCTTCCTGTTCAATATCTTAAAACGGGGAGTTATTCAAGGGATTTCCTCCCGTGAAAAGCTTTAGCGGTAAAAAGCGATTAAGCAACCCTTTTTTTTCGTTCCCTGTTGGTAGATACATTAATTCTGTGCACAGAATTTCACTTGAATCCTTCTTAAGGACCTACTATATATCGAAATTATAGGTATACGCTCTTGTATTCTTTCATATAAAATGTAAATTGTTGAACTTTTGTATGTATGTCTGTAATATGTACAGTACACAAGTCTTTTACTAACGTTCTAAATGAGAGGGGGCCTGTATTTCAACTGACAATTTCTTCATAAACGGGCCACACGGCATGTATTTCATACATACATATGTTAGTATGAGAAGGTATGGTCCGCGAATATATAGAAGTATAGAAATGAAAGTTGATGAAGGTTCTTTTTTTTTGTTCTATTCATCCTTGAGTGCTGTTTTTAAGACTTAAAAGCTGATTGAGCTTTTGAAATAAAGCTTGATAAACATTATAAGGCTGTTGAGAGAAACGTTAACATTTGAAGCTACATGTAAATGAAGCGCAATAGCATAACATGCCAGCCAAGACTGTGAATGCAGAAATTACCAGTTTTAATGTTGCATTCTAAAATCTTCTGTTTGATATTAAGTCAGTTATTCACTCACTACCTTGCAAGGCTTTTGAAGTCTCTCATAGTTTTGAATTCATCTAACTGGAAAATCTCTGCACTCATAAGAACACACACACCATTAATTAGAAGGAAAATTACGTGAATGATCAAAATATGATGATAAAGTGTCTTTAAAAACTTGGAATGGTTATCAAGTCATTGGTTGATGAAAGATAATGGGACATTTTTTCATAGTCAATACGCTTTAGTTTGCACAGGATTTCCATTTTTGCCACTCAATAAATGTTTGAAGGTTGAAGGATGCTATTCCTGATTTGGATAGACCTTCACTATTTCATCATCAATTCTATTAATTCTTCAAAGCGAATAAGGTGGCCCAGCTTTGTCTGCTAGACTTCACCTCACTCCTGGATTTCTCAGTTTATGTGCAGCCTCCTTCAAAATTGTTCTTTTCCAAGTACTTCATTTTAATTCGTCGTTGATCCAATCCACGTTGGAACATCTACATATAGTTCTTCGTTTCAGACCCGACCTTGACAGCCAATTTTTCGAATACGACACAAATACCTATTTACGTTTTGGCGGTATGTATAACAATGGTGGAAAAAAAATTTAGCGATGATGTAAATATTACTTTTTAAAAATCCATTTCAGTAGTGCGAGTACCACCATGACTGTTGTATGTATAACGCACTAATATTGGCTGACTACACTATACACAGGAGATAAATTTGTCATAAAAAGGAAAACAGAAAAACACACACATGCTTTGTATAAAAATATTATGATGTCATAAAATATCCAATAAATGCTCAAGTCCAACTCTGTTAAGAATCAACCTGCTACAAAATCACATTATTACAATGGTTTCATTCGAATAATAAAAGCTATATGGCAGTGCTTCGTTCTGCATTGCTATAATAATATTAGGTTTTATTATACTGCTATAAAATATAGGCATTTATTCGGCTCAGCCCATATCCGGTGTATTCGCTTCACAACTCTTTTTTATTGAAATGAGGAATATTTCTGAACGCGATGGGTGCCATCTATATAATCCATCGAATAATGGTGATCACGATAGATTTTATAGATAGCAATAGTAAGTTATGCGGAAATGTATTTAATTTTCAGTATAAATATTGATTTACAAATATTGATAGTAGTTGTTAATTAATTGATAGTTTAATTAAAATGAAAGCTTCGATGGCTTATAATTTCAAACACATATGTCGCTATTTAGTATTTTATTGCGTTAGAAACGGACATCTTAGCAGGACAGGCCTACCAAACTTTAGGATTAAAAAATATCATTTCAATTACATTAAGTATTATAAAAATACCTTCCAAACGTAGACTAAAAAAGTTTAGGATTGATAAATGATTGTGAATAAAGATTTCAGCCCTAAGTACCTCTAACTATTATTTGCGGAAGAAATATTATCAATTTTTTCCCAAATATTTTAATTAGTGGAGTGCACTTATGCAGTCAAATAAAAAAATTTCGAACTCTTAATTTTTTAACAGTATTTAAATAGCAAAATTTTCTGTACAAATTTTTTTTTGTACCTATTGGAATACTCTTGAGAAAATCTCAGATGCCTCCTGCATTAAATTGGCTCCATCCTATTCGTCAAAGTAACACTAACAAAAACTCATATCTAAGGTATAAAATGTTTCGCTAAATTTTCTCTTCTGGGGTTCTGGCTTTCCATGTTTAGCGTATGGTGCATACCGCCAATAATCAGCTCTACCGTGGTATTCGACTCGATCTAGATTTTCAAGAAGCATTTTCAACCATTTAATATAATAGAATCGAAAATTTTTCAAATCCAATAAAAATTAATTGCCGATTATTTTTGTTATATTCGATGTGATTAATTTTATTAGTAAAAAATTCTCCAGAAAAAAATACGGTTTGATCGAATCGATCTCCCCGGTAGGGCTGAATGTTAAAAAAAAACATGAGTAATGTGAAATTTTTAATATTAATAATAAATAATATTAATACAGTTCAATTCGTAATACCAAACACAATGCAATGCTCTGCGCCAACGGTCCAAAATATCACAGCTATTGTTACTAAATTAAGAATGACTTTTTAGTAGTAGATAAAAATATATAAAAAAAAAATTAAAATTAATTAATCCATAGTTAAAAATGAAATTTATGCATACCTACACAATTTCATTTTTATTTTGGCGTTAAAATTATTCTATCCTCACTCACTTTTTCACATATTGTTAACCACAATCATAATAGTAATACTGAGAAAAAGTTAAGAAAAAGCAAATAGGTCCGCAAGCTTCGCAAGAGTATTTTAATAACCAAATTGTGCAAAAGTCAAAACTTACGGCTACTAGTATTTTTTGAAGATTTCAATTTTCTAAATCTTAAGTTTTTATTAAAACTTCGTAATAGATTAAGGACATGCAAATAATCTGGGAACTCTTGTTTATTTCAGGTAATTGAGAATTAGTCTGTGTAATAAGGTAATTTATTTCAGTTTAAAGATCACTGTACGTACAGGACATATTTGATTTTATAGCGGGGGTTGGTGATTTTCCGTAAATTTTTGCTCAAGAATATAATTTTAATCTTAAATTAAAAGTTTCAATACGATTGATCAATATACAGTAATCCCCGTGAAATGTAACACGCGACTTACGTAAGTTCGCAGTTACGTAAAATGAGAATTCCAAAAATTTGGACAATTTTGTGTGTTGAGTAACATACAATTTTACAAAGAATTATTTTATATCTCAAGCATTCAATACGTTCACTATTCACTCTCTATCTTTCTTTGTAATTTGTAAATAAACACACACACACTCTCTACTTTTCTTACTATGTAGCTTGTTACCAACCATGCTTGCGTGAATATCATTAAATACTACAGAAACTTCTTGTAGTTGTTATTGCTTTTGGTCCTTTATAAAAAAAAATAATAAAAAATATAATACATATATGGTATCTACATACTGTTCCAATTTTCAAATTCGACTTACGTAAAATTAGAGTTACGCAAAATACTACGGCTCGCATTTCTTATGTATCTCGGAGGATTACTGTATTGCTAATTTGCTGAACATCAGCAAGTTTTGTGTCCATCTTACATTATGAAAGTATGAAAAATTAGGTTCTATTACACACAGATTTTGTTCTGGTAGCAGTAAGAAAGTAGCATCACGTGTACAAGGGGTTTTACAATAATTGGTAAAAATTAAATAGTTTTGATAGTAGTAATAATTTAACACGAGATTTGCTTAAAAAAACGAAAATTGCTATATAGTACCAACTTAAGGAAGAGAATTTCAAATGCAAAAGGACACGTTAAACGTCAAATGGATTGGTACTAAATATACAAAATATGACTTTTGTCCGATGAAAGCACCTTACCTTTCGATGCATTCCATTTAAGCAACTTCATCCTTCTTATGTCAATGCATATAACAGTAGTGTGGTGAAAGAAATGAGACAATTTGCTCCGGGATTTCCTGCTATTAATATACCCTGTTACATGAATTCATAAATGCATATCGATATTTTATCAGCAAATATCGCATGCTACCACCATGATAATACCTAGGCTCAAGAAGAACACTGACTGTGTTGTCAATAGATTCGAGAAATACGGTTCACCGATTGAGTACGCACAATCAGTGCAGTTTATTGCACCTTCTATATATACTCTTGTGTTTTTTTTTTTAAGATAATCCTAATTAAAATCTAAAAAAATAACTGGACCTGTGAGTTCTAGTCTCGAACCTGGGAGGAGGGTGCCGGTTTTTAAAATGATAACTCAGCATTTGTAATAACTTCAAATAAAAAAATTTAATTTAGTAAATTGCTTACACATTATCACAATAGATAACTCAAACAAAAATATCTTAAAACTGCAAATGCAACAATTCAAATAAAAAAATCGAAACTTAACAACTAACTAAAATTCATACAAATGGAGATTTCACTGCAAAAAATTAAGTTCAAAAGACGTCACTGGTAGTTCACTTCTTTATTTCTGAAAAGGAAGTAGAATAATAAAATTAGTCTTCTCTGCACAGAATAAATTTCTTTGAAATTATTTAAAGGGTGCTGCTACATGTAATCAGGAAGGCTGGGTAAATAAATGTATAGCAGCGTGCTGTACCGTGTGGTGCAGAACAAATGTAGCACCAAAAATGTGTTGTGGTGTGCAAGTGCTGCAACGTGTGAGACTGAAAGTAATAATTTCAGATTAATCTCTGACCAGAGTTATTGTTCTGCTTAGATGTGTGTAGAAGAATAGCAGATTAGTCTATGCGACAGAATTATTCTTCTGCTTAGGTGTGGGCAGGAGAGCAGCAGATTAATTTCTGCGCAGAATTATTATTCTGCGTAGGTGCAGGAAATGGTAGGAATTTTTACATTAATCTTTTAAATATAGAATTAATCTTCTATAATGGGGGTGGGGATATTATTCTTGAATTCTCTGAGCCAAGAATGATTTTCTGCAAGTCAATTCAAGTCAGGTGTGTTTTGCGCCATTTTCCTCTTTTAGTTGTCGTCTTTTCCCTCGATGTTTTCTTTATTTTCTTTATTTGATCCTTGGGGCTCATCTTTAGCCCTCAGTTCGGTTTCATGTCATCTCTTGTCCTCTTGTTGACAGTTGTCCGTGTTATTCTTTGAAACTTTGCATTTCGTTGTCGTTTTTTTTCCTTTACGGCTGATGCGGTCAATTAGCCGTACTACCTGTAATTCTCTCTTTGAAGTTATTTGTTAGTGGGTGGGTGAGAGATGGAGAAAAGGAAGGATAGGATGTGGATTGTTGGGTGATTATCTGCTGTCACTAAAAGATGTAAACATACGGACATAGGTGGATTTCAGTTGAGTTGACTATATTTTTATTTAATTTATTAAGTATTAATGAGATTTTGTTCATTTATTTCAGATAAATTTATGTCTTAGATGTTGTAGGCTGTAGTCAACGATTAATTAGATAAGTATTCTGTGGTTTTATTGGTTTAACCTTGATACTTTGTGGTGCCTTTTTCTGTTTATTTTAGAAATTGTTTTCATTTGGTTAAGGAAATGCTGAAATAGCTGAACTGTTTTTTTTTTTTTTTCAAGTTAAACTCAATCATCTCAGGTCAGTTAGTAAAGAATTCGTGGGTGTCAAACTAGATCCATAAAATCATGCGCAAATCTACTACACATTATACCACCAAGACGCTCTATGTCTTCACTAGATCGTCGTGTCAATTCCCTCTCATGCGCTAAAAAAGAAAAAATAACTTAACTTAAAAGTATTACCTACTTTCTTATACATATTCAAAGGGTCAGTTTTATAATTCCTGATATAAGTATGACAGAAGGCGATAAATGAACAAAAAAAAAAAAACTATTTCTTCAACTTTTCATCAGCAGGTTCTTAAGCGCCCATCAATTATACAGGGTGTTCCGTAAATGTCTTTAATCCTTTAAGGGGAGGAAAGTAGAGGTCATTTGGGTCAAAAAAGTCTAGATACTTTTATATCGAACTCCGCTTGGTTTTCGAGTAAATCGATAATATCGATTTTCGAGATTTTGCATACCTTTTCAGAGTAATTTCGTTATAAGTTCTATTGTAACTAATGGATTGTGATGTTCAAACTTTTATTTAAAAGAACACATATTAGCCTTTCTAAGAATGTATAATAAGTTATAATTGTGCCTTCAATTATTAAAAAAAAAACAGTTATCTCTAGAATTTTTTATTTCACCAAAATTTTTGTCGCGCTTCAGTGTACATTTATTCGAAATATCACCATTGCACGAACTTGGCAAAACTATGAAAACATTTGCGCATTATGTCCCCTTTCCAAAATGACCTCCCTAAGTGCTATCAACAATAACAATCAAAAGTTATAAGCAAACATTTGGAAGATGTGCCCATCGAGGTAATCTTCAGTTTTTTCGTAGGATTCTATCTCCTCCTACAGTTTTTAACCTACGACAACCATTTATATGTCATTGTACGGGAATCTGAACTGGCTATTAGATAGAGTACTTTTCGATTTCGAATTTCGAAAATGGAGAGGGTAATTTCAAAAAAACACTTTTTTACCAAACTTGATATTTACGTAGATTTCGTTATTCCGCATCTTCATTTTTGCGGGAGGAGTAAGCTCTGGGAGGGGCGGGGGTTCAAAGTTTCAATTTTAAGCGGCTATATTTTCTCAACCAAGCATTGTTCTAGCAAGTAAGTCCTAAATTCATAAATGGAAAAGACATTTTTGGTGGTTTTATTCAAATATAGCCTCTTAAAGTTAAAATTTTGAGCCCCCGTAAATATCAAGTTTGGTAAAAAAGTGTTTTTTTGAAATTACCCTCTCCATTTTCGAAATTCGAAATCGAAAAGTACTCTATCTAATAGCCAGTTCAGATTCCCGTACAATGACATATAAATGGTTGTCGTAGGTTAAAAACTGTAGGAGGAGATAGAATCCTACGAAAAAACTGATGATTACCTCGATGGGCACATCTTTCAAATGTTTGCTTATAACTTTTGATTGTTATTGTTGATAGCACTTAGGGAGGTCATTTTGGAAAGGGGACATAATGCGCAAATTTTTTCATAGTTTTGCCAAGTTCGTGCAATGGTGATATTTCGAATAAATGTACACTGAAGCGCGACAAAAATTTTGGTGAAATAAAAAATTCTAGAGATAACTGTTTTTTTTTTTTAATAATTGAAGGCACAATTATAACTTATTATACATTCTTAGAAAGGCTAATATGTGTTCTTTTAAATAAAAGTTTGAACATCACAATCCATTAATTACAATAGAACTTATAACGAAATTACTCTGAAAAGGTATGCAAAATCTCGAAAATCGATATTATCGATTTACTCGAAAACCAAGCGGAGTTCGATATAAAAGTATCTAGACTTTTTTGACCCAAATGACCTCTACTTTCATCCCCTTAAAGGATTAAAGACATTTACGGAACACCCTGTATATAATATAAAAGAAAATATGTAGTCACAGCAAATCAAGTATGCGACATAGGGACAAATTGATTCCATTTTACCTCATATATGTATGTTAATTTTTTATGATATTTTTCTTCAAATATATTGTACACATATACCGCATTCCAAGTGAACTCTATTTTTATCTTTATACCCTATTTTATTAACTTTCACGCAAACGAACATCATTCTCTTTTACATCACATTAAAAAAAAATTAAAATCATTCATTGTCAGTTTTACTTATAACTCATTCTGTACTTTATAACTATACCTTTTTCCATTTCAATTTTATTACGAACTTTCAAATAGTTGTTATCTCAGTTCACTGGTTTTGTCCTTTATTTTTTTCTTTCATTCTTTTAATTACTGACACAGCGTGGCTCTTTTGTAAAACACTTGCTTCTTAATTATGTACATAGATGAAAGTAGAGAGAAACTGTCCAAGCACTTTACTGGACATTTATCTACTGGCTATATACTAACGAGTCTTTGAACATTGTACAGTGCAGTTCAGTACCTGGTAACATCAAGTTTTATCACAGAATCTTAATTGCAAAAGAACTCTAATTTATGTGAATTTTTAACAATGTTTTTAGCTATATTCATCCAGTACCTATCACTAAATGCCTCGCATTTGGGTCTAATTAAAAAATTTATATGCGAGAGTGTTTCTAAGTACAGATTCACTAGTTAATTTTTTATGTAGTACGCTTATATGAATTTGAAGCAAGAATTGTTAGAAGTAAGAACTTTAAATTTTTAAACATACTTAAATGAAGCATAAGTCAAACTGAGATTTTGTGATCTTAAAATATTTCCAAAGATATCAGCACTGTGAAATTATGGACATTTTCTACTGTTTTAAATTAATTCACTAAAAAAAGTTTATTTATTTTCTGTCTTATATTGATAGATTATTTTTTTTTTTCAAATTAAAAATAAAATAAATTAATACAAATTTGTCTTAATTAGATATTTTTATATAAATTTTACCCCCGTAAATACAATAGTATATATTTGGCGCGTAAAAACTGTGTAAGGGAGTCAAACAATGTTTAAACAATAGTTTGAAGGTAAACTAGAAAACGGCCCTTAGTTTCAAATCAGTCAGAAATTTCCATTTTGTAAATCATAATTTGTGTAGATTACTAAATCTGTAGTGTATGTCACAAACAATAAGTAATATTAATCATCGTAGTATTTTAGACTGAGCTTTTTGGGCTCGGTGCAATTAGTTTCATATTTTGTGGTTGCAATACGCTTACCACCACTAGAACCGAGTTTAATTGAAAAGATGAATAACAATGCAGGCAGGCAATTGCAGCTTCCTGTTGTAGTCTGGCATATTTACACGACGATTTCAATGGCTTTTGTAAAGACATATTTGAACTATGTACTGTGTGATAGCGAGTGCATCACTATTGTTCATTTATCAACTCATTCGAAGAACTGTTTTCAATTGTGGAATGTTAAATAAATTCTGTTGTTGATTTTTATCTCTTGTAGTTTTCTCTATGCCAACTATACTTTAAGATACTTTAACTACGTGAAATATCAAATTTGTTTATCCCAGTGGAAACCGATATTGTGTTCGTCAGTTCTATTTTTTTTTTTTTTTTTTTACTGTCCCTTAACTTTTATATGTATATCTATATCTAGCTTCGAATTCAATTTTTTATCGTAATTCTTCTATGCTCTCGTTTCGTACTAGTTTGTTTTATTTTAGTCTTTGGTGACACCATTAAATTTCTAGGTGGCACTTTAAAAGCACTTCGGAAACCCCATGTGTTTGTGTTAAATCCGATGTCCTTGGCTGTCATCAATAAAATTTATTTGGCGACAGTTCCAGTGGGTATTAGTTCAGTATCAATCAAGGAAATGTGATTTGTAGTATTGCAGGAATCATATAGCATGGCAGGCGTGTTTGTAATTATATGAAGACAGTCTCTACAATTCTTTCCTGCCAACAATAGTTGAGGATAAGCGTATGCTTGGTAAATGACATAATTGATCACGTTTTATTTTTCACTTGTAAAATATGGGAAAATAGAGCGTTAATTGAAAGATCCTATTTATATGCAGAATTATGGGAATACAAATTTTTTTCTAGTATGGAACAAGTATATAGAAATTACTTTGACATTATATAGTAATGGTAGTTAATAGGTATAGTACAAAATTTTTAAGAAAAAAAACAATAAACAAAAAACTAGGTAAATTTAAATTTCGAATAATTTTCAAAAATTAAACTAATACTTCCACACAATACCTGATTATGATTTAATGTAGCAATAAAAACTGCTAGAGAAGCTTGCGGGCGAATAATTATTCCACACTAACAGAAAGGTAAAGAATTCCAAATATATATATAGTAAAAGACGGGAAATTTTGGCAACTGAATATTAAACAATTGTGTTTAGGAATAATTAAGGATGAAACCTAAGCGTATCACAAATTAAATAAGTAATTTCAAAATTCTACCCAAAAGAATAAAAATTTTAAAGTTTAAATTTGTAAGTCCTTGATAACAAGTACAAATAACAAAGCGCCCAGAATAGATCCATGTGGCACACAGCTGTAGTAGAGACCATTATACACAGTACACAGATAGGTAATGCTTCTGGTGTTTTTGTTGTTTTTTCCTTACGTGGGAGTTAAATATAAATAGTTCTTGGCATTGCAAGACGCTATTACAGAAATATAAGATTGTAAAGGGTTTTCCAAAAGAGGTGTTATTTTGATATTCAAAGAAAAATGCCATTTTTTGAGATAAATGATCGGATCTTTATTTCATTATAAAGAGGAAGGTATGCCGTTAATAATGGAAAATAACATCAGCCAAATGACCACCACGACCACGCTTACAGGACCATATCCTTTTTATGAAATTTTCCATAACCAAATCGCAAAGTGGCTGCCCTATATCCTCGATAGCCTCACAAATTCCATCTTTGAGGTCTTGAATCGACGCTGGACTGTTGGCGTAGACCTTCTCTTTCACTTGGCCCCAAAGGAAGAAGTCCAGATCAATACCATCCAATTGCGGCCATAAAAAATCATTAATCATCTATCGATAGCGCAATCCATTCACCGTAACTGTTGCTCCAGCCTCTTTTTCGAAAAAGTAAGGTCCAATGACCCCGCGGGACCATAATCCGCACCAAACAGTCACACGTTGAGGATAGAGAGGCTTTTCAACAATAACTCTTGGGTTTTCCGAGCCCCAGATGCGACAATTTTGCTTGTTGACGAAGCCATCGAGGTGGAAATGGGCCTCATCACTCAAGATGAGTTTTCGATGGAATTTCGGATCATTTTCATGCATTTCAAGGACCCAATCAGCAAAGACTCGACGTTGTTGATGTTCGGCCGACTTGAGTTCTTGTGTTCACTGAACTTTATAAGCCTTAAGACCCAAATCTTTATGCAAAATACGGTGTAATGACGTTTGTGGAATGCCTAATTCCAAAGAACGACGAGGAATGGATAAACCTGGGTTTTCTTCAACACTTTCGGCTACAGCAGCAATATTCTCGGCTGTTCTTGAGCGACGTGTACGGGTTTTATTCCTCACATCACTAACTTGTCCCGACAGCTTGAATTTTTCTACCAATTTCTGTATTGCGGTCCGGCAAGGAGCTTCATGACGACTCAAAAATGTTCGAGTTTTACGAACCGTCTCTGCCACATTTTCACCATTTTTGTAGTGAATTTTAATAATGTCAATGCGTTGTTGAATCGTGTATCGTGCCATTTTTATTAATGGCGTAGTTTCTACTTGTCAAATGTCAAAAAATGACAGCTACCGAAATAGCGGGCTAATTAAAATAACACCTCTTATTGGAAAACCCTTTAGTTGTTTTTGCAGCTTCTTCGTGGAACTACCATACAAAAATGTCCTCATTTGCAGATTTTCAATGTATACTCTATTCAAACTATTAATGCCAGCCTTTATTCGATGATCCGATCTATAAAAAAAAAAATCGAAAGACCACTTTAACAATTTAACCCTTATCGGCATAAAACGAACATGCCAAAAAACTCAAATGTACTATCTATAGAATTTGGAATTAATTAAATAAAGTCACAAAATAAAGTTTCAATAAACCAGACCACATGAAAGATTGGAAGCAACGTTCAGTAACACTAGAATGCCAAGATTATTATACACTCACATTATTAAAGTTAAATTAATTTTTATAAATCATAAACTTGTCTTCAAAAATGTAAAAACTTTACAAAAACGTAGACGTTATGTAACGAACGAGTTACCCAAATTGGCAAAATTTGAACGAAGTAATCCATTAATAGCGTAAACTAACTAAACAAAACTATGAAGTCCATTGTACATCTGTCGACAACAGATCAATGTTCAAAAACCTAGAGAATAAAACCTCGTGCAGGATGGAGAAATTCATTTTGTGGGAAATTTCAATCCCCCATCTAGGGAAAACAAATTGAATTGGCTGACATGCATATGGGAGATAGAACTTCATTTATGATTAGCCACTCTATTAAAGGCTATCAAACTTTCCAGAATTTCAACGTGCTGAATAGAGTGGAGGAGTATTCTCTAAAAAAAACAAAACAAAAACAAACAAAAATCAAAAATTGAGGTTGTAACATATTTACTTACATATATGAGAAATGTTTATAGTGAACACTTTTTTTTCTAATCCCTGGCGTGACTACATAAGGTCACCACACATACAAACTCCATTAATGCATTGCTTTGAGGGAAGCTTTTATTCGACCCTTCTCTGGCAGAAGGATTCACATCAGGGTGGCTGTTATTATTGCTATAGCATAATATAGGTCGATACCATTGCTTAACCAATTTGTTACCCAACAGTGATTTTAATTTGAAAATTACGTTCAGACATTAGTACCTGCATGCATATACATATATTTACATATAACTAGGAGCAAATATTATTTCCTTTTTATTTTGGGATTGGACTGTCACGACATTATTAGTGCAGTTAAATTGCATTTTTATTTTAAATATCTAAATTGATAACTCGCTTTACTAACTAATTGTGTAATACACATTAGTTTAGCGTAAATGTGTACAAATTCATTAGAAAAGTCAAAAGATATCATTAACTATTAGGGAAAATAAAGAGCGCAATAGATATGTTGATATGCCTTCTTTTTTTAGGGAGATGAAATAAAAGATTGTAAATTCTTTCTCATCCAATCAAAACAAATTTTACTATATACGACAGAAATTATTCGTATATGAATGGGTGATCAGCCGATGGGATTAGATTGGATTGGATTGAAGAGAGACCCGGGTGCGATCCCTGGATCGCAGACCATAACAAGGCCAATTGTTCACCCTTCAGACTTACGAGAAATTGTTCATAGGCTCCAATATTGACCGCCAACTCTCCTTGCCGGCTTCATGCAGTTCGTCCAGGAGGTGTGAGCCAAGAAATCTGTATCTCTTTCCTCAGAGGGGCGGACAGTGACATGACAAAGAAACGGCGTCACCGTTTCGGGTTCGTCTCTGTATCCTCTGCGTACAGGCATATCAAACAACCCCACCCTGTGTAGATAAAGCAGACGATTGCTATATACAATAGCATGTGTAAATTTGTGTCCTGATATAAAATTATACTATCAATGCAGTCGTGAAATTCCCTTACAAGGATAGGTATTAGATAAATCGCAGGCCCACCATCAGGGGCGGATTTGATCATTTGGTCGCCCTAGGCCTATGGAAGATTGCCGCCCCCCTACTCCCTGTAAAACACGAAAAATTGAATGATCTATATCCAGTGAAGGGACCCCAGGCTAGAATTAGCGGAGTAGGCTGCCTCATAAATCGGAGTAGATTTGAAAAAAATGGAGTAGAATTAAAAATAACAGTTTCCAACGAATTATTTTATTTAAAAAAACGAAAAAGTATGATGATTTTTTTTGCTGGGTGCTATGGACACATTTTTGAATTTTTAAACGTTGACGTGTGGGTTCACAGAGGGCGCGTCTACTAAAAAAAAAAATATTCCCACCAAGTTTTGCCGCCCCCTAAATCTGCCGCCCTAGGCCCGGGCCTACTCGGCCTATAGGGAAATCCGCCCCTGCCCACCATACATTGATGCCATTTTTATCTGGCTTCGATGGAATGTATTGGGTGAATTTTGTCGTGTCTCTATGGGGAGAGTGACCAAATCTGTGAGTAAGTATGTTACTACTGTGATTTGTAAACTTTTATATATGTAGCTATATAACACTGGATCTTACAAAATTCTTACGGGCTTAGATACCCTAAACAAACCAACCAGTTTTTTTTAGTAATTTATGGCAACAAACAATAGTGCTAGTACAGTAAAATTCTTAACAAAAACTTTGGAAGAAATTTTTCAAACAAACAAAAAATGTGGGTTGTACAACAAACTAGCATATGTGTATTTTTATCTTTCGTTTCTACATAAGTATGTATAGTAAAGTGTATTATGTTAATGTGTGTATGTGTGTAACTTTGTAGAACAGACCAGGTATTTAAGTTGGATTGATTTGGATTTGGATATCTGGGCCCCTTTTATAATCTTAGAGAAAAATCAATTTATTCCTAAGTATTTACTCGAGTATTTTTCTAGCTAATTTTCATGCACTATTTATTGCCGAACTGGATTTTTTTTCAGTTTGTCTTGTTATATTTCATTTGTAGGATTCAATGTGTTTCTTAATATGTTTTTTTTTTTCTTTATTATATTATAATAAATATTGATAACATTTTTTGCCGTCAAACCCTTAGATAAAAACATGTGCACAACGATAAGATCAATTTTGATAAATGTCTTTAAAAGATAACAGATTCGCAATCAGTATGCTCAGAGTTTGAATTCAAAAACCCATTTCTACAAAATCAAAGTAAGCACGAACTTATATACTAATTTATTATATCTATTAACTACCTACATAAGCTTCTTTTAAATAAATCGTATATATTGGAAGCATTTCTAACTTCCTGAAATCATTTAATAATATCTGTAACAAGAATACTTGTTATATAAATTAGTTGAATGACAGTTCTCGAACACAGATGTAAGACTCAATGAACTTACATTTTATTCTTTTTTACTTCCAAACTACGACGAAGGAGTTTTACTTAAACGTAAACCCACTTTCATCAACAAAGAAGAAAGTTTTTCAAACTTAAAGGGTGGGCTATGTATGAAGAAGAACTTATTTCAGTATGACATTTCTCGATACACATATCACGAATTAAATCTAGAACGGTATGACTGAATCTGATGTAGACATGTACATATAGATAAGAAAAACTTTTCATGGACAAGAAATATCACAAAATTTCAACTCGAATGTGAACTGAACATTTCATATGAACACGAATAAGATATGGTTTTAAGGAAAACTTTGTCGTCGTATATACTTTAGAACGTTGTATTAACTGAAAGCAGAAATATGAGATGGAGAAATGTGATTTTGTATGGAGCTTAGTGTGCCAATATAAAAAGGTCAAACTGATTCAGCACTATCTAGAAAGGCGAAGTAGAAACGCATTTTATTTAGACATTAACAAAATTTCCCGTTCAACAATTTTGCATTAAAAAATATTTTCTGTAACACAATGAGATGGGGTAGACGAGGCACATTTCATTACTCATTTTATTTCTCACTAATTAAAAGTTTATGACTCCATGGGGATACTCAAATAATAATAATACCATCGAATGCTACTCTTTGTCTCATTCAAAATTTCCTTTTCTCTGTAAACAAATAAAATTATTTTACAATCCTAATTTCATAATATAATTTTGTATTACGGTACCAAAGGAGTACTTGATAGAGTCATAGATATTAAATTTAATAGATAAAATGAAATTTTTCAGTGGGAATATGTATAGTATATTCATAATATTAGTTTTAATGAACTCATTTCATTTTATTCATACAACATAAAGAAGTGTGCCACAAGGGTACGCTTTTTGACCGTAGGTTTATAGGAGCGACTAAGCTTAGCCCTATAAACATATTTTGTAGCATTTCTAATTGATTTCGATGAAATTTTTATAATTACAACCTTTAAAGTGGAAATCGAAAACCTTCAATTGCTTAACTTGTAGTTTAGGCTACTTACCTAAAGATTTGTTCTGGAAAAGAATCAACAGTAGAATGTTTTCAACGATTTTTTTGTAATTATAAATTGATGAATGAACCTGAGATATCAAATTTTGTACAAAATCACAAAACAATGTCAAAACATCTTAAAATATTGCCAGATTATGACAATTTTCATATAAATTTCGTTCGAATTCATAAGAATCGTTTGCGTCAAATTTGTTGATGGGAAAATGTCGGATAATTTTTGACTAGATAATTTTCACCACCTGCTGGACGCGTTTGTGTTCTAGCTCTTCAGCAGACTTTACAGTATAATAATCTTACCCTAATTGCAGAATCTTAGAGTGGTTATGGTGAAAATATTGTCGTTAAACCTTACGCCATTTTTTAGGTCTTTAAATATCTATAAAATTTTACCGGAACCTCCCATTATCTCTGAACGAAATATATAAAAGGAGATTAGAGGTGTGTCAACCCTTTTAGTCGGTATCTTATAAACAGAAAATTCTGCTCTCAACCCATAAAGAGGAAGGAAGACAAGCAAACTGCGTATCGCATATATATTTTCAGCTACCACCTATCTTAAGCAAGATATACAAGAACTTTTTGTATAAATTTTTTCTACTCTGATAGTCCATACGATTCCGGTATTCATCCCCAACCATTTTCATAAAAAACCATCGGCTCTTCCTGCGATTGATTCATGACAATTCACTTTCCAATGTAATTTGAAACTTTCCACATTTTTCATTTCAAAAAGGAAAAGTTGTTTCAGGATCTTTTTTAACAATTTTTGTTTTATTATTATTTTTCTTTAAACTTGTTAGAAGATGATGTTTCTCGATAGCATGGACAATTTTTTTGAAAGGGTTCATTACCTTTTCGTTTCAGCTATTTCCTCCGAGGGCCTTTTTCGTCTTATATTGAGCAGACGAAGACTAGATATAAAATTCGTTTGATAAATTGAATAAAAAGATTGCGAATTGCTGTACTTGACTGAAGGGGAATACCTACCGGAGATTAAGGGAAATGAATAGTTAAAAAAATAAAGAGGAAATATCTTCTTTACAACCAATCAAGTCATCAGAGCGTTTCTTTTTTTTTTATGCCTATGTTCATTCATAGAACGTGAGAATGCTTTCTTTTGATCAGTGAAATAAATATTGCCCAGCTGGTTTTATTGTATAAAACTGCCTTGAAATATTCTTAAGTAGGTAAAAATCGCTGATATTAAAATTTCGGAAAATAAAAATCTATAAAACAACTTATTGACAAAGTAATTCTTAAGAAGGTTTTCTATTGCTATTTTCTTTAAAATTAACTTTATGTGAAGCTATGCGAAAATGTATTCTACTTATTTTATAAAACCCTCAGAAAACATTGTAAACAAACACTGTCAGAAAAACTCTATGTACACACGCCACCTTTCTTCAATAAATCTGTTGAGAATGCTATAGATAAACATCAATTTTGTTTTCCCAAGAGTTTTCCTCAGGGATAGCCTCAAGAATTTAGAGAATTTTCTGTTCATCTAAGATGGGGAACTGCATTGAATTTACTCAAGGGCTACTTTGGTCCTCTAGTTTGTCCCCTTCAATGTTATTCAAATTTATTTGATTAAAATGTTAATTTCGAATGAAATTTCGTCCGTAACTGTTTACCATCCCTAAGGTGTTAAGTAAAAGATAAAATGATTGTGCTTAGAATTTTTAATGGGTATATTTGGATTAAAGTGGTTGGGTAACGGGGTTTACACATTTACTTTTTATTTATGCAATTGGTTTTTTTTTTAGTGCACACAATTAATAAACAAAATTAGAGATTGCTTTTTAAGATTTTTTACCGGGGCAAACTTATATTTGTTCAAGAAGGCATTTTTTTGGATTCTTCGGTATACAGCAAAAGCTAAAAAAAATTTTATTTATTATTTCATCACACAACCCATTTTAGAACAAAGAAAATAAAATGAAATAATGAAAAAACCAAAAAAATTGAGAAAAATTAAAAAAAAACGGTTTTATCAAAAAAATTTAAAAACCAGATTCAATGGAAACGAATGGAACCTGTGTACGCCCGCAGTGGGATGAAAAAAGAGAAAGGAAGAAGAAGAAGCATTTCGTGTTAGCAGAAAACGTTGAAAATCATCGGTACGGTTTGATTTTCTTCCTGCCGTTGACACTTGAAACAGATCAAATTGATCTCTTGTCATATAAACTCAAAATAAATTCTGGGTGTGAATTGATATGAGGCAAAAACTCCTACATTCCACCAAGGAGGAATAAACAAAATAAAAGATTACTCTTTAAAATTTTTTACCGGGGCAAACTTATATTTGTTCAAGAGGCATTTTTTTGGAGCATTGTTTAACTTTTGCTATATACCGGAGAATCCAGAAAAATGCCTTCTTGAACAAATATGTCCTAAAATACCTGAGCTATAGGAAGCACGAATGAAAACGTTAAAATATAAAATTTGAAAAAATAAGGGCCTATAATGGCTTCCTTGAGAATATTTCATGTATACACAGAAACTTTTAAATAGCACCTCTGAAATCAGTTTTGAATACTATTTCAAGGGCAGGAAGTGAACTTGGTTATTGATTTCTATGAAAAACAAAAGCATATAGTTTGTTAAAATTAGTTGATACTTTATTCTTTTGAAAGAACTAGCAATTAGCAAAATGCAATTAATTAATGTTACTAACTATTAATATAAGGACGGGTAATAATAGAGACCAAATTTAATTTGAAGCTGTACTCTTAATAAATCTGATAATTAATTCCTTTTTATAAATAGACACACATTAGAAGGTCTTCCAAAAAAAACAAAAAAATTTCTGATTGTATAGAAATTTGAAATCCTCATAGTAAAAATGTTTTTAGGATAATAAGTAGAAGGTTCACCATCTAAATTATGAGACAACTTCTTCGTGCAGTAACTGCGGATAGTGTCTACGTTAATATTAACAAATCTCACATCAATAATGAGTATTTATATAAACTAGTGAACAAATTAAATTAATTCATTCAAATCAAATCCAGCTCATTTGTTCTTTTATCTCTGGGAGAGATATAAAATAGGGAAACTTTCAAAAAATATGTGGCACTTACATGCTTTACAATTCTGGACCCGGTTGATACTTGCTTAACTATGGGATACGTCTGACATGAGTATCTCAATGTCTTTGTTAAAAGCACGAAATCTAACTTAATTCCTAAAATTGAGTCTAATTTTAGAGGTGATTAACGTTGATGCGTATTTTAATTTATTTTGATATTTATCAAGTAAGATGAGGACATGCAAGAACAGCACATTGTGATTCTATACATTTATTTGTGGCTCTACCTAAAATAGGACCTTTATCCTGATTCTTCCTTAAATCTTCCTTAACTTATTTCGACCATACCTTGAAAGGACAGAATCCCTTTCTAGTTCATTTATGACAATAGGTACCTTGATCACCTTTTGACGGAGTATTGTCAGCCCTTCACAAAACTCGCTTTGGGAGTAGTAATAAACTTTTGATGAATTTAGTGTAATACGTATACATAAATGGCAAAACGGTTAAACTTGGAAGGTTTTGTGAGCGATAAATTGAAAGTAATGGGATTGAGGGCCTTCGTTAATTAAGGGTTAATGCAGGCAACATCAGTAGTAATTGCTCTTAAAGTAATGAGTATAGAAATACATCATGGAAATTAACAATTCAAGTCTTGGAAGAAATGTCGATATTAAAACAAAGATTTAAATAATTTCTTAAGAGACTGGAATAGAAATCGTAGGTATACGCTCCAAGTAAGTATAATTTGTAATCGAACGTGCTGCTCAATATTTTAGCGCTTTTAATAGTTTTGGGACTATATTTTATCGCAATAAATTTAATAAGTCTTAGTTGATATAAGAGTATTTCACTTTTAATTCAAAAATTAATTAATTTATCACGACAAGATAGAATAATTTGGAGCAAATTGATTGAAAAAGCTTGATTCACTATCATGTGTGAATAGAATTTTTTGTGCAACGACTCTGGCGTTTTTACTTCTATGGAATTATGTACAGGATCTTCAGAGTTTCTAATTCGATTCTTCGTACATCTCTCTGACGTCTCAAACTAAATATAGAAACTAAAGGCCATGGCACATGCGTAAACTAGGTAATCAATTCAATGATGCGCCAGATATATTCGCAAAAAGTGCATACATACATACTTACTTTTCGAATATAGTGTCAAGTTCTTGAAGTGATTCTACATGAATTCAAGGGTAGGGTATATTTGGGTATTGAACTTTTTCGGCCCTTAGAGAATAAAATCTATTACCTTTCTACGGCTATGTTAAAAAGGTGCATCCCTTGCATTTATTAAGTATAGACATATTCGCAGTAGACTCAAATGTAATTTACCTCTACCGTTGCAGTCTGTACCTCCGAAAATCGTGTGTCGCACACCAAAAATATCTCCAGATTGTTGCCGTTTACGAATCTTACAAAGTAGATAAGAATTTTTCCGAACATAAAATATAATTTCAAGCATCTAACCAACAATTGTGAACGTTGGGATTCTTCACGGTAGTAATAATGACAAATTCCTTAAAAAATCTGCGCATAAATGTCAATGAGATAAGCAGTTATGAACTTTGCATTGTAACTTTTATTTTGACACTAAATTTTGTCTGGAAGCGACGTGGATTCTATGAAGAATATCACAAAAAAGTTGCAAAATGCCTTTTTAAATCCACAAAAAAATTTTATTTATTTCATCGAATCATATTTAACATTAATTATGAAATATAAATATTTTAAACGACCGCGGTTTCGGACAATGCGTCCATCTTCAGGTTTTATTAGCAACTCAGCAACTCAGTTGCTAATAAAACCTGAAAATGGACGCATTGTCCGAAGCGGTCGTTTAAAATATTTATATTTCATAATTGATGTTAAATTTGATTCAATGAAATAAAAAAAATTTGTTTTGTGGATTTAAAAAGACGTTTTGCACCTCTTTTGTGAAACTTTTATTTTCTTTTCCTTTTTTTTTTGTTTTTTTGTAGTAATGAAATTTTCATATTGCTATTCAAAAGTTCAAAGAATTTAATAAATGATCTATAAAATTCTTCTATTTTACTAATTTTCAGGACTACAGCATGCAATTTCACTAGGAAATATTGAAATATCAGCAAAGGTATGTACCTACAGTTATTTTTTTTTTATTTTCCTATACTAAAAAATCTAGCTTGCGATAATGTGCAAAATTGAAGATATTAAAAAGGGAACACACTACTTATTATAAATATTTCACATGTTTTTCTGTCCACTTAATTCTCATCATTTTTCATTTTTCTTCATAACACAAAAAACTTATAGGCCGAGTAAAGATTTTGTTTTACTTTCCTAAATTAGTTAATTAAAGTTTTATCATAAGTCATCTACTTAGCACTCCCACAGAAAGCAGCACTTAGTCCAATTCCAATTAGCCAAATTGAGGGCAGTTTTATTTTCTTTCCATTGCAGACGAATAGCATACACACGCCCACCAGATGTTACGATTCAGAAGATGAGAATATGGGCCGAAGGAAAACCAGGCCTCAAACTAGTGGCCTGTATCCAAAGACATCAGTTTACTCTAAGGGTGATATCCGTGAACAGGTAAATGTCGTCCTAAATACATGTGTATGTACATATGTATATACAATATATATTTTCTGGGAAAAGTCCATTTATCATACTCAAATACCTGTCCCCATTTTCTTCCATCGAATTCTATCCTGTAGTAAACTGTTATAATAATTTACGAACAACTTTCCTACACAAGGGTTTCCATTAAATTTTCATGAAACATTCTTCACCTTGTATAATGCTGACTGCATACCTATACTACTGTCACAGTTTTTCCACTAAGAAATTTTCCTTTTAAATTTTTCTCGGTTTAGATATATATGTACTTAGATAAATACATATTTACATATGAATATGTGTTACATATTGGTATATAAAAATATATAAAATAAAAACATTATTTTTTCTAATATCCTCACAGTATTGTCTGACAGACAGGCAACTTAGTACAATTGAGAGACCAAGGCGTGAAAGATTTTTTGGTTGCTGGTCGGGAAGAGGAGCCCCACAATCATTTCTTGGGGTGTGTGTCGGCAGGAGAGCTCCATCAGATGAAAATATAGCAGATTACGCTCCATTCTACAAGTATCCCAGGTACATGATGATTGAACATTATTCGAGTACATTGTTGTGGGTAACTATAAGTACATAATATACGTATATATATATACATGTAACAATAAGCCATATACTGTCTGTTTGTGTCTGATTCTATCTGGCTGTTTGTCTTTTATGACATAAACGCTTTACTCGCCCTATTTTTCCCATTATCCTCCTCTAAAGTGTGTGGTTAAAATATTCTAAAAGCCACCATATCACACCTCCCATCACATATTCCATTAACACTATTAACACCACTTCCCGTTATAAGAAATTTCCAGCGAGTACTAAGTATATTGGTGTGATCAAATTAAAAGTGCTCTGTCTTTTCTTTCTTTCTTTCTTATCTTTCTTTTCTTTCTTTTATTTTTCAATATCTATTCATTTTCTTCTTCTTATGTTAGATAAAACAACTAAATAAGAGGAATTGTCTATTTTTGGCTTGAACTTTTTGTACTGTGTATATGTATGTGTGTGTGTGCACATCTCATATATGTACGTATGTGTGCGTATTATGTTTATACAACAAAAATAGAGACTTTCGAGAAGAAGATACTTCTTATCGGCGTAAACTTTGCTACATCGATGGATACATTTTTGTTATCATAAGGTAAATTACATCAATTTGGCATGGTTTTGATTAATGGGAGACAGGAAATGTCCCGGATGCGATTGATTATGGCGGCTATTGGATTTACAAATTGAGTTATTGAATAGCGTTTTATTCAATCAGTTTGATATGATCTGTGTGGAATGTTTTTTTTTTATATATTTAAATATATAATTTGAAGGAACAAATAATTATTAATAAAAGAAAAATAGATAAGATTCCACTATAAATAATTTAATAGATCTAAATAAGGAAGACTAGCAAATGACTTAAATAATATGTATTTAAGTAGGAGTGATGCATAAAAATATATTGATATTTCAAAATATTTTAATCGAAGTTACGATGACAAACAATTAGCGAGCTAGAAGAAATCCATACACATATTATTAGTATTATAATGATTTAAATCGTTACCTTATTACCTTAAGTGCTTTCTTATTATGCCATCCCACTATTTACCTTCGTTCTGGCATTGTAGAAGAATGTATAGAGAGTTACAGGTGGTTGGACTACCTAGAGTAGGGTGCCACAAATTACCATTTATCTATACCCTTAAAATTTCAATTTCTTGTTAAAATGCACACCAGGATTATTGTCTTGAATGTATAAAATTATGATGACTCTTAGAATCGTCGAATCAAGTTCTGTACCAATCATTATATCTATTATATAGGTCTATAATATAAAAGTTAAGCATAATCAATTAAATAAGTATGCTATGCTGACAAAACCTAAGTAGAGATATTGGAACAGAGTTAGCTCATTCTTGATCTTTCCTTAAAATATGACAGCTGCAAGTTGCTTTATGGAAGATATTTACGCTGAGTGTTAGCCCACCAACTGCAGACTAAATCGGTTCTGCTAAAGAAATTTATTCGTTTAGGTTAGAATCATAAGTAGAAAATGTTAAATGATTCGTTGTTGAGAATTCAATTCCATCCACTATTTGATAATTATGGAAATATCCTCCCTTAACAGGCAATCTCTGTACGAAAATTTATAATTTAGCTTGTTGTCAGTAGATGCTATCTCAATTTATTTGCATTTCGAAAGCTATAACTATACCAATAACTATAGCTAACTATATACGACGGAAAAACTCATACATTATATGTACACTTAGCCTAGCAAGGGTTATACATTCTTTCACAATATTTTCCCCTTCAATGTATTGGAAGCGAAGTTAACAACTGTTGTAAACTCTTTCCTCAACTATTTTAGAATAGCTCATATATTCTTTTTTTTTTTCATTTCTTTTCCATAATTTCAAATTTAAACGTGCCTCAAGACATGCGCAATTATTTTACATATATATCTCCGTCAGCATGATATTTCTCAGGGTTCAATTTTAGTACCCCGGGTTTTAAATTTTTGCTATCACGTTGCTTCTAAGATACATACATGATTGCTGCGGATGACACACAGCTTTTTGAATTTGAATTCGCCAAGATGAATTTGATAATTTTCCTCGTAAATTCCGTAAATTTTAAAAACTCTAGGACCGCAGACAATTGGTGAAAAGCAATTTAGTGTAATTCTAATTGAGTTACCCAATTGTTGATTACATTATTGCCCTTTTCTTAGATAGTTTCAAAACAAGAGACATACAACAAGAACCATGTACTGAAAGGATACATCATTAGCAGCTTCTTATATGTATAGTTTAAATATATTGCAAAAGAGTATTATTAAAGGCAACTCCACATAATTAAGTAATAACACCCGTATCACGTCGAGCCTTCATATTAGCTTAAGAAGAGAAGTTATTAATTGCTTCTAACTAATGAGATATCAAGTAACAAATTGCAAGTTATTAGATGATGAGGAGTTGGGTACATTGTAATTATTATCTATTACTATCATATTAGATATCTGCTCAATATTGTCATAGAAATTCATTAAGTTAAAGTAATAATTTGTAGCCACAATTATAGGGTGCGGTAAAATAATGACTTTAAATTTCTTGTTCTTATTAATATATAAATTTGTCAACAAGACTAGATTTTATTGACAATAAGAGTAATTAGTAAAATAATCAGTAGGTCATTGATGATTCAATTCATACCATACACAGTAAATTCTCTATTCATTGCCTTGAAAATATGTTTGAGGGCAGACTTTTTTCAGTTTCTTCTATGTAAAAGTTTTATCTGACAGGGGTACAACAATTTTGTTGACTTCTGATTTAAATTTTCATATGGTAGGACTAGATTCATACAGCTAATCTTGATTGCTCTCCACTTCCGCTTCGTCCATACAGCTTCTACAAAAACATAAATCATTAAATGAAGTTCGTAGGCTTGTCAAAGTATCGTACGTACCCGGTGATGAGTATGGTTCCTTCTTAGTAGAGCTTCTGTCTTCCTATGTCATATGTATTTAGGATCATATTTATCTTGAGATTACGTAGGCTGATTGTAAGCCTGTAAATTCACAATCCATTCTACTAGCTCGTATCCTACTACATTTCTATGGCTATCAGATACCCAGCAGAAAATAATCTTGTAAGGGTTATGACCAATCTTTTTACATTATTACGCTATGTAAATACATCGATTAGGGTAAGCTAAGCTTCTTATCAAGAATTCAACAACTATGTATATAACACAAAGTCAACCACCTAGAGATAAGATGATAATGATAGGCCACGATAACATTCTTTTATTTTTTTAAATAAATTAAGAGAAAATGAAAATGAAATTTTTCTTGAAAGAAATAATTTTTTTTATCATTCATTCTCCCCTCTGAGTTTCTCTATTAAATGTGTACACACATCTGTTTGTATGCAAAATTATTTCCATTCTAAAGTCTTCCACAGACATTGAGTAAATACACACCCTAAGGGTAACAAAAAACTGAATGCATGCATTTCATTATACATAAAGGAACGTTAAGATAATATACCTTTCAACCAAGAAAACTGCCTGAAGACATTAATAACTTAAATTTCCATCGAATTTAGAACAACCGAATACACCCATCGCATAGCTGCTCCCGTTATACTTTAATGAAATTTCTTTCCTTTATACTTTTCCCTAATCATGTTATCGCCCGCATGAAGAAGAAAAAGCACAATACACTCCATTTTCTGACCATTAAAAAACCTTTAAGTGTAATAGATACCTATGTGTATATAGATAGTCGAATACTTTGGAAGAAAATAACAATTTTAATTTCCATTTAGAGAATCACGTGCTGTCTTTGCTTAAGAAGAAAAATAATAATAATAAAAATAAGAGCTTTTAATTAAGCTGAAGATGAAAACAACTCAATAAACCATCGTAAAAATCCTATAAAATTTTTATACCCATCATGTGATTCCCGTTTTAAGCACCTTGTCCATAACGCCTTTGTAGTCAGTCAAGTAACCTAGAAAAATGGAACGTTCTTAAGTAGTAATAGTAATAATAGTAGTAGCAGTAGGTACATACCTCTTTTGATTTAAAGAGACTGATAGCAGTACTTATAGGATTAATTGCTCTCATTAATGGCACTCTGAAGCGTTCCATCGTGTTAAGATAAACAGATTTTGTTTTTCATTATATCGACCACAGATATCATCCTCACGACTTACTACAATACGATGAAGACTTAGAAAGTTCCTATTTTCGAAGACGTCCCACGTCTATTTTAAGCAGCGGTACAACGGATGCTAAGCGGTATACATGGATGCCAGCCGATGAAGAGGCTATTCGATTAGAAGGTCCAAGGTAAGGAAATGGGTTCCATTTCCTAATTTTATAATAATTTAAGTTTGTATATACATACATATATACATATATATATTTGTAGGATGAGAAGTGTTTAGTTTTTCTAAAGTAGTTGCTTGCACACCACCTTCATATAATATAATTTGAGTGTCTTAAAATGCATGCAAAGACCGTTTTAGAGACTTGACTTACAAATTAAATTCTAATGGAAGTCAAATGAATTTTCCCAGGCCCATTTGCCCAGAGTACGATGACTTTCATCGAGGACCATATGTAGTCGGATCATATCCACCAAAACAGTATCTAAGCCAAAGTACTGAACAAATTGCTGGGTAACTAAATTTTGCATAAATAAATATATTCAACCTTTAGATCGGATCAAATGCAATTTTCAACTCATCAAATGTAAATTTGAGCTCTCATCCGACATTTTGTCTAGTTAATTGTACTTTTACGCCATCAGTTCGGTAAAATTTGTGATGTACACAGGTTCAAAGCACTTATATACTATAAACATATGAGTATAGCTTATATGTATGTAGTAATAACATTTACATATTTATTACATTCAATATTACATTTGATGATATATTTCATTTAAAAATGATTTAAATTTATTTTTTTATTAATAGTAAAAAATTTATCTGTCCACCGCAGGTTATATCGATGTCCAGCACATATTGGCTTACCGCCACCACCACCACCACCTGTTGTGCCTATGGAAACAACCACCCCAAGGTAATTAAATATTTTAATATTAGTCGAATGTAGAGGAATTTCATGGTATTGGGGGTTGGCGTTTTATATAAATTCATTACATTTTGCTTCAGAGTTATTAATTTATACAATAAAGAGAATCCATTTGTACCACACACGATTCCCAATTCAATACGCGTTGTAGCAAGGCGATATATGGTACATTTTTTTTATAGAGGTCCATTTTATCATTAAATCTGAAAGGAAACAACAAAAACGTTTTCTCTCAGTATTAGACAGATCAATATAGAAGGCTCTTGCTCTACCTTTTATTACAATAATTCTAACTTCAGTCAATTTAGAATGGATTTTGTAATTATTAAACCTTATTAATAAAGTTATCTTCAAGACATGAAGTTGAAAATTTGGATGCGACTTCATTAATTTACAGTGTTCCTTCGAGCTAGATATGGGATATTCTCAGTGGTATTTAAACGTCTTTTGATACTATGTGTCCTATGAACGGTGTCTTTTTATCATTGACTTACAGTCTGCTTGAGCATCTTTTTTTCTGATCACTATGGTGTCTACTGCATGGTCTAACGAAATATGAATATAACTTAGGCTTTGGTAGTGCTCCTTGCGACACTGTATTAGTGGGAGCTTATACGAAATCGTTAAGTCAAATGTATATCAGAATATTTAGTCATAAGATGGGAAGTTAGGCCCGCCTCATTCCTTATAGATCTAATAAGCTTGCAGCTATCTCTAATTCCTGGAAGAAAAATTTCATTGATGTAGACTGCGAAGCTATTTTGTTCAAGCTAGCTACTCACTGTATATGTAGGCGTAACGAGCCTTTGATAAAGATAAAATATACATCCTTTGTTATTGAATAATATCTAGAGTGGATCATTCGAAACTAAAACTAAGCTACCACATAAATTTTGATTTTTCTTTTCATCCATCTCAATCATTAAAAGTGTAATATATGATCTTTCTGAGTAGGTCAAAGTATAATAGATTTAAGACTCAACTTTAGGTTCATTACTCTGACTCTCGTATCAGCTTGAATTTATATTGTAATTGTATCAAGGTTTTCTTAAGTTTCCGTCAGACTTTTGGAAAATCGCATATACCGATTGAATAGAAGATCTGAATCACAAGCTTAACCGGTCCTTTTTTTTTTTATTAAGTCAAGCTGAGAGGATATCCTATGAAGCAAAGCACAGCATAGCAAACAAGATATAGAAAAAGGATTAAGGGACATGAGGAAAATGGCGGAGGTTGTAAACGCACTAAGATTGATATAATTCATAATTCATTCTCTTATTTAAAGTATGTTAAAATTATTTTCCCATCTCTTAGTATTACTGAATGCTCCCGATATCCTTTACTCCTTTTATACTATAGATAACACCTGTGCACTTTTTATTCCAAGCCCCATATAAGTATGTATGTAGCCATGGATTTCATTCGACTCCTCTATAAAAAGCACACGCAAAACATCAAGTAGATACAGACGAGTATATAAGCAAATAGCATTAAATAAAAAGGTTATAAATCTCTTGTTTGTGATGCAATACCTTTTCTATAGAATATCGATCACGTTTTGTTTCATGTGTTCTCCATATTTGTCTAGCCCTTATACTCTCGATGCTATCTACGCTTGTTGCGTAACGTAACTGAGTATTATAAGAAATCAAAAATAATAAGAAGAAAAACTTAAATTCAGACGAATCCTTAATTTACACACTTATACTTGCATTACACAAATAAAATTTTAATGTGGATGCATTTTATAAAACAACCCTGTTTTATTCCCAGCACCTTCCTTCCCACTAAGTCCTTATATTTAATTCTTTTATACCCACATGAACCAACAAATACTCTAGTTCTGTGCGGGACTTAAGACAAGGAAACTACTTGCATTTCCACTTTTTCTTTGTACATAAATAATCAATAAACAACGAGTAATTCAACCATGTACACAGGAAGGAAAATTCCTATTTTCCGCAAATCAAGGTATGATCCACATCCGTTAGACTGCTACATCTTCTCTAGCTATTAGTAGTTCTCTATACCTAGCCAAGTGTAGACCTGTAGTATTATCATGAATAGTTTCAACATGCAACCATTTTAGTATATTCTGCTCAGTGGTTTTTCGAACCTACATATATCCTATCTGCTACGAGCAGTTGCAATAAAAGTTTCATTCGACTTGAATAAAAGACGCTAAACAACTTTCAAGTCCTTCTCTTTGTTGCACGATGCAATGCCATATTATGAAAGGAAAATTTATTTTCAATGTATTCGGGTCTCTCTACAAAGGTATACGTTGCATTGTATATTCACGCTGCACATTTCTATTCAGAAATGTAATTGAAAAAAAAAAAAAAGAATAACAAAAAGTAGAGAAATTCTAGAGATTTACAAACAAACAAAAAATAGATGAGAGACGTTTCTAGGATGTTAAGAAGAACATATAAGAAATGCACAGCGTAAAGGCTTTTCAAGGAATTCTATTGATTTTTAATTCACTCGATAACGAAAATTCCTTCCATCTCTCACCTTCCATAAAGCAAAGGTTAAATTATTCGCCAATGGGAAACTAGTAACTTCACCTATCAAGTATGAGATCCTATATCTTTTGAATATCTTCTGCCCCATTTCTGCAAGTGAAACCTTTCTCCCCTTTTTAATACGAATGCGAAACGTGTCTTTACCCTTAAATTTATTATCAAGCCAGAAAAAAAAATAAGACTGTGTACACGCTTTTCATGAAGGAAAAGTTTTAAATTTAAAGGTGATATAACTTCACAAATTTATTCAGTAACTTAACCGCGGCGTGACAGGTTTTTTGCAGAGTCCTAGAAGAAGAAACCAGAACAGTAAGATAAAAGAACTGACAAATTAGAGCTTGCAGAGATTTTATGATATATTTACGAGACAACTTGCTCGCTTTTTAGATATTTTTGTTGAAGGATAACCTGATGGTCCTATAATCGGTTGGTGAGCTGAAATTATTTTACAATTACATACTTAGTCAGTAAAACCGAACTTTTTCCATTACTTAAATCACTTGAAATTACTTAGATCACATAAGGACGAACAGTGAAACACATGATTACGTTATGCCAAATTTTTGTCTTCTTTAATTTGTGTATTACCATATACTACTGAATCATTATTTTTCTATAGGTAAAAGTGTTCAGGTCCGGCAAGGGACGTATAGTCGTTGTTAAATCTCAAGTCATCCCAATGAAAATTTTCAGGAGTCATCTCAACTCTTGATAAGGATTTCAGGAATTGGTACGTTGAAATAGAAACGGAAAAAGTAACAATCTTGCAATACTTCAGAATTTACGATAGAACTGCCAGAGATCATTATATTTAGGAAGAATATTTCTTCAATAACTTTTAAAAACAATTGTCAATTTCATATTACGTATGTTTTACTTACGATTGACAGTTACATATGTACATGTGAAGCACTTTATCTTTTAAATAGCCGCCTCTGATAACCGTACAGATCCACGTCCTTTTTACCACATTTTGCATGACTTTTCAAACTTTCTGAATTGTATAAGAGTGATATCCTTCCAAATGTTAGCTTTGAGTGACTAAAATAAAAAACTTCGCAATTTTGGAGTTGAATCGATGTCGCCAAATTTTCAAAATTAATTTACCCGGAAACTATTCAAAATTTCTCCTGTCCTGGCGTCATCTTTTTGAAACCTCATATCACGGGGTCCGAGCTCTCAATTGCGAATCGATAAAGGAGTTAATCATGTCCTAATATAACGTCATTCGTTAATGACCTTAAAGAATTCAAAAAATTATGGATCATGCTTCCGTCCCACTAGACTGTCACTCACCACGGATATGCAACGCTTCTGATTTATAATCGTATTGGCATTAATATCGACTTTAAATCATTAAGTATATGGATATAGAAGTTCTATAACTGAACGTACAATTCCACGTGGGCACCAAAAACAATCAAAGTGATTTTTCAGTGAACAAAACTCTGCAATTATATTCATGGGCGCCAATAAAGATCGAGCTCGAACTCGAACCCAGATTCAAAGAACTATAAGCAAATGTGATATGCATTTTATTACTCCCACTTTTTCGAGTAATAGACACTTTCAACGCGACGGAATCAGTTACAAACTAAAACACTGTTTAGAGGCTCATCAGTTTTGATTTTGAATATTTCCTTTCTAAATAGGTCCCTATCTTTTATATGTCGCCAAAATAATAATAAAACTATCCAAGAATAGCAAGGAATAAATGGAGCGAAATTAAAAAAAAAACTTGCAAACAAGGAAACATTTTTCCTAAATCAGCCCCTCCTTCTGATACTATTCCTCCCTCCTTAAGTATATACATACATATACTGTTGTGGTGCCATTTAGGAGCAGACAGATACGCAACGTTTAAGAGAAGATGCATAAATAATTCATAGAGCCCCAAAATCACTCTTAAGGGAAACAGCTTTTCTCTCCGTGCGTTTAAACTTTTTCACCCTCAACCTGGCACGGCTAATGTTCAAAATGTAACTACATGGCAATATGAAGCCCATGTGCTTTTCTAATCAGATGAAATTTTGTCTGAAAAATCTGCTTAGTCTTCTTAGCTGAGTCAGTCAGTCTGAGTCTGAGTTTTAGTGGAAAGAAATTCGTGGGCGGAAAAAAGTGTTTGTGGTGAAACGTTGACATGAGTAATGAAAAATGAATTTTTAGGGATGTTTTGGAAAAAGCATGGAACCATCTTCGAAATAATTCATTTTTGCTCTGAGTGGATGGAGTATGGAATGGTTGTTTTTTTATTTTTCACCAAAACGTTTTCATATAATTTATGATTTACACATTAATGTAAGCTTGAAAATTTTAAAACGCAAATGAATTACACGCGGTCTTGTGAAAGGCTTAGACAATCTTTAGGTACAATTTATTAACATATGAAATATATTTCTATTTTGAGAGTTTATTATAAAAAATTTTAATATTTAAATCTAAAATTTCATGTAAAATACTTATAGCAACTATAATTTTTGTATATTAGATACAATAAGACCTTTTAACAGTGTAATACTCGCTTATGTATAGCTACATATATTATTGTTGTGGTTCAGACATCCAGTCTATATAACTAGAAATCTTAAGCTCTAATTTACTTACATAATTAATTTGGAGATGTTGTTTGGAGTCTGCGAAGCCACCAACCATTTTTAATTTAGAAAAAAATGCTACCTACTCAATATCAAAACTGAAGAAACGGCGAACAGTAATGCTGTCAAAAACAGTTAAAGCTTGTCTTGATCTAGTCTCAAATTTTTTTCAATATATGTATATATAATACAGTTTTTATTACATGAATGCGATTACGAATGTATATATTAAAAAGTGGTAAACCAAGAATGGATCCCTGAGGTACTCCATACTGCCAGTAGGTATAAGTATAAGATCTTGATCAGATAAGCACTTACATTTCTATAGTAAAACATGGATCACTGACCATTATTCAGCGGACAGCAATCTCGTTTTCTTCGATTCTTTGATTTCAGGCTTTCATATCATTACTACTTCATTGTCTATTACTATAGTTGCTAATATTTTTAAAGTTTGGGCTTAATGATAAATAAGTTTAAGACTATTATACATAACTATATACATACCTATGTATATAGTAGATATTCGCTGTACAGTAGCACCATCTGATATTCAACGCTCCCTATATCTAGAAAGATGTATATCGCTATCTCCTTACCAACAATCACTTTTTCGATTTTTCCTACTTGCCTCTGGTAGAGATGTTGTGATAGATTTAGCAGTTTGTTTGGTAAGTGTAGTGGTTGTATGAATTCACTTCTTCCATCTTGATCAATTGATCAATCACCTTGTTATATTCTTTTAAGAAGAAATCATGTTACAACCATCATTTGGATCAAACATCTCTCCACATTTGCGAAGCATGCTCAAGACCTTGGCTGGCCTTATAAATCCTTATTGAATTTTTAAACGACTACCTATATCAGTAGGTACATAATTAATACTACCAGGGTGGGAAATACTCGGTCTCCACCAGGTGTTTTGTTAGAACTTGATTCATTAAATGCCTAAATCAATTTATTAAATATTTTTTCTGTATGCCATCTTACTCTCTATATTCTCGCAAAAATGTTGTCAGTTTATTTTTATTCATTTTATCTAAGAACGATTAAATATTTCAGAAGAATAATGAATTTCTAATTTCAATTAGTCAGTTTCACTAATGATAAACAATCATAATTTCATATATCTAGAGAATTGTAGTCTCGGTGAATGCAAATTATTACCACTTTCATAATTAATGCAATACCAGCTAATTTTGAACCTTTCAAAATATTAGTTCTAGAACTACAAATACCCATAGTACCACTCTATTAATCCTAAAATTAATGCGCTATTGACATTGTAATGTAAAATCATTTTGGTCGCTCACAACTACCGTAAACAATTTTATTCTTAGTTATTTGAAATTCAGAGGAAAATTTAGGCTCATTCATATGGAAATCCTATACATATATAATTAGCCCATCCGTGTATGAAATGATGTATACTTAATCAAGAACAAGCTTTTCATTTCATAATAATCATGTTCGATATTATTAAATAATTTACACAAACTGTAATTTATTGCTGTTTTTTTTTGTGTTATTTCTAGAACGAAACATGTCAGTTTCGCCCGTTCGCATACACTGACGTCGTTTGATGAAGCCGCAATGGGCCTTAGATCATCGATTCGATTAAAAAGCGCTCGTAGTCAGGAGCGTCTTATAGGTGGTAAAAAGCCTATCTTAACACCAACAACAAGCGAAAGAGGGTCACTTCTGCAACCGCAACAAATTAACATGGTAGGACCTCAAATGCTGCAAACATCGGCCTTTCATCAGCATCACCATCATCATCAACAACAATTGCTTCCAGCCCAACACCAACCCCAGATACAACAACCATCAACACTTCAACATCAGCCCCAAACCATTATTGGACCATTGCAACAACAACAACAACAGCAGCAGCACCAGCAAACAATAACTCAACATGGTGTTGGGTCTCTGTTGGTTATTCCACAGGTCCAGCAATCCCAGCCAGAAGTTGTGGTTGTGGAGAAAATTAAACGTAGTACCATGAAAACTCAGGCAACACAAACGGAAGTTTACCTCGGGCGAAAAGGTGTTCCACCCCATCACTTGTCTCTGAGTCCCCGCACGATTCACAGGGTAAGTAGCTTTCATATCTCTTTTTCCTTTTTGTTGGAATCTTATCCATCATATCTGTTTGTGGATAATTTTTTTCTTACCCTATATATTCGTATATGTACGTGTATATCTAGACTTGAGGTAATTTTTTTTTAATCATTAAATCGGGGTATATAATTAACGATCCCAGGTTCTAGGAAACATTTGAGCGCCCTTAAAAATCAATTAATCATCCCCCTCAAATCATCAGTCATAATATTTTGAGTTTTTAGAAGAAAAGCATTGAAGAAAGTTTTTCGAAATTTGTGTAAAAAACATGGGTGGTGATTCTTCAAGAAGTGCCTTTCTAACATTTCCATAAAAGGTTTTAATTTGTCTTAATATTTCCGGTCAAATTTAAATGATAGAAATAAGGGATTTTTTTCGAGGTTATTCTGTTTATATATTTAAAGGGGATAATTGAGTACGATTAGAGCTGATTAAAGCCTTAGAATTTGAGGAAAATCATAACTTAACAACGTTTTATTTCTATAATGCATGCTACTTTTTTTCATAAAGACTTAAAGTTTCCGATTTTCTCATATTGCTGGAGTCAGATGAACTAATCATGTTTTTCACAATATACAGGGTGTCCCAGACGAATATGACTACGTTTTGCCACATGATTCCTCTCGTCCAGACAAATACAAAATTTAATGACAGAGGGGGGGGGGGGCAAAATGTTACCCTGGCGAATTACAGGGTGATTAATAAAATATGCTCTTTTTTCATTAAATACACTATATCTTCACAAGTATACCCTGCACGGTCTATTTTAAGACGGCATTGTATGCCAAACATCATGGCCTTTCCAACGACTGCTCAATCGCCCCCATACCCCTCCCCACTACAGAGTTATGTATGACACTTCAAATTCAAAATTTCAGTTTTTTCTTAATTTATCCGTTTTTTTTTTTTAAATACCCCCACTAACATACACTTTTTTTACAAAATTTCGAAAGCTCAGAGTATCCTCTTTAATTTAACCTATTACACTGTAACTGTTAAGGAATTATTAATTCTAAACCTATTCAGGTCACAGATAATTTGTTCCCTTTTTAACTGACAACACGTCATTTAAAAAAAAAAATCGTCTAATTTCGGTATGACCTGAGCTAATAACTCCTTAACCGCCCCAGATACAACACAAATTCAAGACGAGACTCTGGGTTTCGATATTTTGTAAAAATAGTGTATTTTTAAAAATATAACGGAAAAATAATAAAAAAAATAATAGTTAAAAACCGAAATTTTGAATTCGAAGCATCATAACGCTGGAGTGGGGAGCGCTACGGGGGTGGCTTAACATTCATAGGAAAGACCTTATACCCTGGACTTTTCAAGATATAGAGCGTTTATTGAAAAAAGACCATATTCTACTAATCACCCTGTAACTCGACAGGGTGACATTTTGCCCCCCCGCCCTCCTGTCATACAATTTTTTACTTGTCTGGATGAAAGGAATCGTTTGGCAAAATATAATCATATTAGTCGGGGACTCCCTGTATACCTACAACAATGCAAGTTTTACCTGAAGAAGAACTGTTTACAAATTCAGAATGTTTTTTACGTTTCCACAGCTGCATCCACACATAACAAAAATTGAAAAAAAAAAAATATTTGTCAAACATTTGACAAACAATTTATAGGTAGTTGGCAAATGTTGGACAAATGTTTGTCATATGTTTGTCATATGTTTGTTTAAAAAATGTTATCCAAATCTTTAGTTTTAATCAAGTATTCTCCGAGTGAAGTAACGTGCATTGCAGCATCTTTCGTCGTACTTGTCTCAACATTTGAGCAAAATTTTCGAAATGGTGGAACAGAAAATTCCTAGACAGAAGATTACAGGACAGTGGTCGTGATTTCTTGAATGATTAATTGATGACCTTTTCGATTTTCAAAATTTCGCAAGAATCTAATAATTCTATTAATTTTATTATATTTATCTTGTCCCATTTCTCATTCATGATTAAGATATTCTTATTAAAAAATTCCAGAATGAACTTTCACTATTCACAGTTGTTGAAAACTGACCGAAATTATTGTATACAAACTTTAACAAACATCTAATGCTTTCCATTTCATTTGGATTAAATTGGAACTTTTTTAAACATCCATTAATGTTAAATTTGCATCTACACATATCAAATATTAAACAAATGTTTGAAAAATGTTTGGCAAATGTTTGACAAATGTTTGTCAAACATTTGGGAAATATTTTTTATGTGTGAAAGCTCCTTTAGACTTATGTGAGCTTATCGTCTCAATTTATTATATTAATTCAAACACAGATGGATCAAATAATATTTGTTAACTTCTCTTAGTCATTGGCTGAAACACATGTTTAATGGTTTCCTCGTTTCCAAAAACCTAAAAAATGCAACCGGATACTGGAAAAGCCCTTTTCTTATTCACCTTATTTGAGTTGCATCCGATGTATTATGCTTTCTCTTGAGAATTCTAGAAAATAGACTCAGTACCGTTGGCAGATGTCAATCAAAATTGAATTAATTTTAAAAATATATGTATACAACGTGAGATCAACGTGATCGACACACGTAGTATACCCGTAATCATTACTCTCTACAGCAGCTATCTTGAAAATAGTCATAATGTTTAATAGATTAGGTTTGGCCGCGTATATTGGGATAAATTAAAATAAAGAAATCCTGTGACAATATTTATGCTAATGAGAGTATCTATCCTTGTAGTTAGTACTTGAAATAGGTTGATTATACCCATATTTAATTCGGATTGTTTTGTAGGTATTTCCTAAATTTGATAGTATTTGCGGCTATAAGTGAAGTAAGTTTTATCATAGTGCACTTGAGCTTTACCTTTTCCAGAAGAGATATTTTATTTCATTTTAAAAGCTACTTAGGTTAGGCTAGAGTGTTAGGCCATTTGCGGTCCATTGTAATACCACCTTAATGGGAACCTACCTGGACAATGTAGCCCAGATTAAGGGGGTGCGCTAAAAGTAGCCACAAGAGTTAATGAACCTTACCAGGTCTCCCAAGTCCTTGTCTGCTAGCTCTCCCAATTCACCGAAGAAGTATTTGCCAAGTGCATTCCTCCTACGCTTCGCAAGGTTAAGGAATTCACACGGCAGGTGCTGAATGCTCTCGACTTCTTCCTCATTCATACAGGTTACGCACAGCATTACGGTTCCTCCTCAGCAGAGATTGGGTTCTCCTAGGATAAACCTCGGGCCACAGCTGTCTTGAGATCGCACATGTGGTCAACTCTGCCCATCTGCGATTCTAGGGGCCAACTTACGGTTCCCCTGCTAGATATATATTCATAGCTGAACCCTTTCTTGCCATGGCATCCGCTGCCTCGTATTCAGGTATGTCAGTGTGACCAGGTACCCAGCAGATGATAACTCTGTAGTAGCGCCCAGTTGCCCAAGCTCACAGCGACACTATTGCACTACGCGCGATTTAATGGTGCTCGAGTTGAAAGCTTTGATTGCAGCTTGGCTGTGAAAAAAAATCCTAATAACTCGATCGATATGTACGACGTAAGCTATAGCAGCAACCTTGCTGCTTTAAAAATGGCCAGGACCTCCTCCTGGAACACACTATAGTGGTCCGGTATATGGTACGGAATTCTAGTTGATAATGCTTTCTCAAAGTCTGTACTTGGAATAATGTAATCCGTAGCTTCCCGTATACAGTCTTCAGGACAGAGCTTTAGTATACTGCTGTGACCAATATATGCTCTTTTCAACTTTGCATTTCCCATAGATGTCGAGGGGCAGGAGCCAGAGCATAATCTCCATTGCTGCACTTGGTGTTGATCAAAGAGCTCCTGTAATACCTAAACAGGCAGCTCTCTGTATTTTAGTAAGACTCTTCAGGTTCGTCGTTTTTCAAGAGAATTCCACTACACCAGAACCCTATATGTAAGAATAGATCTTATGATGGTGGTGTATATCCAGTGCACGATACTATGGTGTAATCCCCATCGCTTGCCAAAAGTTTTCTTGCAGGCATACAGCGCAATGGCCGCCTTCTTGATGCGCTCATTCACATATATATCTCCTACTTTAATTTGAAGTCTAGTATCACTCCTTGACTTCAGTTTTAAAATCAAGAGTAATATTACCCAGTCTTAGGGTGTGAAAGTCGAAATAAATCTCCTCCGTGTAAAAAGGACTAGTTCAGTCTTTGCGGTATTAAGCCCTAGACCGCAACATAAGAAGCATTTGAAATGCTGTTTGAGTTAGCTTACTGATCGTCGGTAGAAATTTTCTCCAGACCAGAATGACTAAGTCATTAACATACATATGCTACTGCTTTTATACCCTCCCTTTGTAATGAGATTAGAATACCATTAACCACCAATAATCACATTCGAGGTGAAAGCACTGTTCCATGTGGAGTACCTCTAAACACCCTCCTGCTAGCCTTACTGTTACCAAGAGCTGCCTTTATTAATCGGTTAATGAGCATTGAGTTAATCCATCTACATATTTAGGATTACTACTTATCTCACAAGAAGAGGGTCCCTACTCATCATCACCGATTTCGTTCAAATTCACAGTATATGTTCGCTTGACTAGAAATGAAAGTGTTGCAAGTCGCAGCTCCAGATGGCCAAGCGAAACCGAAATAATGCATAATGTACAAATCCACCCCTACCCCATATCTCGGCTAAATATTATCCGATTTGCAAAATTCTTTTTGCTAATTTTTGTGTGATTCTTTTCTGATTTGTTGAGCATATTTTCCCTCCCCTTCCGATTAAGTTGCGAAATTTAATTTTCGACGGGCAAATTTTCTGTCTGAAAAATTCATTTCGAAACTTTGCTCCACGAATTATCGTTAAACCAATTTTCGATTTTTTTGAGGATGCACCCTTATCAGGAAATTATCTATACAAAATTTCAGGAAATCTATAAGAATTTTACGTGCCCGCTTTTCGCCATCTACCGGCTATCTCTGGAAACCCATGGACATGGTACTTACAGAATCTGAAACCTACATATCTGCTCTGTCGTTGAAAAGTTACCGGAACGAGTTAGGCGTTTTTATTCAAAATCTACAAATATTTTACCGCGACAACTCCCACAAAAATTTGCAAATTTGAGCATTTTTCAAGGGGTAAATCTACAAAAAAATCGCAATTTACACTTTCATCCGTATCCTGTCATGTGTGTACTTTTTGGAAAGCTCTCGGTGAGTACGTAACAAAAAATGAGATAGATTTGTTTTCCGCTCTACTTTTCGGTAGATTGGACACAAAAAACCGTATTTTTTGAATTTCGGAATCTACATTTTTCTGATATGGTTCCATTTATCGGCACTTTCCTAAAATGTTTTCAAAGTGTTATAACAGCTATATTAATCCTTGGGGTGTCTGCTATTTTTGTACAATTTATCTTATGCTAATGGGATAATCCTTCAAATAGTTATATACACATACATATATACGGGATATAATAGCCAATCCCCTCATCATGCATTCCTTTATGTCGCGGCGGCAGCAATTCTGTGCACCTTTCTTGGTAAAATCACTTGATTTCCAGGCTCTGCTTTTATTATTTAATGCCTATCTTGAATCGGAACACCGACTTATTACGGATCCCTTATTGGTAGTCTGTCTCTTTACCGGCTTGTGCTTGTTAATTGCTATCTTGTCTGGCGACGTATTCATTTCAGGCAATAAATGCAAAATAACTTTTGAGAGGTTTTGGATCCTGCAGTAGGTACTTCAGTTATAACTAAATTGTCATTCTGTAAAATTTATGAATTGTACGAAAATACATCATAAAAGTTGATTGGTATTGATATGCAACACTAACTTTATAAGAAGGAATTGTAATTGAATCGTACACGAAAATTTCGTATTTCGTCAACCGTTAGGTACAACGCTAGTTAGGTAGCTCACTCGCTTGCTAGCTCTTGACCGAGTAACGTGAATATTGTAAGAATATTGTGGAAAATATCTAGTCGACCTAAACTGTCAAATAGTGAAAATGAAAATATTGTTCTGCCTGGAACATGAGCAGAAAAAGAACAGGAGCCAGATGGTGAAAGCCTCCACAGCGAAGCCTCGAAGCAACGATTAAAAACGGCGCTGGAATACAATCTACATCTTCTGGCCGAAGAAGATCTAATCACATCAGAAAGTTCCGCGGTTATAACCGAAGAACATATACCTACAAATCGGAAGTAAAATACACGAGAGAATATTGGAAGTGTTATCAGAGTATACGTTTGTTTGCGACGACACAATACAACGCAACACTTTCATTTCTAGTCAAGCCCAACATATACTGTGAATTTGAACGAAATCGGTGATGACGAGTAGGGACCCTCGCCTTGTCAGTAAAATTTGAGTACCTAAAGGGTCTCTATCTTCCTACAGCATCTCGACATAATTGAAACTTCTTCATTATACCACAACTTTCCAAGTTTATCATGAAGCATTCTTTTATTCTTTTACTCTGTCCTTTATATTTCCCGTATAGTATAGTTTTCCTTCTCAAAATTCTGTTGTAAGCCAATCAAAAACTCGACGAGCCTACTCTTTCTTTATAATTATTTCATGACCTGTTTTTCTTATTGTTGAAGCATATATAGTTCTAACATTACTCCCACTATGAAAAGGCGGAAGACATTTTCATAACATTAAAAATCAATTCTTTACTTTGCTCTGTTAAATTAACTAGGTGTATGTGTGTGTGCGCGCGCGTGTGTGTGTGTGTGTGTGTGTGTGCTTGTGTGTGTGGTGTGGGAAAAAATTCTTCGATGTATAAGAAAAAAACGACCACAGGACAGAGAAGCTGACCTCCATTACGACACTTATTATATACTGCAAACAAAACAAAATCGTTAAAGTCTTAAAGAAATTTTACCATTCTCCGCGTCTGAACTTCTGCTGGAATAAACTTGTCCTTCAGGCTGTGTAGTTCAATCGGATGGAGACGTTGAACAGGTCTTGTGTACTCTCCGTCCATAGTCTTGATGCTGCCACTCTAGCTGCTCCTATCTGTCCCGCAACAAGTTGTAGGATCCTCGCTAAGGGCCATTCAGCCCTCTTGCGATGTTCATCACGGACAACGACCAGGTCACCTACCTCTAACTTTCTTGTCAGCTTCAGCAGTCGTCCAACGAGCATTCCTAAATACTCCTTCTGCCAACGGTCACGTAATTCTTTCTTCAGGGTCTGGATATATGTATTTGTAGCTAAACCGAAGCTGGTTAGAATCCAGTTGGCTTTGTTCCGGAAATTTTACAACACAGGGTTCCAAGTCTGTTGGATCCTCTGAGACATAAGTGAGCGGACGACCATTCATGACTTCAGCTAGTGATTTAATAACATCCTCCAACTCTCTACGATTTAGAGATCCCTTTCCAAGAGTTCTCCTCATGAGGTCCTTGGCGGATCGAATAAGGCGGTCCCACCATCCACCCCATATCCGATTTCTTGAATAGATTGTCGGTACCTCGGAAGTTTGTTCCGTTGTCTGTATAAATAGTTGTAGGTCTTCTAAACTTTTCACAAAATTTTCCCAGTACTTTAACAAAAGTCTTTGTGCTCAATTTATCGATAAGTTCAAAGTGTACTGCACGGTAAGCAGCACAAGTAAAGAGCACGAACCAGATTTTCTTTGTGTTCTTCAAGATCAATGGACCAGCCAGATCGATTCCGGTTACGACAACGGAAACAACGAGTTATCATAGCCTTTACACTCCACTCCTACGTGAATGGACGATCCAAAATTTCTGCCGCAACTTTGTCACCAAAAAACCAATTGCAGTATGACAGTAAGTAAGGTGATAATCAAATATAAGCTGCTTAATAACTGGATGATTTCCAGGAAGAACGGCTGGATATCTGAAACTAAACTCATCGTTCCGGTTCGTTATTCTCGTTTTCACACCCAGGACACCTTCGCTGCTTTTGATTACACCCAAACCTTTTAAATTAGTTGTATCTCCTTTTCGATAAGCTTCCATCTGTATACTACGAACTAAGGCTGTCTCAGCTGATTTGATCTCCGTAAGTGTTAACTCTCCACTGGTCTTATTGCCTTTATCCTTGGAAAAACAAATTATTGAGAAAACGACGTACCCACGCGGTTATTCGCACAAGACGTCGAAACGGAAATTCCTTCTTTACCTCTCTAATACACGTCATGGATACAGTGTATGAACAGGATTTTTCTTTGAAAATTGCTTCCTCGCCATTGTCAGGTAGTTCTTCAGGCCAAGCAGCTGACGGCTCTGCAACCAAAACGCGCCCTCCCACCATCTAGCATGGACAAGTTGTTCTGGAGTGCAACCTCTGGAGGGAAGATCAGCTAGATTCATTTCCCCAAGAACGAATCTCCATTCGGATCCTTTTGTAAATTACTTGTTCTCCTTTGTTCGGTTGCCACCAAGGTTCCCCATTGGTCATCTCGCTGAATCTAGGCTAACGCTGTAGTTAAATCCGACCAATTAGTGACTAGTAACTCCTGTTTCTTATATTGTTGACGAGTCGAGTTCCAATTAAACATCCAAGTAGTTCCAACCGAGGAATGGTTGCTCCACCAACAGGAGCTACACGGGATTTAGATGTCAATAATTGGACCGATGTATCATCTTCCTTGTCCACCCGAAGAAAAACGGCAGCAGCGTATGCCATTTGGCTGGCATCCGGAATCGGAATGTCCAATTATCATCAGCCTGGGAATCCTCAGTTTCTCAAAAAAACTACTGTGCTGACACCAACTTTGAAACAACTTAGATTCATCAGGCAAAGGAGAGTCCCATTTAAGTTTGTTGATCCAAGCTCGTTGTAGCATATGCTTAATGGGCAGTGTAGCTGGACATGAAAATCCGACTGGATCAAACAGCTTTTGCATCGTTGACAATGCGGTTCTCTTGGTTAAATTTTCCGGATGTACTAATTTGGAGGAATCCAGAAACACCTCGTCTGAGTTCCGGTCCCACTGTAATCCTAAGACCTTAACTTTCCAGTTTGGTGGCAAGCTTAAATTTTCTATATTGGAAAACCAATCTCGTAACTCCATTCCAGCTTCCTTTAACAATGATTTAAAATTTAAAATTTAAAATTATCTTTCAAACTGGTACAGTTATCTACGTAAAATGATTCCACCAAAGAAATCGCAGATACTTTCGATCCTCTTCTGCAACTCCAATCATTTGGAATGGTTTTCTGATATCTGCAATAAACCCCACCGGTTTTTCTCTGAACTTTAGTATGACATCTGGGATTAACTGGATCATATTCATTCGCTTGTGCAGACAATCTTTTACAGAAGGCGACTTACCACACATCTGCTCGAAGCATCAAAAACTGGCCGAACTGGGATGGTTAGACTTTCGAGCTTTATTACTGCACGGTGTGGCAAGTAGTGGCCCTCGTGTTCCGCATGTGTTACTTCCACCCGTTCTATAAAGCTCTCACTTTCCCACTCCCTCAAAATCTTGTCATAGCATTCCCACAAGCCAGCCTCACTCAGCTTTCGACTTGTTGATTCGAGAATAAAAGAGGGTGCCCTTCTTTCCAAGGAAGCTTCACTGTGTAACGGCCATCGGATTCCTTTTTAACCGTCCTGAGAAAACATTCCTTCGTTTTCTGATCTCGTTGCTCAGCAGAGATGACCTCTATCGTGTCTCGCACACCAATACTCTCCAATTCCCACAGCTTGTTGGTGCAAGTGTCGATTCCAGCCAGATTCATCTCAGCTGTCCAGATTGGTTGTGTTACTCTAGCCATCTCTTCCACGAAAGTCTAGACGAGTTTGGTGCCGATTTCCACTGCTCCTGAATTCAGCTCACGGACATCACCGGTTGAAAGTTTTCCGTAAAGGTCTGCTCCTATCATTAATTCGATCGTTGAGCTCCCCGCTCCACAGTCCGATAGCTTTACTTCCTTTTCTGTAAGCTCTGCTAGAAGGGATCTATTGTAAGATGGTACCTGAGGAATATCCCCGTAGATCTTTCTATGATCACGAACTTTTGTTTAAAAACTGAAATCACCTTCAAGCGCCTTCAAATTTATTTTAAATATCCGATGGAGTACGACGTTGGTTCTCTTTCCACCAAACAAGGAATGTACTATGCGTTCTCCTTTATTGATTCAAGTCCAAGCTCCGCAGCTGTCGATTGTAATATGTACGAGCGTTGGGATCCATTATCTACAAATGTTCGGACAATTTTGGTTTGTTTCTTACCTACAATCTGTACCAGCAACGTCTGCAGGTAAACAGTTGAGGTATACACCTGATTGCCCATGTTGATATTAGTGGAAAAATGGTCGTCTTCTTGGCAGATAACGGTATGATGTCCTCCACCGCAATTAGTACATTTGATTGACTTCTCAGTACAATATCGGGCTTCATGATGGCCAAAACAGTTTTAGCACAATCTTCGTCTGCGTAGTATTGATTTCTTGGCTTCGTAGGACATGGATTTTGCTCGAAAGCATGCATTGCTGGAGCGATTCGGTTTGGAGCAGAAAACGCAATTTGTTACTTCCCCTATGTGGAATCCAGCTAATGTTGCTACTGGTCTTGTTATCTGTTTGCGTTGACTAAAAGTGTGACTACTACCCTCTCTTTTCTGTGTTGTTCCACTGCCGCTGCGAAATTATTAGTAATTTTTATGCGTTCTGGTCTTCCTTTTGCATAAAGTCCATTAATATATCAAGTCGCGTTCGAGGAGGATCATCTTTTCTTCCATCATGTGAAGCCATTGTATTACGTTGCCACAGGTAGCGAAGCTCTTCAGGGAGACAGGACTCCACCAACGGAAACAACCATGTAGATGGATCCCGTTTGTGTAAATTAAGCAACTTCAGTGCATGGACGTAGGAATCTAATTTAATGAACAGAGCTGAGAAGGACATTTTCTCTTTTCTATTAGCAGTTCCAATGACTAGGCTTAATATTTGCCATAGATCAACTTGTAGCAGTAATTCCTCGTCTCCATATCGCCGTTTAAGTGCCTTAATTGCTAACGGCTAATTTTCGTCGGTCTACGGATACGCCGATGTCACTTAATAAGGTTCTGTTCCTGGTTCCAATGATTGTAGGAGGTACCAGGACTTGTCACTATTGTGTATCTCTGTATCCTCATGGATCTTTTTAAACTGTGTTCAAAAACCAAGCCATTCCAGAATTTCTCCTTTAAACTTTCTCATTTCAATTTTGGGAAGTTTTATTGCTCTCTTCCGAACTTCTTGATTGGCACTAAGCGTTCTCGTGGTACGATCATCTAATTCGCTTATTGTTATGCCACAGGAGAAGGAACGGTAAGGGACCCTATACCTTTAATAATAAAGTTTCCGCCAGCGTTCGATACTCTGTCGGTCACGTCGTCTTCAGCCAGGTCCGTCACTAGCTGATCCAGTGCCTTGTAATCGAGCTCATCAAGTAACTCGAACGTGCTCTGAAATACCTTATGTTTAGCCTGAATGTTGACAATATCGGTGGAACTGTCCTTCAGAAGAAACAATATATCCGTTTTCAGCCTGTTTAATTGTCGACTTAGTGCCTTTCTTCGCAATTCGCTTTGCTCCTTCAGCTTGACTTTTTCAATGACTCCTTCATTGGACATTTTTCTTTCGGGATCTTTATTTTCAAAATTAATGCACTTAATTTTTCACAAATATAAGTCCCTTTTATTTAATGTTTTGCGTAAATATAATCCGGATCACGTCGGGGTCACCAAATGTTAATAAACTACTCGATTAACCATCTAATAGTTTCTCTCTTTCGAATTGATTTTGTTAATAAAAATACCAGGCTTAGCTTTCATTGACTCAAAATTATATTTATTATTAAAAACAAAAATGAACGGCTGACGTCAAAAACTCGACGAGCCTACTCTTTTTTTATAATTATTTCATGACATCTCGCCTGCCTGGATAGCAAAATTGCACACCTGTTTTTTAAAAATGACTAATTTAGTAATTCTTATTCCTTGACCCGGATATTGATCCCTTGCTGTAAATAAATCTGTTCAATCTAATTTTAACAGGAAATCTCACGCATGTGTTTCTTTTTTTTTAAATTGCTTTCAAAAGCCAAACCTTTTCAAGTATCCAATTTAACCAATGACCGGGAAAAAATCATGTTCCAGTCCTTAAATGACAAAATAGATATGGAAATGGAAAAAAGCTTTAATGAAATTTGATAAAATCACAACAATTAAACCCAACTTGATCCATTAAAGGCGCCATAAGAGTGGGCACAGAAACACTAGTGACATTATAAATCTCACATGAGTGAATTGTCACTTATCATGTTTTCCCCAGGGCACTATTATTTTACACCCATATTGATCACGTACATACCTATAGTATAAATTCTTCGTATGCTGTTTTTACTTACCAAATTTTTCATTGTAGCCCGAAGTTAACTTTTACCATGAAATGTGTGATCTTGTTTTGTTAGTACCACAACAAAAGCATGCAAAATTGGAAAAACATAGCTTTATCTGTTGACACAGCAGCGTCCCATAACGTTTTGATTTACAAAAAAAGTTATAGCCTATGAATGAAAACCGAGTAAAAAAATCGCAAATATTTTCTAAAAATTCTCTCTCTGTTTCTGGACGAGTCGAGGACTCAGATCCTGTGGAATATTATTTCAAAGATAAATATGCTCAGGGCTATAAAAAAAAACCAAAAATACAAAAAGACCATACACGCAAGAGGACTTGTCTAATTTTATTCATACCTCTAGAGGAGTGTAACATTGAAAACATACTTCAACGTATTCTCGTTTTTTTTCCTCTCTCTTGTATATATGTATATACTGTTTCCCATGAAAGAAATCCTTAAGGAATTAGTGCTTATCGATTCACAGAAGCCCACAATTTGTCTGAAATTTTACCGTAGGGTTTAAGCTTTAAATTTACTTCCGACCGATTTTGTGTGTTAGCTCAAGGGTAGAGTATAGAGGGACAACAAATAAAACCTAAACTGCTTACGAGGAAGGACATTGAAGAATATCCACAAAACGAAAATGCTATCGATTGTGTAACCACTCAGTCGTATAAGAACTTTCATCCTAGAAAAATTTTCCTCAACTTCTGCGAAAAGGGGCGCTACCATTAAGGTATTTACAGGGTGACATTTTATGCTACATACGCTCAGTCAATTGAACTGAAAATTGATTGGAACTTAAATCCAACAATTTGACACATGAATTAACTGAGTTTCATTTTAAAATTGATAGTCGATTGGTTGGCATAATACAATAATTCAAGAAAGTATGAATCAACTTCATCATTGAGATTTATGATGTAACGGAAATAGGATATAAGCGATGAGTAATGGAGATTTTAGAGTAGGTTGGCATAGTTTAATCTTCTTAGTATGTATGTATATATGCACATATGTGGAACGGAAAAGATTAGTTCTTAAACATTCGCATAATTTTAGACAACGACTTTCAGTATAGGTTAGCACAATGCACCCTGTCATTACCCCCAGGTGTGGGACTTAATTTAAGGTTGACTAAAGCTGGGGTCTGGGAAAAATACTATAACAGTAAAAAACAACGCAATATTTTAGATGCATTAAATACGACATGAAAAGGCTTTTACCGGAATTGTGTATTATTGATTTAATCACACCTATAGATTGCATCAGCAACTTATATGGAGTTGCCCTGACATACCTGACTACTACAAAAGTTTAATTTTATGGGACTATGAGAAGAGTCTGAAGCACCTTACCTAAATCGGCACGACTATCAAGTTCAACTCATTAACCTTACTCCATCTAAAGGGCAATTAACTGATCATGGCGAGGTACATTCAGTTAGGTGACAATGCTATACTGATCATAAAAAATGGACGATGCTTTTGAGTGAATTTGAATACACGCATCAATAGGGAAAGAGATGGTAAAAGCTTAACCCCTCCCCCTGCACCCCTTGTTTCGACCATACTCTTAACGAAATTATGCAGCCTCTACCTAATGTAGTCTAATCATTGATCTAACGTCAAGTATTTTACTGAATATTATCGTAGAATTCTAAATCTGTTATTGCTTTCATTTCCTTGTCTAGCATATTTTAAAGTTGCGAACCTAGGGGATTCTATTTCTTCGCGCAATTAATGACTAAATTAAGCTCATTTATAAGCTCCTCTCCTATTAGCTGTCGAATGCTCTATTGTAAATCTTGTACTACTACTACTCAATCTCTTTCTATTCACGTAACGTCTCTAAGCTTTTGGTTTAAATTACGCTCTTTCCCCGCTTAATTGCTACATTGAGTCCTAACTACTTTTGGTGTTTTATTTTATTTTTATCCCGTTTTCGTGTAACTACCTAAGTGATTTCTTCCTTATTCTTCAGTCTCCAAGGATGATTTTTCCACTTTTACCTTTTTACATATTTTATATATATGTGACGTTTTGTGAGAAGACAACGACTTCAATTCGTAGTGGTATAAATAAAATTTAGGAGCGATGATTTGACGAATTCCATTCGTTGCTCCCTTTCTGGCAAGTATCCAAGCCAGTATTGCTGGTATTTGACGTTCAAGTTATGTTTGCTGTTAAAGCAAACATTAATTTACATTTGTCTGCTAGATGCAAAAAAACGCATTACATTCTAGATCAACCTACCTGAGTCTAGATAATACTTTTAGACATATGACGAATTCTCAACCCGTCTAAAAAAGCAAAATAATAAATTCATCATTGATATCAATGTTCATGACTTTTTTAAAATAAAGTGCCTTTTAATCTTCTTCCCATATTCATAGAACATTATACTCCGTAAAATGTGTTCACTGATAACTTAGATCTATAATATTAACCGAGCTCCAAACCACTAGACGAAATATCGTTCCTGGGATTGAATAATTTTTCAAAGATTTTCGGAATAACAAAGGAACTGGAGGATATTTCCGTAAAGATTCTACAAATAAAAATAAAAATAAATTTAATTTAATTTCTTTTCTTAATTTTTTTAATTCTTACCATTAATAACTTGTTCCAGATATGTCATTTCAATCATTCCTTCATAAGTTAACATTCCGTTATGCTTCTTTAATACTGCATTAATTTCCGATCTCAATTTATCTTGAATATCTTGATTTTGTGCAAGTTCATAGAGACAATAGCTCATCGTAGTAGAAGATGTCTCAAATCCAGCAATGAAAAATACGAAAGCATTCGGATTCGTGAGACTATTGCAATCTATACCAAAGGCACAAGAGCCAATTACATCTGTGGTAAAAAGTGTCAATATCTCTTTCATTTCAACAATCGGACTATCTTCAACATTTTTTAAAAGTAGATTTTCTAATTCGTTTCCTACTTGTAGGATGGTTGGAAACATGAATTTCATTTTACCCGATGCAAATGTCGGACTTAATTTTGTTCTCATGAATCTCCATTCCGGTCCATCTAAAGAAAATAGATGTGCAGATAGAGGATCATCTCTTGAGTTCGTGTATATTCCTTTATCCGCGAAATAATTAAAATCTTTTATGAGAATATTTTTACTAAATCCTAATCTGTAATGACAGCTAATGGTTGCATCAATATATAAATTCCTCGCCTCCGTCTACCTATCCTATTCAATCTTGTTTTGTTTACGTTAAAGTTATCTTATTTTCCAAATTTGATTTGATATCACTCTCAAAAATCTGATATTTATAATTTACACTTGTAAGAAAACTGATAAATATATCCGAGAGGCTGTAAATCTAATGATCCATGGAAAGCATCACTTGGAAAAAATTTGTCTCAGGGAACACAGTATACTCTGGTCCAATAGGCGAACTGAGCGGATTAAAGAAACGACCGACCGCAATAGAGGACAACTTGGAACTCACTTTCAAGTGTCAATCTGAAGTGTTGTCTGTCTGTCAATTTCACAAAGTATGAAGTTAGTGCGAAATGCCATTCAAAGAAATTTGATTTTGGTTTTATCCGCGATGGTATGCTCTATGCTGTTTGTAGTATGGCTATATAAACGCCGTGATAATTAGTTTGACTTAAGCAAAACAGGAAAAATAAGCAAATTGATTTCAAATGAAAGGTAATACATTTTTCACACTCCATAGTTAACATACGTAATTTAGCTACAATTAACTACGTTTGATCTTCTATCTTATTACAGATGTTCACTTTTTTTCTGTGTAATCTTTCCGTGATATAAATTTTTGTTCTTCGGAATAGTAAATCATAAAACAATAACCTAAGTGAACAACTTGTGATTTATTCGGGTTTTCCCCCTATAATTTACAGGTGAAAATGGTATCTCAAGGGGCGCAAACAAACGGAATGTTAAATGGCAGAAAATTGATAAAGAGTTTGTCCGAAATGACTGCAGGACAGATATGTGAAAATCATAAGTCTGATGAACCTAAAACGTATGTATATATATTACAACAACATGGCGCATTAATATCCTACATATGTAAGTACAAAAGATAAAATCAATTTTATTTTTCTGCAGGCCAGCTGACCATGAACAACTTCATCGAACATTTTCTGAAGAGCCACCACGTTCACCATTAATGGTTCCTCCGCCAGCAACACATTTACAACGATACTATGAACCTTCACAATCTAGAGCGTCCTCACGTAGCACAAGTGAACAACCCCCATCATCGTTGGACCACTTAAGTGGCCATTCGCGAAATCACTCCCAGGATAGTGCCATATCGTTTCGTTCTACAGATGTTACCTGTATGACCCCTTCACCTTCAGGAGTTCTATCATTTATTGGGCCAACATCATCGGTACAAAGTACTGCAGCTGCAACAACAACAACAACCGCAACGAAAACCTCTCAGGATAGCAGGTTGAATTTTTCATATGAGAGTATGATATCAGGGCCTCATAGTAGTATATCACGGCCTGATAGCCGTCAGGCACTTGATAGCCACCTTGGGTTTGATTATGAATCTAATAGCTTACCACGTCGCACCTGTGGTCATCATCGCATGGAAGAGTACTACACTTATAGTTTACCTCGGAGGGAGCAATTCTATCAGCATGAGATATGCAGACATGTGACTGAATGCGCGGAGTTACTTAATGGTGCCGCACCGACATTTCACCGGGAAACTATATCACGTGAAAGCTCTACAGATTCTTCGCAAATGTTTGAAAAGAGAAGGGCATCGATGGGAATTGAAATCACCCCAAAAACTCATGCCACTCTGAGGCGGCAATCTATGCCATCGCATGCCAACCAGATTCCACAAAGTATCAGCGGAGGGATATCATCCGAAGAAAACGATGAACAGAATGAGGAAAATATTGAGGACCAAACGGAGCAGCAGCAAACTGAACCCGTTGAGGAAGAGGAAGAACAAGAAATTTTTATTGATTTCAAACCTCACGTATCCCCTACGCCTAGCCCTCGTTCGAGACGTAAAAAGCTACAGAAAACATTATCCGATGGAGAAATTTTATTTGAGAAACGCCAAGATGTTCGTGATGGTGTACTGATAGCATCAGCAAGTGAGGAGGATTTAAAACCTAAGAATATTCCTACAACAACAACAGACTACCAGTATCAGAATTTACCAATTAAGGATGAGGGAATTTGTGATAAACAAAATTTACTTACACTTCCAACAGACGAAAACGGTAGTCTTTGGCTTAAAAGGGAAGCATTTAGGAAGAGATCAATTAGCTTAGAAGACCCCACAGCAGAGAATGAGAAAAGTTTGACGAAATCTGCTCCTCCGTCACCGTGTCAGGAGGAGATTTCAACTAATGTCCAGTCCGCCTATCCCTCTTCAGATAGTCTAGCAAATGATTTAACGAGGGATCATTCTGATGGTATTTGGAATGAATCGCAAGCGACAGTATTGCCAGCGGAAATAAGGCAAATATTTTTTTTTGATTAACACAAAAATATTGTCTGTTAGAGTTAGAGTTTTTATTGATTTTATTTGCTTTTATTTCATTTGTAGAGAACCAGAACATGTTCCACTTTTGCTTACACCCTCATCTAAAAGGAAACATCTTTTACTCCAGCATCAACAAAGAAGTTCAATTGATACTGAGGCTTTAGATTTGGAAGAGCAAATATCTGAACAGGTAAGAGATAGTTTTAATTTTAGTTCACAAAATTAATACATGCGCGGATAACTTCTAAATGCGAAACTGAAGTAAAGAAGATATTTTAATATAGAGGGAGAATAAATATTTAGGTATGACGGTTTCAACGATCCATAATAAATTTATTTTATTTTATATTTTTATTTTATTATTTATTATTATTATCAATCCAATCTACCGACAAGATACTTATTATTTTGTGTCAACAAGAGATTCCAGAACCTTCGATAAAATGTGATATAAGTGAGAGCTATTGGCCTATATGCCTCCCCTTTTTTTAAATGGGCTGAACATGATCCTGTTTTTATGAAATAGGGAATATGATAGATGAAATTAGTTGCAGAGAGGAGTAGCGCAGATGTAATTTTATTAAGTACGACAGCGTTCTTTTTTTTTCTTAAATTTAAAGCAGGGGCACGATAGATCCGGCGCACCGAAGCCAGAGCGCCCCATTGTACTGTCCTGCTAGAGTCCCTACCACCAAAACCTTACTGTCCTATCAATGAAGCGCATCAGGTGAGGAAGCTTTTTCAACTCCTATACATATAGAAGGACAGAGCCTAGAGTATACAGCCTACTCCGGCGAAACACACATAAAGTGTTCGGTTGTCTCAGGCTCTCCTTCCAGGCAGGACAGACACTCCGGGCTGTCAACAAATCCTATCCTTGTTAGATGAGCGTGAAGCGAGTTGTGGCCGATGATGATACCAATCACAGTTCTACATTGTTTCCTTCCGGGTCCCAAGCGAAAATCAGAGATGTTCCTATTTTGCCCATCAAGAAAATGTTTTGTGCACCTGCAAGTACTCAGGTTCACTCATCTCTGCTGAACATCCGTTTTGAAGAGAGACCCGATACTCGAGGTAGCAACGCCTACGGCGGGTTCCGGTCTGATGAACGCAGAGAGGTACAGGGTGATTTAGAAATTATATTAGTTTTTCACAAACCACCCTGCATCTTAAAAAGTACAGGGTGTGGAACTCATTGTATGTGGAACTTCACGGCCTTTCCAACGACAGCTCAGTCAACCCCGTACTCTTCTCCTGTTTGGAGTTCTGTTGGTCTAAATTAAAAATTTCGGATTTTCGACCATTTTTTTTTATTTTGACCTCAATGTTTTTGTAAAACGCTGGTTAACGTAACTATTTCTTTTGTAAAAACTGTAAACTGTGGACTCTCCTCTTTAATTTGACCTATGTCTCTATGTCCTAACTATACCCGTTAAAGAGAACCTATTAAGATCGTACCGAATTTAGACGATTCTTATTAAAAATTACGATTTTCAGTCACTAAGGGAACAAATTATCAGTGAAAATAGGTTTGAGAATAGGTTAAGAGCTAATAACTCTTTAACGGCTACAGATAGCACATATTAAAGAGGAGATACCATACTTGACAGTTTTTATAAATAAAAGTTATGTTAACCACCTTTTTGAAAAAAAAAAAAATAGAGGACAAAATAAAAAAAAAATGGTTAGCAAATACGTAATTTTTACTTTACAACACCAAAACTCCGAAGAGGAGTAGAGTATGGGGCTGGCTGAGCAGTCGGTAAGCCATGAAGTTCTACATACATCCTGTACTTTTTAAGATACAGAGTGTTTTGTGAAAAAAAACTAGCATAATTTCTTAATCACAGGGTGATCTCCCAAATGGTCTAGGTGAGTACTATCACCTCCTGCTCTATGGACCACCTTGACGGAAACACCCTGTATAAAAAAAAGAAGGAATTGAGGAGCTAAGTGAAAATAGTTTTTGCTCTATTCAAAAGAGGACTTCTTTGGAAGATAATTGATAGTTTCGTTTATTCAGTATTATCAATGGTCATTCATTGTTAATAAACAAGAGTAAAACAAGATTTAATCAATGATGGTGTGCGTGTGAACTATATATATATAGCTTTGGATTGTCTCCAGGGTGCTGTTACATACTTACCATATATGTTGCCTATCAAAAAACCTATTGATGCCTCCTAAAAAATAAAAAGATTAATATATAAATGTGAATATTTTTTTGAATTATTCTCATTTTATATGATTCGGTACAAGCTCATAATCAATTTTACATGCAAATCCTTTCAGTGAAATGTGAATTTTTATTGCAGTCGCTTGTTTACTCAAATATTTTCCGAACTTAAATTTATTAGTTCATTTACTTTCCAATTATCATCGTAGCGAAAAGCTTTTTTCCTCAAGCAATTTGTTTAGACGTAATCTTTCACACTGCATCTGTTCATGTTCATCTTCTCCCATTTATACTCAGAACCTTTTCCGTATGCACTAAGTACCTACGCTCCTAGTGGTGTAGACCGAAAATTTGGGTTAAAGTTTCCACTTCGTAGGTATCGAGCATGAGCTAATCTTCGTACTACCCTAAAAATTGCGTCTGATCTCATAAAATTTATTTATTACATTCCATAACTTATCAAAGCATGTTCATACATACACATATCCCGTACGCCATAGCATGGATAATTTTTCTTTTCGAACCTTGGGTTGATTTTTATGGTATTGGCATTGGAGCAAAGTAGGCTTCCATAACAGCGTCTTAACAATTTCCTGGACTGATGGTTAGATCCTTTTATGCCGTAAGTATGAAAGCATAGAACAGTCTTTGAAATGGTAGAATTTCTTATAAATCATTTTCTTTTCAAGCAGTTTCGAGCCATTACATTAAATATGGGCTGAGACTGTAATATTTTTTACAACAAAAAATCGACTGTTAAACATAATCGTTTGACTTTGGGTTATATGTATGAAAAGTTGGAGGGTTGGCTTACATGTTGCGGATATTACAAACGAATCGGGTTCAGTTCATTCCATTACTTTTGGTAATTTAAAATGGCTTTCTTTGAAAAAAAGGTAAGACATGCTTATTTCTTATAAAATACGCAAGCTCATTTTCTTTCAATTATTTTAAGTTCAATTTGGACTGGTATAGCTGCATTTTATATGGGTTCTTCCGCTAAGATAAGTGGTTGTATATGGGTTCTTCCGCTAGGATAGGTGGTTTACTATTATTATTATGAAAATGAAGAGTGCATACAGAGATCTGGTCTCTCATCCAGTCACTGCAACTTGTAAGATGTTTTGCGATATTACCCCTAATGCCCTAGGGCACCCATTCGAACTTGAGGGCTTTTACAAAATTCATAAAGTTATTGGGGGCCATCTCGCAATGCATCTTCTATAGATGCTTTAGCCTTATGCGGGTAAGAACTTCACAGTCTCAGAGGATTTGTTCAACAGTCTCGCCATCTTCCCTACAAGAGCGACAAGTCTCGATGTCGAGCTTACCCATATTTTTGAGATGATATCTAACTGGGCAATGCCCAATAATTAGGACCGTTATGAGTCTTAATTCCCTCCTGCTGAGCGTGAGGAATATTGTTGTCCTCTGTTGCTAATACTTTATGAACTTCTTCGCTTATCTCAGCCCCCGGATATTTTTTCAGTGTGTCATTTTAATTCTATACTTCCAACGCCTGACTAGTCTGAAAGGTAGGCTCTTTGAATGTCCAAAATTAGGCTCAGTGTCAGTAAACAGAGATCTATCTCCTTTTATTGCAGCCCGCAATATCGTTTCCCTTAATGCCTTCATGTCCTGGCACCCAAATCAGCGTAGCCTTATCAATTGTTCCGGGTAATTGCTTAAAGACAGTGCTGAGTGCGGCTTGGCTATTTCATAGATGGCTTGGGATGGATTGAAAAGAAATTGAGTCCCGCGGGGGAAGGACTCTGGAACTTAGGCCACATCAAGGCCCATTTTTGACCCTCCAGACTCATGAGCAATGGCTCACAGGTCCCAGCCGTACGATTTAACAAATTTCAAAATTGGCCCACAACCCTCCCTGGTTGCCTCGTGCAGCTCTACGAGGAGATGTGAACCAAGGAATCTGTAACGCTTTCCGGAGAGACCGACTGTGTTGGCAGTCAACCCAGGCCGAAATTTTAGATGCAAGAATATTTGGTGCAGTCCCGATTGCAGAGCATGATTCCTCTGACCTTGCACCAATGCGAGCGAGCTCATTCGACCTTTCGTTTCCGCTGATATCGCTGTGACCTGGCACCCACACAACAAGTACCCTGTTACACAGCGGGATGGAATTTAGAGTTGTTTTGCACTCCAGTACCAGCTTGGAGGTTACGAAAGGTTTTAAGAAGGCCTTTACAGCTTCTTGGCTATCCGAGCAGATGTTAATCTCTTGTTCACCGTATCCACGTTGAGGAAATACCTTCCCGCTTCAAAAATGGCCTTGACTTCCGCTCGAAAACTGTAACATGGCTTTCAAAGGGTAGGGCGATTTCCATACGAGGCTCCTCACAGAAAATACCTGCTCCGGTATTTTCTTCAGTTTTGGAGCCGTCTGCGTAAATAATAGGGTTTGTTAATGGTTTTAGTAGGGAGTGTAACGCCCAGATGACTTAGATGGCTTAATAAATTAGCTTTTATTAGAATATGCTTGACCAAAAAAATGAATTTTTCATGATCATCATCTTATTATTCTCCCTATTCTCATTATTTCACACCAATCTTTCCTCTATACAGAAATCTTAAACATATTTATATGATGACTCTCTCCCTTCAATAACGATATCTGAATGTGGGATGAGAATAAGTGCATACACTTTAGAAAATTATGTGATATAATGTCAATGTCACATAAAAGCAACCCAGTTAAGGTTTTATGTGATTCGCATTTAACGTTTGCGAACATAAAACCACATTCACTTAGCGACGATGTTATTCCTTTATGTAACATAAACCAATGATGGTCTGATAACCTTTCGGAAATAATATAAGCACAGTTACATATTAATTCACAATGTTCGAGTACTGAAACATTGTAAATTTCAAATATTAAATTAACTTTTACAGTATATATATAGACTCTTACCAATTGTAGGTAGGTACATTTTCACTGAAGAGCAAAGCATCTCCCACCAGGCAGCTTTTTTACAAATTCCTTAACATACTAGTAAAGTTTTCAATAGACCACGAATTGGGAAATTGTTGGCCTGTTTAGGGAAGATTAAAAAAGAAATTTAAATCATTCTTAATGAATTAATTCAAAAGTTCAGGTTGATCTTTTGAAATCCGCTCTCTATGAATCGATACTGCACGTATGGAGTAAGGAGGATGTATCTGATAGAGAAGTACCTATGCCGCAATTATCGTCGAATCTTTAGAAAAACATGAAGTATCTGCCTGCTTCTACTAATGAGGTGTTGAATTATATAAAAAGGGAACTACCGAATGTTAATTAATTAAATTAATTTTTGTATTCGAAATCACATATAGAACAGAAAAGCGATTAATATCATATCGGTTCGTGATACCGACAATAATCACAACTATAACAGATTAACTAGTTCGATGCAAAGTATATACCTAACATTTTTTTTTTATTTAGTAGTGCTTTACAGGAAATAGATAAATTCTCTGTACTCCAAAACGATATCAAACAGGCTACCCAAAAAAATTTAAACTCTTTTAAAAAGGCTAAACGAATTGAGACAACAGCCATAATAATATGGCAATATAGGAATAATTTCCTTTAAATTAAATTAATTTTTTTTTTTTCATTATTATTGTAGCCGTGATTTATTTCTAAAAGCGTTTTCATGTCGGCCAACAAAATTTTACACAACAAAAACTCTTCATTTGTTTTATCCATAGAAAAATTCTTAGGGGGCATAACAAGAATGTCAAGCATTTATGTATTAGGAAGTCATCTACTGCTACTCATATCATTACGTTGGCCCTCATTTACCTAAAGGACCGTACTTATCTTGATATGTCCTAGGGGCATGCATCGTTACCGTCGTCGTTGGGTATTGTCATTGTTAACATTATATCTCAATTCAACTGATGCGTTGTATCTTCTCTATTGTAACCTTTCTCTAGATGGAAATCACTCGCTGAGAGTCTGGGATCACCAAAATGGGCAATTTATTTGTTCATATTCTTGTTAACCTAAAGACTCTTGGTAAGAGCATCGTCGTCGGTGAAGGATGCAAATGACTTCATCAAAATTTTGTAGAAATTTCACATGTTTTATTTAACGAAAAGGAAATTGAATTTTCTCAAACCATAAGAGCCAAGAATTATATAAAGGGAAGAAGATAATAATCCTTCCAAATCCTCAGACAGTAGTTAATTTACTAAGTATTTAGACAAACAATATCAAGAAAGGTATTCAAAGTTGTGTAAGTAACTTTTTAGCATACTTAGGAATATGAACATTTCATAAGCGATGCGATGGTCTTTTGGGTTTAATTTAAAATATAATTATGCTTGAGTATTTATGTATATAGACAATGCTAAAAATCAATAAATTATGATGTAACTTTTCTGTTTTGCTTTTTAATCATATTCCATATTGTGTGTGTGCATTATATAGATTTTGCAGAGAAACGAAAAACTCTCAGCAATAAAAATTCCATACTCAGAAGTTCAGAAAATGTCAGATCTGTTCATTTGAGATTTAGTGAAAATTTTCGTATATTATTTTTTACCAGGCCATCACAAATTGGAGGATATCTCAGCTTTCACGGTAAATATCAAATTAGTCACGACTGACCATAACTTCAACTCGCTAGTCGATACTCCTTTAGAATATTTTCAGATTTCATAGAACTTAATTTAATTTTTTCCGTCGTCTTTATAGGTTTACTACACTTTCGATTTCTTTGTGTTTGAATTGAATTCAGTAACAGGATTCACATTTGTCTTCTTTCTTTCTTTCTTTCTTTCTTCCTTCCAAGATCCACCAAGCTTATGACTGGGAATGTCTTGGCTACTAAAAATAGAAGTTGTTACCATCCATTTGGAGCTGCAATCTTCGAAGAGCCATATAAAACTTCCTTCAAGATTTAAAGCATAATATAAAACATGTTTCTAGCTTTCTAGCTTTTCTAATTGTATAAAATAAATATAAATATATGAAAAGGACAGACTCTGTCTGTAACGCGTTCGAATTTGAGCATGCCTTTTTTTTTTAATGGAAAAAAAATTAAAAAAGTAATAAATAAATAAATCATGAAATAATAAAAAAAAATTATAACTTAAGGAAAAATTCCGGTATAAAAACCATTTTAGCTAGTAGGTTCCACATACTTTAATATAGCCTAATTCAAGGCTCTTTAATATATTAAATGTAAACGGAATTAAAACCGGCTTAATGTTCAAATCTGTACTTTATCAAAGGCCTAACCAGCAGGCGACATTGGTTAGAGATTTGTAATAAAAATTCTTGTTTGAAATTTGTAATTTATTTATTGTAGTATAATATAACAGGTTGTCTTTTCTTTAATATTATAGTTTGCACCACGTGTTTCTTCACCAATTTTGAAGCCAGCCTCCACGCAAACCACAATATTATCACCAATTACACTAGAGCCCGTGATCACAACAATCATACCGAGCATACTCCATACGCCATCTATTGCAGTAACGCCATCTATAAGTGTAGATGGTGATGATTTAGATGTTTCATTCACAATACCATCGTCATCTCGAAGATCATCTCGAACTCTTTCTCCAGCACTACAAGAGAGGAGAAAGATTGAACCACTCGTTCATATACATAGCCCACAACGGTAGATAATGTCTTTTGTAAAACATACACATATTTTTAAAGTAAATGTATATTTTAGATATCCTGAAACTGTAGAAGCTATTACAATAACGCCTACCTTGGAACAATTTCCTCCCCGAGTAGAAGTGATTCCGAATAAAAACAATACCGACATATCAGAGTGCAGTACAAACACTGATGATTATGTTACCTGTACAGACAATTCTAAACGTACACCAGGTATAAAGACACCAACGACAGCAAGTTCATCATCTACACAAGTACCAGGTTTGAGGCCTTTATTGGTTCTAGCTGTTTCCGGTTAGATGTTGTTCACTGTTAAGCACGGCTCACCAATGTGTAGATAATATAGGAAGAATTTTCCCTGCTGCTAAATAAATATAATTGCTCCATTCATAACCATAAGTGGTATTTGCTGTTGTGATGAATGGCTTGAGCTAGAGTGTCTGCAAATATTTTTTATGCTTTCATGAATCCAAATAAGAAAAAATGTTTCTTTTTTTTTTTTGTATTAATTTTTGATAAATAATCAAGTTTCAGCCCAGAGTTCTCAAACCGCAACACAGGAGGGATCATCTTTTGAGAGTGCATCATCGTTATACTCAACACGTGGTGATGGACTGTCTGAAGAGATGCCACAAATTGAAGAGATGACACCTAGAGATTCGGATCTTCTTCCTCCTCCTCCTCCGACTCCAACAACGACAGTGATGGCTATAACAAAAGTTTCTCCGTCCCATTCCGTGAGTAGTAGTTCCTCTGGTAGCTATAATTTAATCGATCTTGCACGATCAAAGGCGGCTGTGAAAACATCCCCTTTAAGAGTGAGTCCTGGCACCAAGATGACTGGGGTTATGCCGAAGAAAAAATCAGAATCCATCTCTGATGACGATCGTAGCGAAAAACGTTACTCATCATCAGGATATTATGAAAGTCCCCAAGATGAAGAACATCGATCATCAAAATATCGAAGAACTAGAGATCGACTTGAAGAAGAACGAAGACGACGAAAAAACAATATGAAGTTGGATATCGAACGGGAAAATTTACGTGCTTTAACGTCTCCAATAAAACGACCTAGTCCAGGTTTTAAACAAATATCTCCGGAAGATCGTTCCGCTATGAATGTTCTTGATGGTACAAGTCCAAGTAAAGCAAAACGTTTTAGGCCGAAAATTCGGCGACAACTTCGAAAAAGTACAACACGTGAAGAATCCTTACCAAGAAAATCCAAAGTCACCAGCACTAAGAGTCCAGAAAGAATAATAGATCACCCTGTACCGCCAGTAACAAAAATTAGCCCGTCCAAATTTATAAAGGTGCAAACAAGCCCAAAGAAGCAAGCAACTGATGCAGGAAATGAAAAAAGGTTAAAAGCTAAGTCTATAGAGTCTTTGCGATCTGCCTCCCCAGGATCGGATTCTGTATTTTATAGTGAAGCCGATATACTTCCTGATCAACAAGTCCATTGCTTACATTGTGGTAAGGAGGTTGAAATTATTACAGCAGTTTCGGGATCTCAAGACTCAATCGCAGCTATCGAAAATAATGGCCCACCAGATATTGTAAAACCACCAGCAGATTTCGCTGATTCTCCTGTGACCACAAAGACATCACAACGTCTATATAAGAAGATGGACAAGCGATTTCGATCGGAAGAAAGACATGCAGAACGAAGGCATTACAGAAATCGACAAGAAAATACAAGGGCTAAAGTAAAATAATTTTCAGAATTGTTCTTCATATTAGCTCAATTACATAAAAAATTTTCTTGTTTCATTTTAGAGTGAAGAGCGCGGAAAAGATTTATCATCTCATAGTCCACCAACCTTACGTCCAGCTGGCTCAAGTCCATGTGTAATGCCGGATGAGTCTGAAAAATTTATAGGTCATTCTACTGATATTGATCAAATTATTTATCGGGGTAATTATCGTCAAGGTCTTTATACCCGTCTCACAGACAGCGACGTCTGGATTCAACTTGATCATCAAAGTTTCGGTGAATTCGTACATAGACATCATAGACTTTGATAACAGTTTTTTTATTATTTCAGATCGCCACCGTGATCGCAGGGGATCAACAGACTCGGAGAAAACATTTCACCAAAAATATCAAGTTATTCTGCATCGTCTAGTTCAACGGAGGTGTACACTTGAAATGTATCAACGGCAGAAGTTGAACTCATTCAGTAAGTTAGCTAAATACATTTTTGTACTATTCTAAAAATATTTCTGTGCGTTTCCCGATATTTTTCATGAGGAAGTCTGCCAAAGAGTGCGAACTTATGCTTTTAGATCAACATTTAATGGGAGTTCTCAAAAGTCATATGGCCTACATATTTCCACTTTGGTAATGAGTTTATAAGTGTATAGATCGGATCGTACTCATCTGAATGATCATTTGGAGGATTTCGGAAGTTTTTTTTGTTTTTTGTTTTTATATATTAATGTGAAAATTGTGATTAGTTAGGTTTTTCGCGATTTTAAATATATATTAAACCGGGAGAATATTATACTCGTTGCCAATATACCTGACCATTACATAAATTTTCATTTTTCACTTTTCACTCCGTCTTATGTTTCGAGTTTGATACAGAAAAACATTCCAGCGAAACCGGGTAAATGTCTCAAGAAAGCGAATACATGATCTTGTGGAAGATTTAAAAAGGAAGTCATTCTTGTTTTTACATCCCTTCCACAATCGATGTTAATTGGTTCTAAAAATAATGAAAAATTATTAACTAAGTTTGTTGAAATCCATGAAATCCATCTTTCAAGTGTTTTTTAAATTCTCTGCGTATGGCGGGCTCGTTGCAGAATTACTCTGGTCTAGTAGACGTCGTCATAAAATTCTTCAAGCGAGCATATTTTTGAGTTTCGATGTAAGCACCTATTTTTTCAAAAATTTACATACTCGTCACACAACAGTTCCGTTTCCATACATAATCAATTCTAATTTCTCCATTGTATGCAAGTCGAGTGCATATAACGAGTGCATTGGCAACGAGACATTGTTTATAATGATACAAAATAGGTGTTGCGAAATTGCTAATTCTGTCTAAACAGTCTTTTGTTTTCTAATTGTTTGGTTGTTAATTCTTTCTATGATCCCTTTAGTCTCGATTTTCTTCTTATCTTAAAGTGATTCTAAATAACAACCTATGAAATCAGATGTTCGGATTGGATGTTCTTGAAGCTTTGCCATTAGCATGCCATTTAATATCGGTTATTATCTTCGCTGCACGTCTCTATGATGATGTGGAAGTATTCATTTCTAAATTCTGTACGCATCAGCTGTCTATCGCTAATGGAGTTAACGCTCTACTGTGGTCAATGTTGGTTTTCATAACGTAACATATGCTCCCAACATTTGGAAAATGCCCCAATCAATCATGCGAATAAATTGTTATATCATGGTTCTCAATCAGTTTAGGTGTACGTTGTATAGTTGTACGGGGACTATATGTCGTAACTACTGTACCATATCGACGCGGCCGGCGCCTCCATCCGACAGTCCTATTCCTTTTTTTCTTACATTGTCATTTTACATTGAGTGTACCTAACGAATGCCAACTACACGAATTATTACAAAATTTAGGAATGGTGTCAACCAAACGTGCACCTTGGAGATAATGACAAAACCATGAAAAGAGATGTGCATAAATCTTGCATATAACAAAACTAGAACTGCTTACTTTGGCTATTATTTAAGTGAAAACTGTATCTTTCTCGTGACTTGAGAAGTATCTTCAGTGGGTTTATGTTAAACAGATAAATATTTTACAGACCCAAAAAAATCTACTCACTTCGTGGTAACATTTATATGACTTGAAGTATTTATTTGGTGAAATTTGTGTAGGAATGTAATTTTTGATCAATCGTACATAATATAAACAAGTAAGAAAGTTAAAATTGGTCTAAAACCAAACCAATTCTTATGATACCTACCCTAGAATCTAGGGCCGAGCTGAATGCTCGTAAGTAATTTCATTTGGTCACCCATCTGTGCAAGTTTGAATTTTGAAGTGGTCTTTCGTACATATTTCTAAAATAGTTCGTCGCGCAGATTGCGCTCATGGGTATGTTGGGAGGATGGCTAGACTGGCGCTTCTCATTGCTCTTTGGCATGTGGGCTGGATCTGGAAAACCCTCTGGCCAGCATGCCATTAGATGCGATGCTTCTCTGTGAATTTTCCTATAAAGGAATCGTGGACTGAGGAAAGTGCCTTATCGAGCCTTCCTCGGTCCACTCTAAAAATTTTCACCGACGGTTCTCTCACTAATGAGGGAGCCGGGGCGGGCGTTTACCTCCCTGAACCTGACATTCGGATGGAGTACTCACTTGGAAGACACATCACTGTCTTCCAGGCTGAAATCTTCGCCATCGCAATGGTAGCGAAGATAGCACTTGATATGGAGCTCAAGGTAAAGGACATGACTATCTTTTCTGATAGCCAGGCAACCTGATGAAAGGGCTGACCTTTTAGCTAAGGCTAGCTCTGATTCTCCGTCCTTCACAAGCCACCGTAGATATGGTCACTGCGAGTATCGGATCTCTCATCAAAGCGGATGTTCATAGGAAACATCAGCAGAGATTGGCGAACCTGAGTAGTTGCAGGTGCCCAAAACTGTTTCTTGATGGGCCCAATAGGAGTATCTCTGATGCGCTTCATTAAGAGAACAGGAAGGTTTTGTTGATAGGGATTTCTATCAGGACAGTACAATGGGCCGCTCTTGCCTCCGTGCTTGGGATCTCTCGTCCCCCTGTCTTTAAAATAAAAAATAGTTCGTCGGACAATTAAAATCTTTATAACCAACTTGAACAGCTTTTCAGTGCAATAAAAACGTCTAGAACTGATCGTTTTCACAGTATACGTAAAATACCTAAATTTTTATACGACAAACCTAGATTTAGTCCATTTTCGAAATTTTATTTACTATTGCTCTGAAAACACGTTAAACCGTTCTCCGGCACTGCCGAATTATATATATAGTGAAAACAGAAATTTTTGTATGGCAACCCCACAAAGGAGTTGCCCGACTGATCCCATTTTCGAACTGAAATCCCCTGTTTTTTAAAGCCCGTGTGCAAAATTTCAGCTTTCTAAGTACACGCGTTCTCGAGTAATTGTGAGGAGAGACAGGCGGACGCACAGATTAACATGCAAAAATCAAAATAACTTTTCACATTATGCTTGGGTGTCCAGTCCTCATTGCTCTACCTTAATATACCTTATAGATTTCATCTAGGCAGGGTAGAAAAATGTCCAGCAGTACCTGGGTAAACAAAGTAGAAAGAAGCTTTTTTTGGTTTACAATTTTATGTACTTCATTAACAATAGAATGAATGTATATCAACAATAATCTACTTGAATCCTGACCTGCCTCTATAAAGTTTCATTTAATACATAAACTTATCTATTTCCCGTGATAAACTCTATTTTTTCGCCTCTTCCCAGATATTTTTATCCACTCTAATGATACTAGTGTAAGGTCAATTTGCAAAAAACCGACACGAGAACACATTTTTCATTATGATGTAAGACAATAAAATGCGCGTATGCTGTGCTCTGATCTAGAAAATGTTTCAATCGAGAGCACAAAAGTTTTTTAAGTCGAACTGAAATATTTCGGAAGAACAGCGCAGACAACTAGGAAGAAAAAAAAAAGTGAATCTGAAGAATTCGTTTCAGATCAATGGTTCCCTTAGTTTATTCGTGAATGTCTGGCGTACAAGTCACATTACTATCAGTTATATTCATAGGTTTTTGCGTGTGCAGTGATTGTTTTCGAAAAATAAAATAATAAAATATAAATAATATAAAATATAAATATAATTAAAAAATAAACGTCACGGCATTACCTATATTGTTCTTAAATAGGTTGCAAAATGATAGGTAATTAATACAAAATTAGTACAAAAATTATAAATTTGAGCTTAACTTATAGTATAAAAGTGTTTAATTAAGACTGTTATTTGCATTCAATAAATTTCATTGACTAGACTATGTGTTTCGACCAGCAATCAGAATGGCAATGAATATCGTGCCTGTAATATACAAACAGTATTTTTATTGATGTTGCCAAACATGAACATGACATAAATGTGAATCATTTACATGAAAGTTATTTTGCTTTCACACTTCTTAATGAAATTTGTAACTCCACTCGCCTTTTCTGCAATCTCAAGAAAATAAAAAGTTTTCTTGATTCACTATAATTTACGAGCCTAACAGCTAAAAACAAATTTGTGAAATTCAAAGATTTAATTTAAAATTTTTTTAGACATTTGTGCGTTTAGATTGCTGTGTGTAGATAGCAGGCAGTTTGGATTTTCATTGCCATCCTGATGAGATCACAATGATTACACATACCTAATATGTATATATGATGTAGTCTCTAAAAAGAAATTTTGAAGAATGTTTTTGTATTTGTGAGGCTTATTTAGGCTGTTGTCTAACACATCGTACTGTTCTAAAATCAACCGTGAGGGAGAACTTAATTTCACAGCAGCATTTAGAAAGACTTAAAGGACAGTTATCTGAAGGCAGATGTCATTTCAAGACGCTCCTATTATAAGCTTCAGGCTGCTCAATATGCACAGCCACAGAAATATAAATTTAAAGTGTCGAGGTTTAGTTTCAATCACCAGTGCCATTATTCTTAAATCTAATTTCCATATGTATCTTCTTTTGTGAATGCATCATGTTTGACTAATACACCTGCCGCACCCCCTTTATTTTGTTCAATTCGTCCCAAACAGCATGTGATGAATGCCCTTGATAATGACGTAGATGTATGATTTTAGAGTTCAACCCCTTATCCTACTTTTAATTCTGTACTATAGTCATTAATTCAAATTACCAATTAGTATGTCCAATCCGGCCTTCTTTTCGAAGTTTTAGAGAGAGAGAGTTTCGCAATTTTTTGAATAATTCTAAGCAAGGCTAACTTCGTGGACGTCTCCAGAATTTGTCCCCTCCCAGGTCGTAGCATGTCTTTGTTCGGTGACAACATCAAAATACTAATCGTAACAACAATATATTTAATTTAGTTAAACATAAATCACTCATTTCTTATTTTTACTTTTATTATTTCATAGAGTTACTTACGTCAGATTCATCTTCTGAATCACTAAGACGAAGGCTTGAAGAGGTCTTGAAGTTGATGCTTATTGTATGGGCAAAGGAAGGCCAAGCATTAAAAACAGTTGCTGGCTGCACAAATGGTATTCTATAGTAAACATAAATCGCTTGTAACTTAAAGAACTAACTCAATTCGTAAGAGTACTAACAATATGTCTTCATGCCCCCTTACAAATTGGTCATCCTAACATTTCTGAGCCTTTAAACACAAAAAATGTTTTTTTTTTTTTTTTTCACTTTAGAATCACTAAAAATATTTTAAACTTAACAATACTCTTCTTTTTATAGATGTGGATAAGACTGTTATAGTCAAAAGTGATTCTGGTGAATTCGGATTTAGGATACATGGATCAAAACCGGTTGTTGTTGCTGCCATTGAACCAGATACACCAGCTGAAAGTTCGGGATTAGAAGTCGGTGATATTATCATATCTGTGAATGGAATACCTGTCCTAGACAAACATCATACAGAAGTTGTAAAAATAGCACATGCAGGATGTGAGACCCTCGAATTGGAAGTTGCTCGTACAATTGGTGTACTTATGAATGAACAGCAAGAATCCGCAAGTCCAGCCCTATACACAGGATATTTGTGGAGACAAAGTGGCCAAGCTAAGGGTTCACCAAATTCTAAAAAGTGGGTGCTAAGATGGTTTTGTCTTCGACCTGATCACTGCCTTTATTATTACAAAACAGACTCAGTAATTTGTTGTGAATTATTTTTTTTCAATTTCTGTACAAATGCCATCATTTTGCTTTTACAGGATACTCAACCTGTTGGTGCTTTAATTTTAACGAATCATACTGTAGAGCATTGCTCTTCGGATGTTGGAAAGCCGCATGCCTTTAGAATAGATTCTGGTGAGGGAATACCTATGTATTTAGCTGCTGATACTGAAGAAGCTACAAATCGTTGGATGGCAGTATTAGGTCATGCATCATCACAAGTCGATCCATGGCTGGAAATGACGTACCTATTTTACCCTTCATTAATTAATTATATTAAAAGGTGGTATTATTATTATTATTTTTTTTTTAGAGCAAGAAATCTTCGATTACCACCAAATGCTATTCCTAGACCAGATTGCTTTGGTTATCTTATGAAATTGGGTAGTCGTTGGTGCGGCTGGTCTAAACGTTATTGTGTTCTTAAAGATGCTTGTCTTTATTTCTATCAAGATGCGAATAGTAAAAATGCTTTTGGTAAGTGCTTTTATTTTGTATTAATTGAATGAACTCCTTAAATATGCATAGATTATTTCTTTGCACTCAAGGTATGGCCTGCCTTCAAGGATATAAAGTTGTTGCTATGTCAAGTAATGCGGCTGGAAGGAAAAATGCTTTTGAAATTGTTCCCCCAGAATCAAAATTAAGGCACTATTACTTCAGTGCGGAGTCCGAAATGGATAAAAAGAGGTATGTGAAATAAAACAAAACGGTGAAAAAGTTTGTTAAGGCCTCTCACCACTTTTCGTGCGCGGTGCAAAGGTGTATTTTTCGTAATTATTTTCAAGCAAACGATGAATGGAATTTTTTTAATACTCATAGTCAATATATATGTATATATAGAAGAATGTATACAAATTTATGTACTCGAATCTAAAGTATAGTTTGCGGGGTACGCCGCTTCCAAGAGGACACTCCGACGAAATTGCTGCTCGACGGTTGACAGCGATTAAGCCATACAAATAGAAAAGAATTTTTGCAGGAAATGAGTCAAAAGAATTTAAACTTACCTTGTCTTCTCATATGTGAGCTCATCAGAGAGATAAAATAAGAATATATTTAGAAATTAGACATACAGGTTTAGCGCATCACGTAGGGGAAATTCGTTAACTTAAAAAATTGTGGTGCCATAGAGACAAGATTTTCGAACAGTTTAAGACTTGGCGCATGCAAATCGGATGTGTAGTTTCTTTTATATGTTGTCGACCAGGTGGTGAATTCTGATAAAAGTAAAATGACATCGCGACTTTTCTTATGCGATTCGTACACGATGGCTTCAGCCATTAAAAGTGACTTATTTTCAAAAGGCCTATTCCTAAAAACCTAGATGACATGACAATTATAACAGCCGAAGTCACTGTGACTTTTGTCATATTCCAATACAAATTGCCAAATTTCTGGAAAAATTTAAAGCCAATCAATCATATTGAACTAATTTTATTCCATACTTATTTTTATTTTATATACTTCTGTTTAATGTGGTTCCGATCTTCTTCGGAAATTCGAAATTTTTTAATATCATGTGCGATTGCATTATTAATAACTCGACAAACCTCTTCTATGCGACTAGAAACAGAAGTCTGTGTTATCGCTACCCAGAAATCTTGTCCTACTGACCGTTGATAGGGCCACAATTTTCCATGAATGATGTTATTCTGCTTATAAATTCCCTACAAATAGAATTTGAAAGTAAATAGCTTCCTTAACTCCGTTTCCGTCGTGTTGTTAAATGCATCGCTGGAAAATAGCAGTCGAAGTCTAAAAATCCTCATTCTCTAAAAATTGTAAGGTTCATTTATATACATTAATACAATTACTCCGCAAATATTCAAATTGTCATTGCTTTTTTTTTTATTATGTTGCCAAAGCTCAAGGGATACAATATGATGCCGTAGTACACAGCCTTGTCAGGAAAGGAACAAGGGGTAGGGAATTGAGGATTTGACGCTATAATTTAAGATATATATCATGTCAGAATTCCAAATTATTGTATATTGACATGGTTCTTCCTTCGAAGCCATTTTGTATTTATCATTTGAATTTTATCAGAATCCAGCTCCAGGTAGAAAAACGTAGTTTCGAGAAAAACTCGTTCAAAGTTTTACTGAATAATAAACATACAAACTAATATTTTTACTTATTTCTTTATATTTGTTTCTCACAGTTAGTTACAAATTTCTTTAAAAGATTTGTTCAGAGCATTCTTAACAAATGCATCTTTCAAAAAATGAAAAAACAAAGAAAAAACATGTTTTTCCCGTGTGTGGCGTTACCGAAACGTTTTCTGCTTGCGCCATAGAGCATCATCAGCAGTTTTTACTTATTAAAATCAATCCCATAAGCACCATTGTGTATATACACAATGTTAACACCTAAAGCAGGCCATACACCATCAGTTTTGCCGTGGTTTTACTGTAAAACCACGGCAAAACTGATGGTGTATGGCGAACCGCACGTTTTGAGGTTCGGATATCTACTAAAACCAGAATTCAGGTCATGCCAGAAATATCTTTCTCAAAACGGCAAGACGTGGGCAAGGCCATACACCATCAGTTTTGCCGTGGTTTTACTGTTTTGTTTTGTTCATAATCAAAGTTAACTTAATAATAAGCTAAGAAGTAGGCGACATTTCTGAGTGTTGTACATTTAAATGTACACGGCAAGAAAAGGAAGAAAGAAAGAAAAAAAATAATAATAAAAAAAAATCAAACTCTATTTAAAATTTTTATGAATAAAGATAAAAAATATGAAAGCGCAAATTGCATGCAACGAAACAGAATGGAAAATATTTCTTTTTCGTAAATAAATGAGAAGTGGCGGAGTTTTCACGTTTTACTCTCATAAAATGTTCCCGCGCTTCTGTGAAAACCGGTTTTTATGCAATAATCAGAATGTTTGGTCACATGTTGTTGCTGTAAATGGACACTACAAGATGACGGCAAGACGTGGTCAAGTTGGATGGTGTGTGGGGCTTTTTCTTGACCACGTTTTAGGTTCCTATCTCGACTAGAACGTGGTTTTTAAAACCACGGCAAAACTGATGGTGTATGGCGCCCTTAACTCCTCTTAACAAAAAACAGGTTTAAGCACATGATGAAGAACGAATGCTGAATTAGTCGTTGTTTGAACCATTTATAAGCGAATTTCCGTACCTCCTGTAAATTAGAATAGCTTTTCAGTTTACCAGTGGCGTCACATTGCCATGAATTGTTTTGATTCATTATGTAGGGGCTATGGTTCATAAAACAGTTTGAATTTTTATTTTCTGTGTGTAGTATTTGTGCTGTCAAGAAGTTCCTATTTCCTATTATTTTATTGACTCCATCTCCTCGTTTTTGCTCTATGGTTTTTTTATAAATATTTAAAGCTTCCATTTCTTCGTTTTTGCTCTTCGATGGTGTTTTTTTTTATGAATATTTAAAGCTGCTTACTATTTCTAACGTGCGTTCCTCTACATACATTATCTGTAAATGTTACATTACTTTCTCATTACGGCGTATTTTCTAGCATATCTCAAGGTTTTTCTTACTTAATCCTAGATCTCAACATTGATTTCCCTCACTAACTATTTCGTCTATGTATGACAGTTGAACATTTCACCTTTTTACTCTTCATGACTTAATTTTTCTTTATAATGGCTTCATGGAATCAATTGCTACTTCTGCATATTAACACTATGCTTCCCATATCGGCAGGAGTTCTTTCAGAATTCTTTTTATATCTTTTTTGTTTTCACATATCTATCAGAATTGTTGTAATAAAAAAGTATATTTAAAAAACCAAAAAAAGTGTTAAGCCGCCCGAAAGCAAAATCATAGTTTGTTATGGAAGTATGTTGAAGGCGACTTGACCAGGACGTTAAGTCCAAACTGCCAGCATGGGCTGACAGATCGCCTGATGACAACGATAGCACAGGGCGGCATGCTAGCACCTCGGCTAAGGGTGGCGGAGAGTGTGGGGGAGTTCCCGAAAATACCTGCCGCTGTCATCATCCATAATCAAAAAAATTTCATGCCTGCATACAAAAGAGCCGACACACACTCGGTCCTGAAGGGACCCTTACGTCACTTACCTACTTACTGTGGAAGGCGCAGATGTTCTGCCTTCATGGCCTTGCCCCATCCTCCCTATGACTCTGCTCGGCACGATCTGCAAAGTCCCTTGGCTGACCTGTAAAGAGAGAGACTAGCGGACCTAGACGACCTTCATGTTATAGGGCTCCGGGAAGGTGAAAGGAGAAATAAAAGCGTTTAGTAATTCATGATTACGTTATAAAAATTCAGTTTGTATAATTAATACTCGCTTATTGGTTATCTACTTAGTGACTTTACAGAAAGTATGCGCGATAATCTATGACAATTATAAGTATACTCTACTATACTAGTTGATACCACTATTCACCTTAATATCGATATAACTATGAGGGGCTATTATAAAGAAGGGAAAGAACGCCCGGAAATTACGAAATAGTTACTTATGTAAAATTGAACCTCGTTCTAGTTAAAACCAGAATCAATACTTTATCCATATCCAACGTGAAGCTCCTTACTAACTTTAGTGTTACTAAAACTCATATGTAATACCACAAAATATCAGCATTAAAGAAATGGAAATTCTAAAAATTATAAATAAAATAATTTATCTAGTAGGGTAAATTTGATTGGTGTCTTAATTTAATTCCACCATATTTCTTTAAATACTACAATTTTTCATTTTATAATAGCCCTCTGCTCTTTACGTATTTCTACCTTACAAATATTTTCAAAATTGGACAACTATTGATCTGAAACTTTTATACAGGAGATAAATGTGACTAAACGGCAGGGATACATTCTTACGCAGACTTCACACATTTTCATATTCTATATATTGTTTGACTTGCCTGATTAATTAAGTACTAATAGTAATTTCAGTCGTCTTCTTTTCCTTTTGTTAGTATTTTTCTTATTGATTTTTTTTTTTTTCTATGCTTAGTTAACTTTTTATTATATGGCGATTTAACACAATTTGACGAGAAAACGTTTTATCGCCTTTCTACGAAGATGATGTTCTTTGGAATTCGAATTCGAAGGAACACGACACAGACGCAAGGTGACGATTTTTCTTTTCTTTTTTTTTTTTTTTTTTTTTTTTTTTTAAAGCAATAATTAACTAAAGTTTATTTTAATCGTTTTTCATCAATATTCAATTCGTTTAAGCAATTTGTAACGTCAAAAATTTTTTTTTTTTTTTTTAAAATAAAGAACCGTCTACGAAATGCTGTTAGACATAACCTTAAAGCACTATAATGCATTAATTCATTAGAATTTCTCTTTCTTTTTTTTTTGTGTTTCTCAAGAATTACCCTTACATATTTAATTAAAAATTAAGATATTCATTCTGTTTCTCTAATCAATAGTCAAAAAGAACTTTGTTAAAAATTAATATTAGCACAGTTGAGTCCTAAGGACGTAATAAATTTTAACCTTTTTTCGTTGCATTACTTATGTGTGTCATTTGTAATGATTCAAATTTTCTTTTCTTTTTATAATTAAAACATTTCTTTTTCTTTTAGAACATGATATGGAAAATGCGCGAATGACTTTCTTGTAATCATGTAATTTTAAATGTGCCACTTTCTATGAATAATTTTTTTTCATTTAGTGGTCTTATCTAGATTTGTCTAGTGGTTATGACGAGACTGAGACAGCTACTGCTGGTATAATCAACACAATCTTCTACATTTTACTCTGAAACCATTGTAGCATGTGTGATAACCCTGAGTAGTAAGTTAAAATCAAATTTTTTCCTTGGAGTAAATAATCAATATGATACGTTTTAGTTAACCGCTAAACAAATTAAGTGCGATCGAATTTTTAAGAAGCAAGGTTAATTCTCCCACTGTAATCCACGGATTTTCGTGCCATAATACATGGTAATATGCAGAGATGATGGCTGGCGTTCTGGAGTTTAAAGCTGAATACTATTTTTAATTCCTTCTGGAGTGCAGCTCATTGTCTCAGCAATGCAGTGATCAGCACCAAGTGATTCTCGCACGGTGTATCGGATAATTTGATCACCCTTGCTACAGCTCAATTATCAGCGCATTAAGGCTGTTTCAAAAATTTGCATAAAAACCTGCTAGGACCGTTTTACTGGATCATTTATCAGAACTTAAATTTCGGCGTGTTCCCAATTTTCTAAGGCAATACTTCGGTAGTTTGCTCATCATCATCAGAAGATCCTCTGATGAGAATTCAACTCTTGTTTCGTTCGCGATGCAAAACAGATTTTTCGATTTTTTTCCGATGAAATTATCCGGTGAACACTACTTATCTCCCCGTTTTACCACACACCTTGTTCAAAGTCGAGACTTCAAAAAAATTAGAGAAGCTTCTTCTTCTTTCTGTCACTGAACATGACACCGAGCTTGAGGAAGCATTTCTCTCGGTCGGGGCGCGTTTTGGTTTCATGCTGTAGTCGACAACAAGCCGGGCATACACGCTTCAGTCCGTGGTGGCATAGTGCTATATGCAATATGCTACGACCATAACAAGTTTTTATTAGATTTTCCTTCTATAGATTTTGGATAACCAATGATTGCCAGCAGATATAAACATAAGCATGTTGTCATCATACATAATTCAAAAATAACATTTTACCCGTATTTTTCCAGATGGATATCAGCTCTCGAATATTCTATAGATCGTTGGATAAAAGCTGGGTAACTAGAACTAATGTTAAAGCAAAGCAAGAAGGAACCAAGAAGAAAACATCCCATCAGATCCAAGTAAAAGCCTATAAACTATGCCTTTGTCTGTATTTTTTAAGATTGTCGAAAATAGTGTTGATGAGAGAGCGAAGGGTGTGGATATCGAAAAACAACTTCAACTGTTAGTAAATAAGTTCGCCGGGTGCCAGTATTTTAATTATGAAGGTCAGTCACATTCTGTATCACGTTATTTATTTTCCTTTCATTTTCACATTAAATATTTCCGTCGTATACTTCATTTTGCACATAGAACAGAAATAATCTGATTTTTGTTTTGGTATTATTAATAAATTTAGTAATAAAAAAAAAACAAATCATAATAAAAAATTTCGCATATTGTGAAATATGTTTTGCAGAGTGTTAGAAATGGTAGATATATACCTATATTTATACATATTTATATATAATAGGTATATATATATATGTATTGACGTAACTTTGATCGGATACTATAGTGACTATGTAAATCCTAATTATTGTTGTGTACGTTAGGTTTTAGAAGTATAATTATTGCACACACAAAAATATGAGAAAATTATAAAGAACTTTTTATATAAACGGGAAAAAATAATAAAACAATACATAAATAGTGAAATGTTGATAAATATGTTTGTTTTTCTAAAACAAAATATAAATAAAGAATAATTGAAGATTGATATTACATAGCTGAATTAAATATGAAAACGAAGGAAATATTAAAAATAAAATATTAAATTAGATATTTTTAAAATATAAAAAGGACGAGTACGTACGCCATACTCAATAAAATGTCTTATGGAACTCTAGAGTGTCTAAAGAATGTTAAAATTTATTAAAATTAGTAGATATTAAATGTAAAAAAAAACTTAGGATGAAAAGAAATTATGCATTGTGTGTATATGTGTACGTAAAACAAAACAAAAATACACCTGTAAAACTCTGTTTATATTAGATAATTTACCCTAAAACGTAGGGAAGACCACTTAGCTGTAAATTATTTACATAAAGATAGATACAAAAAGAAAAATTTACGAAGAATTTTATTTTTAATGCGTAAAAAAAATAATAATTTTAGAACGTTATGAGTTCTAACTAAATAGTAAAATGTTTATAAGCTTTACTGTAGACAGTGGTTTTTGCGGACAAATCTGTAGATAGTTAATACAACGATGTGTTGTGATTTTGGGTGAAAGTAAAAAACTCAGAACTGCCTGCAGCAATACAAAATTCAGTTCAATGATAATAGGTACGCGCTGAATTTTGATTTTTTGGTACTACAGTAGTACATTGAATTTTGTATCGATAAAGCAGTGATCTTTTATGTAAATTTAAACTTAATGAGCATTTTTAATTTCGTTATTTCTCTAAAAATTATTGAAAAATCATTAAGAAAAGTCGTTATTAATTTTTATATTTTATTTTGGATATTACAAAAATATTTATTGTTCGTTTTTTTTTTCTTCAAACAAATATTTTCTTTAACTTTTTCCCTAGCTTGATATGAATTAAGAGCTAACTGCTATATACCCTGCACCTTTCCTATATTTTGTCTTGAAAATGAATAGATTTGTAATTTGAAGCAAAATAATTTTCTCTCCACGATACCCGGAAGCACCTTGTACATATATTAATTTCCTTTTAAAAATGTGTAGAGATAACTTCGTTCAGTCAAGTTTTACTTGTGGCATATACTAAGTATTATCATAATGAAATCCCATAGCTCATAATATACCTGCTTTTCAAAATACTCACCTTGATAATGTTCTTGTTACTCATAGGCTCTGTTCGACATACCTTTTTTTTGTGTGTCTATTTTCCAATAAAAGATGGATCAAAATTTCCACAGTTTCTTAAGACTAATTTAATGAATGTGATTTGATCTAGTGTATCAGATCATAATAATTTTTCTAAATCAATATCCGCAGTAAAGTTAACCGAGCCAAATTAAATCAAGCTATGGAGTTCAACGAGTTGGTTATCAATCTTATCTTCTTCATCGAAAAAGAAGTTATATGAAGTCCGATGTCTGATCCAGACTGAAAGTGAATAAGGGTTTCATTCTTGTTTGCTTCGTCGGAGCTGCCGCTACCATCACCGCATTCTTTTTTATCAGACAGTAACTTTTGCTAGGATTAATTCGTATAGGTATTACTGCTTTATAATTCTATTTTTTGCTTGAATTATAAATGTATTACTCATATTATTTTCTCCCCCTAACACCCTAAAGAAGTTTTCTTCAATTATCAGTCTGGCAATCAAAAATTATAGATTCACTTCATTTCGTAGACTCGTTTTCAAAATTAAACTTACAAATTTATTAGAATTATTTGTTCAAAAGAATTAGAAGATTTGCAATGCTATTCTTGCTTATATTCCCTTTTTAAAATTATTTCTGGTTTTCTCTGTCCTATTTGGTGAATATTTTATACATTACGATCATTAAGTGAAGAAAATTAAGTTTCTAAACTTGTACTTAAACGTATCAAAAAACATACTACTCCCCTGGTTAATTATCCACAATGAAGTATTATAGTTTAAAGCTTCCAAATAAAAGATTTTTTTTTTTAAACTACTTTAAAACAAAGAGAAATAACGAAAGAAAGTACTGTAAACCCCATATTTTATTTAATATTGTAATATAAAATTATATGCAAGCGAAATCTTGTGTCATAGAATAAATTCAACAATTTTTTTCGATGTTAAAAGAAAAATTTAAACCAAAATGCGAAAATATATTCAATAAGTCGATGTGCTTTTAAAAATTAGCACGATTACGATATATTGGTGTCATCCTCTCATCATATCATATTAATTGTACATATATGTATAAAACAGCAGCGAGCATAACATTTTGTTTTAAATAAATCCAAGAGGGAAAATAAAATTATGTTTTTTTAAATAAATCAAATTTAAAAAAAATGAATAAAAAAAATATATTAAAAGGGATGCTCTAAATTTTAAAAATATTTAAACTAAGATTAGAAAATTTACATACACGTATAGTTATATGATACGGAGAAAAAGATAAAACAAATGCAACTTCAAATGTTCTATGAAATAGTTAGACATTTTTTAATTTTTAGTATTAATATTTTGTACAAAAGCCTTATATTGGCAAGGTTACAGACTCAATTTTTTTTTTTGTTTTTTTGTTTTTTTTTTTGTAATTGTTGTTTGATTTCTGTAAATAATGCATTCGAATATTTTCATGAAGAATATCTTTTTTTACTGACAATTTCCCAAAAGCATTTCTATAGGATTCAAGTTAGGTGCTTGATCCCCTGATTTTAGATAAATCCATGCTTCCAGTCGTTATCATGTTGGAATGCCCATATCATGTTGCAAATTCCATTCAGCACAATGTAACATAACGTCTTGAAAAATGCTTGAGAAAAGAAAATGGTTTATTATACCTTCAATTTTACGTATTGGACTCACATCTTGCTCTGACACATCCGTAGACCATTATTCTTCCATCAACACACTTCAATTTTTGTGACACTATCATGGATTCAAATTTTCACCCTTAGGGTGCCTTACCATACACATTCCATTAGTACCTATACCTTTTAAATTAAATTTGCATGGCATCGCTAAAAAGTATTGTTTTCCACTTTGACATACTTTTACAATTTTAATGTAGGATAGCGCAAATTCCAGCCTGTTCTTCCAGTTGAAATCATTAATTTTAAATCACGGGGGTCCGCACTATGTTTGAAATTAGCCATTTCTACTTTTTGTTAAAGTGAATTTGTGTGTTTTGTGTGCGTGCATTTTTACGGTTTAAATATTAGGTGTGATGAATTAATTTAAATCAAATATTTTCTGTTCAAAAAAATTTCGTGATATTCAAACAAATTTTCTAATTTTAGTGTAAATATAACAAAAACTGAATAAACAAAGTGCTTTTAAATAAAATTAAAAAAAAACGGAGATAAATATAAATTATAAGAAAAAAGAGTATAAATAAAAAAGAAATTTAATAAAATGTTAATGTTAAAAAATAAAATTTTTATATTAAGGTTTCCTTTTTGATAATAAAAATAATTTATTACTAAAATTTAAGAGAGTATTAAGATTTAAAGCAAATTTATTTATTTACATACTTACATACATATTATATTGGATTTATTTTCATGATATAAAAAACGGTTAGTAAAGAAAATTCAATGATATTATCTGAGCACGTATGAGAACAAGGAAGGCATTTCTATTGTAATTAAATTTTATTCAATTTCTCGGCTCCGATTTACATTTTTTGTTTGTTTTTTTTTTTTTTTTTTTTTTATGAATGAAACATTTGTTTTTTAAATAGATATATCTAAATATGCCTTTGTGTTTTGTTGTATAAGTATGTTATCATTAAAAAATATAAAATCGAAATGTTCATTAAATATCTAGGTATTTCATAGATCAACAGAATTTATTACATACATACTTGTAATAGTAATTGTAGAGCATATTGTATGATTGACTACTCGATTCTCATCAGAAGGGTAACTATAATGATTTGAAAGCTAGTTTGTCCGACATCTAGCAGTACAAAAACACACATTTTTCATTAAATTTGTTTTAATAAACCTTAAATTTGTCGGTAGTTTTCATATCAGACAGTTGTTTATTAGAAAAGTGTTTATAGAAAAAACATTTATTGAAGGATTCGAAATGACAAGCTCAAGAGCAAAACAAGTAAGTAATTTATGAAATACCAGGGTATTTTATGAAATTTTACAATTTATTGTACATACTTGAACAATATCCATATATGCAGTTATGTATTCAAATTAATTATCCACGAATATCTCTCATTCACTGAGGGTAAAAAATCCTCCGCGTTTTTGTTTTTTTTTTTTTTTTAAATCTCGATTCTACATAAATTTTTTCGATATCAAACAACTTTTTTCGATACACGAGTGAGTGAAAATAAATTTTGAATGTATTTTTAAATCAGATGTTCGTGTGTGTAAATTAAATATAATTTTATTAACGTTTCAGACATACGTATTATGTATTTAGAAAAACAAAAGATGGATATACAGATAAAAATGTAATTTTCAAATTACTTTATTACAAACCTCTATAAAAAAAAAAACATTTAAGTTCTCTCTCTCTGTCTCTCTCTCTCTCTATCTCTCTTTCTTTCTCTCTTATATGAGTTATAATTTTATTTAAAACTATGTTGTATTATGCTCAGCACTGCCAAAGCAAATATAAGAATTTAAAACTGAAATTTGTATTATGTACTTGTATCAACTCATCCCTACCTGCTAAGGAAATATTTTTTTTATAAGTTTTTTTTTTTTTGTTTTGAACGAAAAGTTATATTTCATGGAAAGAATATAACTATTGAATAAACCAGGACATTGTTTCTTATAAAAACGAAAGGGTTTCTTATAAAAACGAAAATATTTTTGGTATAAAACTAATGACAATTTTCAAAACTCCGTACAAACTTCCAATATCAATAATTATGAGCTTCCTTGTAGTACAGTCGATAGTTTTGAAAATTTATTGGAAGTGTAGTTATTGAAATTATTTTTTTTTTACCCCAAAAGTCCTTAATGCGAACACATGATTTTCTCATATGTTTGAATTTAGACAATGGGAACATTAGCAGTTGTTGGTCAATATAAATTGAATTTTACTAGTGATTCTGTTCATGAATCATTATAGTTTTCAGCTTAAATGGTCACAATTCTAACAAGCTTACTTGAAATACATTAAAGGTAACACTTTCTACTAAATAAAATTTATTAAGACAAAAATGCATTATAGATAGTTCAAAATAAAACGTACGATTTTCCTCTGCTGAAATCCATACTCTTAAAAATAAGAAGCCACTTAATTTGCGACCTCACTAGAAAGAATAGTAGAATAGGACAAAACAGTCAGTTAAAAATATTTATGACTATTCATTTCCAACATTTTGACCCCCAAAATAAAAAAGAAGGAATTTTCGCGCTATATTAATATTCGTAAAAAAATTTATTTTTTTAAATTACATAAGTGTACAATGTATATAAATATTTCAACAATCATATGCCTTCGAATTGATGCTAATTACATATTCCCAAAAATCTATCAATTTTATCGATGAACAATATTAAAATTGTGAATTTCCTCCAGTGATCTTATATAATTTTCCCCCACAAATGTAGAAATATACTTTTAATAGCAATACAAGCAATCTGTCCTTTAGATCATTTGTTAATATTGTCCATACGTTATATAGCTTTTAACATTACAAACATATATGAGCAATTTACATTGAATAATTTTAAAAAATCAAGAACACAAAATACAAAAAGCATTGACTCAAAAATAGAGCACTGTGAGACACTACATTTCACATTCTAGGATCGCTAAATTGAAATTTGAATACTAGAGAAAGCCTTGAAAAAATTAAATATGTTAGATAATGCCAGGATTAATTTACTAAAAATATGTGACAGAAATTATATTTTAAAGTAACTTAGCTAAAAATCAAAGAGAACCAAGATTAGAATCATAAATTAAGAAAGATCATTCTAGGTACCAGATAAGAAATTAGGTACTGCAGATTTTTGAAAATCACCTTAGGATTAAGTCAAGCAGAAATTTCTTCACCTTACATAAATATTTTTCATATCGGTATATTCTTTCACACAAAGGTGTCCTGATGAACTAACTGAAATCTAACACTTTCAAATCTTGTCACTTTTACCCAACTCTGTACTATGTGTGTGAATATGAAAAAATCTCAGATTTCATAATAGGATCAAGTGTCTCTTAGCCCAGACAAGAAAAATCCCAAAACAATTCCTGGAAATCGTACATACCTAGAAATTTTTTTTTCAAATCCCTTTGCGAATTCTTACGCCTTTAGGATAGAATTTATAGGACTATCATTTTTTATTTTATTATTTTTTTTTTTTTTTTACTATCCATCTTTTGTGTTCTTCTCTAATTCATTTGCGACTGTACCTTTTTCTTTTGAATACATTTTACCCAGGTTTGAAAAAATGAAAACAAAAAACATAAAATTCACAAAGTATTTATATATAAATGTTGGCCAAGAACTGATCGACGATCATTAATTTCAGTCTGGTGACCAAAAAACAGAAACGATCATCAAGATGGTGCAGTTTTTGCAGCGCGGTCAAACTGAAATAAATTAAAAATTCCGTGGCGTTATCAAAGTTTTTCTTTCTTTGTTTTTTTCTCTCTCTCTCCCCCTCTCTCTCTCTGTTATTGGCGTCTATTGGATTTCTTCAAGATTCTGAGTTCATTAATACAAAGTTTGTTTATACGTGATGCCCTTATCTCGCACTTTGAAATTCATTTAATTCTGAGTCTGATTAGCAAAGGCTTTTGTTTGTTGACATAGTTATAAACATACATACATACATTTGCACATGATTATTCTATATAGGTATTTGCGGGTGAGAAATAAATTTCGCTGACGTAAAGCAATTGGCCAGCATTATGTGTTATAATACTCATTCAAATTGGAACAATGGTAATGCATACAGAGTTCTAATGTTGTTTCATTATCTTCAGGTGCATAAAAGTAGCTCGCCGTAATGACGATCAGAACGCGCAGTCGTGTTAAAAAAGTCAATCTCATTTCTTTTATAACTTAGCTCCCATTACAAATGGAAACCACATTCTGATTCGATACGCAATCAATCTTGTTCCAGTCCTTCTGTCGGAGACATTTACGGTAGAAAAAGGCTACAAAGCAATGAAATGCAAAAAAAAAAAACGTACAACATTCATTTTACTTCTTGCTGATATCGCTCTTGAGATGGAAAGAAAGAGCCATGCGCAGCCGCAATAGTCCCATCAAACCACGACCACACGAAAATTTATCAGAGACGTGCTGCTGAATATCAACGTGCTACATAGATGCAATACGACAAGGTAGGTTAGATATATATATATATATATACGTACGTTTGTAGGTAGGTACTTCCAACATATTTAGTGCTTTACGTGTACATTATAGCACGAAAATCATTATTGAGGAGAGTTGCAGAAAACCGCAAAGAAATCATAAGTTTTACCATTTCCAAGGTGTGTAAATGTATGAGCTTGTTACCGCAACGTGTAGCCTAATGAAGGTATGGAAATGTATTCAAAGTGGCTTTAACCGAAAAAACAACAAAGGCAAATCATTGGTAATCATTGCAGCAGGCAAGCAGAAAACGAAATATTGCTGCTAACCGTATGTCTGTCTGTTTGTCTGTTTTTCTGTCTGTTTGTCTGTCTGTTTGTCTGTTTATGCGGGTCTTGTGATGCACAAGAATGTCTCTGTCTGATTTAAATCTGTTTAGTAAGAAAAGAACCATTGCTTTCTTAGGTAGCTGCACCTTCTCCTACTAGAAGTTATTATGAACTTATGCCTCTCGCGAGCAACATATTTTTTTTCCTCCATCGTTACTACAAAGCTGATGAGGAGTATGTGAAGTAATCTTTTACCAGTAGCGGCGAACAATGATGTGGAAGATAGGGGGCTTGAAATTTTCACCAATAATATAAAAGAATACTTGAGAAACGATCTTCAAAGGATAAAAATTTGCTGGAACTTTTGCCTCTTTGAGTTGATGAGGATTCTTCGGATCTATATTTTGGTACATACATACTTTGCTTTATATTTTTTTATATACTTATTTAATATTAATTTTTTTAGGAAGCTTTGTAAAGGATGTGTTAATGATTCTATCTGGCAATCGAAACCCCTTAAGGAATGTATCAACACTTCATCTCAATAACAGGTACGAATTACATATACCATATACCTACAAGCTTAGCGTAAAATTAAATCCTCATGATACAGACGTCGGTGTCCCGGTTACCCGCCGATATTCTGCAAGGGATGATCACTAAGGCCGAGAAAAATATAACATTTGTTGACGGGAGTTGTTTGCTAAGTGGGGGGGGGGGGGTTAACGATTGTCCCTTCTTTTGGAATCTTAATTTTATGCATCTCTAACACTCATAAAGAATTTTTTCAGAAATTTGTGTATCTACTTAGCTACTATTATTGGAAATTGTGAAATTCGAATTGACATGCGAGCCCTAACATTCTAAAATATTTGCAGTGTTCTTATGGAAGACTGACAAGAGTTTGCTTTGAATAGCTCCTTCGTCCTAAACTCCTATTCGTATACATATATCTATCTATATCTTAAGCTTACTTTCTTATCTTCCCAACTGTAATCAAAATTTTGTATCTTTCCTAACAAAATTATTTAAAAAATTTATTTAACCAAATGACTACGATTCTTCAAACAAAAACTCTCAGCTGAGTAATAATTGCGTATGTGGCTGTGCCGTGGTCTGATGAAATCGATTCAGTCTGCCTACAGATTCCGACAACGGCCACACATAGGCTATTGCAGCTATTACTCAGCTGAGAGTTATTGAGTGTAAAATGGTAAAGTTAATTTTTAATCAAAACTATTTTATTATTTTGTTAAGTACGGTAAATAGTAAGTGTGGCCTTAGGGAAGGTAAGGAGCCAAGCTTAAAATTACTGACAGAATATTTTCCTGTGTGGATAGTAGTTTAGACTTTATGGCACATATAATAAAATCAATGTCTACTAACTTTTCCATAAGAATCATTATGAAACATTTTAGAGAATTAGACTAGCACGCACCTACACATATAGATTTCTGTTTCATGACTTGGAAAGTATTTCTCGAGGTTTTTCCAAGAGTGGTCTGCTGGCTTAACCTCCTGCGTCAATTAAATTTTGTGAGTATGAAATATCCAATTTTTGTACTATACTCTGAATCGATGGTCCTGGACTCTCAGTGACACTTTCATTCCTTGCAACGACACTTTCCATTGACCGAACAAGACAAACACATACTCTCGGGTTTCTTGATCCATAACCATAAAATTGTCGTAGATATTGCACGAACTTTGCAAACATTCTCTGTATGTAATATGTGTTTTAACAATTGCGTAACGTTACATAACTAATACCTATATAAAGCATTTATTATCTAACGGAATACCGCAAGTATTACAGGCAGTAAAAGATTTATTTTTACAGTCTTCTATTTCTAAATGCAATCCAGATCTTTTACGAGATTTTCGCATGTGTGATCTATTCATTGGATTGAATTTTTGGTATCACACCTACTACAATTTAGAAGGACATGTAGGTACCGAAGGCTTGTAAAATACTAAATCTAAGGCAATATACCTTTGACATATGTAGGTCGACAATGTCTTTCTAGTTAAGTTTATAAGGAATTAAAAGCAAATATCTGTAGAACAAATTTTTAAAAAAAAGTGTGTAATCAACATCTTTGAGGTGTATATTTATTAGTTCACATAAGGAGAACGATTACGAGTTCATAAAAGTTAATTTTTTTTAATTCTTTATAATTCATTCATTTTTCATGATTCGTCTCCAATAATATTCGGCTGCCACTGACCATTACTACAGAAGTCAAAAAAGTTAACATAAAGTAGGAGGAAATTTATTTTTATTATCTACAACCAAAAGTCCGTGCCACAACAACAAAAAAACGAAGAAAAAAAGGAAAATGAAAAAAAAATTTTTTTTTAACAAAACCGGCTATTGCTTATCTCTATTTCCTCAACTCACCTAACGTGTTCTATCTTTTTCTGTTTCAGTGTTTTTGCTTCACTCAGCAGCATTTTTTGTTGCAGTTTAATTTTTATTTCTTTCGCTTCTTTCAAGCCAAGCTCCAAATGCGCTGTAAACACTTAAGCAGAGCACAAGACCCGTAAACAAAAAACAAAAAAAAAACAGCAACAACAAAACTCTTGCTCGTCCAGCATATTTTTGTTACAAGGCAATCTTTACTTACTCTCAGACCTCAGACTCTGAGTGGCTGTGATCGTTGATCTTGGCTGGCCTGCGCAGTGCTTGGCTTGGCTATGGTTATGGTGTGCGCAGTTTTTCATTATAAGAAAAGACCAGCAACAATCAACTTCCATAGCATGCATGGCGACTGGCGTGGCAAGTCTTAAGGCCCGATCAGACCAGCAGTGGTCCAAAATGAGTCAAAAAAAAAATAAAATAAAAAACAATCGCCTCTTTTCTTTCCTCTTTCCTTGCGCACAATCCGATCGACCAAGGTGCGCTCAAGTAGACAAGATCAGCCACAAAAAGCCACAGGAACCAAGTGGCGAACAATAAGACTACCTAACTCTATGCCCCCGACAGAGTGTGCTTCAGTCTTAAAGAGTTTATCGTACCTTGCGCACCTGTGTAAACGAGTTACAGTAAACCTGAAGGTGTCGACTCAAAAAAACCACTATACTCTTGTAGTCCTGTCTCTTTTACTCTAATACATCTGTTGGATATTCAAATTAGACTACCTGAGTAGCTCTGGTAGCGTCATCTACTGCTGAAGTTAAGTGGCCAATTCGATCGGGTGAAGTCTCCCTTCGGTCACATTTGTTCATTCTCTTCTCTAAATCATTATACGGGGACGTACGGTGGTGACGATTTACAATAAAATTTTTGTGCTTACACCGAAATAATGTAAAAGTCGCGTCGAGAATTATTCGAATTATTATCGCTTTTATGACTGTGACAAAAGTGCAGTGCTGTTGCACCTCTGGTTTATGACCTGTTTGCCGTGTAAAGTAAAATTTTACTTAACATCGGGACTTCGGTAGTGTAGTTACTTGCGTTGCAGTGCGATTTGCTTACTCGTCGTTTTTTGTTTTTGTGATTATTTTGGTATCGTCGTCGTCGTCCTCGACATCGTTCAAACAGAGCGAGCACAATATAATATGAGAACTTTTATCGAAAACATGATTTTTAGTGCGAAATAATCAGTTTTTTTTGTTTATTGTATTGAAAAGTATTTGTCCACGGAATTCCAAAGATAAAAATTTAAAACGCTCAAAAGGTAGCAAACCGCAGAAGTCTCTTAGGTGAGATGGTAAAAGTAACCGCCGTGCCACCGCTCACAGTATGATGCCATGTTTAGGAAACCATCTCGGAACATCGGCCAGCCCATGACGTTTGCTCAGTGTTTTATTGGGTGAAAAATAACAAAATGTGATTTAATTTGTGCTACCAACAAGTCGTTTGTTTTTATATTGTTTGTACCTACTACTGCCCAACTGTGCGGTATTTAGTGGTAAAATTATTGTGTTCAGTATTTTTGGGGCCAATATATGGTTAATGATTTCGTAAATAATAGTAATATATGCCCCCACATTACTAATGCTGGACCGTGTTTTTCCAATGGTTAAGATGTTGGATTTGCTTTACATGGAAATATTTTTTGTTTAGACTTTGGATAACAATTTGGATTACTTGAGGATATTATTAAAAGAAAAAAAAAACGTAAGTTTCAAGACTTTATCACATTTTTATGCTATTTATTTAAAAGTATAATTTTCTTTTGATAATTAATTCAATTGTCATATATATAGATACTTAACCTACAAATGTACACTGCAATTAATGATTGTACATAATTTTAAAAAATTGATAAGACTGCATATTGTACACGAAGACCAGTAGATGTCTATGATACTCATAGATCTGCCTTAAGACGTTCAATGTCAGCATTACAATCAACTTTTTCTCTCTCCTCCCTTCTCCCTCTCTTCATTTCTCTCTTTCTCTCAAGGGATCCTAGCTTTTGCTACAGCTTTATCATCACCGACATGTTTCTCTAGCCAATAATGGATCAACAATATAATGGGATCCTGGATTCTGAATCATCGATGAAGCATTTCAATGTCCCTTACGTCAGGATCCGGGTGTCAGAATAATGTGCCCTGATGAATTTCGAACCTATAACCATTGAATTACACGCCAATGTATTATCTATTAAAGCGCCGCGGTACCTTTTCGGAAGAAAATCCCGGGTTATATTCTTTTTGTATTTCTATGTGGCTCTTGATGTCTTAAGTCAAAGAGCTCTTAAGATCTTGGTAACATTTCCTCATAACCCATTAAATGATGAAGCTGAGGCATGACATCATCCAATATCAATTAGAGCTTTACAGTCGCAGCTATATTTCGCTGTCCTCCATTTAAAACCGGCAATTCCCATCTTCAACGCACGACTCATCTTTTTAGATGATATCTCAAGTGCCGAGAGAAAAGACTGCTAAACTCTGGATTTTTAAGTGTAAGGAATATTTTAGTCCTACGTTGCGAGTATATGACAAATTTGTTGGCTTCTGAGATGAACACAGAAAGGGTCCCCAACCCTGTTACGTCCAATAGATTCATTCCCTGTTATCTACATAAAATGTTTCTTCAAAATATTGAGACAATCATTTTTGATTTGAGTCCCAAATTATACCAAAAAGTCTCCGAAAGGGTCCCGAACCTTTCTTTAGGACATCTTCCTATGAAGAATAGTCTTCTATCTACATAGTCTAATATCTATTGGTATCTATTTATGTAACTTCGCAATTTAATCTTATTGTCTCGAAGGGCCCATCTGCTTGCACTAGTTATTGAATTTGCTTAGACTGTTTTGCTATAAATTGGATATTATTCTATTTCTGATAATTGTAGCCGGAGAACTTTAGCTTTTGTAGAAGAAGATTGAATAATGATCATACAAAGCAGAGCAATTTAGAATATTGAAGTAGTACACATTTCATCTGTTGAATTGTTCATTATCTTGAAAGTTGCTTGCTATTGAACTATTTGCCGCATCTTTCGCTTTCTCTATGAGCTGTTGAATTTTCTATTGTGCTGGAATTCCGTTAAATTTCTTCTGAGTTCTAGACTATCAGTACTGGAAACATTGTCTTATTGTCAGCTATTATTAGGAAACAGACAAAGCTCGTCTTAATCTGAAGGACTAAGAATTCAGTCATTTAGAAGAAAATTCGTACTTATGTCTTCTTTCGAATATGTGTGCACTCGTTAGTTTCTCTAATTCTCTTAATCACTAGGCTTGTAGCATCATCTCTTCACCTTATCATTGTCGTTCTACGAAATACAATATATCGTGAATCTAAATCTGTCCTGCAGTAACCACAACCCTCGATATAAATCCGAATGTTATCTTGTATTACTCTACGAAGCTCATGATATCATATATTGATTTTTAGATGAAATATATTGGCTAGGTATACGAAGTTTGTCATTTCGTTTGTAACGGATAGAAATAATACTAGTAGAGCAAAATGGATTGAACACCCAAGCATAATGTGAAAGGTTATTTTGATTTTTGCAAGTCCATCCTCACGATAAATTGAGAACGCATTCACTTAGAGAACTGAAATTTTGCACTCTCTTTCTAAAGTAATTATAGATTTAAGTTCGAAAATGGGATAAATTGGGTAACTCCTTCGTGGGGTTGCCCTACAAACTAAATCCGGCCATACACAAATTCAATTCTATGAGAACGATCAATCCTAGGCGTTTTTATTGTATTGTAAACTGTTTCAGAATTAGAAATGCTATTTTAACAATCAAACTTATACTGAGAGGTGACTAAACAAAATTGCATGTGGGCATTCATTTAGAGTACCATAACAATTGGTCTTATACCAATTATAGCTTTCTTTCTCTTACAATATATGTATGTAGAATTTCAAGATGGCTAGCTTGATCGGGTTTTTATGGAAATCTTCTAAAAAGCGTAAATACGTGGTTAGTTATTTTCCAGTCTCTCCACCCCATTCCTATTGCAGTTATATGATGGGTATAGTCATCAGATAGGAAGTTGAAATCTTAAATCACAGTTGGGTACAATAGATTTGGAACATTTTATGATCAGTGATCTTCGGAGATCATCTAGTTCTCTCAAGTAGAAAAGTTATGGGCTCGTTATAAAAATAAACGAAACCGAAATCTTCGCCAATTCTATTGCAGGCACAACATTTCTCAATGTCTCACATTGTCATGAAATAGATGAAGTTTTGATTTTTTGATCTTCAACTTTTCACTAAATGTCGAATCAAAAACGACTTCTAAAACAAGTAACTTCGATACCGAAGAAGTTGCCGTCTCGATATTGACACTAAGAAGCTTGAAAGAACACTATATGAATATTGGATTCCTGGAGTTACTATTCTATGTTGCTCTATTGTATTGAAATTAGTATACCTTGAACTTTTGGCATATATTTTATGATCCCCATAGTCCAATTTGTTCGAAACCTCTTACTTTCTAGCAGAGCATAACTCTCATAAATTATTATTATTTATCAAAGATTCAAGAAATTTTTGTTTCACATAAAATTCATTAGAGACCATATTTTTACAACTCCAACATTCATAAATAAATAAATAAACTATAAAACAACAATAGAAATTTAAAGGGACTTTCCCTTAATTAATTTATTGAAATTTCCTCTGTTACAAATCAAACTCGAATGCAATGACACAAAGCCAATAAAATTTCTTATGTGTTCGATAGAGCCAAGCGAGTGAGTATTACGCAAGCGTATATCAAACCAACTTTCTGTAAAGCGCCCATCAACGCGCCCCAACGTATACATAATATATGTGTGTACACATGTACCAACACTTACAACATATACATATCTATATTTATTGCAGGCAATTAAACTTTGAGCACACAAAAGGCAAAAATTATTTATGGATTTGGATTTGTGTTAATTTAAAAGATATTAAAAAAAGAAACGTAAAAAAAAGTGCTTTGGCTTTATTAAAATTCATTTTTGTCTGCTACTAAATTTGTATTTCACTGTCATCTTTTCGAGACCACTGACATCGCTCGATCTTGGTGTATTGAATAACTTTCCTTTTACTGCTTTTGAAACGAGCCAGCTTTGCATACAATTTACTCACATTTCATCGTTTAATTTACTAAAACCATTAGTTTTAATCTTTATTGATTAGGAGACAAAAAAAAAAAAACTCTCAAACGCGAATATAATGCCGATCTTTAATTAGTCTTAAAATTTTATAGTTTTCGAACAACGTTTATCATTTATAAGATCGTAAAATATTTATAGTCTTAATAGGTTCTCTGTAGTATACAGAGGGGGTGAGGGAATTTGAGGAATCATAGAAGAAAGAAAAAAATCCTTTTGATTTAATTTGAAATTTCGTCAAATGTAGTAAGGAAATATATTATTAAAAAATCAATTCTGGCTGGTAATTATGGTATATAAGTATCAATTTGTGTAGGTTTATTTATTTTGAAAATTTTACTCTCTTATATAAACCACTTAAAATACTTTTCGTATGGATATAATTCGTTTTGTCAATCTGGCCGCAGTGTAATAAAAAAAAAAGAAAAAAAAAGAGAAACTAACTTTGACCACCAAAGTAGATTGACATTATTTGTGAGTTTTATTATTGAATTTTCATAAAAATTAGATGTTTAGATGATATTTTCATACATAAAACCAAGCAATCGTATGTTTTGTTATGAAACTTTCATTAATACTGCTTTTGTCTTTTTATTTATTTAATTTTAAATGAATACTTGGATTTACTACATTTATTTGTTCGATGCTTAAACAAATATTTGCTTAAAATGTGGATATTTTTTTTTTTAAAGTTATTTAATAGACAATGCTATTCTCAAACGAAAGCAAGCCATTTTTTATTAATACAACCGAACTATTAAATATCACCAGGTTTTGTAGATATTATTGGGAATTTTAAAAGAATTTTTCAAAATTATTATTTACATTATTTTTGTTTTTTAAATTTTCTTTTATCCCCCTCATTATATGCCTTTATTTTTTTGTTGGCGTTCACTCTTTCACATCTCAGCATATGTTGATATTTATTTCAGATGTATGTAGGTATACTACTCGGTTAAGATTTGCAAGTCCCTTATGTCAATTTTCTTATATACCGTCAAGCTAGATGATTTTCATACTCAATTTATAATAATTGACGATTTCTTCTTTGTAAATTTGATGTCCTCAAATGTTTCCAATTTGACCGATCTCTACGATTCCTCATTCGTGACCATCATATACATACATATTTGCTGGAAGCTGTTTAGTATTTTTAGATTTTAAAACTCTAACAACACCGGAGAAAGGGGGGGGGGATTATGCTTACTATTATTTATGTTTCGTTATTTGAGATAAACAATATTTCTTAAAAAAATAATATTTAAAATTTTAAGTTGATTCTGTTGTTGAACTATCACGTTTTATCGAAAGTTATTTCAGTAGTTTGTCATTTTTTGGTAGGACGACAGATTTACTGAATGGGACAGATCTAATATTGAATGTGTTATCGTGTCTTCAATAGACATAGAAGGTTTTATCTTTAACCTCACTGGGGTATAGCTAAGATACTAGAAGTACAATACTTAGGGTGATAAAGTAAAAATTATTTTTGTTCTCTATTCCCTAATGATTTTTTTAATTCTATTTAGATGATAGTAGGTAATGTTTCAGTAATAAATTGTAAGGTGCAGGTCCAGTGAATAAAGAACACAGCTAGTGTTGCGAATTCAATAAAACTAAACACTTTATACTCCTACATTGAGAATGATTAATCATAACAGAAGAATTGTTAGATACAGATTTAAAATATTTGAAATTGGTAAAGAATGTTTTCTCACTAACGTCCATTGTGCCTAATCCGTCTTATGAAGAATACCTGCCATTGAACATAAATTTTTACATATTGGGACATGAACTCTGTGTCCTTCTTCCCTTCTTTACCATTGTTAACACCTTCCAGATACACTGTTGAGGTGATGATGATCTTGGGAATATTTTGATTGACTTAAAAATTATTTTACTTTTTTTTTTTTAATAAAACAAAATTTTGGTGATACCAAGAAAAAATATATTCTTCCAGTTGCAAATAACATCAACAAATTGACTGGGGTTTTTTTTTTCTCATGCTTTATTAAAATTAATAATAAACAATTTTGTCTACCATTTAAGCTCCCAGTTCTTTGTACAAGTCACGAACCATAATAAATCAAGCACCCTGATATTATGAATGTTAAACTGTTAACATCAACTCTAACTCGTTTTAACTACAATTACTCTATACTACTCTTACTATTCTTGGGTAGTTCATGGTTCACCCACAATATTTACGTGTAAAAGTACCACCAACCATGTATGTAAATAAAAAAAACATGGAAAACAAAACAAAAATTAAATCTCGAAAGCAATCGTTTTTCAGTTTGCCTTTCAGGCGTGTGGGTGGTTCTATACAAAAAGACTAAATAGTAAATAGCTTCAATCGCTCATGCGTAGTGAAATTAAGTCTCGGATTATGAGAAAAACTACAGTGGCTAAAACAATTAATTCACAGTCGGGCGCATTTGCTACTTTCAAATTTGCTATGTACTATGTATATATATAGATTTTATGTATTATTCTTGCTACTGTGCATTCTCATATGAATTCATCTAAAGAGGGTATTCATTAAGCTTCATTCGGTAGTGGTACAATGTACTCGGTTAAGCAAAGCAAATCTAGCCAAGTCCGATCAACTCGACTAGAACGTTTCACATCAGCGCGCACCTGAATTATTTCATGTGGAAAAATTTACATGGATTTAAGGTGGAAAAAAAATTATGTTTAAAAAATATCTAGATATGTATGTATGTACGTATGTATTTATGAAAGTTGTAGGTGTCTCTAGATGTTTTAGCAGAGGTGTTAAAATCTCACTACTGTGCATTCCCACGCTATAGATATAACGATGCCTGCTAACTACAATAATTGCTCCGCGACGGCGGCGCAGACGATGCTTTTTGATGCTTTCTATAATATCTCAAATGGTGCAGCTACCAGAACGGATTTCTACATTATAAATTCATATTTGATTGACGCGCCGCCGAGCCACTCTCTTTGTCTTTAATTAGCATTTTCGATTTTCTTAATTGGTACTGGTTGGTCGACCGTCAGCAGGTATAATAGTGATCGCGTGGGCGATGCTCAGTGTTAAAACATTCCCGGGCGAGAGTTTCATGTTCCAGTGACATTTTAATGGTTTCGTCCTAATTATAAAAATTATGGAAATATTCATAAAAAATGCAGTTTTTGATTTTGTTTTTTTCAATGAGGGTAAAGAATGCAAATTGGAGTTTCCACGAATTATTTGTATTAAATTTTAATAGGAATTTGTCATCATACATATACAGGGTGTTTCCTCCATGGCGGTCCATAGCGCGGGAGGTGATAGTAGTACTCACCTGGAAAAAAATTGTATGGGGGGTTTCCATATTAACCGTTTTGGAGTTACAAGGCGATTAAGAAAATATGCTAGATTTTCACGAAACACCCTGTATCTGAAAAAGTACAGGGTGACGGTCACTGCATTGTATGCAGAACTTAATGGCCATTCCAATGACTGCTCAATCAGCCCCATCTTCCGCTCTTCTCAGGAATTATTGTGGTTTAAACTAAAAATTTCGGATTTTCTTACCTTTTTTTTTTACTTTGAACTCTATTTTTTTTTTCGCAAGGTATAGTTAGCATAACGTTTTTTTATAAAAACTGTAAACTGTGGACTCTCCTCTTTAATTAGACATACATATTTCACCCTATGTGCTAATTGTAGCCGTTAAGGAATTATTAGGTTATATCGAAATTAGACGATTTTTTTTTTTTAAATAACGCGTTTTCAATCACTAATGTCGAATTCTATTCAAGGAGTTCTACACCGGTGCAGTGCAGCTTTACGTATTTTTGCCTTTGTTATGTAACAGCAAAAACACGTAAAGCTTCATTGCACCGGTGTAGAACTCGTTAAAGAGAATTCAACATAAGGCATATCCTGTAGAATAGGTTTGAGAATAGGTTAACAGACAATAATTCTTTAGCGACTACAGGTAGCACATAAGGTCACATAGGTCAAATTAGAGGGCAGAGTCCAGAGTTTTCAGTTCTTGTAAAAAAAGCCCACCTTTTTGGAAAAAAAAGGTAGGAAATCCGAAAATTTTAGTTTAGCCTACAATAACTTCTCAAAGAAGAGAAGTATGGAGTATCACCTGGAATGTCCATGAAGCTCTGCATACAATGCGTTTTGATAGCCCCCGTACAACCTGTACTTTTTAAGATATACAGTGTGTTTTATATAAGACTAGCATATATTCTTAAGCACCCTGTAACTCCGAAACGGTTTATATGAACCGCCTGCCATACAATTTTTTGTTGTGTGTGAGTGAGTACTACCACCTCCCGCTCTATGGACACCGCCATGGAGGAAACACCCTGTATAAAGGAAAATATTATTTTGCCCAACTAGTTTTTTTTCTTTTTTTTTCACCACTGTAACTTTGTATAATTTTCTTTACGATTGCGTTGAAGACGATATTTTTGAATATCTTACCTATACGGTTAAAAATTTAGGTGTAAATATTATAAACAAATATTATACATATAGGTCCATATAAAGTTTGAATAAATTGTAACTTGCTCAATTTATAAAACTTTATAAGAGCATTTATTAATATAATACAACTTGGTAAAAGATTGTTTTATATTAATTTTATATATAATTCAATCAACCTCTCGTATAGAACGTGTTTATAACTGTCTGTCTGTTATATCAAGTTTATATCATTTCGTGAATAAACCTTTATACTGACGGTACACTATTCTATACAAATGCAGTATACACTATACACCGCTTAGACCTTATTGATGAATTCGATCGATCGAATTGATTCGAATTCAAACAGCGAATCGTACTTATTTTTAAGAGGCTTGATATGATTCGTACTCTATTAAACAGAAAACTATGATAACCCGTTTGTATTCTAGCTAACGTATTAAATAATGAGGCCCTTCCTGTTCACATAGAAATCAAAAAATTTTTAATTAGAAAAACAATGTGAATTCTATGAAAAATCTAAGTGTTTATTTAAAAGTAAGATTATCACTTTAACCAACCAACTGTACTATACTATATATACTATAGTACCCATACAATAACAGTCCTCAGCCATACAGTCTTATCCAAGAACCTACATATACTCGTATACCTACTTGCCATCGTAGGATGAAGCAAAACTACATACTGCGTAAATGTGCCGGGCAGTGACAAATTTTCAGTTATGCGTAACTCGCTTGATTCTTCTGTTCATATGACATATTTCTACGTATTTCTATTGATACAAATAATTTGAATGCTTTTAATATTACTGAAAGGATAGAGTTTACACCAAAATAGTATCAGGCTCTCAAATATCTAGTTAATGTATTAGTTTTATACCGAACATAATTGATCCTTATACTATATTTAAATGGATACAGTTTATCCCTTGGTCGTTTGCATTATGCTTTTGTACTAAATTCGGATAAGAAATGAAAATGTGTCGGTATTAGAGATGCCGATACCTGTATATTAGAGAATAACCTACCTCTTAGTACAAATCAGAGTTAAAAGACAACTAAATTACTTGAAGTTAAAATATAGGCGTGCACGTGTTACATTGTATTACAAAAAACTACAATGCTACGATTTTTAACAACTGGACGCATCTGTAATGTCATGGTGAGCCAAACTGATGAGGAAGGCAAGAAATTAAAAACGAAAAAAAAAAATTAAATTGGACAAAAGACATTCATGAAGGTAAAAAAAAATTAGTTAGGAGTCTAATTTGGAAGATTACGAGTCACATGAAAAGTCTACTGGCTCATAAATTCATTTTTAACCGAGCCAACATACACACATAGGTAGATTTTCTTTAAATCTTTAATCCAAGAAAATAAATGGAATCGGTATATCTAAGCTCTTACTAGGTCCATAATGGATTTTCATCAAACTATATACTAGCTACAACAATAAAAACAACAGCAATTGTACCACCGTCATAGTGAGGCCTTTCGCTATGCACCTTAATGGGTTCCTGATTACAATTTTTTTCCATCTCCTCCGCTGGGCAGCAGCACGGACCATAACAGACCCTTCTTCTGTAGCACAATCTTCCCCGCATAGAAATACTTCTTTTCGAATAGCCATGGTCGTTTCTTTTCTTCATTTTGTTTCACCTTCCTCAGACCTCAAAGATATTTCGTTTCATGGTTCATTTCATATACAGAGTGGATTATCTGAGATCTTAAGAAGTTTATTTTTTTTTTTACCTTTGGTTTTCTCTTATTTTTCATCTTCCACCATCAGTAAGGTTGGGTTCGGATGGATAAGGTGCTCCTTGGAAATTTATGTTTTTCGTTAATATCAGATTTTTGTTATCTTCAATCTTCCAAACAGATAGTGGAAAAGAGAAATTATAAGGAAAGGATTAAATATCGTGAGGAATTTTATTTACATAAATTGGGGTCCGGTTATGGTATAAAAGGGTATTGTGGAGACAAATCCTATCTCCTTATATGTAGTAGCAGTTGTTTTTTCTTCTTGCATTTATAAATTTGATTTAGAATCATTAAAATAAAAGTTTTTAAAGTTCTTCTTTCTCCATCATTGACTGATTCTAACAAGTGTAGGTTCGATTCCCGTCCGCGGGAAAAATAAATAAAAATTGAATTTACAATTTATTTGTGCGCTTTCATCGTTACTGGTTAATGCCAGCTGAAAGCAAAACGTGGCTTAGTAGGCTAGTGACAAAAGTAACAAATTTATAAGTGCAGGGGGGAAAATCATCTGTCTCGTTAGCTCAGTGGTAAGAGCAGTCGCCCGGCAAGCGAAAGGTCCCGGTTTCAAACCCCGGACGAGGCAGTTGTTTTTTCTTCTTGTATTTATAAATTTGGTTTAGAATCATTAAAATAAAAGTTCTTAAAGTTCTTCTTTCTCCATATACATATGTATATTACGTAGTAAGTTGACATTAACCAAAATATACCCACGGTGCTCTATCGTTAAAATATAATTAAATTTATTTTTAAGTATGGCTAGAGTTCTATCATTTGGAATTAAGAAGACCGATCCAGCCTACAATAATGTCTGTATAAATATGTCTATACTCTATGGAGATATCTAAATCTAATATATTAAAAATTTTAGTACTTCTCAAGGTGAAGAGATTTTTAATAAACAAAGAATTAATTGGTCAGATCTCTGGAAAGTGTACCTGTAGTTCAAAGGAATAAAGTGGAGGAATTTATATCTGTAAAATGAAGCTATGGCTATGCATACAGCAGGCATAATATGAGTATACTAAATTGGTTCTAAGCCTCTCTCTTATTCATCGCATTCTGGAAAAAAATAAGCTCTTTTCCTGGTTCTGCCAATACCTAATAAATAGATTTCATTCATTGTATTGCCGGTGAATTCTTTCAAGTTATATAGGATGTTTAAAATATTGCTCATCTTTCACAAGAATAACTGTGGATTTTCGCATTATATTGTGCACAACTTGAAAATCTTTTTGACTCTTCGGCACTTTAAATAACTGGATCTAATGAAGATTTAGTCATAACTAGAGCTCGAATTATTGATTTTGTATTGACACGTATAGAAGCAATCTACCGCTGCTTCTTTTCATGAGATGTAGCAAAATGTAAAATACTTCCAATCAAATTGATTGTGTTATTGGTTTCACACGTAGTTTTGAGGAAACTAATCATATACCTATATATATAATCACATAGAGTTCACCTCTGCTGGCATTATATGCAGTAATATATAATACATTTCCCGGCTAAAGTTTGCAGAATGTTGAAAACTCAATTGAATTTTTCTGAATTCTATTCACAAAAGGCAAGCATCCAAAAATACCTCGACTTCACATATTTCTTTTTCCTTCGACTTTACACCTTCCTTCTAGACAACCATTTCATCCTTTATACCATATGCAGATAAATAATATTATTTGGTCGAAAAAAATACTCCAACAGACACACATTTTAGGTATTTATCTCGATCTCTTGTATCATCTCTTGTCAAATGGGTAAGATTAAGAGAACTCTGCTTTCTGGGCTTTGAAGACATTACGTTGTTTGATGAATGTCACAGTTATATTTTGTTTGCCATTTTTATATCCTAGGTCAAATCTAGTTTGTGATTCCGTTTGTAACACCTCGAAATAATGATCGTAGAGCAAAATGGATTGGACATCCACGCATAATATTAAAAGTTATTTTGATTTTTGTATGTCCGTCCATCCGTCCGTCTGTGCGCACGATAACTCGAGAACGCGTATACTTAGAGAGCTGAAATTTTGTACACAGACTTAAAAAAAAAGTAAAATTAAGTTCGAAAATGAGACAAATCGTGCAACTCCTTCGTGGGGTTGCCATACAAAAATTTCGTTTTCCACTATATATTTGGACACTGCCTGAGGACGTGTCGACGTAGAGAGCTGAAATTTGGTACATGGTGTTTTCATTGTACTAGCAAAAAAATTTCAAAAAGGACTAAATCAGGAACTCCTTCTTGGTGTTGCCATATAAATTTTTTTTTTTTTTTACGTATACTTTGAAAACGATTAATCCAAGACATTTTTATTGTACTAAAAACTTCTTGAGAATACGAAATCCTATAAAATTGGTTATAATCATTTTTTCTGTGCGACAAACCGTTCTAGAAATATATGCGAAAAACCACTTCAAAAATTCAACTTGCATAGATCGGTGACCTTACGAAATTTTGTACAGGCATTCATCTTGGGTATCATAAGAATTGGTCCTAGACAAATTCTAGCTTGTTTACTTGTTTGTTTCTGATTTTCAGCTTGTCTGATTAGATCTATGTGCCTTATTATCGCCTATTCATTATTTGTTTCATATAAACAGTCACCTTAAGGTCTAAACAGAATTGCAACTTTCACTGTAGATTTCGCTACAATGAACAATATTGATTGAAAACGTTTTCTTATATTACGACTACCACCGAAGTCAGTATGAAGTTCTGGTTAGAGATTAATTTTTGTAAAATCTCAAATATTATTCATAAAAAGAGTTAAGGGTTTGTTTTCATAGCACAGTATATTGAAAACATATTTTCACATACCCATACTATCTTCAAATTGTCTTTTTATCTGTTTGAGAATAGTTTCATTCAGAATTTGTTAATAAACGTCAGGCGTCTAGGTAAATCTAGGTTATGCCGAAGTTTATAAGAATTTGAAACATGTTCCATTGGAGAGCAATGGCTCAAATACCATTTGCCATAAGTTTTATTTACAATAGACCCAGTATAATAACAACCAGTTCTTGTATCCTGGTCAATTATATATAACTTTTTCGTTTCTGTATAAGATCATATAACAAGACTTTCTAGCACTGCTAATATTGTTTATGATTGACCATGACAATCAACATGAGATCATCGCTTATTACATTGAAAACTACCTTCAAGCAAACCGGTGTAGGCATATTATGATTTATTCGAATATTACTGAATATTACTATGATGAGCATTTTTCGTACGTTTGAAGGGCACAACAAGCACTATGATGACTTCTTCTTTTAGTTTTTGAGATACACTCCTGCGTAGGCTAATTACTGGTCACTGTTAATTGAGAAAGTATTTTGTGAATATTAGTGACTCGGCCAGCAGAGCCATGAAGGAATTAAGATTGCTGTTGGACATATCCTATATATAAGGTGGGGCAGATTGCAATCACTGATCTGGCGGGTGAATTGTGAAAAAACAGTCAAGATAAAAAAACAGTACATATAGCGCCATGTTTTGTTTTGCTTAACTTTTAAAGATAATATCGTACAAGTGGCTGCCGTGGCGGGCGATGCACGTGTTGAGCCGTTCAACACAGTTTTCATCCACCAGCATATCTTGTGGAATTCCGGTGATTACGTTCTCAATTGCCGCCTTCAGAGCTTCCAGCGTTCGAGGTGGAATTTTGTAAGCCGCAGCTTTGAGGTAGCCTCATAGAAAAACGCCACAGGGGTTAAATCCAGGGAGCAAGGGAGCCATGGAACACCCGCTCGTAAGGAGATCAGGAGACCGGGAAACATTTTATGCAAAATTTCGTGTGAAATGCGAGCAGTATGGGACGTAGCTCCATCCTGTTAAAACCAGAATACTTAAGCGTTATATTTTCTGTCATACTCTTCCATTTTGGGGCGTAAACTCACAATAATGCGCTGAAGTCACAGTTGAGCCTCCTTATCAGTGCCGGCCTTAGCTTTTTTAGCGCCCTGTTCAACTGATAAAGAGGCGCCTTTATTTTTCATTGTACTTACTATGCATGTGATGTCTACCATTCGTTTCAAAGAATTTGTGTTTCTACATTTATTAATCAGAGAAAATTGTGTTACTGTTCTTATATTTCAATGTATACAAGTTTCGCAATATTAAACAAATTTGAATTCAAATAGTTAGTACTACATTTAAGCCATTTCCACATCACCTTTGAGGTAGACTTATGAAGATGCACATCAGAATCTCTCATCAGAAAAAAATTAATCAAATATCGATACCTAAATTTGATATTCCATAAAAAAAAAAAATTTCAAGAGACATAATATTTTACATTTGTTGTTTTCCATAAAAACAGCTTAAAACTGTTTTTTTTATTAATTAATATACATTTCATGCCTCCTGTAAACTATTTATCTGATTTTTTAATTTAATTATTGGAAACGTCGGTTGAATAAACAAGAAATGAGAAGTAATGTACATCCCCGATGCGTTTTTTTTAGAGAGGTTTCCCCAATAGGCCTATTCCTCGAAAAATAAAAACAAAACAAAATTCTTATCATAATCAACAAAATAAATAGCAATTCAATAACATAATTATATGAAAAAATCCAAAATAACAAAAACGAATAAATAATTTGTTCTTAAAATTAAATTCCGAACGAATTACTTCATTTCACTGTTGGTGCCAAATCATTGGAACTGAACACGCCTTGCTTTCATCTTCGCGAATTCTCCTATAAGATCGTCGTACTGTAAAGCTTCCACTAAATCTTTTTCTATAGATAAAGTAGCTAATCCAACAAGTCTATCTTGAGTCATTGTTGATCTAAGGTAATTCTTAATTAATTTAAGTTTGGAAAAACTACGTTCGGCAGATGCTACAGTTACTGGTAAAGTATTTAAAATTTTAAGGCATATTACAACGTTTGGATAAATTGTATCTAAATAATACTCAAAAATAAAATTAAGTATATCTAAGCAAGACATCTGCTGGTTCACGAGAGGAGAAGGCGTTAATAACTCTTGATAAAGCTCCTCTGCATTTATATCTTTACTGCTATTGTTGCTTAATGCCTTTTCTACATTTAAACATAATTTTTTCAAGCTTTCTAATTCAGGAGCTTTATGTATGTTATATAAAAAGGAAAACAAGTTAACTGCTCAAAACGTTCATTGATTGATGTTATTGCTTGATCTAATATTTTAAAGTAGAAATTAACTTTAAATGCTTGTTTAGGATCTAATATGGGTTCATCTTTTTCTAGACCGGAATGTAGATTTATCTCGAAATTCACAAGGGATTTCTAAATTTATAGCAATGAGCTCTGCCTTTCTAACAAAGTCATTAAATTTCTCATCAGATCTAATTTCAATCAAAGTTTGTCTAGAGTTTTTAAGAATTTCTACGGCTGCAGCTATATTAATTTGCTTATTTTGTAAATATTTACTGGCTACATTAATATTTTCTAATATATAATACCAAACTAATAATGAACATATAAATTTAAATTCTAATATGTTGCCTCCTAATGACTCGGCAGTATTTTTAATTACTGTATCACCTGATTCAGAAATTTCTATAAGAGCTTCATATATATCACCTAAATTATTCTTTAACGGTCTTATTGCTTCTATTCTACTTTCCCACCTAGTTTCACAAAGAGGTTTCAAAGTTAAACTCGGAACATTCTTTTTATAAATATCCCATCTATTTGTAGAGCCAGAGATAAAAGCATATAAACTTTGGACAATATCAAAAAAATAAACTGCATCTAAACTACAATGGGCTGCATCATTAACAACTAAATTTAACGAATGAGAGGAGCATGGGACATAAAATGCTCTGGGTTCTATTTCCCTAATTCTTGTTTGCATTCATGAATTTTTTCCTTTCATATTTGAACCGTTATCATACCCCTGACCTCTGCAATTCGAAATTGATAATCCTAAACTATTAATCTTTTCTAGTACTATTTCTGTTAACCCCAAGCCACTTTTGTCTGTACATTTTAAAAAACCTAAGAAGCGTTCTGATATTATAAATGCATTGTCCACTTTATGCAAAAACCTAATTACTAATGTAACTTGCTCCTCCCGACTTATATCTGGAGTGGAATCAACTATTATCGAAAAGTATTTTGCCTCTTTAGTCATCTGCAATATTTTATTCTGAGCTGCATTAGATATCAGTTTGATTAACTCATTCTGAATATTCTTGCTCATATAACTGTATTGAGTCTCCTGACTGCTAATTCTTCTAAGATGCTCCGCTAAGACAAGGTCAAACTTTGCTACCATTTTAACTAAATTCAAGAAGTTTCCACTATCTACCTCATTTACACTATTAGATGTTCCCCTAAATGCCATAGATTGAGTTCCTAAAAACTATACAAATGCTACCATTCTACGAAGGACCTGATTCCAATGGTTAACCTCACTCTTCATTGCATTTTGCAAGCTTGAATCAATAGTTCCATTTTTGTTCAAACCTATTTCGAAAGTTTTCCAAGTCCTAAAACTTTCCATATGAATTGCACTATTCTCATGACTTTTCAGAGTTTGACTAATGTGAATCCAATCAGAAAATCCTGTACTTGATAAAGCTTGACTATTTCTAGTTTTAGAAAATAATTTACAACAAAAACAAAATATTACATCTTTTGACACAGAGTACACCAACCAGGAGCGAGGAATCCTATCTCCATTCGCAATAACCCTAGTATAAGATGAAACACTAAATTTTCTACCATCTTTTTTAGGAAAATCAAAATTCGTTATTTGTACAGGTCCATTTTCTACTAATAATTGAACTATACTATCTGTCAAAGAAGACCAGTTACCGGGATCACTAAACTGACATCCGAATGTTCTATTTATGTTAAGCGATGTATTTTGTGATGCTATATTTTCTGAAGCCTTATCTATATAAGTACTAGGTACCGGGGAATTTTTGGGAGCTACAGATAAAATTTCAATTTCTGAACTGCTTGGATTAGTTAAAAATCTATTTAGCCTACCTGCCTGCACTCCATCTTCAAGTTTTTGAAGCTTACGACGCTTTCTATTTTCTGCGCCGGAAGGTTTTCTTTTTACACCCGCGCCTAACATTTAAAACAAAAAGAAAACCACAAAATTGTCTAAAGATATATATATGTATATGTTTTAAATAAAACAATAACTATAATTTCAACTGAATTCTAAAAAATCCACTAAATATTCACTTAAAAACGTAAAAACGCACTTGTTGACTTGACACCAAAAATGAAATTGCCACACAGAAGTTTCCTTTCACACATGTAAAAGTTTAGAATCTGCAAAAAAAATCCGAATCCCACGACCCACGCAGGCGCACTTACAATGGGAGATTTGAGTTCAATCGCCAAATTACAAAAGGGCCAAATTGTAAACGCGCCTTAAATTTATTAGTAAGTACACACATGGAAGCACTCTGATATGAGCATGATTTTGATTTGAACAGTGTGTAGAAATGACAAATCTGCACAAAGTTACAAATGATGTGCTTTTCCTTCGCATTGCAACTCACCAAATTTCAAGTCTTGGGTATAGAAAAGTATAGTCACAGACAAATAACAACAACAATAACAAAAATATTTGTCCATGGTATGGTGAAAACAGAGAATGTTCACTAAACCTTATGTTGATGGTTGATGGCAGGCAACATATGTAAAATTTAATAATTTTGTCTAATCTTATCTATTAAAATGCAAATTTTTATTGATAATTTTCAAAGTAGCGGCCAATTTTATAACAAATTTTGGAAACTTCCAGGTTAAACATATTTAAAAAGTATTAAAAATTACAAAATTTCCCTGTGCTTCCATTATTATCTAATACACTTCTGTGCTTCCGTATTATGTACTTCTCAATACACAATGGTTCAAGTAACCGAGAAGTGGAAGAAAGCTACATGCAATGCCATATGAGCATGTTTGTATTTTGAACAGAATTCAAATTATTTTCTTCCTATAAAAAGCTTTGTCGCCCCTGTTGGTACTAATAATTCGTTCATGAGAAGGAGCAAACTTTGATTTTGAACAGAATGCTTTTTGAATTGCGAAGAAAGTTGAAAAGTTGATTTGTGTAGGTACTCGGTTTGTGGATGAAATTTCTTTTGTGTTTTATTTGATGTAGGGTTGCGGTAAAAGCACATTTTAAAAACTGTTCCGTCTTGGCTTGTGGATGAAATTTCTTTTTAGTTTTATTTGATGTAGGGTTGCGGTAAAAGCACATTTTAAAAACTGTTCCGTGAGATTTTTTTATTGTAAAGTTTGTAAGCCTTGTGCGAATTTATAATTTCAGGTGTTTAATTCTTTTTACAATGTGGTATTTTTGGCGCCCTCTGATTACAGCGCCCTGTTCAAGTGCACACTCTGCTCATATGATAGAGCCGGCCCTGCTCCTTATTCAAAAAATAAGGCCCAAGTATACTTATCCAGGACACAGGACACCAAACTATCACTTTCGGGCGGTGAAGCGGTCTGTGGTGCAGTTTGCAGTTTCACGCAGCCTTGTGGGCTCAATTCCTGGGCAATCATGATCATGTAGGTGGGCTCAATTCCTGGGCAATCATGATCGTGTAGGGGAAAGAACTGATGGTCTGTGTGTAAAATTCGCGTTATTGTTCTGGATGATATTCCAATGGCAGCGGCGTGTTTCCGTGGAGAACATGTTGAAGATTGTTCAATAGACGCCGTTACTGCTTCGATGCTTTCGGGAGTTCTCACACTTTTATGTCGCACGGCTAGTTTTTTAAGAACTGAAGAGCCTGTCGTCCTTGCATTAGTGATCCATTTCCGAATGAGTTTAGGATCAGGAACACTGTCGCTACAATTTAAATTGAACTGCCTGTGAAAGGCCCTCTGAATCGCCACTACACTTTCCCCGGTTTTAAACAACACATTGTTCACCTGTCCACCGCATTGTGGGTGACTAGTGAAAACGGCATTGTTACCCCGACTAATGGCCCTGCCCCAACCCTCTACCTACTCTCAAGCCCCTGTAGTGAATTTTTCGAACTAAGGACTGCATTCTGTCCCACCCTGTACCTATATATATATGTACGTGGATATGGGACAGTTAATACAAAAAGGCCCGGAATTATGTCCAAAAGATTGAAAATCTATTTGAAACGAATTTTTAGATTTTGTACTCATAGATATCCTTATTGCAACTTAATCATGTCCGCAATGCGAACTACAGGAAGCAAGGCAGTGGGACAATATAAAGTGTAATTTTAATCTTTCCACTGGAATATCTAAAAAAAACACGCATTCAGAACGACAATTAAATTTTTCTTGTAGTAAGGGGACCATAAGGGATGTCGCTACAAGCAGTTAATCAGTTTGTCCAACTTTTCGTTTAAATTTACTTTTGGTGGCGAACGAACCTCCAATCCTATACGTACATATATTTGTGGGAAACACGCATATACTGGTTTCATGAATTTCATCTCAATTTTTTTCCTAGTTAATTCGTCCGCTTTATATTGCCTGCAATATTAGTATTATACTCTGTCATGTCACCCAGATCGAGGTAACTACGTTTAAGTGCACCCGTTTTTGAGCATAGACCGTGTTTAGACGGATCAGTATACTGCCTCTATGTGACGAAAACTTGAAGGTAAAATGATGGTTGGGGCAGGAATGAACCATCACCCTACCTACAGATTTCGTGCGGCAGAGGCAGCATACTGACCTGTCCAAACTGGGTCATACCAGATTGGTTGACATCTGCTTGATGCTTGATATACTATCAAATTGATCTTGTGATTCTAATAGCTCCTTCTAATGCTTTCTAGAATACATATCCCAACCAACAGCATGTATTTCTGTTTGGAAGACCGTACTGGTTATTTCGAGAATGGCATATATGCTGATCTTTGGTCCTTGAATATATGTTTCACTCCTAACACACTCATCTGCCTTGGAGCTGATACTATATCTTGGGGTTGTGCTATCTACCACAAGTTGTAAGTCTAACTTCTTTTTGTATTTTTGGATACTAAGTTATCACAATCAAGGTTGCTGTTAAAGTGGTGCGATCTTGATACTCCAATATAATCTCAGCATTTTATTGAGTTGCGCATGTATTTTTTATATACATATATATATAATTTGTCCTCGTATTAGGCTGCTTAGGTTCAGAATAAAATCCTGACTTATTCAGTAGTAAATTTTTTTTAGCATTCCTATTTAGTTTTTCGTCTAGAGTTAACTCAAGAAGTTTTATTTTCTTGGAAATTTAATTTTTTCACCAAAGAGTCTGGGAAAAATGTCATCTGCTCTTGGTAATATGTAAAGTTGAAGTGAGTTAATTTTCCATTTGATCCTATTGGAAATAAAAAATCTTTAAAACGATTCTACAGTTTTTTTTTAAATGGGATACACCTATCTCAGTGAACTATCACTTTCCATGCGAGCACATGTAATTTTGGAGGATTTATTACAGAAAACTTTTGTATCATTGTTTGGTATTATCTCACCTGGGTCTTTGACTATAGTTCCTACTATTACCTACTATAGTGGCTGCGCTGACTAAAGCGAACTGATTTCCTCCCATATTATTTATGTTCAGAAAAATTCTGCAGAACTCATACTTATTATTTCTACAGGTTTTTATATACTGCAAAATTATAAAATTTCATATTTCCTGATATTTATCAGTTGGAATCTTAAAACTAGTTTTTAAGCATCCTATCTCCCGTTAAAAAATATTATTAAAATTTAGAAAAGCCTAAGAAAATCGTTTAAACTCGTGCATTTTGCCACCAGTATTTCTGTATGCTTTGAAAATACTATTTTCTATTAACTATATCATCATCATCCTAAGTGTAATCAATATTCATAGAACCATAAAATTTATAATATCAGAGCAGGGCAGAATTTCATTAAAGCGTGGCAAACAAATGCCAAGATGCATCGGTCATGCTAAAATAGCCTGAATGCCTTCTCCAGTAGAAATCGGCTGCGCAATCTTATCTTATCTGTGTATCCGTAACTCTTCCAGTTTTTCATTGTCCATTTTAGCTTCTACAGCAATCGTGACTTATTTTAACTGTGTTTTTTTTTCTTGGCTTTTGGTTTTGTTTTAATGTTTGCTATCGTTACAAAGAAAAAATAAATTATGTTGAGTCCCTACCCTTTCTTCCTTCGTTGCACCGCCGTTCATGTTGGAAGATGCAGCGAACCGTAGGTTTCTGCATTTAGATCAGACCATCCGTTCAGAGCGCATTTGCATACTTAGTAAGAAAAATAAAAATTCTCTATTCTTGTATATTTTATCCATTTACACAACATCACATGGACTTGTGGGTATATTTCGTGTTTGTTGGAAAAAATTGTCATGTTTATTTTAAGTTCAAGGATGCCTGCCCCAAAATGGACAGGATACGGCATGGTACAGAAATTTCGAATATATATTTACTTGGGATTGAAAATTCCTCGGCTTTGAAAAATAAATATCTCTTAGGAATGTTTTGTAAACAGTTCAACATTTTCAAAAGTATTTGAATAATTGCGTTTAAAAAAAAAAGTGTTGATCGTTGATTTCTTCTTGGATGATAAAATATCTTATCCAAAATAATAACGAAAGACGATATTTTGTTGTCCGCCATATTTTACCTTAAAATTCTCCATGAAATTAAGTAAACAATAAAAAATAAATGCTTTATGGCGCTCAGAAACAAATAGAAATATGTATGTAGGTAAACAGAAACTTTTCCACTCTCAGTAGCTTCCAAGTCAAAGTTAATTTTAAGCGTTTTTTATCGCCAGTCAGTGGTAGTAATAAACATAAAGATAAGAAGACACGATATTCGGAGGTAGCTAAAAAATTTCTTATCGTATTAAGATAAGACAAGAATGCAAGTAATTCTTTTTTTTTCATTGTATGCTACTACACCTTCAGATAAGGTGCGATATTTTTGTTTTTCCAAAATTGTAACGAAATATTTTATAACTTTGATTTTATTTGTTATTTTTTTTTTTCAATTTTCAGATAACTATTCTCATTAAAATGCCGACTGAAGGCTCAGCTGTGATCGAGGATCGTGCAATACCATTAGTACGATCATCACGGATCGATCAGTTCCTACAATCGCCAACAGGCGCAACATCAGTATCAACATCTAGCGTTGCAAGTGCAATGAGAAGTACATCAGGAGGTCGAGCTACATCGACATCCAGTAGTGCCAACTATGATGCACAAATAGCATATCAACATCATTTAACTGCCGGAATATTGAATAATACACCGCAGCATCATCATAGAGAGACATCTGCTTTTGTACCTGTCCTACCATCGAGAAGTTTGCGTGGTCCATCAATATATTCCAGTATGATTGATGGAGGTGATCAACTAAGCAAAGATGGTGCAGCGAAAAGAGGATCAAGCTATGAATTAATTGCCATGATGGCAGACAAGAGAAAAGAGTTGGCACTTCGAGAAGCTGCTGCAATGCTATTACCTCGACCAGGAGTAAATCCTGGACAGGGTCCTGCACCACCACCAGGTATTTATCCGCCACCCGCTTTTCTTGGTGGTCCCGGACCATCACCCACAGCTCCCGGAACATTCGCATTTCCTCCATCTGCTGCAGGCCTTTTTCCACCCGGTGTACCGCCCGGCATGCATGCCGGCCTCGACAGAAGATTATTGCGTGCACCTGGACGTGCATCACGTCCAAAAAAGCAATTTATATGTAAATTTTGTAATCGTCAATTTACCAAGTCATATAACCTGCTAATTCATGAGAGAACACACACTGATGAACGACCGTATTCGTGTGATATTTGTGGTAAAGCGTTCCGTCGACAAGATCACCTGAGGGATCACAGGTATGTACAATTAGAAAATTTTATCTTGACGAAAATCTTTTACAATGTTTTATTATGATTGTGTACCTATATCATATACCATCGATCTGAGCTAGTATTTCAATTGGTCACCTAGAGCAAAATCAGAAGATTTCACGAATCATGATCATAGACATTTTATACATAGCTAATCTGTGTGATCAATGGCCGCTGAAAGAGTTGCTCTGAAATTTTTTTCGGATGATCTAAATAATAATTTTGCAGTTTTAATATATTTATAAGTGTTGCTGATGACGGACGAACAGGCAGGCATACAGTTAGTTAACTTAGACATACTTCTGAGACTTTCGACCTATGGTGAAAATCTAAAAATTAACCCTCGAGTCAATTTCAAAATCCATTGTATTTATGTGCGCGCACCATGATGTGTACCACGTTGAACGATCGATCGATCGATCACAATTCGATCGCTTTGCAATAAAATTGATTTACAGATATCTTCTGAATTTTTACTTCTCGTTTTCTCTTTGCTGATTATACCAGCTCGTCTTGATCGAGATTTGGGTAGACGTTTGATTACCTGAGTATTTTGCTCGACACGATCAGATCTGATCGCGCTAAAAAAAAACATGGAAATGAGATGATTTTAATATCAGAAAATTTTATAGATTTGCTGGGAAGACTTTTATTTTATCCCTGGTGGCAATTACGTTTCAGAATATTTTTCATGCGGTTATGTCAATGATGATATGCATCTGTTTCACTTAGCCTTGTGGCTACAAATGCATGTATATATATATATGTATAAATACAAACATACCAACGAGCATTGTTGTATAAGAAAAAAAATAATGATCTAATTTCGTTCATTGTAATTTTGAGGTTTCTTATATACCGCTTGATTGAAGGGTGGTGCCCTGCGCACTGGTCTTAAATTGAGCGCGCATACTTTATTGCAGCTGGACATTCCTGATTACCTTATAATTTTGGCCGTGTAATGTCTAGTGAGTGATGTTGTCGGCAGTTAATATGATATCGTTTAAGGGTTGATTATCAGGAATTTTATTATGTTAACGGACAAACATTTGATTACTTTTGCGGTAAGTAAATATAGGTGTAATGGGCTATAATGTTATCCGTGGTATGTTTACGTAGTTAGGTATATGCTACTGATACTAATCGTGTACTAAATAAATCTATTAATTACTCAAAAAATTTCAGATTTACAATTTGAAAATGTAGTAGCTTACAGAAATTACACATTGTATGTGAGTTTAGTTAAAGGTAAAAATTAACTGTAGTTTAATAAGATCGGTTGTAAATGTATTCATCTTTCTTTTTCCGTTTTGAAAGTATTATAAAGGGGTGAAAAAATTCCTGTTAAGCATAACTTTGAATATCTATTTGGTGAATTGTACCCATGTTGATATGAACTGCAGCTCTGATGTAGCAGCGAGTTCGCTTGTTACAGCATCGACTTCTCTATTAACGAGCAGGGAACTGTCTTGAGGAGTTTTGATATTTATTAAGCAAATAATTATCTTGATGGGTTTTGCTGCTGTTGAACAGGAAACTATCCTATCGAATAGGGCCAACGATCGCGGGTAGCGACGTCTTCTTGGATCTTCAAAGTTAGAGGTAAGAGAGAATATTTTTACAAAAAAACTGTCCTGCCAAATAACGCCAACGATCGCGAGTAGCGACATCTTCTTAGATTTTCTAGCCAAAGCTCGAGGGAAGAGGGAATAAATAGCCCATCCAAATCCACGTACTGGTCTCAGGCATTGAAGCTAACCTGAAATAAAAAGTAATCTGGTTGATGTGCTCTGGGGTTAGATAGCCAGAAGGATAGCTGTCATATTGTCCTAATGACAATCTCACCAGCTGGCTTGCCGAATTTGGAAATTAATTTTGCCAGATTTACAAAATGGTTATTAGTTAAGTGTTCGGAAATGGCACAAAATATCGCATAAACATATGGTGGTATGCAATTAAGCATTCACCATACAATAATCTTCCGGTGAAATTGTGACAAGTACTTCCGTAGAATGAGGCTACTATTTTCTTTGTTAATGCTTCGTAAGCTTGGATTGATTTATGATTTCCTTAGAATATTGGTTCAATTTCTTAAGCATTTTTTGTCGCATGGATTATCTAGAGAATTTTGGTATGAAATAAATTCATAGCGAATTTAGTCAATATGAGAATTGAGTGTAAAAAGTTTTCATATTGACTAAATTTGCTATGAATTTATTTCATAGCAAAACTCTCTATAAAATGCTAGTCCCGCATAGGGCTAATCTTGCTAGGCATTCAGGTAAATATACTTAGTATTTCGTCTCGTATAGAATTCATATTTAAAAATGATTTTAAGTGCATATATGTTCGCTTTGACATATTATCGGCAGACAGGAACCAAGCCGTACTGATGAGTATTCCTGCTGATACTAAACGCCTGCTTTGGCATAGAAATTTCTTTTTTTAAATATTTTTCGTTTGTAAAAGAAATTTTTCCACGCATGGATATCTGCCCAGGTGGCCAGGGATTACTCGATATCTTTGCAGGTGAACCTCAGGTTTTCTCAATCAGCGTGTTCCGTAAAGCTTTGATTATTTCTGAGACGACCACGACGGTAGTTCTTCTCGTGACATTCATCCTTGTGTACACAACCACAACTCGAAAATTTTCGTAAAATAAAATTTCGTGTCGATTCAATTTTTTAACGAAATGATTTTTTGTGTTTTACCTCGTAGACAAATCTATCAGAATATAATAAATTTCAAAGAATAAAACAAAAAAAATAACATTTCCTTGCATGAAGAATCACAGAACTTAAGACTAGCTGTTTGTAATACATTTTTTTTTATCACAATCATTTGTGGTATCTTAAAAACTCTTTACAAATATTTATCTTTTCTCCAATATAATTACGACAGTTTTATAATAGTAATTCTCAAGTTAGCATACCTCCCCTACAATTGAAGATTACGCCGGAAAACTGTTGATTTACTCAAACTAAATAGCACTCTTATCTAGTTTTCTTTAATCTCATTAAAACTAAGCCTGCCAGTATACTTTTTTTGTAATTTTCTCATGCAGATATATAATATATGATATAAAATGCATATAGTTTACGATTCCCATAAAATTCAAGAAACATACTTAATACCCAAGAAAGAAAAATTAAAAAAATTAAAATTAAAGAAACACATTCTTTACACGATTCAAATCGAAATGCTGTCAATGATCCAAGAATGTTCCAATAATACTTTCAAAATCGACTCGGAGCATAAAAAAATATAAATTTAGATAAAATAAGATTATTATCCAGCCGAAACTCGTATACAACGGAAATTAAGAAGTTGCATTTTTTCATCACACCCTTAAGGATAAACCCAGATAAAGATTAAGCGCATCATTAAAAGCATTTAATTATAACATTGCAGCAAGCAGGAATGGTTCACGTCTAACCGGTGTGGATAAATATATACTTGAATTAGTGAAACTAAAACGCCTCAAGACAGGAATCACTTTAAAGATATGCAAATAGGTTTAATTTTTCAATCATTAAGAAATGTTGTTTTCTTTCCTCGCCCAAATGAACGTATAGGTTAGGTAGGTACCTTGCACCTATATACCTATAATATTTGGGGACTTATCGCTAAATGACCGTAAGCGAACGAAACATTTTGAACGCTCGTGCGACTTTAACCCGATAAAATTTATTTATATGAATCGAAACTGTCATTCGATTTTATTTTAAAATAATTAATGCCATAAATTATACTGGGGCTATCTTAATTAACGTTAACATAAAATATGCTATGGATGCGTTAAGAGAGAGAGAGAGAGAAAAGAAAAAAAAAGAGTTCAAATCTATATATGTACCTTTGATGATAGTTTTCTATACATACTTACATATTATATTAAAAGTGGTAAGCTAAACATGACGATACGAAAAAATGTTACAAAAAAAAATCAAATATCAAAACGCTGAGCTTGCTGCCAACACTACGAACTTTTACTTGTTTGGACGCGGATGGGATACTTTTTACAGGGCATCAGAAAGTACTTGCGCGCCTTCGGATGTTGTTTTTATTTGGTACACATCTTAGAAGAATGTCCATTAAAGTTTCGTGGCAAAGAATGAAAACCGGTTCGGGAAGAGGTTTTTTGTTTGTCCCTCATCGGTTCTTGTTTTTGTGAAAGACGAGAAGATCTGGCCTCCAGCATTTACCTATTATATACCTACATCCGAAGTGTACCAAAGGTTTCTTCTTATGAGGATCGCGAGGCGACATAATGATGAACACATGTGTGTAGTACCTACGTACATTATTTCATGCCCATATTATATATTTACATACATATATATTAGCTCGTATGTACATACATATATTATATATATGCAAACAGGGAACAGAGGGAATATTTGATTGCTTGAAGAAAACACTTGACTCATCGGACTGTTCTTAGCGTTTGGCTCTCTGCATGCGGTCAAAAGATTGCAGGTACAAGTAAAAGTCCTTGATGTATGTACCACTGTACAAAGTAATTATACTTAATTTTCCGATAATTATAATACAAAACCAGAGCCAGCTCCATTTTATCTTGTATACCGCAGTTTTCTGCACACAGAAAATGATCTTATTACATGCATCACGAGAAGATACATTTTCTTATATATAAGTTTATATACGAGTACATATATAGGATACGATCGCGTCTTTCTTCGTTTTGCTTTAGATTGCAATCACGGGATTTAAAAATGCATACGAGGTTTCATCTATACTAGAATATATCTGCTACAAGAACATCGCCCTCATCTGGTGAAGAAAATTAAAATTCAGAGTACGTCTATTACGTGCCTTCCAGGTATCCAAGATATGTTGTTTGTGTTCTTTTGGCCTTGCTCAGTCATCCCTTTTAATGGATCGCAGCGATTCGTTGAGATTAAACCACTTAAGGCCTGCAGTATCCTAATACATAATTACACAAAGAAAAAAAAAGTTTATCGATTATTATATAGTTATTGCAACATTTTCCAGTGTTTTTTTACTTTGTTGTAATGCGCATGATCATTATAATTAATATGTTAATAAAGTGCTTTAAGGTTTCATTTAGAACGTGATGCTAGTGCGAACCGACAGTCATTCTTTTTAAAATTTATGCAAATATTTTATGTTTTGCATAAAATTATAATTCCCCTACAGAAATTTCGTTAGGTATGTTGATTGGTAGATTGTCGCAATTTTCTTTTACACTCTAGAAAGATAAAAGTATTTTTATGTAGGATAATAACAATTTGAACATGAACTGATTTTTATGATGAATACTTCAACAAAATTGACGAAACTTCTTTTAGTTTATTTTTAAGAATAATAATAAAGAATTAAGTGCTGTACCTTGTCGTACCCCGAGTAAAATATTTTATGAGTATGTACTTATAGTATAATTTGTGTCCTATACCTAAGCGTTGCTGGGTAAGTTATCTTATGAAAGGTGATAAAAAGACTCATAAATTAATAAGAATACTCAGAAATTTCTTATATTCCGATACGAATGTAATGAAACTAGCTATCCATAATGAATGTAAGTGTACAATAGTTTAGAAAAATACAAAACTAATTATGATTAAATTGAAATCTAGGTAATCTTACTGATGATAAGCTATGAAATCCGGATATTCTTTAAATCCGCCGAATCTGGGGTGTCCTTAAGTTCACCAAATCCAAATTTTTCCAAAAGCTGACAAAACTTACCGTCAAATTTGGATTGGGTGAAAATGCGGAATAATTATTATTTCTTGTTAAGTACCTAGAACTTCTTTTTCCACATTATACCTACTTACCAAATGCCACGTTTCATAATGAATTAAAGTTGTAATATGGAATATATATAAAATACATATGATATTACCAGGTTTGGATTCTTCAACAATTAGAGTTGAGAAATTTTAGCAAATATATATATTTCAAGAAGTTATACATAGAAAGTTTTTGTAGAAGCGTACATAGTTGTAAGTACAGATAAAATTATCCGCATGGGCACTCCCCAAGGTGGTGTTTTATCACCTGTATTATGGGTGTTCATTATGGATGACTTCCTGTCAATACTCACCCGGATGGGGTATAAGGTGGTTTGTTATGCATATAACCTTGTGATATTAGTCACTGGTAGTTACTAGTCTGTATTCTATGGACTGGTGCGAAACGCAATCCGACTAATCATAGACTAGACTGGGATACGGAGTTTGGATTATCCATCAATCCACTGAAAACAGATCTATGCCTTTTCACTAAGAAAAGGAATATGCCCAGTCTGAACCTCCCCTACATTGGCTCTACACGTTTGGAAGCTTGGAAGCTAAGCTAGAAACCACACCTCGAGAATAGAGCAAATAAGGCCCTTATACCCTTGGCAATGGGCGGCAGAACTATAGGGAGAAAATGGGGACGCAAACCACGGATGGTCTTATGGATCTATACTAGCGTCATCCGACCCATGATAACCTATAGTTCTGTGGTGTGGTGGAAAGCAATTCATTTCGACAACCATCGCAAGATATTGGAAAAGATTCAGAGACTGTGCCTTCTTAGCGTAAACGGCGCCCTCAAGTCAACCAGCACTCGGGCTCTCGAGGTTACCCGCAACATACACCCCGTGCAGATACACATAAATAAGGGGGGGGGAGAGGGTATCAATGGCAGCGCTAAGGTTACATCTCAATCATAACTGGATTCACGCTAGAGCAAGAGTTCCGCATGAATCCATCTTTAAGATTGTGCAATCGATCGCTCGTGATATCAGCAGGGACAGCGACCTCCTTCTAGAGACTATAATGAAAAGCTAATTCAAATCAAAAATTCCATTTAGCGCAGATTGGGCGTCACACTCAGTACTTCAACAATTAACAAACCCTATTGTTTACACAGACGGCTCTAAAGCTGAAGAAAATACCGGAGCAGGTATTTTCTGTGAGGAGTCTCGTATGGAAATCGCCCTACACCTTGAAAGCTATGTTACGGCTTTCCAGGCGGAAGTCAAGGCCATTTTTGAAGCGGGAAGGTATTTCTTCAACGCGTATATAGTGAACAAGGAGATTGCCATCTGCTCGAACAGCTAAGAGGCTGTAAAAGTCTTGTCAAAACAAACCCTTTGTAACATCAAAGCTGATATTGGAGTGCAAAACCACCCTAAATTCCCTCTCGCTGTGTAACAGGGTACTCGTCGTCTGTTTGCCAGGTCGCAGCGATATCAGCGGAAACGAAAGGGCGGATGAACTCGCTCGCATTGGAGCAACCTCAGAAGAATCATCCTCTTCAATCCGGATTGCACCAAACATTCTTGCATCTAGAATTTCGGCCTGGGCTGACTGAAAACACAGTCGCCTTTGGCTGGAGGCTCCCTCGGGCAGAACTACTGAGGAACTGTAGGGTAAACCTAACCCAAATCTGACGAAAAAGATATTGGGACTGAGCAAGCCAACTCTGAGAACACTTGTAAAATTCTCACTGGCCACTCTTTTCTCAGGGTCCACCTACACAAGATAAGACTTGTTAATGATCCTATATGTAGAGGATGTGGACAGTAGCCCAAAACCGGGACTCATTTCTTGTGTCACTGTTCGGCTCTCTCCGAAAAGCGTTACAGATTCCTTGGCTCACACCTTCTGGTAGAACTGTACGAGGCAGCAGGGAGGGTTGGGGACCAATTCTGAATTTTGTTAAAGCATCCTGCTCATGAGTCTAGAGAGTGAACAACCTCTATTCAATCCAGCCATCCATCCAAGTACAGTTATAGAAGTATAACCAAAGATCGCTACTTTTACTAAGCTAAAATTTATTTCTGTTGAAGACTCAAGACATTAGGCCACCAGCAATCTTAGTTACAACCCTATATAACACGTTCCAAAAAGTTTTAACGTTTGCTTTAAAGTCACGTTTTAACTGAGTATTTAATACTATGAAAAATGTAACACAAACACAAGCATCAAGCAAAACGAAATATACGTGTAGTAAATAAAATTCGGTTATAATCGTGCTGTCGAATTCCCACTAGAATTGTGCTCTGTATCATTCTTAAATCTGTTTGCACCGTATTCTTTATTCGTAGAGCTTCTATGTATGTTTACTACTAATACCTACTCGGCAAGATCTATTAACAACATTCATTTTATTAAATTCAATCTATAAAGAAATCTTTCTACCATTTGGAATGAACCAGTATTTACCTATAAAATTAGGAATAACACAAATGCAAAATTATCAAAAGACTTGTTTCTTTTTTTAAATAAATATATTTGCATTTGCCTCTGAGAGAGACAGAAAAACATTTTTTTTTTTCATATACAAAACTGGCATTTACTGGGCACTGGCCCTCATTGCTTGCATCATAATAAGCCAAAAGATGGCACCATGAGTATCGAAATAAAAAATAACTTCGATCAATGAATTGAAAACAATTTTTATTTTTGCCTCAATTTGCCGAAATAATTTTGTGTTTTTTTTTTCATTCATTCATGAATGAAAAGTTCTTGTTCCCGAATTTTTGTTGCTGCAATTAATAATTTTGTACTTATATACCTACTCTGCTTTTGTTCCGCCGTTCAATGTAATTTCTTGTAAGATATCTCACGGATTATAACAAAATCATAAAGACCACCGATTATTTGCTAAATTATATAAATCATGAAAAACTAAATTGTAGCAATTTAAATAATCTTTACATAATTTTTATAAAGTGTTTAAATGTACACTAATACATAAATGGAAGTGTAATAATTTTTCGTGATTCCAAATTAAAGTGGAGCATGAGCATTAAAATTATTCCAACTCAGTAATCAAAAACTGCGCAGTTTTCATTAAGCATATTACATATATGTAACCAACTGAAGTGAAACTTTTAATTTTCGGCTCATTTTGGTAGAGTAACTCTGCCTGAGAAAAAATTTTAGTATAAAACTAAAAGCAATATGAACCAAATATGGATGAATAAAATATTGTATATTCTAATTTCTATTATAGGATTATGTGTCTACTTGCTTCCTTTCTCAAAAACTAAATCCGGTTGAGTAAAAGTAACATCTGATATGGTTGATGTAAAATTTTGCGATATATTAATATGTGACAAATATTTTAAACAAGAAACTTGAAGAAACATGCAAAACGAAAATATGTCAAACCAAATTCAGTTATAATCGTTCTATCCCATGCCATTAAAAAACAAAAAAAAAAAACTCATGGCAATCATGCATGCTATCAGTCAAGCTAAGATTCAACAACAAAAATCAGAAAAATGCCTTTTATTTCAAAATCTCTCATTGTTTTATTTTCGTTCTTTATTGGTCAACTCATATACATCGTTATTAACATTTCCATTATTGAATACACTCTATAGATAAATCCTCTCTTTATCTGTTGCCGAATGGGATACCAGAGCTTACCAATGAACTCACTTGTTTCTTGTTTGTATTCGCTATGGTCTCTGAGAGAGCGAAATTTTTATTTTACATAAACAAAACTGAGCGGTGAAAAGCAAGCACTTTTGACTGAAATTTTTACTTCTGCATAGAAAAATGACTTTCATCATATACGGGCCAAGAGATGGCCCCACAGGTATCGAAATGTGAAATTATTTCAGTCAACAAATTAAAAGCAATTCTTATTTTTGGTTCAAATTTTCGGAAATAATTTTGAGAGTTTTCAAAGTTTTCTTTTTTACATATTAATAAGCAAGAATTAACAGTAAATTGTCTCCCAAGTATTTCGCAATTATTAATATTTTTGTGCTTTGCTTTTCCTTAATCAACCTATTAAATTTAATCTTTTTTTTTTTTTTAATATAAATTCGAAATTTCCCTTAAAAGATATCTGAGGGATATTAAAAAAGTTATAAGCAACACAAAGTATATCAGTACAGGTGCATCATTCACGGGTATCAGGTCATGTGTATGTATCCTATATATAGCCTATCACATTCAAAGAAAAATGTTTCTTTCGTTATATCTAGTTACAGTTGCTTCATGCAGAATGACTATTGAAAAGGAGCCAGTACATAATTTGAATTACTTCACTTACTACCTTCCAAACTAGGCCTGATTAATTCGAATTTTTAGAAATTTTCAAATTTGTAATCCTCAAATTTGGATTATTTATTTTTCTTTGAAACATTGCGGATTTAAGGATTATCTAGACTTACCATTTAGCCATTGCATTAGATTTAAAATTACTTTGGTGTGGGTGATTCGCAAAGATTCGGAATATTTTTTATATATACATAAAAGAATAACTAACAATTTAATTTCATCGCCTTAGCGTGTACACTACCGTGTATATGGAAAAACTATCCTCAAGACTGTTTGCACCATTTTCACCACAATTTGGTAGTTATAGTGATAACTGACTACTAAACTGAAAATAGCATTTTGAAATCCCTCGTGAATTCCACAATTAATTTTTTTTAGCACTTTTAATTCGCACTCACTATTATTAGTTACCATATATTTGTTAAACCATTACTAAATATAGAAATTGTTAAATTAAATCATCGCCAATTTTAACATCAGATTTTATCTTAGCTTCATTTGCCATTATCTCCTCTGCACACTGTCCAAAAGTTGAAAATTCCAGATGGAGTCTATTAGTTTTCCATCAAATTTAAAAAAAAAATCTTTTATGAAAACCTTCCTTTATTTTCAATTCAAAGCAGCATACATCGATCAAAATTCCACCACCCTCTCCCTCTGTCTCATACATAAGATTTCAAAACCCTTTTATAATCTGAATATAATATGAAGGCATTCCTTGGCTTTATCTCACACAATCGATGGAATGTGCACTCTTATTCTCGAACCTGAACGTAATGCCAATTCACAACGTCATTAAAAATGCATCGTCGTTGAATGTGTAAATCGAAAGGGTATGCACTATGTACATATGTATGTATGTAGGACGACAAAGAGTGTACAACGTTAATTAGTGACCAAGTGCTGAATCTGGCGGCAACACTCTAATTAGTGGCGTTTTGATGTTCATTCCCATATGCGGTGGCGTGGACAAAACCCAGCAATACAAAACTGTCGGCAAACTTATAATTCAAGCACTTTTAATGTTGGCACTTCTCTGCTGAATTGTGAGACTCAGGATTAGCTATGCTCTTATGCGGCTAAAGTAACAGCTAGGTATATATATGTAGCTACTATACATACAGCACCAACGGCATCAAAATTTACTTGATGGGCTCATGAAAGTGTGGGATATCACTAGGTAAGCAAGCAATCTTCAGGTGGTAAGAGCTGACAGAAATTAGAGTATGATGATCTTGAGAGTTTTTTTTTCATCTGCATACATTATCGGGAATAAATAAGGACAAGAATATAAAAAAATCTGAGTACACTTACACAACATACATATATAACACAAAAAGATAAATACACAATCTTTTGTAAATAAAAAAAAAATCACGTAAAATTATAACCAATCATTAAAAACCCGATTGGTGGCGTGAAAAAAACGTCCAGATTTCATTAACAAAATGCACACCCTCAAGTCAGTCGCGCCTTTAATTTTCAGTCAGCATATATTATATGCACGATGCATGGTCATTACTCCTCACTGTTGCAGTCATGGTCATTTTGTCTGTATCAACAATAAGAACAACAACAAAAACAGAAAGACGAAACGAAAGATCTTACATCCAAGAAAAGTTCATTTTGCAGAAATCACCTGCTTCTCTCTCTTTCTCTTGTTCCCTCAAAAGTATGCTTCGATCCGTTTTGATTATTCTCTACCTTGGAAGGTGCTCTGTCTTGAGGCTAATGTTAAAAATAATTATATAGAATCGTTCTGGTCAATAATGCCGACAGCATACTATTGTAGATCAACTTGGCATCATCGTCGTCGGTCGTTGTTGTTTTCCTTTAGCTATAAATATAAACAACAAAAAAATAAATAAAAATAAATCAAGTAATCTAAGCATCTATACTACGCGCACTTCTGAAGAATCCTCATAAAAGTAAAGATAAAAACAAATCACGCCCCACATAGGTAAAGTGATTTTGGTAGATGATGATGATGAAAATGAAGTAAGTAGTTGAAGGTCCAAAGAAATTCTGAATATAAAATGTTACCTTATATGTGGACTTCAAAACTGGCTCGATGATTCTCATCAATTAAGAATTAGTTTGAATCGGTAAAGTAAAGATAAAATAGAAAGCAACTGCTTATTTCTGACTAATTTATTTCTATTATTTCTGATTTTTTCGTTTCATCATCAGTGACTATAATCACATTAGAATAATTTACTTGAACCTATATTGATTAGGTACGGTTTGAAAACAATCACCGAACAATTCTTTTCGTGGATCACTCTGTCATTCTGTATCTGTTACTCTAAAACCAATAAATTTGCCAGATTTTATGAAATTCTTAAGGTTGGTCTTAAAGTGTCATAATTTCAAAGTTCATTTACCCGTAATACTTACCATCTTTTGACTGTAGTTGGTGCCTTGCGTACATACTGTGATAAGTCACATTAACCGAAGGCTTAGGGTTTCTTAATTTTAATGTAAAAAAATGACATTGAGGACGCGTTTTGAGAGAAAATAAAAATTATAGTCAAAATGATTGAAACAGACTTAAAGTTTTTTTTTTAAATTTCAATTTTGTTGACCCATAGTTTCAAAATATTCCCTCTATTTTTAGGGAGAAAGTGTTATGGACCATTGGAAAGCTCCAACTCACGAGTATATAATAAATTTTAAATCATTATAATTATTATAGGGTGATTCATAAAATAAGAAAGAAAAATCTTTATCCCTCTCCTACTTCTTAACATCGTCTATCACCTGAATCATTCCAAAATTGATCTATATCACTCTGTATGCGAGACTTCTGGCCTACATCTTTGCCGGTTATATTTTCTGGCTAAGGTTTTCACGGAGCACATACCTGATCAAGTGCTTAATTTTATTGAAGGAGTCGCCCACTTTTATCGAGGTATCAACTTGGATGTTCTTCTTTCGCTGTGTGTTTAATAAAAACTTACTATCTGACCACCACCAACAGGTGGAAATCATAAACGCAATTTTAAATAAAATTTCCTTACTTGATATTCCACAAGGCTCAATTTTCGAACCTGTATTGTTTTGCTTTTACATTTATCACCCACTATGCTATTAAAATCATTTATTTATATTAAACTAGAGTACAAAGAAGGGGACTATAACTAGTAACTCTCCCTGATTGGTAAAGTGCAAAAAAAATCTTTTATAAAGTGTGATAGCTGCTTATAGTTCTCAGCGGAGTGTGAAGATCAAAACACGCCAGTTGATCTCTCTGAGGCATAGTCATATGTATAACTGCGCTTTCAATGCCAACAGAAGTTTTTTTATTTGCTTATTGCAAAATGATCTATCTATCTATCTATCTATCATTCTCAAGAAAACTCATTTTTCCGAGGGAGTTCCTACTTTAGAAAATCTTTCTTTCAAAAAATTTTCGCGGTCAAATAAAAGCCACTCTCTCTCGAGAATATATCAGATTTCGTCGTATACTCCTTTCCTACCCATTATTGGAGAAAATTCGATTATAATAAAATTAATGCAAATGTTCATCTGCAATAGACGGCAAAATAATGAGGTGCTCGTATCTCGGAAATTTTATGACTTCAAGAATATTGTTTTCATTGGCTGCCTCTTTTTGGTTACAATTTTTGGTCATTTTGATAATTTTTACGATCACTTTCGGCTAATTTACTGACAATTTAGTGATCTTCGAAGTATCATCGGAACAAGTATAAGATAAAAGGTGAAGCTAATAAAACAACTCAGTTATTTCATTGGTGTATTATACCCAGGTTATGCTTTGGTAGTATATATATAATGCATATTTACCATCTCCGGTGTAGAACTTGTAATCGCTGCTTTGTTTTTAGTTGTTTTAATTTTTTATGGTCGCTAGCTCTAATGCGTTCATGGTTCAGTGGTCCAGCAGCCATTAATATTCTGTCTCCAGACATCACAGTCGGTCGCGCAGTCGCTGATGCTGTTGCTGCTGCTGTTGCTGCTGCTGTTGCTGTCTCTCTGTGGTGTGGAAGTCGTTTGTTGTAACTTGATGTGGCATTCCAACAGTTCATGAACGGGTCAGAAAAATTTTCACAAAAAAAAAAAAAAAACTAAATAAAATTCAGTCGGGAACGTGACAACGATATTCAGGTTTACGCGAAAGCAAAATTCAAATGGAATTTTTCTGGCTCAGTTAATGTAGCTGCTAAAATTTTCTGAACGAATTTCTTTTTCGTCTTTGTATATGTATCTGGCACAAAGTTTACAGAATGCAAATCAAAATTATTAAGCAGAGAAATATTTTATGAGTTTTCGATTTAATTAACAAACTTCTCACACTTTCTGCAGCTTAGCCAAGCATCTCATTAGTCTGCTATTCACAGGTGATCAATATATCGATGAATATTACCATGTGACGTCACATTTAGTATTAAAAGTTCGGTAATGATTGCGATTTGGAACTTTCAGTCACATATGCATGCATGAATGAGAAAAGTGTACCTATATCGCTTACAAGAAGGATGTAAAAGATCTTTGTTACAAGTTTAGTGCGATTTGTTTATTTTTATAATTAAAATGAAGCTAAAAATTGGAATTTTGCGAAAAACTATTTTTACCGTATCAAGCCATTTTCAAGTTATAAAAGCTATCAACTTTTCACTAAGAAACAATAATAATAAGCCCGGACTACCTTGGGCTTATGTTGTCTATATTATTAGTAATTATTAGTAATATTGCATGGGTTCTTATGGAAAAGTTGCTAATAATTAATTAGTAACTCGTCGTAGTGCGTAAATTACAATTCATATGGAAATATTATCTGCAAGTAATTTTGAATTTGATTCCTTAGCTTTCCAAAGGTGCTCTAATTTTTTTACTTTTCTTAATACAACTATGTGGCTCTGTTATTTTTGGTTTATGTGAAAATTCTATAGTTTTCAGTTAATCAAGTTGACTATTTTTGAGAAGTATTTGCATATAAACGACATTCTCGCTTAATATAGAAATATAAGCGACGACGTTTTAAAAAGTTAGAATTAATCGCTACTAAATAATGGCAGGGAAACTATAGCTTTTGATATTATTATCAAATAGAAGCATATAACTATCATAACAGATAGCCGGGTCGCTCTTATTGTCATAAGTGGCCCTCGGATAAAAACCAAAAATGTTAATTCCAATCTTTTCCACAGATTTTGAATCAGCATCTCTGAAAATGCCTTCCCTATGACAAAAGAATATTCCTTTAGTCACTATCATCTCGTCTAAAAAAATCATTGGTTTTCTATCAAAATTGATTTCAAGGCTGCGGAATATATATTAATCGAATGGTGCGATGTCCTGGGAATATGATTGGTAGGACATCATCATTTACAATCCAAACTCTTTCAAGCTTTCTAGCATTATCATCACCATATGTGGTAGAGCGTTATCCTATCATTGAAAATCAAAAGCGGCCAATTTCTTCCAACGCTGAGTTAACCCAATCGAGCTGTTCGAATTATATCTACTTTGGTTTTGGCTTAAGAGTTCCCCTTTGTCTATCCACTACTGTTGGCGCTTGACATTTTTGTTTGAATTACATTTTATTTGGGCGATTATATGCATAAACGCAGAAAATTAGCTTCGAACTAATTTGCAAACCTCCACTCTATATATACCATATCTATAGTAAAACATCCTTATCGAATTCAATAGATCCTCCAAGAAGCGAGGCTTTTCTAGTACGCAGTAATTTTCAGCTTGGAATACTTTAGGTACACTCATATAAAACGAAAAACTTAAGCGACGAACTTATATTACAAATAAAAGATCCAACAATCAATTATCACTTTTAAAAACTCACATTGTTGACTGCATAAAATCTCTGACACCAATGTTGGCATTGGATTAGGTACATATATTTACTCTCACCATACACCAATATTTCGCACATCCTTCGATGCGTTATTGCCTTTATTGAATATATTAACCCATAATATTGCGATTGTGCTCAATTGTCACTTATGTACTTGAAAACCCAATAGCCTGTCTTCAAAAATTTCACTTAGAATACGGAGAAAGTTCAAGTTGAAGCTAGCTTTAATTAGTTACAATTGGATATCTTCCCTATCTCTTATGAATGGGGTTGTACCATCTTGTTTTATTTTTATTAAAGTTGCTGCTCGACATTCAGTGGTAATATATTTGAAATTCTCTCTAAGATTAGTCTTGTAATTGAATTGGGAGAAAGATTTAAGGACTTTAAACGGAAAGTTTCTAAGTATAAATGGTTTAGTTTCCAACATTGCTGAATATTATGGGACATATGTGGCCATACGCTCGATAGTAATCCCCTTTCATGAGGAAGTTGATAATTATTTAAGATTGGTTTTTTCTCTCTGCTCTTAAATTATTTTATTTTCCATCTTTCATCTTTCACTTTCATAAGCTTAAATATGTATTAAATCTAAAAAATTATTCTTTCTTGTTAATTTGTCACAGGGCCTGATGATGGGTCAAACCTAACCCGAAACGTTGCTAAACAAAATAAAAAATTATGTAAAAACGAAATAATCGAACTTTTCATACCGGAGAATCCCAAAAAGAATCTTTGCACTACCTCGTTAAGATTTATTGAAATGAGAAATGTTCTTCGTGCTTGATATTTTAGTTCCTTCTATTAAAAAGAAAAGCAATGCTGCACCTCTCAGCACAGAAGAAAATATGTTCATCATATATATAGCTGTACACCCAAAGTAGTAGTACCTAGTCCTTTTTTTCGTACATTAGATTTTTTTTTTCACAAAACTGAGTTACACTTCAAAAAGGATTAGAAATGTTCGCAAGAAGATATTTTTCATCAGTTTAAACATACTAAAAATTGAGGTTTCTACATACCTTCTTAAAGTGTACTCTACACGTTCGATCTACAATTAACTTAAATCAATTTAAACATCACAAATGGAAGAGCATTTGTCTTATTACCCTCATTTTATTGTCCCAAATTTCAATTCTGTATCTTTTCCATTACGATCCATCTCTGTGACTAAACGCAATTTCTTCTCTTCTTTCTTAGAGAAAATCAGAGGAATGCGGGCTAATATGTAATAAAGTAACAGCTCATAGCGTGAAAGAAAATATTGATGTATTCCGTCTGTATAAATTTGAAAATTTTATCCGTGTAAAACTAAATGCTAGTTAACACGAAAATTATTTTCAAGCTAAAATTGTTGTCTTTCTACTTCATTACGACTTAATTTCTCTTCTTTTCATTAGTCCCAACCACTTTAGGATTTCGTGTGGATTTGCTGCTGTCTCTATCAACACGCAACATTATTATTTCACAAAGAGAAGGGCGAAAATGTTTAAAAAAAAAAAACAAAACAAAAAACATTTTAAAAACATTTTAATTAATTAAAAGAAACCAGCGGTTTAAGACACTTCTGTATATACATACGTATGATAAGTATTGGACCTTAATTGGCCTCGAAATCTGATCCAAACCAGTTACAAAAGACATTAAAAAATTTTACAAGAAAAATCACAAGCCAGGCTATGTTCAATACTTTCTGAAAAATCGTTGCTATTAAAGTATAACTATTAAACTAAAGAATTTTATATATAAGAGTATAAATTTGAAGGAAAAATTAGATGAGCTTTATGCGGTTATAAAGAACTTTATGAGAAGAACTAGGAGTGGTAAATGTGTATCTGTGAAAAAAGAAATCATGTCTGATCCGGGTTTTTTGTTTTAATTCTGATAAATATATGTATATGTATGGCGTAATGTTACATTTTGTATTTAAAATTTTTAAAATTCCACAAGGCAGTGATTTGAGTCCTTTTTTTTCTTAAAATATCACAAAGGGAACGTTTATAGAAACAGCGCCCGTTATATTTTATACTTTTTGCAAATTATTTTATTACTACTAATTAATTTAAATGTGTATATTGAAGGCCTTAAATAATAAGATGATAACATTTATTGAGGCCTTGGATATAATTAGCTAAAAAGAGATAAAATTTTCTTATATTAAATCGAATCTAGTTGATAAAATTTCACATTTGTAAGAATTATACGTATGAGGCTCGCGAACAGTAAGAAAATTCTTTGGACGGGGGCAAAATATCCCACAGTATACCAGCAAATCCATGAATGATTAAACAATAACAAACAATAGAATTGATGGCATAGAATCCTTACAGTAGGGCCGGGACAACCATTTAAAGAAGAAGCTTGGACAAGAATAGTTAAACTCCAATAGAAAATAATTCTTGGTAGTTTCCACAGAAGGACCCAGAAATAAATAGTAATGCGCTATTGTACTAAGGTGTCAGCGCATTTAGCATATAGGGAAAAAAAAAATTTTGATCATTTTGTGATTCAGGTATTTTTTATTTTTAAAATCTGTCAGTGCCTAAATCTAATCCGCTAAGGAAGCGCGCGGTAAAAACATTTGTCATTAAAATTCTACAGATAAATCTTGATTAGCTTGCTTTAAGCATATAACGCTATTTTTGTTAGACAAATTTGTTCGTGTTGAAAATCTATCAACTCTAGTAGTCTTCTTTCCTCATTCCCTCAACCTTCTACTCTACTTTCTGTCCTATGTCCATGCCAAATGAGGGTCTTCTTTCAATGCAGGAGAACCTTTGGCTGCACATGGGGCATAAACCGAGGGTTGTGCACTGGATATACACCTCGATCGTTAGACCTATGCTCACATATCACATATGTCTCCTGTGTATGGTGGCCGAGGACTCTTATTGGGACTGAAATCCGGAAACGGGCGGGGGGGGGGCTGCCTGGGAATTACGGGCTCCATGCGATCTACGGCCGGCTACTGCTACCCTTGACGTCCTACTTAATCTGACACCCCTGGATCTTGTAATTCAAGTAGATGCTAAAAGAGCTGTGTGCAAATTGCGCTCATGGGGATGTTGGGAGGACAGCTGTACTGGCTCTTCACATTTATCTTTGGCGTGTGGGCTGGATTTGGAGACCCCTCTGGCCAGCATGCCATTTAACGCGATGGTACCACAGCTTCATTTCGGGCGTCCCTTCTCTGTGAATTTTCCTGTAAGGGAATCGTGGACTGAGGGAAGGTGCTTCCTTGCCTTCTTCGGTCCGCTCTAAAAAATTTTACCGACGGTTCTCTCACTAATGGAGGAGCCGGGACGGGCGTTTAACTTTCTGAACCTGACATTGGGATGGAGTACTCATTTGGAAGATACACCATAGTCTTCCAGGCTCAAGTCCTCGCCATCGCAATACCAGCGAAAATAGCTCTTGATATGCAAATCAAGGGAAAGGACGTTGATATCCTTTCAGATAGTCAGGCAACCTGGTCACATGAAGATTATGGGGAATAAAAGGGCTGGGTAAGGCTGGCTCTGATTCTCCGTTTCTCGGACCGGAACCCACCTTAGGCGTTGCCACCTCGAATATCGGATACTTGTAGGTGCACAAAATAATTTCTTGATGGACCCAATAGAAATATCTCTGATTTGGTCATGGGGCTCGGAAGGAAACAATGTAGAGCTGTGGTTGGCATCATTACGGGCCACAGCTCGCTTCACGCTCATCTAACAAGGATGGAAGTTATTGACAGTCCTGAGTGTCTGTCTTACCTGGAAGGAGAGCCTGAGACAACCGAACATTTCTTATGTGCTTGGTCAGCCTTCGCCCGGAGCAGGCTTGATACCCTAGGTTCCGCCCTGCTATCTGTAGATGAGTTGAAAAACCTTGCTGATCAAAACCTGATGCGCTTCATTAAGAAAACAGGAAGGTTTTGGTGATAGGGCTTCTAGTAGGACAGCACAATGAGCTGCTCCGTGTTCGGGAACTCTCGTCCCCGCATTAAAAAAAATGTCCATGCCAAAGAATTATGGGCAATCGCTGCTAAGGATATACAATAATTGCTTATGAGTTTGAAAATCTTGTACTGAAGTAGAATAAATGATCTTGCCGACTTTATAACACCCACTCAAGCTTTTGTAACTCAACAAAGTTTCGCAGTAAGCCCATCTTTGCCTACGTAGCTCACAATAAAAACTTTCCTATGCTGTCATATTCTTGCTTAAAATTTATGAACAAGTGCGGAAATTAATGCTAAAATTGCCCCCTTGAGGGACTCAGTTTTCCTGATATCTGATGATTATTATTTGTCCTCCAAATTTCCTTACTAGTCTTTTTATTGATCTTATTAACCAAGTGCCTCATACTTGCCTATGGGTTACTTTGTTTACCTTTGAAATTATGTAAAAAAACATTGCTACAGTCCCATAACAATCTTAAAATGGATTTACTTAATTTCAATGTGTTTAAATGAGTTTTTGTAAATATTAGTAATAGTAGGTACCTACAATTAATGATTTTCCATTTTTTAGTTTATATATGTTGTTATAGCTTTTACGATATTTTTACATATAACGGATTCATTCCTTCAAAATATGCTTATAATATGAAAATATTCTGGTGCCAATATAACCCTACACATGAAATTTTTTACATGTTATTTTTTGCTATAATTAAAATTCTATAAATGCCTACCATGTTGATGCCATTTAAACGTTAACAAATTGCCAACATTCCATTAGATTGAACTACTAAGTTCTACCCACTGATTTCATGCGGCTTACTGATTGGATTCAATAACACCCACGCAGTTATACGCATGAATTCCAGGCTAGCTATAGAGCAAAACTTCTATAGAAGATCTGACATTTCTATATATATTTTAACTACAGCGCCGTATTCTCTAGCCTCCATGCGGCCGGTATTCACATGACGACGACTCAACGTGGGAATAATTATAATTGTAAACTTGTTTCGCTCATTCCTCATTGTGACGACTGAAAGATAACCTGTCCTCGGATTTAGCTGCTTCACAGTAAGGCACCGCATCGCCGCACCGCACCGACTGGATGGATCCACCAACATTCGACTACTCTACCGCAATGAGATCCGTTCAACTTTTCTTTGCAGAGTGCGGCAGCCGTTTTAATGCTAAAGTTGTAGCTACCATTTAGCTACTTCTTGGAAATGTTAATTTCGACGGCAGCGGGGCACATTGCCTGTCCATTTTTATTGCTGTATGCTGCCAGGTGTCACCTGATATTTCATACCTTTTAAATCCTCCACTGTATGTAAGTGTTATATGTATGTAGGTACTTCTATACTCTACTCATGATGTCTGCAAATTCAAAATGCAAATGTCTCAGAAATAAATGCTCGAAGCTTTCTGTCTGAAGATTTATGGGGGATCCAACCGATTGGATTCACTAAGGATTGCTGATAGCCCGACACTGGTCTCGGTTCTCTGTCATTGTAATGGAAATTAAATATCGCGACCGACCACTTGAGGGATGTAGAATCATTAAAAAAATTTATGTCGCAGATAATCAACTTTCAATATTTCTGGTATTATAGAGGTCGGTCTTCTTCCATTGCACATTCCTAGATAACAATTTTTAATGACTTCAAGTAAATTTCCATGGCTTGAAATTTCTGTGCGCAATCACCATAGCCAGCCGAACCAGCTCAACTTCTTACATTCATGCAGTTAGATACCTTGGATAGCATCTTAAGACAACTGACATGTGTTAATGTTGGCATGACTTTTACGACTTTTTGTTTATTGTTGCTTCGACTGTCTGGTAGCTGAATGTTATCTGCTCGCGAATTCCTCTACATACGCGTATAGATTCAACATTTTATGATGACTCGCAACAAACTAATTAAATTTAAATCTTTCAAGATTTTGATGAATTATTGATGAGAGACAGAAAACTTATGACCACTTATCAGTTTTTGTGTTGTTTTAGCTTGTAGTAGCGGGCTGAGATAAGTTGGACGTTTTTTGTTTTCTATTTCAAATTTGACACCGTTTCTTTGGGTTATTTCAGTAAATTATCAGTGAATAGCTGATACATTAATTTTTATATGCTAATTTTGGAGCCACTCTCAATGTACATCTTACAATCATTTGAATTTATGCAAAAATGAATGCAAAATCAATACTAACGGTGCCATTTTAAAAATATCAAAATGAAACAAGGAGAATTTCTCGATGAGAACAAAAAGCTTTTCGAGTCGAGATCCGAATTAGAACGGCTTCTTCTTTTCTAAGATGTAATGAGCTTCAATTTGGAGGTTATTCAAAAGTCTATTTTTAATGGATAGATGTCTACTTTGCTTGTAGTAAATTTAAAAGATATTTCGAACGGGAACTTTTTTGGTCTTTGTATGATTGTCTGTTCATCATTAATATTACAGAAGGAATTGTATTGTACGAAGTTGAAGTTCTATAGAAAATAATTTTTTTTGTTTTAGTTTAAGATAATAAATAAAATGAAGTTCGATTAAGATGGCTCAAATACTTTAATAAAACATCTTAAGCTCTATAAATATATTTGAATGTTAAGAGAAACAACACAAAGACTAAACATGTTTTATATTCACTAATTGCGGCCACAAAATTAACATAAAAAGCACAAATAAACATACATTTGTATACATGTGCTCTGCCTTGGTACCTACATAGTTTTCTATTTCTACTTAAGTTGATTAATAATGTTTCCTCTGCTAAGTGCATCCTTGTCCCTCATTGTATTTGTTTCAAGAACAAGAATCTCTGCTTATTAGCCTCCTCAGGTTTCTCACTAAGAGTTTTGTTCCATTAACTTATTACAATAACTCGGCTGAATGGATCTTTCTTGATTTCCTCCTATCAAAGTCGTGCAAATATAGATACCTATGGAAAATGCAGGTTCCTATTTACAATAAAGCGCTTTCACCAGTGTTATTTTTTTGCAATTTTTTAAATTTTAAAAATTTTAAAATAATTTTTTAATTGCTACGATCCTACGACAATAATTCTTCACCATGAGACTGTGATTTGGATTATTATTTTTAATTCTAAAAAATTTCTCCATTTGTATGGGGCGTGATCAAAATATTTTCAAATTCTCTTATTACACCTTTTTTTTCTGTTTTTTTTTTTTTTTATAATATTTAATAACTACATTCAAATTAATAATGCAATGCAATGCATACATGCAAGAAGATTTGCGTGCTAATACCATACATTTTAACTCTTTGGAATATATAGCTACCATACCATTCTATGTTCATATAACTACAATGCAAGTGTATACATTAGACCATTATTTACCCTCTACTACATATTACAATAGGGCAGCTCGTTTAAATTTTTCAATAAATTTTTTTTTCTAATTCCATAACTTTGCATGTGTATACAAGTATAAGAAAAAAGTAATTAAAATTTTCTTGTATAGCCGCAACTACATATTGAATTCCTATTTTTGAATCAACGACTTTGATTTTCCCCACCACAAACTTGTTAGATCATTGAAAAGAAATAAAAAAAAACACTTTCGATAAGTTTCGGCTTTAAAAACACACAACTACATTTAAAGTAATTTGTTGGTATCCCCACATCAATGCTATTCGAGTTCTCTGATAATCTCAAAAATGTGTTTGCTTTGCTGGCCAGAAAGTTCCACTTTCTGTAATTTCATACAAATTCATGATTGCCTAGGATTTGCTATTAGGGCATACTATCATATTACTATATACTAGGAATGTAAACATGTGCAAAATATTATAATTGGAAGTGTTAGTGTGAATGAGCGAGGAGATTGTTATTTTTGTTTCCTTTTTTATTGTTACAACTAAAACTACCCATTAAAAAAACAGTCTTAATTTTCGCTCAATAGATAGCTCCACATGTATCAAAATGAAGTTTTCGTTTTCAGTTTTTCTAGTAGAGTTCAAGGTACAAAATTATTGCTTTTAAGATATTTTTGGTTGAGATTGCACCAAATACTTAGAATTTGAAAATAAGAAATTACATAATACGGGTATAATTTATAATCAGGTTGTTTGACTAACTTTACGTGCGTCCGTGTTTAATAACAAAAGCCATAACGAAACATAAAATTATGTAATAAGTTTAAAAAGTGCACTTTCTTTTGTTATTTTTTTTACTGTGAATTAAAATAAAACTATAATTATTGGTCACACCGCCGCAGACGAACAAAAAACTTTTCAATATTGAGCTGCACATTTTTAGAACATATTAGTAACATCTTGAAAATAGCTAAATACCTACAAACATTAAAATTAATTTTGTTAGATGTTTCATTATAATAAAACTCATTACCCTATGTAAAGGTATTAATTTAAACGCCTGTAAAATATTTCCCCAAAAATGTCTATCCGTATCAGTAAAAATTTACATTTCAATTTGGATAAGTCAATCAATCTGCTGCATAGTTTTTTGATGGTCACTACTCTTTTCATAGAGTTTTTTGTACGAAATACGAGGAAAATAGACATACATAAGTTTCTATGTTTTATATTGTATTTTTCCCTTATACATTTTTTACTCCAAGAGTAACACATTTATTTACATGTCAATTACTCAATTTTTCCGAATAATTTTCTAAATGTTCCTTAATAGAATTTTTGCAATAATTCATCATCGAATTATAACTAAATTTTACGGATTTATTGCTTGTTTAGTGACAAATTTTCCATTCCAGAGTCGTCTTAAATTTGTATCATTCATTCTAGCGTGTTTAATTTTTTCACATGCATGCATACATATGTATTTAATGTATTTAATGAAGTTATTTACCTGTAACTGTATTACAAGTGAAGCAATAATCAAGTCAGTACGGTTGGTATGTTTTCAACAGAAATATTCCAAACATTTTGAAATGAGTTTTATCGAAAATGTCCGGAATATTACATATTTTTCCATATATAATTCAGTTTGACATATGTACAATGCAGATTAGAGATGATTAGAGATATCATTCCGCATTTATTCCGGTGGTACCTACTCGTAACAAAATAAACGATTTATGTCTGAATAAGGTGGGGCTTTTTTAATTTACCTATTTCAACAATTTGCAAAAAGCTTAAAGTGAAATTTAATTTTAAGTCTTTTAATTCACAAAAGTTTCGCCGTATAAAAATTAATTGGAATTTTCGTTCAACTCATAAGTATGTAGGTTAAGCGTATTACTATATGCGACCGTATTGTATTATTCATATAAATTAAGTTTTTGCTTGCCAGCCATGCCTGATTATCTAAGAGAGCACAATTTATAAGGGCTCAGCTCGTCATTCATTAGCTCGGATTTCAATTTATCCCTATAGCTGATAATAGAATAGAATGAAATCTGAGCTGATGCACGCTGATGGCCGTCGCATTGTGTTTCCCGCTTTACTCTTCTACAATATGACCTGTTAATCTATTCATGTCATACCGAAATTCACCGATATTTTTTTTAAATAACGTGTTTTCAGTCAGTGAGGGAGCAAATTTTGGTTTGAGAATAGCTTTCAAGTTTAGAGACTCTTTAACGGCTGCACATAGAGTATAATAGGTCAAATTAAAAAGGGAAATCTACAGTTTATAGTTTTTATAAAAAAAAAGTTATTTTAACGACCGTTTTCTAAAAAAAAAAAAAAAACAAAAAAATAGAGGTCAAAGCAAAAAAAAGTAAAAAATCCGAAATATTTTGTTTAGACCCCCGTAACTCCTGGTTGAGCAGGTGTTGGATAGGTCATGAAGTTCTGCATACAATGAGCTAACTGTGACCGTGTACCCAGTACTTTTTAAAATACAGGGTGTTTTGTAAAAAACTACCTTTTTTTCTTAATCACCCTGTAACTCCTAAACGGTTGACATTGCCATCCAGCTCTGCCTTCAATTTTTTGTTTGCCTAGGTGAATACTATCACCTCCTCCTAAGGGGAAACTCCCTGTATATTGAAAATGAGATCTATTTTAGTAAAAATATATTAAAAATGGCGGATATTATTAAAAATTCTTAAACTTTTTGAATTTCCACATTAATCGCACACTCAAAGATATGAAAAAAACAAAACCGGTAAAAATTTCTCACGAAAAACATTGATTTATTTCTAGTTATAAACATCTCAAATGGCTAATTCCCCCCGTAATAATATTACCAAATCTTCAAAAAGACTCCATGTGTAAAAGATTTTTACAAAAAACCTCATTAGTCCTACCCGAAAACATTTGATTCGGTTGAATAGCTTAAAAGTCTACTAAAGACAAATTACAAAAACAAAAAAACAAAAACAAAAAGGTCCATCGGCGATGATCCATGAAATTACTATATCATTAGTTTTCAGTAAGCATCATTTTAGCTTTAGCTGGAATTATTCATTATCTTACTTAAGTAAAGGTCTAGTCTGGTTCAGTCAAACCGAATCCATGAGAAGAAAGAGATTTTTTGTTTGTTTTTTATTTAGAAGTCAATTTTAAGCACAGCCCAAGAATTTCAGTCGCGAATACAAATTAGATTCAGTCACACAATTTCTAAATTATCTTTATAATTTATGTCAGTTCTCCACAATAGATCTTTGCGCCATGGCTGAACTGAAATAATTCGCGACTGGGGCGCCTGAAACACGCCCCGAAATTAAATATTTCTGTATATGATTTTCGCTCTATGGCTATGATTCTTAATACGTCAGCTCCGGCAGCACGATACCACTACAGACTATTCGCACGCGAAAGAAAAACCAAACCAGTCGTCCTCCAGACTGTGAGTTCGAATTTCGCCAACCGAAAATGGCATGCCCTTGGATTTTGTATAGTGGAATTATATTATCTGGGTGATCTTCAGTCGGAAACAATATCACACCCATTCTCTACATAATGATTACTTCGATTGTCCCTATTAAGCTTACCCTGTTCAATATCTCATCAGAGTCATCAGCAATCTTCTTTGGCATAGCTAATCGAGCAAGTTTATTTGACGAACATACATACTCGTTCATAAGTATGTATGTCATTCGAGTTGACAATTTTATTGAAAATTTATTCAGATAATTTATAGAAAATGTTAACACGAATGGAATTGCCGTTCTGTGTTCGCGACTAAATTAAACACTACCTATTGACGATTACCGAAAGAATAAAAGCAGTTTGTTAAGCTGATTAGATTGGTGTTTTCTTCACAAATAAATAATGCTTTGATCGCTTCTGAAACCATTTCTGGTAATCTAGGCAATTGTCCGCATATTTAATTTCCAGTCGCTTCGATCTGGTTGTTTTTTGCTAGTTTTTTTGGCCTTTGTCTTCCTATAGCTGCCGGATAAAAATTGTCATATGGGACATTTTGTATTGATTAACAATTGAAATTTATTGCTGCTATTATTATTAAATATATTTTAAATTCAGAGCTAAAGAAAAAGCCTTCGGTACTTTAATTTTCTAGTGGGACTTATGTATGTGTTGCTTTATATGATAAGTTTATTGTAGAAATCACCAATCTTGTCTTGAGAATCACGACCTTTTGATTTTTTGTCAAAAATCTAGATAATTCAATCCTGTTGTTAAATGAGACACAAAAGGTGTTTGGAATTATGTCTATACCAGAGTAGTCGTTAAGATAATAGGAATTAACTGGATCACTATATTTCTCGGAGATCAGAGCTAATGGTGTATTACATATATATTCCTGTTAGTCAAGATATCTTTGTTCTTGTTTTTGTGAATTGTTTAATCCGTTACATACATATATAACTGTCCTGTTCCATTAAAATAAAAATCTGTAATTGTAATAATAGCCCTGTCTAAGTAGACATGGAGGATCCAGGCTTGAATTTAAGCCTTTAATAAATTTTCTCGCACTCTACATATATACTCTGAGGATTGATGTTGATAAATAACAAGTCAAATATTTCTGCATTTTGCTGTAAATGTAATGTTTGTCAATTTTCTGTAAAAACTTAATAATTATAACTTGATCATGATAGTATTTTTCAACTTATAGAAAATTTCCGGTGTTTTTTATTTCTAAAGCAAAAAGACTGGCTACACCTAAAGATAAAAATTAATAAGTGAATTAAAGATAAATTTAGAGAGACTTAGATTAAGATTTAGTGGGACGAGTGCTTTTGCACTTCACTCATGTAATGATTCTGAGTTGATGCTTAGATAGGCTCTTCTTTGGTTAAGGTGCTTTAATGAAAGCTTTGGCTTGTCTGGAGCCTATCTTTGAAGCCCACTTTGGTCCATTTGACTCCGGATTCAGTTTTGAATGGTAAACTTTACGGTATTGTAAGAGATATCGACAAAAAAAAAATACAAAGTAGCCAAAAGTCTTTACTCGAAGTAAGTCGTTGGGAATTATCGATTCAGAGTTATTTTGATTGTATCAACATTATCTATCTATCTATGATGACCAGATATAAAATATCATAGGACCGAAATATGATGTTTTATATCCAATCATTATAGATAGATAATGTTTTTCAACTCATCTATACAGATAGAAGGGCAGACGCTAGAGTATCCAGCCTGCTCCGGGCGAAGGCCGGACAAGCACATAAAAAGTATTCGGTTGTCTCAAGCTCTCCTTCCAGCCAGGACAGACACTCAGTGCTGTCAACAACTCCGTATTTTGTATTAAACGTCTTGCAATTTCTAAAATATGTAGATCATCTACGATTACCTTTAATACGTCGTACAATATAGAATTCTTTCCAAAGTACCTACGATCATCGCCGCATCACCGTTACTCTGAAGTTTTAAGGCTTTCGTTTTTTTCACCTTCTTTGTATACAATCCCTTATCCATCGTTCTTCATTGCTTCCAGCATAAGTTGTTGAAGTGACAGAAACGTTTATCCAATTTTCCGGGAGTAATATTTTCAAAGGCTATGTTTACTTCTTCTATAAATACATCTGTATTATTAGCCGAGACTTCATATTTTAGATGTGGTCTTGTGTTATCGTGTTGAATCATTATGGGGCAATGTCTTGATCCTCCTGGCCGTTTATTGCGAATTGTTGGCAGTATGTTTTCGAAAAGTATTTTCCGTTTCTCTGTACTAGTAACAGATTCTATGGGCTTTGTAATAAGTGTTCCTTTTGTTCGGTTTTTACTGTTTCATTGAACTGGCGTACGCGTAACGAATGGCCACATGCCAATTTTTCCATCAAAATGGGCATTTTTTGTGTGGATCACATCTGGGGCTGGGGCGATCTACTAGCTGGCATAAACATAACCTTTGACTTAAATATCTTTCTTTTGCACGTTCTGTGTGGAGTTTCTTCGTCTATGAGCATATAATAAGATTGCTTGCATTTTGTGGAAAATCTTTGAAAAAAGAAATTTCATTGCAAAAAGAGGGCGTTTCATAAGTAGGAACCGTATAATGGTCAGTCCGGCTTGGTTCCTGCCTGCCGTATACGCCAAAGCAAACAGCCAAGCTGACCTCATAAATAAACTTAAAATATTTTTTAAGTGTGAATTATATGAGGCGAAATACTACGTATTTACTTGAATGCCTAGCAAGATTAGCATTTTATAGAGAGTTTTGCTATAAAAAGTTTATAAATACGTAGATGTGCAGACTTATCAGCAAACTGAGTCAATTTCAGATTGATTTATTTCGCTATAAATTTTGCATAGCAAGGCTCTCTGCTTGCATTTTGTCAACTAGAACCACTTTTCATCAATGTGAATTAAATTCCATAAACATTCCGTCTGGCTGTACTTTTGACAGACAATATTCTACGCGATCTTTTTTATTCTTTTCTGTAAGATAGTTGTTTGATAGTTGTTGAAACTCTTTTTATGGATTGTTTTTTATTCGAAATAATGGAGATTTGGGAACTTTAATGCCGTGAGCTGTTGATCTTATGGTGGCTCCTTTTCTAAGAGGAATATATCTAAGCTTTTCAAGTTTTTCTCCATAATGCTTGCATTTACGTTTTTTCAAAGAATCAACATTAGCATAAGATTCACTATGACAATTACCTTCGGTAGTACGTTTTCAAATCCTTGATATGGTCATTCAGTTGCACTTAAATTGTTTTGCAGCCATCATAATTGAACCTTTCTACAACTTTTCGTTCTTTTGATGCATTAAGAACTATACAATCGCAACTCGATCTTTGCTTGAGAACTCTCTTTTCTTCATTTTACTTTTTCAATTGGTTGATATTCAACTGAAATAAAGCGCTTGATTTGGATTAGCAGATGAAATTTTAAAAATAGTTATATTTCGTAATATTGGGGTAAAAAAAAATGTCAAAACAAATGACAGATGTCATGGAATATTGATTTTGAATGAAGGCTTCACAATTTTGTGCAACTACATAACCTATAGCTGCATTCACCAATAATTCCCGTTTTAATATTCACATGTGCTATACTATTTTTATGAGACGGAAGGAGTAAATAAAAGGATATGTGTATTATCTTTTATATTTTTTATTTTGTAACTAATTGTTGTAAAAAAAAAGTAACTAATTGGTTAGAAAATAGCTTAAAACATTGTAGAAATAAACAATTATCGACTCTTTTGACTAAACAGTTTTGAGTGAGATAGAAACTTATACAGGGTCTGTGGATAGATGTCACTGAAACTATTCCCCTATTTGCAGTGTCATCAATATGTTGGATGAACGATCCAAAGATTATTTTACACTAACCCGGGTTACTTGGCTACTTCATTGTCTCTTTTTTTTTTTCAACTAAGAAGACAATCAAAATTTCAATTTAGAAAATAATTTCTTCTTTTACCACATACACATAATTTTCTTAAAACATTTTTTATCCTATCTAAACTTTTTAGTAGAAAATAAAAATGTCTGCTTCATCTCACATTCAATCAGTGTATCCGGTTCCCTGCGATAACACAAATAAGTCATAAGAGAAGATTTTATATACCTTGAGGCTATTTTGCGCATTTCTGTGTCTACTATATAAATATGTGCCTTTTCCAAGTCATTGCCACACATGGTCAGTTCGATGAGCATCACTTTAAAAGAAAACAATCGCTGAAGTTGTAACTCTTAAGTAAATTTACATAACACGCGCAGATCACAGCCACATACGGGGAAATGTTTGCGCAAGCAAAAATAAATTGAATAAGAGCCGCCTAAGTAAAGGAAAACACTTGAAGAAGATTCGAAGAAATACAAAAGAAGTTTACCTTTCGTGCCTCTCTTTTTTCACTGGAAGTTTTTAAGAAAAAAGCCGACAGCGCAGAAGCGGCTAGCTTTATCTGATTTTTTTTTATTGCATCGTCATGTCAACATTTTTTCTCAGATGTTAAAAGCTTCTTCGTAGATCACATAAGTATAAAATGTATGTGACCACTAAAACTCAATGGATGGATCTGGTACGCATAATAGATGACAGTGATTCGTTGTCTACTTCTCTGAATACTAAGTTATCATTAACTTACACACTTCTTTGAGAATAAATGTGCTGCATTTTACAGTATTCCTTCTGGAAAATTTCTAGTGAAACACTTGTCATATTTCAAGATCATAAAAGATTTCATGCGGCTGACTTGCAAGAAAAATTTCTTCTTAGAGTCAGCCGCTTTGATCTATACTTCAAAAAATGTGTGTGATTTCATGACATGAATAAAAATGATTTCATAGTATACTCGGCCCACAGTACCCAAGTATGTATTTCGTAACGAAAAGTAACAGAAAATATTGCTCAAACTAATTTGATTGTTGGGTCATATTCTGATGGAATTTATTTGAAATGCATACTGTCCCCGGATATCGGAGTAAAATGTGATAAAAATTATTTCAAACGCACCCATATTCCTTGAGTTTTTTTTTTTTTTTATATAAAATTCACATCTTCTCTATTCTAACATAACAGGTACATTTACTCGGATCCACTTTACAATTAATTTCACCTTCAAAGCTCTCTGAAGTAATTCTCTATTTACTTCATGGATTTCATGATAAGTTATCTCGTAAGTAGTTATGGGCAGGTACACACAGCACTTAAGATAATAAGTCGACCATACGTATACTATACATATAGGTATGCTGTTGGCTATACGCAATTTGCATTAAAATTAATTTTTTCTTTTTTATTTTTTCATTCTTTCTTTAGATACATCCACTCTAAGGAGAAGCCCTTTAAATGTACAGAATGTGGCAAAGGTTTTTGCCAATCACGCACTTTGGCGGTACATAAGATTCTGCATATGGAGGAGTCACCACATAAATGTCCCGTATGTAGCAGAAGTTTTAATCAGAGATCTAATCTCAAGACTCATTTGCTAACACACACCGATCATAAGCCCTATGAATGTTCGTCTTGTGGAAAAGTATTTCGTCGAAATTGTGACCTCCGGCGACATGCATTAACTCATGCCGTTGGAGATGTTCCCTCTGAAGTATTGGATGTCGGTGAGGAGGATAGGCACTTAAGTGGAGACGAAGAGGACACAGTTTTAGAAGTTGACTCTCCCCGACAATCTCCTATGCAAAGAATCAGATCTCCTACACCCGGAAGAATGGATCGATCTGACCGAGATGATATCGATGAGGATGATGATGAGTTCGATGATAATGAACCAGAGGTTATAGAACCATTAGAGTTGAATCAGACTAGTAATGAACATTCAGAAGTCACTCATTGTCACCATGAAGGTGCTGGAGAAACTTATACAATGCGACCGACACATGAAAGAGAAAGAGACTACATTATAAAAGAAAACCTCAACATATTTCATATGCCATTGCAATCACAAATGCGTACACAGCCGATATCAACATTACCTCCAGCAAATCATACGCCTCCATCTAAACCTCCTGAACCTTATATTCCGATGCTACATGTACGTAGAGACTTACATCATAAGAATCCATCGAGCTCAAATCAAACTTTGACATCTCCGCAGCCACCACAGCAGCAGCCGCAACAACAACAACAACAGCAGCAGAAGCAACAGCATCCATTGCAGCCCCCACATCCTCAGCCCTCTCAATCGACTGTAACTAGTGGTCTCATGGAATCGATGCCAAGTTTTCTAGGATCAATTCCAATTCGTAAACGTCCTATCGGTATAGATGGTGAGCCGCACCCTATTATTCAAAGATCCATGTCAAGCCATCACCATCATCATCACCACCATATAGCAATAAATATGACAAGACAACATCCCCTTTTGAAGCCACCGGATGATATCATGATGTCAACTATACCGTCAGCAGTAACATCACCTGTCACTCATGAGCCATTAACACTTCACCAAACATCAGCAGCAGCTGTTATTCTACCGCCGCCGCCGCCGCCACCAACAATAACGGAAACATCACCGCCTTCGCGTCATTCTGCAATAATTGTGCAACCACCATCATCAGCTCCACCACAGCCTCAGCTCCCACCACCACCTCAGCTAGCTCCACCCAGGCGAACAGGATTTAGCATAGAAGACATTATGCGACGCTAATTAATATTCCCATGCAGGTTGCTGCTATGCTCACTTATACATGTAGATAGACAGATGCAGTGCAAAGTACAAAGCAATCCGAGACTATTTCTATATGACGACAGTAAATCATTGAATGCCTGACAAAACAAAAGATTTAAGCGACGAAACTGATTTCATTGTCCTTCCTTAGGAGGTAAGTATTTTTTAACGGCAACAATGAGTGCTTCTTTTTATTTCCTTTAAGACTTTAATGTGATGCAACATAAATGTTAGACTTAGTTTATAATATGATGTTACTAAAGTATGTGCTTCCTACCCCTGTCCGTGCTTAAGAGAAATCTAAATGTTATTTGTTGGTTGCGGACACTAAGTGTTTGCGTCCTTTGTATTATTTTTTGTGGTCAAATTAAGCGCGCTTATTCTATATAAACGCTATTTTATAGGCCTAGATATAACTAGTAAGTATATAGCTAGAAAACAAGTAAGTATAATTATTGTTTGGTTATTTAAGTGTAAGACTATTACTATATTGTTAGAATACAAGTATTTCTTCTGGTGGAGATTTACTAGATCAAGCCCAGTATCTTATACTTAGGAAGTAAGTAACTAAAAGGACTTGTATTAGTGCTACAAAATAAAGAAATTTATTTGACTATACCAGAAGCATTTCAGTGAATCTCGGAATATGAGGACGCCTACAGTCCATTTTTACTTTTGGATACCTATTATTCATCAAAAGAAAGCATTTTACTTATGCAGAAGGTACGAGGAAATTATTATTATTATTTTTTATTGTTTGTTTTGTCGTATAGTGATTGTAATATTTTATTGGGTAAACGTTTTAAAAATTATCCCTAAACCTACTTATTCCTTTCAGAAAAACTTGTTTGTTATTGCAAGCTATGATTCATATCTGTGCATTAGCTGTTATTGTTTTTTATTATAAATCAGAATCAAGATCAAGTTTTATAAACACGAATTAAATAAAATGACTAAAATAATTGATATTGATACTACCGTGTCAGCACTGAAAAACAGTTTTGAGTAATTTTACCTAATACCGGTGTAAAATTGCATCAATAAAATGTAAAAATTGTTCCTTGCTTTCAAAGTATTACACTTTTATAGAATGTAAATGCTACTTAAGTGCAACACGGAATTAGTTTTTTCGCGTCATAATAAACGTTGAAAAATGTTATACCAATTATCGTTGTAAAATTACACGAATTATTGAACAGTGTGTAATTATAAAATCCTCACACAGATTCTCTTGAATTTTTTCACCGGAGTTCACGAATTAAAGCAAATAAAAGAAATGCAAACACATGTTATTGTGCAGTGTCTACCTACTTTTATACTTTTGTATATTCTAAATTTTTGATAAAAACCACGAGTCGAAAATAGAAAAAAAAAATTAGTGAAAACCTTCAAATCTGCTGGAATTAAGATAAAAATCGGTCGCAGTAAACTTGTACGTATATATACATATTATGTATGTTGTTGGAGAATTGAAAATATTTGCGAAATATCACACGAAAATATTCCGTCCATTAAATAAAACATATAAAAAAAAATCCAAACTATCAAGAAAAAAAAAGTAATAAAAATACCTGAAACATAATACTACCGGCCGCCTTGGACTTTATGAGTCCCTCTCTAATCGGATTAAAATTTTCTTATACTCGTTTTTTTTAGCATCACCATCAGAAACGTTTATGGAGCATACCTACATCTTCTTGAGGTTGTTGAAATTCTTTTGAAATTCCATAAAGCGAGGACTAAGCTCTGAATTTTAATCCATTCCATGAATTTTAAGGACTCCTTGCGTGTATTGAGCAATTAATTTTATGCGACGCGAACACCAACACACACATTGTATGATAAATATTTTTTAAATTATAAAACCGAAATGATCTTCAGATTTTGATAATCACACGCAGATAATGGTTTTCAGATGATTGTCAAAAGCTAAATTGATGGGGAATTATCATATTCTAAGAGAAATATTTTTCAACCGTAAACCGAATATTCTACCTTCATAATTTTCTGGAATATTTTTATTTTATTTGAGAAAAAAAAAAAACAGTTATATGGAGCTCGAAGAAGTAATTTGTATGTAGTTGAAGAATTATAGTTCCAAAATAACCATCGAATCTAGAAGTACATTTTCGTCTTTCCAAATATGATACCTGGTTGGTTACTAGATTTTTTACTATTGAGTAAATACGATCAAGACGGAATTTTCGTTCATGCCTACAAACACGAACATAAAATGGTTGAAGTTTAACACACTTCCTCATTGCAGTACAGTACAGTAGGAGCTAGGTCTTACATTTTTCTCTAGGTTTCCTGTAATATTCATTACTATCGGCTTCTTTGAACATAACCTAAGGTTTCTTCAACATCTAAGAAAATGACAACTTTCGTTATACTCAAATCTTCATTTACGTTGGCATTTTACGAGCGTTTGACGGAAATTTTCCAAAAATACCAGTTGGCTGATATTGTCTTGCAAGTCATCTACCTTAACCCTACTTCGGCTAATGAAATCCCTCTGTACGTTGTTTGCAATCATCCTGAAGCATATTTCAATTAAAATGGTTGTCCTCGCTACCAATATCTACTCCTTTATAATTCCAAGCGCCTTTTAAAAGTTTTTCGATCGATGACTGGCATGGCATCGAGTTTAGCTGAGTCCAATAACCGTGATGTTTAATCAATTGAGCTCTCTAAGGACTTCATTGTATTTGAATATCATTAAATAGGTCCAATTCGGAAACTGTGTTTGTTTGTTTGTAGCAATGCTTTTTTTTTTTTTTTTATGATGAAAAAACGTTAGTAGCATAGCACTCTAATAGGAAAACCAAAGCGCTCACGATATTTTAGTCCAACTGTGAGAATTGATTACCCGTTACCGCATTATGAAGGTATGTATATTAAGAAGTTGATGAAGATAGCGGAAATTGTGGCAGTATGTAAAAACGTAACCGTTCAGTGTTTTGCTTATTACTCCTCATTCTGATCTGACTTGATTTCATATATAAATATTTCTATTTTTCTTTTTATTATAATATAAGATTGTCAAACAGTCGAGGGAGGAAGAAAGAAAATCCATTGGCAACATAACTGTCGACTTACTTCATTTGAGGACGAAATCACAGCAAAATATATTCGACATGATGGATTATCGGCAAATCATTATATTGTTCCATAATGACCAGATACTTTTTATGCTGCCTTCTTATGGTGATGAAAAACATTTTCCAAAAATTCCAACTTAACGTCATATGGTAAATTAAAATGCAGCAAAAATCTAACCTAAGTGTGACAAAAAAATCATTTCAGAAATATAACGACAATTTTTTTGGGAGGATTTTGTTGACGTAAATATGATAATAATCCGATTTCAAGGAATTTTGCAACAAATTTTGTGTACATATCTATAATATAAGGCTGATTTATATGGTGAGTACTAATTTTTATTTACTTGCATTACCATTAGAATTAATGTTAATTTAAGGACTAAATAGTTATAGTTAGTTAAAAAAAAAAAACGGTTTATGGAATCGAAATCTTATATAAATCTGTGTGATCTGATTTCAAAAGAAATCAGACCAAATCTTCATATTTTTATTACCTACGTCTCTCTCTCGCCAAATTTGTGTTTGATGAAATTCTGCATCCAGTAGTAGCTAGTAAAATCTTATAGTAAAAAACGAAAATAGAGAAAAATAAATTAAAATCCTGCATGGACCTCCCCATGAGTAATATTTTAAATATTGACAGAATGAAGATTTTCCTGCAGTTGTTCGAGTGCTTGCATATGCCATATAATTTACGTCTTTCTAATAATCCCCATCAATGCATAAGAAAATAATTTAAAAGCAGCCCATCAATACAATGAGTTCTTCTATCCTGACTATATATGTAGGTACCATTATAGCCATACTATACTACAATTCTAGTACTCACATATATTTATACATAAATATATAGACTATGGCTAGATTTCGAAGAGTAAAATTTCCTGTCTTACCTTTGAAAGCATTAGCCTGAGAGTTAAGCTTGTGTGGTGATTTGGCACTATGGCAATCTTCTTTGGCGGAGTGCGGGAATTCAATAAAAGACTGGAAACGAATGAAATATTTGCAATAACCGCACAAGGTTTTGCTAATGATAAGTAATGACACTGCTCAGGTATCTGAAATCGGCTTCAGCTAACAACAGGTATCGAACCAGCCAAACAACCAACCAACCATACCTAGCAATCCAGTCAGCCAGCCAGCCAGCCAGCAAAGCTAGCCATGTTGGAATGGTTACAGTCTCTGTGAATGCGCATAATATGAATGCAGTGCAGGCACCGCAATGTTATTGCACTGTGCAGCATGTTTTGCGGCTATCCACCGCGCCGGTAAAAAGGGATTATATTGAACGGAGCTGCTTCTGATGATTGAGCTCGTGACGATCCAATCAGGTGGGTCTCAGGTGCCACTAGTCATCTGATAAATTTGAGCATTTCGTTTGGCTCCCATGCATTCGTTGTCGGCTATGGTTATCTACCGCAATGACAAATTGTACAGGGTACCCGCCTGTCTGATTGCTATATACTATACATACCTATATACATAGGTAGCATAAAGGAATGACACTATGTTGGCCACTTGTTAGCTGCTACCTTGATTGGATCAAATCACTTGAAATTACCTGAAATGATATATACTTGGACTTGTTTTTGCAGCCACGTTACTATTAATTTTTATTATTTCTTTTATCTTTTTTCCCATCAATTTGATTACAGCATTTCGTCAGTTCAAAGTTGTATATGTACATATGTGCCGTAAGTTAGTGTTTCCTCAATTTTTTTTTTTATCTGTTTAAATTTGTTAATTAATTTCTTGGGTATATACATATAGAAATGTATATCGCGTAACTAACTCCTAGTAGCACATATCTATTATAAGATTAAATGCATCCAGTTTCAAGATATTTTAATTGCAAGCCAGTTATCATTGGAAGACGGAGATTTACATAAATATTGGTAGGTATGTACAATGTTGCAATAATCTCTTGAAGAATAATTTATTTTCATAATTGGAAACTTAACCAAGTGCAGCTAGAAAATCTTCTTGCACTTATATGGACACAGATGGAGATTATGCAAATGTCAAATTTGTATCCAGTTTAAATTAATTTTCAACATTCGCCACTGTCTTGGGTTACCGTTCTATAGATTTTTGAAAGACGAAGATTAATTTTGTTTAGATAGTTAAATATATTTAGAACTACTTTGACTGTGTCCGTTAGTTAACAACTGCAGCTGCGTTTTTGTTTTAGATACAGACAGCATGGAAACTTATCTAACGAAGAACTTAGCGAGAAGGTTTTGAGAGTATAATAATGATAACAGCATGTTTCTAGTCCAATGAAATGATGCAGTTATGTATAAATTATTAATGATGTGTGATTTAGATAGAAATCCGAAACACCACAATCTTGAAATGGAGTATTTTATTTTATATTTATTTTATTTTATAACAAACAAAAAAACACTGTTGTGTACAAACAACCAACACCGTTTTTCTTTGAAACCTTTGGTTTAAACAAGTGTGTTTAAAAGTTGTGTCGCAAATTCAATTCAATTTGCCCCCCCCCCCCACTTCCTGAAAGAACAACTTTAACTCAGACACAATGTTTTTCATAAAATCTAAAGTCAATAGTTTGTTGACTTTCATCTTTTGTCATTAGTTCATTTAAATGATATTTTCCTATAAAATCGTAAAAGAATTGAAATCAGCTCATTTCTTGTTAGGCAATAGCGCGGTAAAGACTTTAAAAAACAAAATTTCTCAGTAAAATGAGAGCAAAATGGATTTTGTTGGTAGCAATTGTATTAATTGTCTTAGCAGCCATTGCTGGCAGTGAAAAATCTCATTGTAAGAAAGTTTCCATACATCATGTGAATGCTGATGATTTAAATGAAAATCTTAAGAAAAAGAAGAGCACAAAGGCCGTAGTGGAAAAGTTCTGTACAGATTTACATAATAATAAAGTTCGAACTCAGAGTTCAGATGTGAAACATATTTGCAAAAACAACAGAAACGTTAACTGGAGAGTGTTTTATAATTTACTTAAGAAAATGAAGTCGGACCTTCATACTTATTGCAAGAAAAAGAGCACAGACGATTGTCATCGGACCAAGGAAGTTTTAAAGTCATTTGATTTTAAAGATGACTGTAACATAAAATTGGAAGATTTAATATAAAAGTTTTTGTTTTTACTTTGTTATTATTATTATTTATAAAAAATTGTCAGAAAATTATTAGACTTTTACTTAATATTTTTATTTTTATTTTATTTTTCATATGTGAGACAGATGAAACCTTTTATATAAGTTTATACTCAAGCAATAGAAATTCGTCTTAGTCTTTCTTTGGTTATTTTGGTAACGAGAAAGGTGTGCAGTTTGAACATCTGAATTTCTTTTATTTCTCCCCGGATTTTAATCAATATTAGCTAGAAGTGGCGTCAAACTTTGCATCTTATGGCGAAATCTTTTCAAACAGCTCTACAGTTGTTGCATTACAAAAACAACAACACGTAGAACTCCACTGCACTGCACCGGTGGTGTAGAGCTCGTTGAACACAATTCGAAATTAGTGTTTGATACCACAAGACTGAAATTGATAAGGTGCAACGAAAATTTTTTCACAAATATGTACCTATATATTATTATTTGAAATTCTTAAGCAAAGATGAAGAACGGAAGAATTTTTAAGAACTTTTATTTTTAACGATACTAAATCAAATCATAAATACAAGAGGAAAAAAAAACTGCCTCGTCCGAGGTTTGAAATCGGAATCTTCTGCTTGCCGGGCGACTGCTCTTACCACTGAGTTAACAAGACAGATGATTTTCCCTCTTGAAGTTTTGAAGTTATGGCTAAACAAAGTTAAAATTTCGGAGTTTTTACTCGTTGTTTTTTATTTAACTACTATTTTTATCAAAAAACACGTCATAAATACTAATTTCTGATACTGGATTTAAGAAGCCCAAAACCATTCTGTACCGAAAATGTAAAGGCACTTTGACATCAAAAACAAGAACAAGAAAATGTAAACCGAAAAACTCAATTTATTCCACTGTAAAACAGATTTTTGTTCCAATGATTAATAAAATCCAAGGAAATAGGATAAACTAAGAATTTTACTGAGAAAATAGTTATATTTATTTCAGATTTTGAAGAAAAACACAACTTTTATGTTTTATCGGCCGAAAAACTTTTTCGGTGGAAAGATTCGGCCGATAAAACATAAAAGTTGTGTTTATCTTAAAAATCTGAAATATATATACTATTTTATTAGTAAAAATATTAGCTTATCCTATTTCCCATGATTTTATTAATCATTGGAGCAAAAATCTTGTTTTAAAAGTGGAATAAATTGAGCTTTTCGGTTTACATTTTTTCGATTCTTGTGTTTGATGTGAAAGTGCCTTAACCCTTTCTGAAAAAGTTCAATAAGTGCCAGAAAGTAGGCAATTGTCTTTTGGAAATGAACTTTTTCAGCAATTTTCGCTAGGTATGATTAAAAAAATGTGCCAAAAACGGAGAAAAGGTTACATTTTCGGTACAGAGTCTGATAGGTCATTTTAAAGCTAAGCTTTTGGGATTTTTAAATTCAGTATGAAAAATTGATATTGATGATGTGTTTTTTGATAAAAATAGTAGTTAAATAAAAAAAGAACGAGTAAAAATTCCGAAATTTTAACTTTGTTGAGCCATAACTTCAAAACGAAGAGGAGAAGGAAAGACCGTTGGAAAGGTCTAACGATTGTCTATCTATTAATCATCATCTATCTATAAATCATCATCATCATGTAACGTTCAGAACTTATGAGGTAATCTATAAATAAATACCCTTATATATTCAATTCCCGTTATCTCGGAAGCCGTTAGGACCCCCCGCCCCCCACCCATACAATTTGTTGCTCTTCAAAGTATGATCTATCTATAGCCTTCGGGTATCACACCACTTACGGGACACCCTGTATATGCTATTTCCGAGAAAAATAAATTTTCAAAGTAAATTACTTTACAACTTTTATGATTGAAATAGAAACTACATACTATATTCCTTAGTTACTTTTTAACTAAGGAAATAGCTAATTTGACTGTTGACGAATTCGACAAATAAAATAGTTACTTTTAATTATTTTTTAGTTGGGAATAACAATTTACTGGTTGGATATTACCCAGTAGCGTATCTAGAGGGGGGGCGGTAGAGGCGTTCTGCCCCAGGTGGTATTTTTTATATTTCGGTCTAAATAATATAAAAATAAAAATTAATAACATAATAATGTTGTAATCCACAGAATCATTTATTATAATAAGTACTTAATTTAACCAAACTGCCTGCTGACCCCGGCAGTCCTTATCGAAGTTGAGATTTTTAAGCTTAATTCTTTAGCGCCGTTGTTGTTATTGTAAACAGAACCCCCTTCGGTCATGGACATATCCAATATGGAAGAGGAATGCATTTGTTATCTGTGGTTAAAGCAAAGTTAACTTAAGAACAAATTAGGAAGTAAGAAAAGATTTCCTTAACACTAGATTGCTTTTTAATTTCTTTTAGAAAAAGAATTATGTCTATAACGATACAATTAGAATTTGGAGACTTTGTACACATGATATAAATGCATTTATTTATAGTTGTATTTACCTCCTTCCTTCCTCTTGCTCTCTGATATATGCATGTATAATGCATGCATGCAGCTATTTTGATTGCTTGGGCAATTTAAATTAATTAAATGACTAGTCCACCCCTGTATTGGAATTTCATGAGCAATGAGACGAGCAATAAACATTCATTTCTTCTTAGGAATTTACAGAAAATATTTCGGGAGATTTTTCATTTACTTTGGTGGTCGACTGGAGTTATTTTCAGTCAATTCCATTTATGGGAATCCGCCCTTTTGGAAATTAATGACGCCAAATATACCTGCAAACAAAGGGATTAAATATCTATCAATGTAATTTAAAACTTAATTCTTTACAAATGTATTTCATTGGACAAAGGGACATCCTAATGCAAATATCAGTTACAATAGCCAATAAAATGTGAGAAGAGTTGGGATATCCATTGAGTATCGATTTAGAAGAAAAAAATTATGAGTGGTAAAAATTAGTATTCGTGCCTAATACCATCTAATCTTTTAAATGAAAATTTTGAATGTTACGTAAATAACTTTGTTTACATTGACGAAAACCATTTCATATTGAAAGGAAAAGGATCCAGAATTTTATGTCTCTAGCTGATGTTAAAGAGCAAGCAAAAGATTGAAAAACGGGGAAGAGCCTCTTGAACTTTTAATATATGTATATCCAAAAATATAGGTTCTCTCTCTCTGTTCCCAACATAGTATTATTATTAAAAAATTTTTTTTTTTTTACAATAGTCATCAGTGTCGCTAGTTGTGAACGGAGCTTTTCCAAATTGAAAGTAATTAAAAATTATCTTCGTTCTACAATGGGTGATTTAAGATTACGAAATCTAGCGAGCAAGAAAAGCAAGAAAAATAAATATATAAATCAACATACGTTTTATCATTATGTTATGAGTACAATATGCTTAAACAAAATAAATAAATTGTTTTATTCATTTATTATTTATGTTCAATAATTGTTAATAACCACTCTTGATTTTGACTAAGCTTGAAAGGGCGACAAAAGCTCTAGTTACGCCACTGATATTACCAATATTACGTAACTAAAGGGTTTTCCAATAAGAGGTGTTATTTTGATATTCAAAGAAAAATGCCATTTGTTGAGATAAATGATCGGATCTTTATTTCATTATAAAGAGGAAGGTATGCCGTTAGTAATGGAAAATAACATCAGCCAAATGACCACCACGACCACGACTACAGGACCATATCCTTTTCATGAAATTTTCCATAACCAAATAGCAAAGTGGCTGCCCTATGTCCTCGATAGCCTCACGAATTCCATGTTTTAGGTCTTGAATCGACGCTGGGCTGTTGGCGTAGACCTTCTCTTTCACGTAGCCTCAAAGGAAGAAGTCGCAAGGTGTTAAGTCACAAGATCTCGGTGGCCAATTGTGATCACTTCTTCGAGAGATAACACGGTCCGGAAACTTTTCCCGTAAAAGATCAATGGTTTCGTTGCTTGTATGGCACGTAGCGCCGTCTTGTCGAAAGTAAACGTTGTCCAGATCAATACCATCCAATTCCGGCCATAAAAAAATCATTAATCATCTGTCGATAGCGCAATCCATTCACCGTAACTGTTGCTCCAGCCTCATTTTCGAAATAGTAAGGTCCAATGACCCCGCGGGACCATAAACCGAACCAAACAGTCATACGTTGAGGATAGAGAGGCTTTTCAACAATAACTCTTGGGTTTTCCGAGCCCCAGATGCGACAATTGTGCTTGTTGACGAAGCCATCGAGGTGGAAATGGGCCTCATCACTCAAGATGAGTTTTCGATGGAATTCCGGATCATTTTCATGCATTTCAAGGACCCAATCAGCAAAGACTCGACGTTGTTGATGATCGGCCGACTTGAGTTCTTGTGTTAACTGAACTTTATAAGCCTTAAGACCCAAATCTTTATGCAAAATACGGTGTAATGACGTTTGTGGAATGCCTAATTCCAAAGAACGACGAGGAATGGACAAACCTGGGTTTCGGCTACAGCAGCAATATTCTCGGCTGATCTTGAGCCACGTGCACGGGTTTTATTCTTCACATCACTAACTTGTCCCGACAGCTCGAATTTTTCTACCAATTTCTGTATTGCGGTCCGACAAGGTGCTTCACGACGACCCAAAAATGTTCGAGTTTTACGAACCGTCTCTGCCACAATTTCACCATTTTTATAGTGAATTTTAATAATTTCAATGCGTTCGTCGTTCCATTTTTATTAATGGCGTAGTTTCTACTTGTAAAATGTCAAAAAGCGACAGCTCCAAAAGTGACATCTACCGAAATAGCGGGCTAATTAAAATAACACCTCTTATTGGAAAACCCTTTTTTATTGATGGTTAACTGTTATTCATTCAATCTACCGGTCCATTTCTACTTTTTCGTATGTAGTTGCGTTTGACTATTATATTATGTAGTAGATTTCCACATAAGTTACTATGAAATAATCAAAATGGGAAACAATTTACTATTTATTGTTTTCTGAAAGCCGACAACGAATTGTTGAATTTAAAATTGTTTTAGTCATGTAGAAAAAATAATCTATCCCCATCAGAATCTGCTATTTTCAATAGTACTTTTGTAATACTTAACTATTTTTTCAAATATTCTTAAAAGTACTATTTACTAAATAATTTCTGCAATTTTTTTACAAAGTATATTTGTAAGTTTAGCAAAATGGATAATTTGTTAAATGACAAGCGAAAATAGTCAATTCTGACTATTTTAAAAAAAATTTTTGAGTGTAATTAATAAAATAAAAAGATGTATGGCGACTATTGTACAGTGAAAATCGGTTAATGGGAATTATATACCTACATACGAAAAAACATTTATATTATTAAAAATTTTGGGCATTGCATCCTCTTTTTCTTCATCCTTATCTGAGTCTTCCGCGTTAGATGCATACGTTGGTGACCTAATTATTTCCACAACTTCATGTTCGGTCAATATTGGAAGAGTACCTACCAATTTAGTCATCCATCTTCAAATATTCCTCGAGCGTAATATACGTGGCTATATTCAGAATTGCGGACAAAGTAAATTATTCTATAATATAACATCTTCGGGACAAAGAACCTCTAGTGGGGGATGCATTAGCAAAGAAAATCCAGGATGATAGAAACAATTTTTAATAGTTGTGGTTGTAACATATCACCAGGCAGTAAAAGTAAAAGAGTCCAAAATTATCACTCCCGAAATTATGACTCGTATTAGTATCTTCCTTAGATTAAACACTCGATATATATTTTCTGTAGGAGGCTTTCAGGGTTTTAATGATGTCCTGATCACAAGGTTGTAAAATGCTTCTGATGTTCGATGATAGAATAACCATTATTTCGTGGTAATAGAAAAAAATTTCAGCAAAATAAGCGTGTAATATTTTGAAATATTTTCATATTAAGCTATACTTCGTGTTATTCATCTTGCGATACCAGTATTAATTCACATAAAAATCATTTTGCAGAACGGATATACTGGGCGTTTATTTCACGTTATGCAATATTTCGTATAATCAGTTTTCATGTTAAGTGAACTCTACTGTATCTATCTACTGTATGTATTGTAGTAGTATATTATGATTACGGTCGCCATGTAGTAGTTGTTGATTATTATTACGATCGCTAAGTGGTGAGAAGCTTAACAAGCAGGTCTAAAAATGGAGAAACTCAGTGAGCAGATCTCCTAGTAGGGAAGATTTGAAAGAGCAGATCCCCGTTCCTTCTGGGCTAGCTAGAACTATCCAGGGTCTGAAGCACAGCATATGCTTTTCATTCTATTACAGATGGAATTTTCGCTTTCGAGTTGTTGGCTCTTAGTCTCGTATAGAGATAATCACTATTCATGTTAATATAAGGAATGATCGACTACGCAAATTTAACTCTAATTGAGATTTAATCCCAAAGCAATGTTTTTTCTAAGAAGGTAGAATCATGTGACCTTTTCCGATATCTTGATAATTGATAAAATCAAGGTATTTCCATCAAACTATAGCTTTATAAGCTTTATAAGCTCAAATTAGACTCAGACTGTACAGGCGCGGATCTAGCATTGAAATTAGGGGGGGGGGGTCATTTTACAAATTAAATCATCGAACAAAAAAAAAAAAAACACATCCAACGCCGGTTCGCATGGCCACCGCAGTACCTACTGTAGTACTTGGAACTAGGAAATCCGCATTAAGCGGTGTGGATGATGTGTCTTTTTTAGTATACTTTTTTTTTTTACAAAAACTAATTTTTTTAATAGAATAGGGTGCAAACTGCAGGAGTCATTCAAGCCCAACTTTTCTCAGTTTTACACACTGGTATATATAATATGGACTGCTCGATATGCTATTTCATGCGGGTACAATTTTTTGTGTCAAAAATAGTTCATACGTCGGTGCCAACATTGAAAAATCCATTGGCGGAAAGTTGAAAAGTGAAACCTCTCGAATTTCTATTAACCCAAATAATTAATTTAAAAACATTTATTTCGACAAACCCACTTATTTATTTATTGTTTACAGCCCTTTCTCAGTTCGCACGTTATATAGGAAAGTGACCAACTCAAAAAATGCAACTTTTCAGGAGAGCGAAAAATGAAAAGCTGTACATAGAATTAATTCTAGCTTAACGTAGTAATTGTTTGCTAAAAATAGTCTGAACTCTTAAATTTGTTAGTAAATATATTTCTGAAGATTTATATAAAAGAAATTTTAAGTTTTTGTTACCGCAGTTGGCGAGGTTAGCTGTTAATCCCGCATCCTCTTAAGTTGTGTCGCTTTTCTTTGTTGCGAATTAAATATTTTTACAAGTTTTTTTTAAGTGGCACAACTCACGATTTTTAAGAATTAAATTCCGTACTTTAAACTTTATGGAAAAATGTCATATAATTTGTAAGAAATAATTGCTGTTTTGTGGAAAAGTGACACAATTTAAAATAATACTATTAAAATGTCGAAAACATATTTACGTTTGTTATAAAGATCGTCACAAGTCAAAAAGTAACACTGACACACTGTTCTATGAAGAATATCTCTGTTCTTAAGTAACAGAAAAGTGATACTATTTCTATCTAGCGGCAAAAACAATCAGATAGAAATATGCCAATTTCATGGTGTAATTAACTCAAAAACGACAAATTTTGAGTTAGGTCACATTTCTATGTGACGTGCGAATTAGTAGTTGGTGCTTAGATCGAAAGAGAACGCTATATAGAAATGAGCCCACTTTCTGCAGTGTATTTCTATGGACGTAGTCAGTCCATATTTTAAATGTCAGTGGTTTTACATAAGAACGCTGCAAATATTTTAGAATGTTAAGAGTGTTAGAGTGTGAGAAATTGCCATCAGCAATTGATTCAAATTCCTCAGTTAAAAACAAAAAGTATTTCCCATAGAACGACTTGGGACAAATAAAAGTTTTAAATTTCAACCCAAGTCGTTTCAATAGAAAAAAGCCCCACGACAAATCTTACCTTCAGTAAGATTTGTCGGAAATAAAAATACCTACATACATATCGGGCGCAGAAAATTTACTCGGTGAAGATTTAAATGATCAAGTCTTCACCAAAAAGCCTCCTTTCAGCAAATTGTCGCGAGCGGAATACATTCTGGGTGCAACAATGTATGCACGATAGCAAGACGATGGTTTGATATTTATGAAAATATCAAATTTCATTTCAACCATTGTCCGCCGCGGTAGGCTGAACACTAATTGTAAACAGGTAAAGAAAATAGAAGTTGCGATGATAAGAAAAACAAAATAAACGTTTTGTGAAAATAACCATAAGAGGAAGTTTGTGAAAGAAAAAGTTTGTGAACAAAGTAAAAGTAAAAAAAAATATATATAAATAAAATAAAAGTGTGCGAATTGTCTTAATCATAGCTTCCTGAAACGGCGTAGAGTGATTGCCTTCGACTAAGCTAAGCCCCGAAATATAACAGGAGTTAGGACTAAGTTAAGTTAGGGCTCTGATGTGGTAGCGAGGGAGTCTGTTTCGTGGCTTGGGAATTGTTTCTCTGAGGTCCGAAACCCAAATTCCGAGAAAAACCTATACACATACATCACATGCATACAATAGCATTCATTGAAATAAATTTTTATTTTTTTAAGTTTCGGAATAAAGTTTTTTTTTAAGTTGAATTATATAAATAAAAAAAGTATAAAATAAAAAAAAATATTTTTTCAAATAACTCAATTAATTAAATATTTTTTCTCAAATTTAGAGGGGGTCATGACCCCCCCCCCCCCCCTGGATCCGCCACTGAGACTGTAGTCAATAGCTCAATTGGTAATTAGTTAGATCCTATTTTATACTAATCCGCATAGTTTCGAAAATACATATTATCAGGACATGAGCGTATAGGATACCACTTTATATCCCATTCGAGTGAGAATTGACAAGTGTTTGTCTATTAATAGCTATCCTTTTCAATTGAATGGGCTACTTCGTATAGAATGGATTTATATATGCCTATATATACAGGTATATATGCTTCTGTTAATAAATAATAATAGATAAGTATGAATAATATTTGGTTTGAACTTCGCTAGTTCTGTCGAAAAATGAAAAAATCTACGACACGTTGTAACTGTTGTAACTTTTTCCAAAACTATCTCAATTCCAAGTGAGGCATCTAATTAAGCTAATACTTAGATATTTGACCAATTTGAAAATTCAACAATATGTCCCTTAAAATAAATGGTGTTTATTAATTGATCCTCCTTTTCCTCGTGGGTGGAACGATTTCTATTTTACTAGAATTGACTCAAGGATCCAGCTTGCTGTATATGGTGTGGACTATGCTTAGAATATTTGGCATAAACTCAGAAAATACTCAATTCAGTTTACCCCTGATTGTTATGATCTGGCTATCTGTAAAGCCGAAGTTAGTTAGCTCTTGAAGAAGATTCTCGACAACTAGAGCAAATAAGAGGATATAGATTCCCTCCCTAAGTGCATCTTCTGAAGACCCCTACTATTGTTAATTTTTGTCCTATTTTGGCTTTTGATTCTCTGACCGCCAAGATCACTTTTATCCTTTTGACCAGTGTGAATTCGACTCCCCTTTTGATAGCTAGCAGCAGATAGATATCTATAGAGTTTCAAAAGATGTGTGGTCAAACGCTCCTTCTCCTTGTTCTTCTTTATTTCTGATACTATAGACAGAACATGAAGAAAGTTCATGCAGGCTTTGGACGATTGCAGTTTAGTTGTATACAATCGGAGAGCATGTCAATAAATTTCTGAGACTACTTTGGATATTTTTAATAAGTTCCTCGTTCTCTCTAGATCTAGGCTGCACTTTTTGGCCTAACTGCTAGTACATTTTCTACTTGATTATTTCAATTTAGTATTGTTTTAATACCTACGTATGTATGACGCTTTACTTCAGTTTGTACATTTTTTTCAATACGTTTAATTACGCAAGATCGTTTAAAATAGCGAAAAAATACGCAATAATTATTTTTTACTTGTTTGTCTGTCTGTTTTTTTTCATAGGTATTCCAACTGTCAACTGTTTGTTTTTTTTTTCATATTCGAATTTTGTATTTTCGTTGACATGTGGTTATTGAATTGTTTATGCGCTCCTAAATTATTCATTGTTTTTTTTTAACTTCATTTGAACAATTGCGCAAATATACCAGTTAATGAAAAACAGTAACAAAACAGTACAGTAAAAATAGCAAAAAATTTCACTATAAAAGAAGGAAGTTACTTTGAATTTTAACCATTAATACAAATATAATCCGAACCTTATATACCTTGCTGAAAAAAAAAACAATAATACCAAAAAACGTAAAAAACGTATAATTCATAATGAAAGCGGTGTATGTGTTTTGTACGTTAACTATATTTATTATTATTGCGGTGAATGGAGCAAGTTCGGAAGGGTCAGTTCGTAGATCGGAACTAGGGGCTAGAGAAGTAAAAGCACAAATCAATGTAAGGAGCGTTGTTGATAGGATTTGTGCAGACAACGCCGTAAAAAAAAATACAAAGGCCGCCAAATTTTGTAGCAAAGATCGTAGCATGGCTTGGAAATCATACATAGGTTATTTGCCAACTATGAAACCTCTTATCCTTTCTTACTGCAACAGTTGCGTTAGAGCAAAAAAACTTTTAAAGGCTGCTAGCATGTCATAAATTATTTATATGTAAATCTGTAAATTAAATAAAAATAAAAAAAATTTTAACACCTTTTGATCATATAATTTATTTATATATATATTCGAAGAAATTTATGCTTTCTCTCTATGCATAAATAATAATTCTACGGCGATGAAAGCCTTATTCCTTCATTATTTTGGACCAGATATTATTAATATTATTGTTATTAAAATGGCAGATGCAGACAGATCTCTTCCTCTCATTTAGTCACATGTGAGATCTTTTGTGGCTACCCCTAAGTGCCGTTTTGCGTCCATTCGAACTTGGGGTCTTTTACAAAACGTATGATATCCTTGGGGGCGTATAGATAGATCAGAGATTGCATTTCATTCTGAACTCTTCGTCGTGTTTGTTTTTTTTACTTGGGTGGGTAATATAGGTAGATAACTCATTTGTATTCATCAATCACTATTGTTAGCAATTCATAAATTTCATTTGAATTTAGCTAAAACTATACCTTTCAAATTTTTTTTCCATTATTATGTGCAACGTTAAAATGTATTCGAAAATAATTTTACAGTAATATTTTCGGAGAATGATAATGGACAAGTATATTTTCCTTTATATTTTACTTCACAATCAACTGAATTACAACTTAATAGTTACGAAATCAATATTTTATTAACTACATTTTAACCTGGTAATTGTCAAAGTTGTTTATTTTTATTCGAGTAAAAATCTGTAGCAATGTAACGATATGGTTGCTAATCGAAAATTATATTTATTACTTTACACATTACTGGAAGAAAGGGGATTGAAAAAAGTGATTTTAATATTTTATATACTAAAAATAGTAATATAATATTTAATGAACAAAAAATTACTGCAGCAAGTGAAATGAAATTTTGCCACCATATAAGGTATATATAGTGTATAAAAATATGGCGAAAACCAATGTGGAAACTATACAGTTTGGTTGGAGGGATGCCGCTAGACTAGACGACTAGCTTGCATAACTCCTCTAGTATGGGTCCATTGTACCCTTAGGCCTTATAGGATAACCTTTCAAACGGTCTCAGATCTTAGGATATATCTGAACTCTTTACTTTGCCGCTCTCCCACACTTGAAAATAAGTAGCTACCCAATAGCCTGCTTCTTTTATTCATCAAATCGGGACACTCGCAAAGCACGTGTTGGACGGATTCGATTTCCTCCGAGTACTTATAACTCCTGCAGAAATCGTTCGCCGCTATACCCAGCCCTCTAGCATGGTCACCTTTGGCCAAGTGACCCATAACGGCCCCTACTAGAGTCCTGGTATTTGTTCTGCTGCCATTAAGCAGTTCACTTGTCCTTCTCCTGTCATCCTTGCTGGTCCACTGCAGGCTTGCCTTTTGATAGGCGCCCCTGATGATTTCCTCTTTTAAATCTCCAATTGGGATCCTCGCATAAACTACCGCTTCGGAGCTATCGATTCTACAGCCCTTCTTGGCCAACTCATCAGCCATCTCGTTGCCTGGGATATATTTATGGCCAGTCAATTCCTCAAGGCTACTCTTGCATAACTGCACCACTTTTGAATTTACCAGCACACCATCCAGCACCTTGATGGCTGCCTGGCTATCAGTATATATGCATGTGTGCCGTGAGGGCTCTCTGCACATAGAAACTAATATTGACGCCTGATAAATCGCTGCGAGCTCTGCCTGAAGAACACTGCACTTGTCGGGTAGTCTATAAGACTCGAGCCATTGGAGATTTCTGGGTACTTGGTAGTCTGTTTCTTCTCTTTAGTCTAAGCCATTTATTTTTTAGTTGCTTACTTTACCATACAAACATATTTTTAAAGCTGGATAAGAACTTCACGCAACTACATTAGTTGCTTAAAGGCCATCGATACTTCTTTAGGTTTTGTTCGCAATTCACATATGTACTTTATTGTAACGCTTTAGTAACTTATCAGTATAACTATGTTAGTTGGAATAAAAAAACAAACACGTAAACCAACTTTGTCCTCAAGGATAGACATTTAATATTAGAATAAAATTGAAAAAGATTTTCGAAGCAATTTCTAGGAAAAAAATTTTAGGCCATCGTCACCAATGATAAATTAGAATAGTACAAAATAGCTCTTTCTGAAGACGATTAAATTCCTAAGAAGAGCTCGTATTTAAAATCCAAAATGGTTTAAAAAACTGTCTGGTATTTTGGAGTTTTGGTCCTGTCGCCTGTCCGACAACAGTCCAAAAACTATTTAAAGAAAAATTCATTTTTTCTTAGGAAAATATCTGATCTTTTCGAGATTTTGTTTTTGTTTTTTTATACCGACAACGTTACAAAATAGCTCGATTCATTCGTAGACAGTAAGCCTCGGATCTCTTGGTCAGTAGCTTCAAAACGTGATCATGCTGCATCCAGACGTGCGAGTCTTTCCTCGTAGTAGCAATACGTTTTCCTGTCCACATTATCCTTCTTATAGTTGGCTAGAATGTTTTGGATCTCCTTGCCCTGAACACCTTGGGTGGCAGCCAAAGGGTCCATTGCCTTGTTAATCTTCGGTGGCATCCTTCCTGGTATAATGGCTCAGCAGAATGCGCTTTGCTTATATAGGATGTCTTCTATTGAGCGTGATTGAGCGTGCTGAATCACGTCGGGGTCACCAAATGTAAAAGCAAACTCTTTTGTTTGCCTGTTAAAATTGGTAGGCTGAAGTGATTCACCTCAACCTTGTTGCTGTGCATTCGGTGTTTCACCGATTACACGAAACTCATAAATCTGAAAGCAAATTAATTATTAATGTCCCGGGCTACTCGGTTCTTGTACCGGCAAAATTGTCTTTACAATACCATTCAAATTTAGGTGGCAGCATGCGACTCCAAGACCTCATAGTAGAATAATTTGTGAAACTGTTATACAGTTTTTGGTATATGCTAAAGTATGTCACTCATATGTTCCAAGACTAGACATGAACACATAGGAAAGAGGTAATTTACGGCCTGCCTGCAAGGAAACAAATGTAGAGAATTCTTATGAATTTATTTTTATTTTTCTTCAGAATATTTATGCACAGCGTAAAGGATTTAAAGAACTTTAAAATAATTCCCCTATGCCTTGACTTTTGATAAGATAATTTTTTTTAGGAATTCACTCGATAATTTTTCTTAATAATAATCATATATTATTGGTGGCTAACAAAAAAATTCTTTCCGGTCTTGATTGACATGGTCCATGAAATTCTCTCAATATTCATTGCTCCATTAACGTCCTTTCTTTTTATTAATATATTTCTTTAAGAAAAAAAAAAGAAAATCATTCCGATCATATTCTAAATTGGTGGGCTATTTTGAGGTCCACTTGAATGACATCACCAACTATTAAGGTTTAACCAGATTTTGAAGTGATAGGAACGTTTTACCAAATATCCTTCTATAATCGGACTACCGTCAAAACCGAAAGATGTAGACAAGTTAGAATTTTAGTCCCTATTATCTGCCCATGCTCATGTGCTTAAACAATTGCAAAGGTATTAATACTTTTACTATCATCTGCGACAAATAAACTTAAACGCATACGTTTTAAACTTGAATTAACTTTTCTCATAAGCCCGCCAATATCTGGATATTATTTGTCTGTAAGGGTACTACTAAGTTCTACACGTGGATAAATCCGGATAGTGATGTTAGATTGTGTATTCTGGCTGACAAACAAAAAAAACATACATACTACATACCTACTTGTTAGTATAATAAATAACCTCAAAAATTTTCCTTCAAAATACAAAATAATTGCGTTTCTAAAGACCATAAAATGAATTTTACGTTTGCACAAGTGTTGAGAATTGAATTGTAATAATAAACAAATAAAAAAAAAATGGTAACAATAATAAATATTGACTTCGCGTGTTTTCGTGCTTTAAAATTGCTGGTATAAAACTGCAAACCAATAATATAATTTCTCATTATCGAAAAGACATATTTAACCTTCTTACAGTACGAAGATGGTTTTTTTCCTTTATAAATAATCTAGAAGAATCAAATCAATAGGAAATATGCGAACACAATTAATTCTGTTTGCACTTTTTGCAGTTGCTACTTTATCTAAAGCTCAAATGCTATCTGTTCCTCCTAGAAACAGAGTAAGATTGTCTCCTGAAAAGATAAGTGAAAATAGAGAAAAACAACACAGTACTAGGAAAATAGTTGACATCTTTTGCAAAGACGACAAGATTCCTAAGCCTGTTCAGGTCGATGAGGTTTGCAAACAAAATCTAGCCATCAATTGGAGAGACTTTTACAGAACTATACTAACTGTCTTGAAGGATTCACTTTTAATATATTGTCACGAAAGAGCTGATGAAGATTGTAAAAGGACCATAAGAGTCTTGCACGCTTGATTTTTATTTTATTTTAAAGTTGATTTTTTTTATATACATATGTATAAATATTAAAAAATTTACGCTCTACAAACAGAATTTTGAGTTTATGAAGAAATTGTTTTTAATGATCTTTTCGGAAATTTCTTGAAAGTCCTTTTTGTTATGAGATTTGATAATTTTATTTTTGCTTTTATTTGTTATGTCTGATGTGATCCGACTATATTGATTTAATAACTTGCTTTCTTCTATTGTAGGAGATTATAAGAGAATTAAAAAAATCTTGTTATAATTATACACAAGGAATTTGTTTTTCATGTGCAAAAATTTGTGGAGTCAGATCAAATTTTACCACACAAAAACAGCTTTCCAATACCATTTTAAAAGTATATCTACACATAATATGGCTTAAAGAAGTCATCTACTTGCAATTTACAACGCAGCCAACATGTAGGCGTCGTAACCAAATGTCATGAATGAAAATAAAATTTATGCCAATTTCTTAAAGTAATAATAATATGAGAATATACAAAGTTGTTGGAATATTTGCTCTTTTTTTCACATTTGTCTTTCAGAATTCTCTCTAGCATTATCTTGTTGCAGCAATATCCTTTTCTATTAGTAAAACTGCATATAAGACAGTAAGTGATTTCTGTTAATTTTCTAATTAACAGACTAGAAAACTGGGAATAGCGGCGAACGATTTCTGCAGGAGTTGTAGGAATTCAGATAAAATCGAATCCGTCCAACAACACGTACTTTGCGAGTACTCTGATGAATAAAAGAGGTAGGCTAATAGGTAGCTACTTCTTTTTAAGTCTGAAGGGGTTGCAAAGCAAAGAATTCAGATGCACTAGAGATTCCTAAGGGAAGCAGGATGAATCTGGGGCGATTTTCCTATGAAGTCAGTGAGATTCACTCAAGTGTCCTGAGTGTATTGCAAAAAAAAAAAAAAAAAATTACAAATTCTATATATCAAAAATTTCTCTTAATTATAGTAGTGGTCATCCCACTGGTCAGGCTACACTGTAAAGAAGTAGGACAATTCCCTAAATTTAAGACACGTCTTTTCCTCAAAATAAATGTCATTTTCTCTGATTGAAAGGGAAAATCAGTTTAATTTCCCCCAATCAATTGATCATAAATTTAGGTATTTTGCACGAGAAAACCTAAATATATATATATATAAAATTCCCGAAATGTTGAGCTTTCTCGGATATAAAGAAGAGAACGTTCATTAAATTAGGTATTATTCTACATTTTTTATGAAATACTTACAAAGTACCTCCGTTTTAGGTACAAAAACCTATCCCTATTTCTGAAGTGGAGCAATCTCTTTATTTTATAAAAATATACCTAACTGGTGGCACAAATTGTTGCCACTTACTCTAGGGAATTTTTTTTTACTGTGCAGGCACTTCTAGCGGCACCGCTTTTATCTAACTTAACGTCACAATTTACTGCAATTAATATCATCTATAATGGGTCTGACCTATAGTTCTATCCAAAGTGGACAACTATTATCTATAGAATTTATTTACGCGTATATGACTTTGTAAATGAAGAATATTTTATTGATATAGATCAAAAAAAATGTAGCTAATTCGTAATTTTTTCTGACTATAAACACATGCAACTCTTGATCTATGACATGTACCTGAGTAAGTAATGATCGAAAATCTAAGTTTTCTAATACTAAATAAAATTAATAAAATTAATTTTATTCTACAACAAAGAGCCTCATTTGATTATGTTCGAATATTCTGCATGGTTTGAAATATAGAAGGGATTAAATAATAGCATTAACAATTTTGAATCGGTAAGAACACTTCACACAACTGTTCCTGTGTGTGTGACGGTCCTCAGAGGTCTGTATTGGTTCCTCAACTATTGTAACTATTTGTAACTTCAAAATTTGTATATACATATTCTCATAATGTCCAGATCTACGCGAGCAAATTGCTTAATTGAATCGAGAATTAAGTTCAAATATATCTACAATGTTCTTTAACACCTCGAATTTCATAGGAACAATCTTATTTGCAAAATTTATAGTTCATTAAACAGACTGGTGTGGTTATCCAGCAGAATTCTAAATTTTATAATATGTACAATGAAATTGGTGAAGTCGATAATATTATTTCACTTTACCTCTGTGGTACTGGTAATACAATTTTTCTGTGTAATTTGGTATGTTGTACGTGCCGTTCAAAAACTGTATAAGATTTATTTATGACCTAAAATTATATTACCTCTAGGCTTCTCACTGCGAATTCTGATTTATTATTATTATTATAGAAAGGAGGACGGGACCGGAAAGTCGACCTCTAAGTACAGCGACCTAAAAGATCTTTGGTGCTACAAAATTCGTATTTCTGTATATTTGAGAGAAGATTTTTCAGCTCATCTACAGATAGAAGGGCAAACCCTAGAGTACCCAGCCTACTCCGGGCGAAGGCTGAACAAGCACACAAAAATTTTTCGGTTGTCTCAGGCTCTGCTTTCAGGCAGGACAGATACTCAGGGCTGACAAGAACGCCCATCCTTGTTAGCCGGCGTTGATATCAACCACAGTTCTACATTGTTTCTTTCCGAGCCCCAGGAGAAAATCAGAGATATTGCTATTGGGCCCATCAAGAAACAGTTTTGTGCACCTGCAACTACTCAGGTTCGCCCATCTCTGCTGATGCTTTCTATGAACATCCGCTTTTATGAGAGACCCGATACTCGAGTTCGCAATGTCTACGGTGGGTTCCGGTCCGAGGAACGGAGAATCAGAGCCAGCCAGAGCTAAAAGGTCAGCTCTTTCATTCCCCGTGATCCCAATGTAACCAGGAACCCACTGAAGGGAAAATTTGTTGTGGATACACAACTTATCCACAGACATCCTGCAGTCTCCCCAGTAACTTAGATGGTATCCGAGAGCCACTCAGGGCTATCAATGCTGCTTGACTATCCTAAAGGATAGCAATGTCTTTCCCCTTTATTTGCATATCAAGAAGAAGACTTCAGGGTGGAAGATAGTTGTGTATTTTCCAAGTGATTATTTCGTCCCAATGTCAGATTCAGGAAAGTAAACACCCGCCCTGGCCCTCTCATTAGTAAGAGACCCGTAGGTGAAAATTTTTAGAGCGGACCGGGAAGGCTCGATAAGGCACAATTCCCTTACATGATGGCTCACAGAGAAGCGACGCCCAAAACGAAGCTGTGGTACCATCGCATCACGTGACATATTTTCCAGAGGGTTTTCCAAGCAAAACGTATACGTCAAAGAGCAATGAGAAGAGCCAGTCCAGCCGTCCTCCCTATTACTATTAGTTTCATCACTTTTTTTATCCTTGAAATTTAATGTATGGTGTTGAGAAGCAGTTACCATAGCATTGAATCCGTTTTGATTTATAATAACATCTTAAATGTCCAGCAAAGAAGCCATTTGACAGACATTTTTTATATTATAATGGTATCCGATAGTTGTATTTTGGATTTATCTAGTTCAATTAAATGAAGATTGGAAATTTCATTTGTGTTTAGTATTAATTGTAAACTTTTGTTGAGAGTATACTGCGGAACTCTACACGCATGTTAATATTAAAGATTTGCAAAAAAAAAAAAATATTTTTCTTACTGCTTTACTTTGAATTTTGTTTTTGCGTAGAATTTCATGTGATAATTTGCTTATTTAACCTTAACTTATATAATAAAGGTGATCATAAGTTATTTGAATTGAAAACGTGTCGAAAAGATAAACCTATATCAACAAGTTAAACAAAATAAAGTAAATACAGAGAAAATATTTCTTGTGAAGTGTATGAGTCAGGTTATTCAAAAACAACTAGGTATAATAAAATTAGCCTAAATAAATTTGAGCAAGTGTTGCATATACGTTGATTTCCTTCCAATTGTATAAATATAAAAAAAAAACAAAAATATAAACCCTCTGCAATTATCGATTGATATAAATCAACGAAACAACAGATTAAATTTCATCGAAAGAATTGAAATAAGTCTTTAAAATCTTTTATCATTTATTCAAAAAAAAAAAAAAACCCCCCCATTGCCGTTACAATGAAGTTCATAGAAACTTTTTTAATTCTTTTAATATCAATTGTTGCCTTTGCTGCAGCAGAAAACGATTGGGAGATCAAAAATGTAAGAAAGCTAAACTTAACTGAAGAAGAAATATCTACATTACTTGCAATACAAAATACAGTGAGAAGGGCAGTCGATGATTATTGTAAAGATAAGGATGCAAATAAGACCAGCACCCATAGTCGACTTTGTGAAATGGATAGAAATGTAAATTGGAAAATTTTCCACAAAACTTTTCTTAAACCAATAAGAACTGGACTTATTAGGTATTGTGAGAATAGAACTACTGAAAATTGTCAAATTGTAAGAAAACACATGTCAAAGGAATAGTTTTTAAGAAATATTAAAATGTGAAAAAATTGTTATGTATACATATTATATGTATGTTGTATATACACTCCAAAAATAAATAAAACTTACAAAATTTTCTAAAACTTAATATCCAAGTTATTCTTCTTCGTCATAAAAATCTTTTTGATCTTAAATAAACATGCCTACAATTTTGTGTAAGCTTTTCTAAGGATCCTCTTTTTTAATGACGAAACGAGTTTTCTTAAGATGATACTAAAACTGACCATTCCATGATCCTTGGTGTGGTGAGATTGTAATTTCTTCTTAGTGTATATGCCGTATCTACCGTCTAAATTAATTCAATGTTAGCAACTGGAATTGGATGAGAACATCCATAAGATCTCATCGGCAGATAATCTATCTGATTAGTTTTAAAGAATATGCTTTGCTGATAATATAGACACCTTATTAAATTAATTATGTAGAGAACTACCTGTCTGGCTCATGATCAGGTGCCGGAATATTATTATAAATCAGAGAAGCCATTGATTGCAACTTCAATTTCTATACAAGGAGAAAAGAATTTAGGTTTCATAGATGGAAGAAGAGTCATACAACAGTGATAGAGTTGAATTAGTGTTTATCAGTGATGGAAGAAATAAATTGAAGACATCGGAAAATTTAAGCGGATATTAGAATTAAAATTTAAAACCACTAACTCCAATTCATTTTCTAAAGTACGAAGTCCTAAGTCTCTATACAATGTAGGCAGTATGCATATAATCTCTACGTATAAATTACACAAATTAGAATTGCACGTTAATGTGTGCTGCCTTGAAAAATGTCTAAACTTGAAAAACGTCTACTAAGAAGATCTCGACACTAGATTTTACCATCTAAGCATCTAGAGTAATTGTTATGAGTGCACCTTGTAGAAATTATTGCAATTGAGTAAACTTTACGAAAAATTCTATACTTTAGTTGTGTGGTAGTAAAAATGCCCTGCTCATTTGTTCTATTTAGCCCTTTGATGTCATATTAATCTCCCACTCTTTGAAATCTTGTACAAAATAGTATTGCATTTAAAGAAAGTATAATTATGTTGTAAACTATCGCTTGTTTCAATCAGATTAATGAGTATGCGCCTATCAAAATCAATAAATATTATCTTCAACACTTAACTTTGTTATCTATACGATAGTAGAAAAATATGTTTACAAATTCATACAAAAAAAAAAGTTTGTAAAAAGTCCTTATCTTCATTTGGCAAGGGTTTTCTTTTAATTTCTTCATATATAAACGATCATCTACTTACGGGAACTGGTCTTTCCGCGATTAACATAAAGGCTTTAGTTCTCTTAAAGAAGACGTTTGAAAAATATTAAAATGAACTAAAAACGGCAACGCAAAATAAAATTTGATTGAGAACTATACAGTTGCTCCTGTATGCTATGTCTTACAAGAAATTCGACGAGATAAATCGAACTGATGTTTTTTTTTTATCAAAATCAAGATTAATTTTCATATGTAAATAGTTAACTGGATATTTCTCTGAATATTTCTAATAAGTAAAATTGCAATTAAAAAGATAAAATGATTTTTGAAAAATGAATGATTTTTGATTTTACCTGCTTATCTGCTCTGAATCAGTAAGATCGGCTTAGGTAATTTTGACGACATTTTCACTCGGCTCTGTTCTTTGTGTAGACAACTAATTTTTTTTTTCTATCAAAATAAATTAAATGTAGGATCACATATTTTTCGATTGAGGATTCATTGTACTTACAACAAATAGGCTCCAATTATGTGTGGTCCCTGGAAAATTCCTATGGGCTTCATGAAAAATTATAGTAGGAACAATGACACTTATTCACACATATTCATATGAATGCATCTGATCGTTGCACTAAAATTGGTTTATCTTAATACATGTTTTGGTGGCTAAGCACTTGAAATTAAATCGATGTTTAACTAACCAATAATTGAGAGTAATATCCGTCGACATTCTGTTGCTGATGTTATTACAAACCAGTTTGCATGTCAAATTTCAGCCTGAATCCACTTACCAACATAATTCTCGCTGAAAATTATTAATTAATAGAAGTAACACAGTTTTGCTCCTTCTATTCCCAACTTGCTATAGACCTAAAATCAAGACTAAAGGAATTAAACAAAACAAATTGTAACCAGTCCAGCAGTTCTTCTGTAAGGTGAAATATCTACTCCCAATATAATCTGACTTCCAGCCCCAACACAGCTATGAATCAGCTCAGCAAGGCTCACGTCTTATAAAAAATAAATTAACTGCTCTAACTATATCTTAGGTTCATTTAAAAGCATTTGATATAATAGATTTAATCACAGCTTCCTCGGTCGTTGTGCACTCATTCAAACCTTCCTGTCCTCTTTATATTGTGCAGTAGGTCTTGATTATTAATCCAAAAATGTTAATCTTCTTCCTGTGATATACTATGGTCAGCCGGAAAATTGCACAGGAAGTCTCTTATGCACTCCTTCCAAGAATGATGACATTTTGAATTATAAGCAGCACTCATTTTCAAAGATATAATCAAGAAACCCGCTGTAATCAGTAATGACGCCAACTATAGCTCTGCATTTTGTCCTCTCGAGCTTCTGAAGAAGGTCGGACTTAGGAGCATCGATGAAGAATTTTGTCCACCTAAAAGCACTGAAGTTCATTCAACGTTCGTACATAGTCAATCCCATGCGCATTCTTCTTGTAGTTACAAGGTTATTTGAGGATGACTTAAGGCCTTGAAAAGATTTGGTATCTGAGAGGATTGTGATAAAATTTTAGTATACCTACTTATATCAAGGACTACTAGTTTCGCTTCCAAGCAATTGTAAGGACCAAATTTATAACTAATTTCGGTAATTGAATTGAGTAGATAAATTCAAAACATTAAAAAACTGTATGCCAGTTCGCAAGAGATTATTGTAGGACGATGATGTATATGTATAGCAAGATGTAACCAAGGAAATATAACAAATATTAAAAACATAAATTCCTAGTTAAAATACCTTCAAACAATTGAGAAATACTGCAAATGCTAAAAATGGCAAGGCATTTTGTATGAAAGAAGATCATCGGAAAAGTAGGTCTCCAACAAAATGAATGATTTTTTTTTTACACCAGCTGGTCATTTTTTAGTTTCTTAGTTTTTCGATAATAATCATGTGATAAATGCTTCCAATTAAATTTCCGTAATCCAAATTGTGGTGGAGGTAATGTAAAAAGACATGACAAAAGAATATTTATAACTAAAAAATTCTAATAAATTCGATCGAAGTATGCGAAAAAGAGAAAAATCAACTTTCCAAAAACAATAGTTCCGCCATTTGCAACTTGAAAGGCCTCTGACTGAACTCATTTCTATAATTTGATGACTCTTTCGTCTATCATTGTTAAAAAAAAATTTTAGCCTGAATGTATATTTACAAAGTAAAATAGACAATTTTATTGTAACTTGCCTGCCGAAATTAGCTTTCTACTCTACCTACCAGGCGCATAGCTCAGCTATAGAAATTCTAGAATGCAACTTGTAAATAGATGATAAAAATAGGCAACAACGCAAATTTGACGAAATTTTATAAAAAAAAATGTAAATTTGCTATCAATAGTGGGGCTAATACTTCTACGAATACTTTTATTTACGAATTGAACAGCTATTCTCTTCCATATATCTCCCTCTCACAAAACATACTTTAAATAAATTTTTTTTAAGTTGAGCTCTTGACGAAAGGAATACGAATTACGAAAGTATAGTTCGTTAACTACTAGAAATGATATGTGCTAGATCGTGTGGCCGTCGTTTTGTAATTCAATACTAAAGGAATAAAATTTTGTTTAGTGTGTTTAATAGCGTGAGCAATTGATGACGGAAGCGGAAGAGTATTAGGCATTAGCCAGAGTTGCATTCAATTCAACAAACAATACAAATTCTACTGCATGAAGGGTGTAAAATTCGACGAAAGTTTATAAACCGCAGAGCATTTTGGATTAGGTGGTGGGGGAGTAGAAACTCCAATTCATTTCACTTTGAATGCGAATTTACATGCATGAATTCTTCTAGTTTTTCTCCCTCCCCATTTGCTGACTGCGTATGAATTGCAGCCAAACAAACGGATTCTCGATCTCGAGCTTGATTCTTTGTCGGCCATTAATATTTTGATTAAAGAGAGAAAGCATCATGCATTTCCAATGCCTCTAATGCGTTTGAAACTATATCCCTATAGCAAATTCAAGATGGCGTATCGTTTTTAATTGGCTAACGTCACATCATTCCATTTAAAGCAAAAAGAGCAAAATTTTATTATTTTGCTGGGATGGCAAATTTCAACTTTATGGATTTTTACATAGGGTTCACACACAAGCACGAATATTGAACTCTACTCAGCACAGCCAGTATGCATTCTCTTAGTTTTGCCATGTCTGTCAATAGATGGCTCGTGGAGTATGAAAATGAGAAATTTTTTGATCTCAAAGGCATTTTCATACTTAGGCTTTGTGCGGTTTATTTATACTTGAAACAAGCGTGCATAATTGAGTTTTTCAAGAATTCCATTATCCATGGTTTTTTTGTTTTTAATTACAAACAAATTTTTGTAAATTTTCACATTACTTATAGATAAGTAAAATTGAAATTCTCAGGTAAAATGATAAAGTATGAACGAATTTTCATTGATTTTGGTCATTGGGTATTATTAGGTCTACAAATCTTTTTAAGTTCTTAAAATAAAACCAATATCATTAAAATATACCTAGTTAATTAAATTAATAGAAAGCACTCATGCTTTGGACGTGACTGATAAGTTATCGTTTTTATATCTGTATGCATAGCTATGAAATTCAAATTAAAAATTTATATGTAGATAATAGTATTGCATGATGTGTGGCCCTAGAAAATTGATTCCAAAATTTCAATAATATAAATAAAAGTAAACAAACATTTCTTAAGTTAAAAGGATAAAATCCTATAAACTATTAAAAATGTACGAGAATAACAAAGTTCAATATAAAAGTAACCGATATTCCACTGAGAGTTGTATACCTATATTTGAAACGCATTGTAATCGGGAGACTAGCTGCAGGAAAATAATATGGGAGCGGCCAATTTTACAAGAATATGCGCGAAATTAATAATTATACATAAAATTTCTATACTTTTAAAAGTACCTAGGAAGGAAAGATTGTAACTACAATTAAATTCTCTTTCATCAGTATTATTAACTATTAACATCTCCAACTTATTAAGTCGCTTAGAGTCTTTGGTACTTTATCAACATACATTTCCGCATGATACAGAAATTCTACAATTAGGTTTGGAGGATTGTCAATGGAAAAGCATCCTTCTTCGGGCTTGCTATCAGAAACCATTTTATTATCAGAGTCAGAATAAATTTCAAGTTGCGGTATATTCTCATCAGCTTCATCATTATCATTTATTATGTATGGTGGTGCTGTGCACACTTACCAGTACATAGCCCAAAATACAAGGAAGCGATGTAAACAAATATCGCAATGTGTAGTTAGCTCAAATAATCCATATTTTTACGTTTCCCGAATCCCACCGTTAATCATATAAAAACGTAATTTTACATGATCCTCGCTCTAACACTAATTCACGAAAAACGTAATTTTATTGAACTTGTCTTTTTGAAAGAAGAGCTCGCCCACAGTAATAAGCTACTCCAAATTTCTTCATCAAAGAGACCAAGGCGAACTCCACTTAACATAATCGGCAACATAGCAGGAGCACTGTTTGGGATCCTAGATTCAGAATATGCCGAAAAACTATCAACAACCATCGACCAAATAAGAACCAATGAAAATCACTTACTGCAGTTGATCAAAAATCAAACATCTGTGATAGACTCCACTGTGAATTTTGGGAAAGTGACAAAGTTATCAAAGACAATCAGTTCTTTTCTGTTACAAGCACCTAAGATTTTGTCCTTTACAAATATTTGCCACACCTCTATCTCAGATTATACTACATGGCGGAGAATGGTCGGTTCCAAATTGCACGGTGATCCAATATTTTGTTTTCTTCGATAGAATCTATCCTTCGGAGCAATTGTCAAGTCAACAACTCTAAATTTTTATTTGGTCGATGTTTTATTTCAATTCGCACAGGATTAAAAACATACCTCAAGAAGGAGCTATCAGCATGTGTTATGCCTCTACATAATATCTGAGGGTTTCGTATCATCCAGTAATTCATTGTCAAGTTTTCTCTGACTCTATACTTTTTGTAGTTCATCAGATAAGGTATTTTGTCATTTTTATTTAGAGCCTTCATAGGCAGAGTCGTTAAGCATTTGAAGCACTAAGTATATCCAATCTGCAATATTTTGATATTCGATGAACTTCTGATCGTGGGCTTACTTTTCCTTACATCGTAGTGATATAGTCCGCTCCTCTACAATATTGTTCATTACTAAGATTTTAAAAATTTCGTCGATAATAACATGATCACTTTACGTGCATTTTTTCAAGTGGTCCTTTGTATCTAACAATAAGAAATCTAGAAAGTACCTATTACAACATGTTTCGATCGCAGTTGTGAATCGGTCTTGCTAAATGACAGATATTCGTGAAGCTCCACAGGCACTGACATATTAATGGTCCTAGTATAGGTACTATAGCCAGGTCTCACAGATCTATTTTTGAGGCCAAAAAATCTTCCTCTCTGATATTTTGACCATATGATCCGACCTTATCTTTTGTTTATGAATTTATGTTGTACATACATACATATATGAAACTTTTGATAAATTTTAAACCTAGCAGATGTTCTTATTGGTATCTAGTGCATTCGTTATGTCGACTCAAAATATCGACGATTTTAACTGTAAAAAAACATTGATTTTGAAACCTTATACATCCAAATATGGGTTACGATTATATAAAATTTTACTACAAATTACATTTATGGGTTTCCCTCCCTTTTATTATTACTTTATGAACAATAATGCAACAAAATTATAATTTTAAAAGTAGATCTTTAAAAACTTTTAAAGATTAGGCATACAAAATTAAAGAGTTGCGTGCGTAAATTGCATTCCAATAATTTCTCATTATTATTAATTTTTTTCATTGAAATCAATTACTTTTCATGTTATTTCTTTAGTTAGTATCTTTAGCGTTTTATTTATGAACACAAATTTCTCTGAATTTCAGGCATGCAAGTCCTTAAAGGATTTCCGATATTAAAACTGTTTCTCCCACATCTTGCATGATGAGATAAGAGAATTGTCTGGATGAACAGAAGTCTCCAGCTAAGCTCTCTTTAAAGGTAAGCGGTCGATTGTTTTTAATTTTATATTACTATTTGTGAGAAGTTATTTATTGCGCACATTGTGCTGTCTGTAAGCATTTCCCCGAACTATTTATTATGATTTATGCAAGTGAAATGATAAAAACCATCGTTAATTTTTCCACCCAGTTCCGTTTTGTGGTTGCTTAACACGTAATGGTACTGTTATGGTTAAGAACGTATATCATATATGACCATGGTAAAAGTTACATACTTCTAGTGAGATTCCATTTACACTATCTAAGCATTCCTTGATTTGTTGTTTACTTGTAAGCTTAATTATATATGAGGACATCATATATACAGCGTAATGAATGCTCCAAGAATATACAGGTGTTGAAGCATAATATGAACCAAAATTTCTAGACCTAATTTCACCTGGATTTCACAGCGATAAAAACCAATTTCAGTTCCAGAAAGTAGCAAGTAGTGAAAAATTGGGTGAGATTAAGAAGACGTCCCGTCGGCGTCAGTAGCAAGAAAAAAGCTCTGAAATTAATTCTTGATTTTTTATTTTATTATTATTTAGTTTCAAATTCTCTTTTTTAATTGTATTATGCTAACTAAAACCGCGGTAGCCTTCCCATAAATAATGCCACAGCACACAGTACGTGCGTCAACCATCTCCTCAAGTAAACAATTCTTTTAGAGATCCTTCAGAGCGCTTTCCTTATACCTAGCTATTTGTAATGGGAGTCGCAATCCAATAGAAACTTCCAAAATCTGTAAAATGGTTAAAATAATCATCATCCAGAGCATAAGTTATAGCTATGTAGGCTATGTAAACCATGATGGAGAGAACCAAAATATGCCAACAAATAATGTATTAAGAAAACATCGTAGAAGCCTTGTGTACTAGAAAGAGTTTTAAAGTTAATACTGAACATTACAAGAGGACTTACCACCACCCTCTTCATTACTAAAGTCAAAAACCAAAAACAGTCTACATCTGTTACCAAAACTGGCGATTGTGCATCTTCTAGCATTCATCAATGTAAATCTCTAAATTAAGTCTCAATTGGTATTAGCTAATTTTCAAATGGATCTTGCGTATACTGAAAATGATGAAAATTTCAGGAAAAAGAGTTGAAATTTTCTTGGACTTTCAATTTTTTACATTCTATTTTTTCTTTCTTAACTATAGTTTTTTTTTCTAAATAGCTGTGGCAATTTTTCTGGCAGGATTATAATTATAAATTTGCTATATAAACTTCTTTTCACAATTATGTTTTTTTTTTAGATTTAAGTAATTTTCTCTTCTTATTCATTAAATTATTATATTATTGAAAAAATAAACAAAAACTATAGAAAACCAATCCTACATATGGTTAACGCCATCTGATACAATAGCAAAGCTTTTCTACACAATAACAGTACCATTACGCGTTAACATAACCAAAGTGAACATTTTCTGTATAAATAGGGTTGGGTGTTGTGCCTATCATAACTTCATTGAACTCCAAAAAATTCCCTGGCTTGAAGAACTTTCTTTAATAATCAGTCAAGTGTGTAAAATAAGTAGGTAACTTATAATAATTAGAGCCAGATGAAGTTTCTAAGATTTTATTACGTTTTTCCTTCATATGCCTCCTCGTCTATAAAAAACTAATAAATGGGAAACTTGTTTTGTTTTCCACTATCTTAAGATATGGAAATTGAGAAAAATTCACGTTAGTTCTATCTACCATGCATAATTGAATGTCCTAACGTAGGTTCACTTGGATACGACATAATGCAAGATATGAGTGCTGATCTGATTTTTCTTTCTTATGGGTAAAACAGAAGTGGGGAGTTCGAGTAAAAAATGTTTTGATTGTGTGCATATACAGACAAAAAAAAAAATAATAGGTATAAAATGAGTAAATTAACGAAATTTTTATTTATTTATTTTTTTAATCAGAGTTGCTATTTAAAAAGAAAATTTCAGTTTTCTCCCAACAGATAGCCCTACATGTACAAAAATGAACTTTTCAGTTTTGATAAATTGTGGTGGGTCAAAACCTTCGAGAATACTTCACAAGCCATGAAACAGACTCCCTCTCTACTACCTGCGAGGCCCAACGGAGTCCTTACATTTTAAAATATTGCAGTGTTCTTATGTAAAACTGACAAAAGTTTGATAATAGTTTGAAAATTAATAAATAACATCGAAATTATTTTTATGCTAATGCTTTCGGAAATGAAGGTTTTTCTACCACGCACAATTATTTCTTAAAACCGAATCCTATGAGTCATTCAGTTTTTTATAATTAATTCTAAAACTCCTTAAATGAAAAGACGCAATGGCGCCATTTTTCTGTTTTGTTTAAATAAAATTCAATTAAATTCAAATAATAACTAGATATGATCGCTGCAATGAATAAACACGATTAGCTCTAAACTTACCACACATTTCAGCAGTAGTGGACAAAAAATTTTGAAAGAAAAAATGGAAATAAATCAGCAGCAAAACCATAGTGCGTTAGCATAATCAAGAAAAACGCTTTGATTGTAGTACATATTTAACAGCTTAAAAGTGTTTGTTTTCCGGTTTTGAAGAATGTTAGACATTAAAACAAAGACAAGATTTTTTTTCTTTAAAAAAACCCCTAATGTATTATTTTGGCCGTGTGTGAATAAAACGACGTACTCTGTGTCAATTTAGGCCATCCATGTAAATTAAAAAAATTGTAGTTCAAAAGAAATTTAGTTTATTTGTCCAAATTAACGAAAACATAGCATCTTTTTAAACTTCTGTATGCTTATATTAGATTTCTTTTGTATTGCCCAACCTTTGAAAATAACAAAAAAATTTAGAATCCTTGAGTAAAATGACACAGGTTTGTCATTTCGACGTTGAGCAAGTTATGTTAATTTGCCCTTGGCCAAGGAATGTTATTTTACTCCCATTTTACGCGATTATATCGAGACAAGGTTTTTAAAATCGGTGACAATGATAACTTGAGAACAAAAGAAAAATCAAAAAATCGTGAAAATCCGCATTTTTTTAGCCTTGCAGGTGGGCCTACGCCCTTAAAGGTATAGACGGAACAATAACACTTATTTACAAAAATTTACATGACTGGATCTGACCGTTGCACTAAAATTTGTTTATCTTTATACACGTTATGGTGGCTAAGCACTTGGAATTCCATCGACGTTTAACTAACCAATAATTGAGAGAAATATCCGTAGATATTCAGTTACCGATGTTATTACAAACCAGTCTGCATGTCAAATTGCAGCCTGAATCCACTTACCAACATAACTATCCCTGAAAATTATTAGTTAATAGAAGTAACACATTTTTGCTCCTTCTATTCCCAACTTGCTATAGACCTAAAATCAAGTCCTGCAATAATCTCATTAAGTGTTTTCTGTCTGTAAGAGTAAAGGAATGAAACAAAACAAATTGTAACCAGTCCAGCAGTTCTTCTGTAAGGTGAAATATCTACTCCCAATATAGTCTGGCTTCCAGCCCCAACACAGCTCTGAATCAGCTCAGCAAAGCTCACGTCTTATAAAAAATAAATCAACTGCTCTCACTATCTTAGGTTCATTTAAAAGCATTTGATATAATAGATTTAATCACAGCTCCCTCGGTCGTTGTGCACTCATTCAAACCTTCCTGTCCTCTTTATATTTTGCAGTAGGTCTTGATGTTTAATCCAAAAATGTTCATCTTCTTCCTGATATATGATCAGCCGGAAAATTGCACAGGAAGTGTTCCATCGTCTTATGCACTCCTTCCAAGAATGATGACATTTTTAATTATAAGCAACACCCATTTTCAAAGATATAATCAAGAAACCCGCTGTAATCATTAATGACGCCAAACTTAGCTCTGCATTTTGTCCTCTTGAACTTCTGAAGAAAGTCGGTCTTAGGCGCGTCGATGAAGAATTTTGTCCACCTAAAAGCACTGAAGTCTTACATAGTCAATCCCATGCGCATTCTTCTTGTAGTTACAAGGTTATTTGAGGATGACTTAAGGCCTTGAGCAGATTTGCAATCTGAGAGAATAGTGATAAAATTTTAGTATACCTACTTATATCAAGGACTACTAGTTTCGCTTCCAAGCAATTGTAAGGACCAAATTTATGACTAATTTCTTTAATTGAATTGAGTAGACAAATTCAAAACATTAAAAAACTGTATGCCAGTTCGCAAGAGATTATTGTAGGACGATGATGTATATGTATAGCAAGATGTAACCAAGGAAATATAACAAATATTAAAAACATAAATTCCTAGTTAAAATACCTTCAAACAATTGAGAAATACTGCAAATGCTAAAAATGGCAAGGCATTTTGTATGAAAGAAGATCATCGGAAAAGTAGGTCTCCAACAAAATGAATGATTTTTTTTTTACACCAGCTGGTCATTTTTTAGTTTCTTAGTTTTTCGATAATTATCATGTGATAAATGCTTCCAATTAAATTTCCGTAATCCAAATTGTGGTGGAGGTAATGTAAAAAGACATGACAAAAGAATATTTATAACTAAAAAATTCTAATAAATTCGATCGAAGTATGCGAAAAAGAGAAAAATCAACTTTCCAAAAAACAATAGTTCCGCCATTTGCAACTTGAAAGGCCTCTGACTGAACTCATTTCTATAATTTGATGACTCTTTCGTCTATCATTGTTAAAAAAAAATTGTAGCCTGAATGTATATTTACAAAGTAAAATAGACAATTTTATTGTAACTTGCCTGCCGAAATTAGCTTTCTACTCTACCTACCAGGCGCGTAGGTCAGCTATAGAAATTTTAGAATGCAGCTTGTAAATAAATGATAAAAATAGGCAACAACGCAAATTTGACGAAATTTTATAAACAGAAATGTAAATTTGCTATCAATAGTGGGGATAAGACGTCTACGAATACTTTTATTGTACGAAACGAGCAGCTATTCTCTTCCATATATCTCCCTCTCTTAACACAAACTGTAAATAAAATTTTTTTAAGTTGAGCTCTTGACGAAAGGAATACGAATAGTTCGTTAACTACTAGAAATGATATGTGATAGAGTGTGGTCGCCGTTTTATAATTCAATACTAAAGGAATAAAATTTTGTTTAGTGTGTTTAATAGCGAGAGCAATTTATGAGGGAAGCGGAAGAGTATGTAGGCATTAGTCAGAGCTGCATTCTATTCTACAAACAATACAAATTCTACTGCATGCAGGGTGTAAAATTCGACGAAAGTTTAAAAACCATAGAGCATTTTGGGTTAGGTGGTGGGGTAGTAGAAACACCAAGCCATTCATTTTGCAACTGCATGCATGAATTCTTTTAGTCAAATAGTATTTCTCCCTCCACATTTGTTGACTGCGTATGAATTGCAGCCAAACAAACGGATTCTCGATCTCGAGCTTGATACTTTGTCGGCCATTAATAATTTGATTAGAGTGAGAGAGAATCATGCATTTCCAATGCCTCTAATGCGTTTGAAACTATATCCCTATAGCAAATTCAAGATGGCGTATCGTTTTTAATTGGCTAACGTCACATCATTCCATTTAAAGCAAAAAGAGCACAATTTTATTATTTTGCTTTGATGGCAAATTTCAACTTTATGGATTTTTACATAGGGTTCACACACAAGCACGAATATTGAACTCTACTCAGCACAGCCAGTATGCATTCTCTTAGTTTTGCCATGTCTGTCAATAGATGGCTCGTGGAGTATGAAAATGAGAAATTTTTTGATCTCAAAGGCATTTTCATACTTTGGCTTTTTGCGCCTTATTTATATACTTGAAACAAGCGTGCATAATTGAGTTTTTCAAGAATCCCATTATCCATGGTTTTTTTGTTTTTAATTACAACCAACTTTTTGTAAATTTTCACATTACTTATAGATAAGTAAAATTGAAATTCTCAGGTAAAGTGATAAAGCATGAACGAATTATAATTGATTTTGGTCATTGGGTATTATTAGGTCTACGAATATTTTAAAGTTCTTAAATTAGAAACCCATATAATTAAAATATACCTACATAGTTACCTATAAATTAATAGAAGAATCTCATGCTTTGGATGTGACTGATAACTTATCGTTTTTATATTTACTTATAGAAATTTACGAATTGGAATGATTTTTATGGATTAATTAATTAAAGAATTTTATTCTATTTATATTTGTTAATTATGTTTTTGCATCTGCCTCAAAAAATTTTATTCCTCAATAATTAAATTAAACCAAAATACAGTAAATACAGTAAAATTTCGCTAATTAATAATTGATTGCATATCTCAATTCGGATTATTGGATATGGTATTTAAAAGTTGATTCAAATAAAAAGAAGAAAAAAAGCGAAAAGTTTGCTGAATTAAATCTACACATTTGTTTGAATAAATAAATATTACAAATTCAAGTATGGAGGAAAACAAAACTAAACCAAAAAATATTAGTGACATTCCTACGACTGCCATGACTGGTAGATATCCTATAGTGCTTTGGGCGGTAGTGGAGGCAAATAGCCTACAAAGTATCCTTCGGTTAGACTTTTATGGACTCATTCGCCAGTTGTTACTTTTGACTAAGAAACAAATCTTCCTTTGAGTCTTCTTTTGGGATCGGTAGCGTATAATACCATCGTACCTCGTAACTTGGAAGAACACTATGACAAACAAAAAGAAGCTGATAATTTTCAAATTCTGTTGTTAGTTCTTCAAATGTACGATATCGTGCATTATCGGTGGACTAAGCTTTTAATGATAAACTATGTTCCAATTGGTATGAAAAATAAAATAATGAAAAAACACTTCGGCAAGATAGCCGATGTGGCCTACGCGTTTTTTTATGAATATATTTCACTAGTAGTGATATTTTGAATAATCGTTGATTGTGAGACTTTCCATTAAAACGATTTTCAGTTTATGAAAACCATATTTATTTGCGTAGCAATAAAGGAGAGCAGTTTTTTCTTTGTACATGGAGAATTTTCTTTTGCACTTGGACAAAAGTTCTATCGCGTAACATTTAAAAAAAAAGTCGTTTTGCATTATAATCTTTATAAACAACTTCAGCTTCCGTGGTATTGAGAAAATTATTCGGAAACGATATGCACAAAGTCAGACTGGATATGTAGGTAATGTTTAGTCGCAAGAAAGAAATTTTTGATATCATCCACCGCTTGCTCGGGAATACTTTCTCCTGGTACTTATTAAAATCGAAATTGCGCATAAACCGCATGGAAAGCAAAAAAAGTGAATTATTATAAAACTAATAACTTTTCCTGCAACAAATAAAATATTTGCGAATAATGAGTACTTCCACCATTTCTGTTCACAACCTCTAACATTCTTGAAGGAAGAGATTTGTATAAATTTTTTAAAATTTTCCTTCTAATTTTATCCCAACTAATCTTAATCGCATTCCTAAGATCTTTCATCTTATCGAATTGACGTCCTCCTTGGTAAACTGTCCTAGAGAGCTGTCCCCAAATTTTCGTCCCCCTTGGTAAACTGTCCTAGAAAGATGTCTCAACACATTTTCATTAATGTTTAAATCCGAGGAAACTGCCTGCCATTGAAGAACACGGACGGTTTTCCACCGTCTTTGCTGTGTCAACTGGCGCATTGTCTCGTTGTAAAATGAATACTGATACGAATCGATGATCCGAAGAGTTACCAATTTCTTCGTCCAGAATCTTTATGTAATCGTTGCTGTTCATTCTTCGACTGACAAAGCGTATATTCCTCTTTTTTCCGTAGCATATTCCTCCCCAAACCATGACTCCACCTCCTCCTTGCAGACGGCTTCTCGAAAATAGTTCTTCCTTCCTCAGATCATGAAACTAATGACGAAAGCCATCAAGACCGTCTAGGTAGAATCTCTTTTCATCAGTAAAGGCAACGTTTCTCCAACGCTTTTTCCACCTGAAATGGTCTGTTGCAAACGCCAAGCGGGTATCCCGCTGTCTTTGTTGCAGGGCTACTTTCCTCCCCAATCTCTTCTGTAGTAAGTGCTCTGCTGAGGCAAGTACACTCTGGCAAGTCCTTAGTTTATTGGCAACGTTGGAAATTGCCGCTGCTGTTGCAATTTCTCTTGTTGTTGCCATCGAATTCGATGCTTCCCTTAGTAGCGCACGCCGGTCAGCTAATATTAAATCGTCCTTTTGTCCCGGAATGTATATATTTCCCGTAGTTCAGGATCTTTCAAATAATTTAAAACTACTGTACGTTTATATTCCAATAGCTGGGAAATTTTTCTGAACGAAAAACCATCCTGACGCATTCTTTGAATAGTCTGCATTTCCGTCGTATTAAGCTGCTTTCGCGATTCCATAGATTATTTAATGGCTCACAATACTCAAAAACGAGTTAAATTATCTTTTCGTACTGAACCTCAACTAAAAACTGATATCCGTGATCGAAATTCCTTGAGTTTTTATAGCCTGTCTGAACCAGTTGTCGTACCTACATAAAGGTCAAGCCGGAATTCCCAACTACTTAAGGGAGGCGAGAGATAGACGATAGTTTGCATCGTTACGAAAAGTGATTCGGATTATTTAAGAGTAATTCTACGAGTACCCGCAGAACAAAATCATCTCGAAACTTGATTGTCCAAGGGGTGTCTCAACCAGTTGTCGCAGATTGTTTGTACTTTGAATTACCACTTTATGTTGTCTTTGTTTGTAAATTTTTAATTTTATTTTTATTAAACTAAATTAAACTGCTTTTAAACCAAACATAATATCTGTGTTTACATTCACTATGCATGGAATTTCGTCAAACATTCCCCAAATCGTTTGGCAAATACAGATACTCTCCAAAAATGAACAATCTCAGATAGAAAATCTATGATGAAGCACTGAAAAGTGATGAAAAATATTTAGATATTTCTACTTAACTCGTGTATATACGAGTATAGGAAGCGGATAAGGATATTTTTATATTAGTTATCAAAAAGGAGAAATTTTGTGTGGTAACAGCTTCGTGGAGGGAATTGTGAAGGTAACGCTGAATATATGTAAGATAAATTGTCTCATTTGGTCATTTTCCCCCCAATATTTACGCACATGTGCTACATTCAAAATTGCTGGAATAATTAAACACATATTACAATTGTTTTGTATAAATATATGGTATTGGAAGTAAAAAGGTCAATTTAACTGAAAATCAAATTTTATGCTCTCTACTCTACTTTCAAGTATTTTAATTTTTCGTATTCAGATTCAGCTGCTGAAAGTTTTTTTTTTCTCCTTTTTAATAACTATCGCATATGTTTAACTTTAGAATAAAGTGAACCAAAAGAAAACTGCTTACAATTGCTTACAAAATATAATCAACTTGTAATTTAGAACCGCTACTTGTATCAGTTTTATACTTTTCTACATGCATATATTCTTATATTGGCTATAACGTGATGAACACTTTGGAAAATTTCAAATTAAGGTTGAAAATATTACTTCGATAGTAGCAGTTCTCCTCCGAGTAGTAGTAAAAATTTATTCAAAAATTGGAGCGAACAGTCTTGTTAGTTGAAAATAAAACCGGGGCTTTTCCAAAGAGCAAAATATTATTTTTTAGCTCCACTAAGGGCCGGTTCACAGTTCAAGTTTAAGCTTTAAGTTTATCTCTTCAACACAGTTTCACAGTAGTAAGTTAAACCTCGTTTAAACTTAGCTTAAACCACCAAAATTGCGCGTTTAAACTCAGTTTATCTTTAAATGTGAATGAAGTGATATTTCGATTTGAGACTTGCTCAAGTAGATTTGGTTTTTAGATAACAATTTGTGTAATGAATTCAGACCAGGAAGACAAAGGACAATGAGAAATCAACCAAATCATTTTGATGAGTGGGACGAGGAGGATTTCATAAGAAATTACCAATTCTATCACAAGAATTAGATGATGTAGTTAACATTGACTTGGTACTCTCCGTAATCGTGAGAGCGCCAATTCCAATAATATCACGAGACGTGTGCTCATAGACGATTATTTTAAGCACCTGGTATAATTTCAAGGGAATAATTGTCAAAATTGCACTATAAAATTGAATATAAAATCAACTTATGTGAATGTGTTAGAAATATTGAGGTTCAAATAATTGATTTTTATTTATTTCTGTACACTTGTTTTTCTATTTCCTTCCATTTATTAAGTTTCTCATCTGCGCGCATTGTGTCAGTCCTTTTACACTCGATAATATTTCTTTGCTTTTCAACAAATTTCATTAATATCGTTGTTTCTTTTGATGAAAAATTCGTCGTGCGTTTTTGAAAGTCTTTACTCATTTCTGTACGCTTAATAAATTTATTTTTTTCTCACAACGATTTGGCGAGAAAACTTTGCAAAAATTTGAAACAATAAAATATAAACAATATGTTGAAGTAAATTAATCACAATAGTTTGTTAGTTCACAATTGTACAGAAAATAGCTTGTTAGTTCACAATTCCACAATGCTGCCATATTTCAAAAGATCGAACAATGTGAAACTCAGTTTGGTTTAAACTCAGTTTAAACTACGAACTGAGTTTAACTAATCCTGAGTTTAAACTCGAACTGTGAAACCGGCCCTAAGACGCCTGGGGATACGGAGTAAAAAATATAAAGCACTCTAATACCCCAAAAAGACAAACAAAATTAATAGGGTCCTTCCACTGTAATTTGAATTTTCAAAGATCGTTTTACCTTTGAATTTTAATTTTAATTATTGAAAATTTTGCTGTTATTTAGAACAATTGACATATATAACATGGACTGCCTGATTTTCTATTTCCTATGGGTCAACTTTTGTTGGCAGGGTGTGACAATTATCTTAATTTCAAGTTTTACTTTCGCTTTAATATTAAAAGTTCAACAAATTACAGATGCATTCGAAATTATTTCTATTCTTGGAAACTTATCTCACAACATCAAATATTTTTTAAACTTGATTTTTAAAGAAATAAAAATGAACAATTTTTGCCCCTAAAAGTAGTTATGGGGAACAGAGAAACGATTACAAATATTGTATTGCCGTCTATTTCTATTCTATATATTCATTACGAAAATCCACTGAGCTGAAACTGAACTATGGTGGATTTCGTATAGAATTTATTATTTCATGTTCCGCAACTATAGAAAAGTGATCGTATAATAATATCAAATAATGTAAGCAATTTCAGTAGTATCAGCAGTCCATTTTATATATGTGAGTGTTTAGAACATATAAAGATTGACAAGAGTTTTATTTTACTTCAGAAAATCTCGGGAGTGGTAATTAGATTTTTGAAAAATTTAACTACGAATGTTTGATGATTAATTTTGCAGAAATACCTACGAGAAATTTAAAGTTTTCAGGAAATCTTTAGTTTTTAAAAGCTTTAGGCTTGATTAAAAAAAATGTATACCTACGCCTATACCTACCTATATCGGATATAATTTCTTGGCCCAATACAATGTCCACTTACTCATTAAGTCTCCATAAATCCCATAAAATTTGTACCCCATGGATATAATTATTTTTCTTCTAAAATGTGACACTCGTTAAAACTTTTATAAAGAATTAGCTCAATGTCTACTTCCGTTCAAAAGTTATTATTATTTTAATATTACGAAGAGTTTAGGTTCCAGAGCACCATGAGTGTCCAAATTTATCATCCTCTTTAATATTTACAAATATATAAGTAAGCTGGGCGCAAATTATTGTACCCCGGAATACTGAACTGAACCTCCCAACGATGATAATTTTCACTCCATAAATCAAATCATAGATATATAATATATATATGTACATATATAAATTATTTGATCCTAGCCGTTCGTCTATTTGTCGGCTGTTTGTTTGTCCGTTGTAAAATGCATTGGCTCAGCTGAATTTTATATAAAAATTGCAGATTAAGTTCGATGGCAAATAGAATTTTTTATGGATATAGCTTTGCTGCAATATTGTTCATTTTTTTATTGCTACAAAACTAAATATAATTGTCGAGAAGCGATGGAAAAAATAAAAGAAGCAAAACTTGATCGGATCGTTCCAAGTGCCCAAATTACCGAGAGCAAACACAAATTCAAAACTAGCAACAAACTAAGAGCCTCGTAATGAATATTTTTTCTAACCTGGCGTTGTGAGAGAGTGTGATAGCGAAATGTTACTTTCCATTGCTTATAGATGAAACTTTCAGAATTATTTAGCACATTCACATTCCCTTCACTTCTACTTCCCCCAGGGACCGGAAATAACCATTATTTTGAATTTTTGAATATAAAAAAAACATCGTAGGTATAGAAATAATGATGGGATCCTTAAGGAAGGAGTAATCAATCTTATCCTCATTAAGTGAACCGTACTTTAAAAAAAGTCTAACCAATAAAAAAAAACTTGCACTTTAATGCCTAATTTTTGATTAATTCTTTTTGGTTATCGGATAACTATTATCTCACAATTTATTTATTTTGGTTATACAATAATTCTTGTCAATAATAAGAGTTACATATTTTCTGATTTTTATTTTATTGGTTCTCGATAATTCTTATAATTTCATAACAAAAAAAAAAAAAGATCTTGTGAAATAATGAAAAAATAACTATTAAATTGAAATTTATATCATAAACCTTGTTTATAACAATTAAGGTCCCTGATAGCGGTAATAAGCACTCACTTGACCCATAAATATTAACCGTGTATGTAATACGTACGAGTATCCTATAAATTAACAATGCAATTCATATATAATGAGGAAAGTCTAAGTTCTTAGAATTGATCTAGATAACTTTCCATTCTCCCCCTGTCTACCTATCATAACCAGTGGCAATTTTCTGCTATTATATAGTTATTAACACTTTTCGTATATATTTATTCTACAAGAAATTTTCATTTACCCTCCAGAAGCAAGTTTGTTGGTTGACGAAAAATCTACTTAACTAAAATCGTTGGATTTTCTGCACCCCTATCCCCATACCTGTGCCTCACAATAGACAATTGACCTAATCATTGCGTTAAATATAAATAAATTTTGCTTTACCTACCGAAAAAGGACTAAAGATTTTTTGCAGCTATAACTTTTTCGTCTCTAAATAAATACCTTTTTTTTTGCGAGAATTTACGTGAAAATAACAATCCTATAAATACCTATTGCTCAATTTATCTATCATAGCCTGACACCCATCATCATCTAGTTTAGTTTTAGTTTTCTCTGTGGACTACTTAGGTATAATTTTTCTTTAGCTAATTTATAAATGAAAGTAATATCAACATAGCAAAAATAAAAGTGAAATGTTTTTTTCTCCCTGAAAACCAGCTTGATTTTTTATTTTAATAAGTAGGTACCTGGCTTATACTAAAAACAATACATTAATCTTTTGTTTAGCACCTCCACCATAATTTTTTTCAGCCATCTGATTAAAGGATATGCCGGCATGACGATAATTATCTGCCTTTGCCTTATCGCCACAGTGAGTGTAAAATAATACTCTTATGCAATTTGTCTATGGTATATATCTTCGCTTCTTAATATATTCTACTGCTTTAATATGAGTTCTGAGCTAAATTATTGTCTAAACCAGATACTATACAAACTCGCCCCATATATAAATGGACTATCCTATAAGTACTCGCCTCCTAATCCGCCAGCTCCGCAAAGTGATCTTTATACGAATATTTTAGCATCTATAAATAGATATAGGGCGGCATCCAATTAATCGTGAACTCTTTTCCTTTTATTTCGTTTACAATGATACACCCTCTTTCCTGCATCCTTTACCGTTTTTAATTTTATACCTATATTCCTATAGTATCTATTTACTTAACCTTTTTGTTTTTTATCTGGAGCTTTTATTTTGCTCCAGATGCTAGAAGATATCTGTTTCTCTAAAAAGCCGTACATTTTTTTTGTAGCCTGAGAATTACAGTTACTGGCAAAAGTATCAATTTCTGGCACTATACTTACTGTTCATGTTCACACTTGCATCTTGAATTTTCCAACTTAACTTAGACGATAAAAATATTTTTTCCTGGTTTCCAATTCTCCCTTCTATCTTGTTTTGATCAGTTCTAAAGTAACCTACAGATAGCTCGCTAAATCAACAACTGATATCGTTTTGCTCCATCCCTTGACCATTAATTCAATCTAAAAATTGTAGACTTTTTTGTTTCACCACGTAGTGTGTCTATTAATTCATTTCAGCTCAAAACTATCCTCTACCACTAATCTCTTGGAGTTCTTTTAACCTAGCATTAACGTTTCCTCTCTGGTTAAAATAAAATTATTTGGTTTTTTATCTCGTCAAATAAATTCTTTATTATACGTGAGATGATCAGGACCGGGCTGGTCCCGGATAATCGATTTTTCCGGTTAATTGAATGTTACGAAATCCGTTTAAAAAGCAAAGCTAATTAGGACTCTACTGCAAATTTTTGTTATGATATTACATGACATTTCAGCACCAACTTAATATTCCTCTATCGAAAAATTCCCTAAAAAGAAAGTTTGTATGTTGGAGCTCAAGTACGGTCGGCCCCAGATATTTAAGTGAAACAGTGATGCTAACCGCATATAAAATCTGTATTATTCCGGATAATAGAGTGAAAAATCCGCGATTTTGAAAAAAATTGATTAATTAAGTATCCCGGCTCCCAGTTAATCGAATCCCAGTATAATCGAGCTCCCAAGTATATTTAAAAGTCTCTTTGCAAATTGTATACACGCAATTATATGACCTTTGAGTTGATGGAGTATTAAAGATTTAATTTCTCTGACTGAATGCTCAAATCATTTGTTATCTTCGGCAAAACCCGCAGATGATGCCATGAAACAGTGTCATAGGAGAGCAAAAATATGTAAACACGAAAACATAACATAATTTTAACTAGCGTGACATAGGTAGGTAGGTAGGTTTACTACTTCAAAAACGAAAATGCCTGCTAACCAAGTGCACTAAAACATCTGAAAATTAATACCGCGCAAAAAAACATTTTTTTTTTATTAATTATGGGAAAAATGCAAAATTTCAGCGCAATTCTTGATTTTTCAATCCAGCTGAAGACAATCGTTCCTTTTCCTTGCAGCATTATACACATTTCTAAAATTGAAAAATATAAATATTTCCTTATTAATTCATAAGCGAAATAGTACCAATGTGGAACTCAGTTTCTCCGAGTTGTGAATGCTTACATAAAAAAAGATCGTTAGCTAAATAGATACAGCCTTTATCATCTGAGTCAATGGAATAATGTAAGGTATTTGTGAACCGAAGGAAGAACGACTGTTTCGTCCTGGTTGATGAATATGCTAATATTCGTCATCCTTCTATACTTAAAATAAACAGCTGCAAGTTGTATGTAGTGCATCGCAATGTAAAGATCCATTCAGCTCAATTCATTCTTTAATAGAAAAAAAAAAACTTGCACGTATTTCACTTTACAGGCAAGTAATCTCAATTATTCATTATTTTTCTTGACAAAAATATTGCGACCAACCGGGCAGTATATTTATTCATATCGTGTAGTAGGTATAGGTATAGTAGGTGGGTGCGTACCTACTCCTTTATTTGCGTTCAATTTGTGCAATCGAAATTTGCGTTGAGGGATATTTATTAAAACGCCTGAGATGCTCTCTCTCCCTTTCACCTTTTTTTCTCCTTGCGAGGAATCGTGAGATCTTCCAATGCATCCTAGATGCAGGCATATAAACATGGGTATACGTAGAAATTTCACCATATACGAATGTAGATTCGCACGTTGTGCATGAATTTTATGCTTTATGCTTTACATCTATAGTAGAAATGTTTAAGAATTATTTCCCATCTTTTTCTGTGCTCATTAGTCCTTAAATATGGATATACTTTTGCTAGATAAGCCTCCTGGCATTTATATAGAGCAAAAGATAGCGTGCATACATATGTATATGACGGCAGCAACGATTCATAGACATATTCCATTGCATCTGTCCAGTAGTTAGAGATGAATAATTCAAACCTCTACGGAAGTCATCGATAATGTCAAAAAACCTGGAATACCTATCAAATCTGGAAGGAATGTCAAGAATAATAGTACCTACAAGAAATTGTAGAAATGTAATTAACCGTCTTGACAGATATGTAATTTTCTAGTTTTTAATTATTTTTTATAATCACTTTATAAACTCTCAACGAGACTTAATAGAAAACTTGACAATAATATTGAAAAATGTCGTTTGCAATATTTCCTAATGGCGTGACAGAACCGTTTCATTTTAGCACATACAGAAACGTGTTGATATTGCACGCAGAGATTACCTCCTCACATTATAGGAACAAAAAATTAGTGGCATGGCATTAGCCCGTGGCTAGTCACAATTTTGCATATAGTACCTACAAGCAAACTCTTACAAAGTTATCCAATCCAAGATCTTGTCTCACTTTTTGTACAATAAATCAACTTCTAATAAATTCCTTATAATCAATCCATAACTTTTTTCGGACCATAATTTTTGTTTGCCCAATCATTTCAATAATAATATCACAACTGCAGTAATTAGTATCTACATATACCCCTCCTAACCATTTTTAAAACAGATCTATTTTGTGATTTTTAAAGAAATCACCTTAACTAGCATCGTGATCTAGCTGCCGAGTATAGGTAAAAAAATTCTAAATTTATCACTAATATATAAATGTTTCAAAGTAACTTGCACACCCTCCCTTTTTCACCTTTCCACGTTTTTTTTTTTTTTTTTTAGTATAAAATTCCCACAAAATGCTCTATGTTCTGAGCTCAGCGCGTATAAAAAATAGAAACAAATTAAGAATGAAGAGATAAATTAACGCCATGCGACATCATATACTTTTTTTCTACAACCAAAATGGCGATCTATTTTCCCTTTGAACCGTCTTATTACTTCCATATCAAAATATTAACATATCATGTGTGTTAGTGAGTAAATATGTTTTTTACGAGTAAGCAGAAAAAATTGTTTGGACAAATATTGTTTTGTTTCGTAGGTAGTTCACATTTATTGAAGTAGCTTCAATTTAACCAACTAATAATCAAATAATTACAAATTCGAAAAACATAATTTAAACAAAAAATTAATTCGTTTTGTTTTTATTTCTTTCCAGATCCTTAATGGCTTGCCTGGAACTAAAATGGCAAAATTCAAGATGCCTTCGGAAAATGGCGACTGAATTTTATAAAAAGAAAGTCAATAAATCTTTCTATATATTTGATATCTTTTATTTCCCCTTAAGTTTAAAAAATCCCTTGCATAGAAATTGTTGACTCCTCCCCTTTTTGCCGAAAACTCCACCCCATTTTGAAACCCCTAAAAGTATGCAATCTGAGTTAAAATTGTTCGCATCAGCGCCATCTGTTGCCCAACGAAAGTGTAATGGATAGCTACGAAAAATTGAAATTTTTGGTGATTTCCCCCCAAACTAGAAATCACCCCCTCGGAATAGCGACATCAAGGGCAAGACAGTGTTACCGTGGTACATGAAATTTTGATCAGGACAAACCAGTGTTGCCGTACTTATGAATGAAAATGCTAGATTTTTGCATTAAATTTTATGAGAATTTTCGACCATTTAAGAAAAATAAACTTTTTTTGGCAGATCAGAATAAGAACATTTTATTTATTTATGAAAACTTTATTTAAAAATATATACATGTATATATAAAAAAAAATTTTGTTGCATATGTGATCCGTCTGTCAAGAAGGGGTAGTCTGAAAAGAAAGAAAATAAAGTTCATTATACATTCATGTTAGAAATAAGTTATTTTTAAGGGAAATATTTATATAATTTGTTGATTTATTTTAAGGTGACGCGAAAAGCGAAAATGTGCTAAATTATGAAAATGTTCAGTTTCCCCTACTGTGTGTATGTGTTAGTCTTAATGGATATTTTTATTGAACAAAGGAATGCCCGGCTTGCCCGCCATTGTTATCTGATCTTTTTTCGTCAACTTTCAATTTTGTTTTACATAACTGTTCTTTCTGCTGCTTTCACGCATTAAGGAGAAATCGTAATCCAATCAGAGTGAATAAAGTGCAAAACAAGGAGGATTTAGGCTTTTTTTATTGGAAACAAAATTTAATTTAGTTTAACGGGGGAGGGCTTCTTACTACATTATTTGACGATTGCTTGACTTGAGTTTGCATTTTGCATGCATGTGGTGTATATATAGGTACATTCATTTCCAGAGAATGTTGGGTATTTGGGGAAAATACTGATTTTATATGAATTTTGAAATGAAATGCTATTGCGCAGGTGGGCGGGGCGAATGGCATCCACCATTTTTATTTGAAAATTGATAAATTTTGTTGTGCGGTTGTTGGTTGATTTTAAAATAATTGGCTAATGTAAAAATTGTTCTATTTCGGGTTATGTATATTTTTGGTCTCGTCTATCCATATCTGACTACGAAATTTAGTAGAAAACAATTTTTTGTAGGCACCAAAAATTAATACTCCACAGATACTTTAAACAAGCTGAAAAAATGGTCTGTAGTGAAGCAGGCGGTCTGCCATAGTTTTCACCATTAAAATAAATAAAAAAACTTTGCTTTTGAAACCGTTCTAACGACAGGTTGTAAGTGTAAAAAAGTTAGTTCACCTTACCTAAGAAAAATTAAATTTTTAAAACAATTTTTACCCATTTTGCAGTGTGTTTTTCCCGATTGCAAAAATAGGTGAAGATTTTTCAAAACTTAGTTTTTGTTAAATAAAGTAGTATTATTAGATAGAAAACAAAATTTATACTTAAAGGACTCCAGAAATAGTTTAAATAGTTTCTTCAAGTCTCAGGAAGGTGGAAGTGTTGGTGGAGACAAAAATGATTTTGATACATATGAAAAATTATGTCAGCTTGATAGATTTGATTGAATCGATATAACGTTTTGCTTTGTAATTATATAAGTAGGTTTGGAATGTATGTACTTTACTGGATCACGACTTATTGTTGTATATGGGTATGCCCTGTGTGTTTTGTCTGAACTATAACTAAACAATTAGAGTATAGCTATATATTTATAGAGAAAAAATTTAACTGCGCATTCAGCTCCAGGAGCAATTAAGTTTTCAATCTAGTCCATCTACTCAGAAGTCTCCCCGGGGTTTATACTAACAAGCTATGTATATGGGTCTGCACTATGATGTAAGGTTATCGAAACATAAACTTGCTTCAATTTACCGATTACGCTCTTTGCCATGTTTCCTATTTCTTTTTTGTTCCATATACGGAGTATCCTATCCATGAAAATTTAAACAATTTTAGCTGAATTGGTTTTTTTTTAAAGAGAGCAAGAAATATTTTTCAAAGGCATTCACCACCTGAAAATTTAAGGAGCAATATCACACAGGGAAACTAACTACGTAGAATCCTTTTCGAAAGTTCCTGTACATTTTCTTTTCCTTTTCCGTCGCTTTGTGACAATACTTTAATTTTGCAACAATAAAAAACAAGACAAAATTCCAAGTCATCAATGCATTGTTTATTTATATCATGTGAACGGACAGACAGACAGTAGACAGATAGACAGACGGTCGGGCAGATTAAACTTTGTATAGCCGTGGTATTCCATGATTTCAATTAAAATTAACTTTGATAGGAGGCACCAGTGTTGCGAAAATGTTTCTTTTATTTACAGAAAACAAGCTCGCTAAAGTATTTTCTTCAAAATAGCTACGATATGGGAGAGCGCAATTTAATATGGGAATACTACAGCTATTCCACATGAAAACATTCATATTGTATTGATTTTTTGGACGTGACCATTTCCTCCGACGTGGAAAGTATGAAATACGACAATAACTCACCAATAATTTTTTTTGGTTATAAGGATTGGCAGAATGTATTAATTAAACATTAATAGAAATATAAAATAGTAAAAACAAACATTTTAAATATTTTTCAATTTCAAAAAGAACAGCTGCGCGCTATTTTAGATATAAAAATGCTTTTAAAAGAGATAAAACAAGGATTTTTCGAAAATTGTCTTTGTAAATCACTCTCACTACGTAATTTTCTATATATGGCATTCATTGGCTTTAGAGGAATAAATAGAACCTAATTGGAGTATCCAAATCTCTGAAAAATATAAACAGACAATTCCAAATATGATTTTTAAGATTTTTCTTTTTTATTATTCAACTATTTAATTTTATTGCAAAAAGATCACAAGATTTGTCTTAAATGTATCGTTTAGATATAAACAAAAAATCTAATAGCGAACCTAATAAATTCACACGAACTTACCACAGAGTTGAAAACTCTACTAGGTTTTTACACGATGTTTCCTATCTTTTAGTTCTTTCGTCGTAAAGTATCAAAAATAGAAAGCTAACGATTTGTAGAGATATTACTTAACTGTACCTACAAAATCCAATCTTATTTTTGCAAATTTATACACTTGGCGGTAACGATAGGCTATTTAATTCAAGCTTAGAATGGTACGTAAAGTTCAGGCAAAGGCATGGAATTGTACTTCTCAACTGCTGAACAATGTCAAGTTTATTTCATTAGTAAAAAAAGAAAATTAAAGAACTTAACGAACCCTCGTTGTTTTAACGCATTGTTTACATATCACGTATAACATTTTTAGAAAAGAATTGCTATCTACAGGTTTTTCACATTAAGTTCACCCTTTTACAAATCAAATTAATCCTTTTTTTTTAACCTGACATTGGGATGAAGTACTCACTTGGAAGACACACCACTGTCTTTCAGGCTGAACTCTTCGCCATCGCAATGGCAGCGAAGGTAGCGGTTGATATGGAAATCAAGGGAAAGGACATTGCTATCCTTTCGGATAGTCAAGCAGCCTTGATGGCTCTGAGTGGCCCTCGGATAACATGAAAATTACTGGGGGAGTACAGGTCGTCTGTAGATAAGTAGTGTATCCACACAAAAAGGTGTTGCTTCAGTGCGTTCCTGGTCACATAGAGATTATGGGGAATGAAAGGGCTAATCTTTTACCTAGGGCTGACTTTGATTCTCCGTTCCTCGGACCAGAGCCTGCCGTTGGCGTTGCCACCTCGAGTATCGGGTTTCTCATCAATGCGGATGTTCATAGAAAGCATCAGCAGATATGGTCGAACGTGAGTAGTTGCAGGTGTACAATGTTGTTTCTTGATGGGCCCAATAGGTATATCTCTGATTTTCTCTTGGGACTCGGAAGGAAACATTGTAGAAATGAGGTTGGGCATCATTACCACAGCTCGCTTCACGCTCATCTAACAAAGATGGGAGTTGCTGACAGCCTTGTGTGTCTGTCCTGTCTGGAAGGAGAGCCTAAGACAACGGAACACTTTTTGTGTGCTTGTTTGGCCTTTGTCCGGAGCAGGCTGGATAAGCTTGGGTTTGCCCTCATATCTGTAGATGAGCTGAAAAACCTTCCTCACCAAGACCTGATGCTCCTAGCAGGACAGCACAATGGGCCGCTCTGGCCTCCGAGCTATGGGATCTCTTGTCTCCCTCCCTGCAAATCAAATTCACCCTTTTGCTGCAAATCAAGTACTTTTACATATACTTATATTATATTTAAAAAAATCATCAAATAATGTTAATTACATAGTAAGAAATCAAAATTTTAATTATAATGTATGCATTGGATTGAGATGAAGATATGTGTGATAATATACCTTTTTTAGATCTAATTATACACTAATTTCATTTCATTTTAACAGATTTCAAAAATTACTTCAACAATACTCAACACAAAATTAATAACTTACTCAAATCAATCAACATGTTTTAAATGTAATTCAATATTTGTTCTAGATACAGATCAATGTATTCGTTATTCTATTGTGGCTGCTATATTCAAATTTAATATCATGTGTAGTAAAAAATTCCGGCAATTAGATTGAGTGATAGCATCGAGGCTGTCGTTAATGATATTCACTAATCTTGCTTCAATGTATTGGGGATTCAAACGTTGTCTGTAATAATATTTGACTTAATAATATTGACGAATTATTTTAGTAGAATAACGAATACATTGAACTGTATCGAGAAGAAATGTTGAATTAAATTTAAAAATTATTAATCGATTTGTGTAAGTTGTTAATTTTTTGTTGTATATTGATTAAGCATTTCTGAAATCTGTTGAACAGAAATAAAATTAGTTCAATTAAATCTAAATAAGTAAAAAAAGCTAGAATTGGTGTAAGACCAATTCTTATGATACCCTAGATGAATGCCCGTATGTACTTTCGTACGTCACCTCTCCGTGCATGTGTTGAAATGGTGCTTCGTATATATTTTTGGAACGGTTCGTCGGACAGAAAAAATGATTATAACCAAATTTTATAGGATTTCGTATTCTGAAGAAGTTTTCAGTACCTACCTATATTAAAACCGTGTAGGTCTTATCGTTTTCGCAATATACATAAAAATACTAAATTTTTATATGGCAACACCGGGAAGGGGTTGCCCAATTTAGCCTATTTTTGAAATTATATTTACTATTTTTATGAAAACACTTTGTCCAAATATGTAGTGATAACGAAATTTTTGTATGGAAACCCTATGAAATAGTTACCCGGTTTGTTCTATTTTCAAACTGAATTTTACTTTTTTTTTTTTAAGGTCCATGTGCACAATTTCATCCCTCTATAAGTACACGCGTTCTTGAGTTATCGTGCGGATGGACAGACGGACGGACATGCAAACATCAAAATAACTTTTTATATTATGCGTGGGAATCCAATCCATTTCATTCTACCATCATTATTTCTATACGTTACAAACGGAATGACAAACTTAGTATACCTACCCTATGATTTCCTAGGGTATAAAAAGGTATACTGTATTATTCAACATAAACAAAAACATGACCGAGACTTAACACACCGGCTCGAGTGACTATGCCAACAGCTAGAGGTCGAAATGTTTCCTTAATTGCAGCAACTTATATATACGGAGAATATTATGGCATTAAGTAATTCAGCAGTCTCCAGTGAACTCAAATATATTCTGCGACTTTCTTAAGGGGTTACTTCGGAAATTGGAAGACGATAATCTGAACTAAGTATGGTTGATTTCGGATGACGCAAGTATCCACAAGACGCATGATGTGCGTAATCTTGTTGATTAAACAAGGCACACTCCAATGCTGAGCTTCATCGAAGAAGTTTTTTCCAAAATCAAGTTTAATGTACATATAAGAAATATGTTAGCTGATCCTTTAAATCGTGCGAATTTGGTTGTATTTATTGTATGAATTATAATAAAACTTTTGATATCTTACTATGTAATTAACATTATTTCATGTTTTTTTTAAATATACATCATATATATGCAAAAGCACTTGATTTGCAAAAGGGTGAATTTAATGCGAAAAACCTGTAGCGCGGATAACGTAAAATTACATTTTTATATGATTGATGGAAATTTGTAGCACCAGAATGTGGCATCAATCGATTTGTACTGAACGACTCTTACCATAAAGAATACAATAGAAGAATAGAGAATAATTTGAGATTACTATCTACCACCAAATGCCCTCTAGAATAAAAAAAACAAGAAAGCAACAAAGTTTTTTACTAAAGTAATTTTTATTGTTCTCAATTCATCAATTTTATGTTACAAGTGCTAATTTGGCTGCTGCTTTCCTTTTTAAGTTACAAAAGAAGTGTATCTGCATAGTATAGTAATCCTCACAAAGTTCTTTCGTTTCGTTGTCTAATTCTCTCAAAATTTCTTCATTAGATTTGTTTGACATCATCTGCAACGTTTCGCAAAATGTGTCCTCTAGTACTCTTGATATAGATTCGCAATTTTCTTTTGAAAATTTCATCAACATTTCCACCTTCCTGTCAAATGCTGCACTACCATTAACTGTCGCTGTAAATAGGTAACTTACTAAGGCTACCATGAAATATTTAAATGCTGCTGTCATATTATGGAGGAGATTTTTTTCTTTATAAATTTAAGGTGGAAAAACATCCAACACGCAAAACAACTATAGTCTTCTTGTCTACAGAACTCGAACAGAGGAACGCTACTTTAGCCAGTAATATGTCGTGAGCTTTTAAATGATTTTCGGAGGCAAGTAAAAAGTGTAACTGCTGCGTAAATATTTGAAAAGTTTGTGACAGTATTTTCATATTTTTCTAATCATTACCTCATTTCACGAGCAATGGAATTTTGGTAGTGTTTTACAAAAAAATAATAATATTTCTAGTGCGTATACAATACCGTTTGGCCTTGGACACCTGGCACCTGCCGTTGGTTACAAAAATATCGATAATTGAGAAAAGTAAAAGGGAATTATTGTGTAGGATAAGAAAATGCTTATAAGAAAAATTTGTAATTTTGTACACAGTTTGATTTGAAATTTTAGGTGTATGTACTACATATGAATTGGATATATTTGTTTATTCATGATGGAATGAATCCAGCAATAAATATTTTTTCTTTCAAGAATGTTTTTCATTTTTATAGGTATATTTAACAGGGACACTATTGTTGTAATTCAACAAACATCGTGGCAAGAGAAATTTCTGAGAAATATGTAAGAAAAAAAAATACTCGTTTATGTTGAAATTATCAATTATATTTATAACAATTTATAGATTTTCATACCACAATGTACAGTCTTTTATTATTTGGATTATACTTAATACAGTATGCGTAAAAACCTTAATTGTAGCTAACTTAATGTAAAAACGTCAAATGAATAAATCACTTTTACTCTGTCATATTACTCGACTCAAGTTGTTTTTACTACAGGTTATGGGCCCAGGACCCACAAATCGCCCAGGAATTATTGATTGGAATATATCAAGTTAATCCGATTAGTTTTAAGTGATTTCGTGTGTCGAAACAATAATAAAAGACATGGCGAGTCAGCATTTTGTAAGGATTGAGCCTCTAAATCGGGATAACTACGATACGTGGAAAATTCACATGGATGCATTACTTATAAAAAATGATCTATGGGAATACGCCAAAGGATCAAAGGTGAGTCCTGTAATTATTGAAGCAAATGAAAAAACGTTGGAAGCAGCGACAGTTTCGGATAAGGAAGATTGCAAAGCGAAAGCAGATATAATATAAACTCACAATCAACGATGACCTTCTAACAATCCTTCTATTATACAGCGGAGCGTGGTCTACCAGGCTCATACGAAAATTTTCGCATAGCCATTGAGTCCAGAGACGATTTACCTAATCCAGAGATTCTTAAAATAAAAATGTTGAACGAATATGATGCTCGGAGAAATAAAGAGGCAAATTATAGCCAAGGTGCTACCATGATGATACGACCGAAACGTTTTCAAGCTATATATTATATTCAGGAGAACTTGAGCAATGAATGTGCTAATATTGTAAAAACGAAGAAGGATAAATATTTAGAATGGCACAAAAAATTAGGACACACACATTTTTTAACTTTGCGAGATATGTTTAAACAAAAGTCGGCTATAAGTGTGAAATTAGATTCAAATATTCTAGGTGAGCAACCACTGTGTGAAATAATGTGTAAAAGGAAAGCAAACAAGGGCACCTTTTCCTATAAACGGCGCGGTACCAGATGCAAGTATCCCCTAGAGTTTGTGCATTCAGACATCTGCGGTCCGATGAAAGTAGCATCGAATTGAGGAGCTAGATATTTTATAACATTTATCGATGATGCTACACGATGTCTGAAGTTTATATAATAAAACATAAAAAGATGCGTTTGAAATTTTTAAAAGATATAAAAAATATTCAGAGAATTTTACGGGGCTTAAAATTAAATCGCTACGTACTGATAATGGAGTGTAATATGTTAATCGGGAATTTTCAAACTATCTACATGAAAATGGTATACGCCATCAGTTAACAGTTGCATATACCCCACAACAAAATGGTGTTGCTGAAAGAAAGAACAGAACGCTTCTCGAAATGGCAAGATGTATATTACTACAGTCAAATCTTTCTACTTCATTTTGGGGGGAAGCTATAGATACAGCCAACTACATAAGAAATAGACTCGTAAGTCGAATCTTGAACGGGTCAACGCCTCATACCTTCTGGAAAGGGAAACCACCTAATGTCAGTTATTTGAAAGTTTTTAGTACGGATGCGTATGCTTTAAGGAAAGGTCCTGGTAGAAGCAAGTTTGATCCGAAATCGCAGAAAAGTATTTTCGTAGGCTATTGTGATGATTCAAAAGCATATCGATTATGGTGTCCGGATACGCAAAATATATTGAAAAGTAGAGATGCAGTATTTACGGAAACATTTAATGATATAAAAGAAAACTTAACGCAGAAAGATTGCCACGAATTGGAAATATTTTATGATCTTACACAAAAGGAAGAAACTAACAAAAATGTATGCAACAGAAGTCCAGACTCAGATAATATTGATCAACAAGTTGAAAGTGAGGAGTCTGCTAATTCTGAAGGAAGGCGAAGAAGGCCATATCTATCTAGAGTTTGTAAAGATGGTAAAGTTGATGAACTTAGTGATGATGAAATGGAACCATCTACTATAAAAGATGAAGTTTTGTATGAAGCTGCCAATTTAGCAAGTTTTGGAGAAGAAACAATATCGGAGATTTTGTTGAGTCCAAAGCGTGACAAATGGATAACCGCTATGAGGGATGAACTTTTTGCTCACGAAAAAAATAAAACTTGGGAGGTAGTGAATCGGCCCAATGATTCGAACGTCATTGGATGTCGATGGGCGCTCAACATAATACAGAAATGTCTTATGGGTTTACGTTAGCACCTGCCAAGTATGGCTTAATCCCACGGTGTTCTTCACACTCGGATTGATAACGACAATCAACGTCCTCGTGCGAAGCAACGAGTTCCAGTATGCCAATAGAGCATGACATGACATCAACTTACTGGTAGAAACGAGACCTATCCAATCTCTGCCCATCTTGGGTCACGGCACCCTATACCACAGCCACTACGATGCTCCCATAAAGGGCCATCCCAAGTTGAGGTGGATAAAACCTTGTTATCCAGGGCTCCTCTAACCCCGTAGTACCAAGTTAGCCAATGTCGGGCCGCCCATTTGGTATGGCTTTCGTAAAGCATGATCAACGGACCATGAATACTCCCAGTTTCATATCTTCATGCAATATATACTTTTTTAAACGGTACTGGTAACTCCGTTCGGGCCTAGATCTTATTTGAAACGTCTAAAAGAATTGTACTTGGCCTATACAGGTAATACAACCCTTATGGGCGCTGTCAGAGGGGACCATGTGAAGGTTAAGATATGCCCGATTCAGTCTGGAGTGGCTTCGAGATTCACCATTTGGATCTTATAGCTGACCATGCATACTAACCATATAAGCACTACTAACATACATACCTGATTTCCGTTTTTCATCAACTTATTATTCATCTTCTTCTCCTCGCACAACTATGTCTGAGATTTTATTATTCTGACTAACATGAGCACATAACTTCGATTGCATCGTGGGCTAATCCAAGCCTAGCATCTACTACAGTACCCACACAGTCAAAAATCTCAATTTCAATTTCACTAAGGTAAAGTTACCTCGCCTTGAGAAGTACCAATTCAGTAAAACATAAGGCACGTCTTGTAGCAAAAGGCTGTTCACAGAGGCCAGGAACTGATTATGGTGAAGCATTTTCACCAGTTGCCCGCCAATGTTCCATTCGAATTTTAATGGCATTAGCTGTGGAATGGAAGCTAGTTTTATACCAGTTCGATATAGTAACCGCATATTTAAATGGTGATCTTGATGAGACAATATTTATGGAATTACCCGAACAATATTATGATTTATTCGATAAAGGAAACGAAAGAAACAAAGTTTGTCGTCTTCAAAAGGCAATATATGGACTCAAATAGTCTGGTAGACAATGGTTTCGGAAGTTAGATGAAGGGGCTAAAAGCTTTGAACTCAGATCCCTGCATATATATCCTACGTGAGGGTAAAAATATTTTGATTACAGCTATATATGTAGATGATATTATTGTTGGATCTAATAATGTGAAATATGTTCATGACTTTAAACAAAAATTGGCTAGGAAATTTGAACTGAAGGATCTAGGTAGATTACATAACTTTCTTGGAATTGATTTCGAGCAAAAATCTAATGGAGATACCATCATGAAACAAGAACGTTATATCACTGAAATTTTGAAACGTTTCAATATGGAGGAAGCTAATAGTATTTTAATTCCCTTGGATATAAATATCAAATTGTCAAAAGAAATGTGCCCGAAAAATGATATGGAGCGTGACGAAGTTGCAAACCTACTATATCAAAAATTTAATAGGATCACTTTTGTATTTAGCCATAACTACGCGTCTTGATATCGCATATAGCGTAAGCCCATTGAGTCAATTTAATTCGAATTTTGGTAAACAGCATTTGATAGCTGCGAAACGTGTTTTAAGATATCTCAAAGGCACCATAAATTTAGGATTATCCTTCAGAGGAAACGGCGCAGATCCCGTGGGTTATGTAGACGCAGATTGGAGATCCAGAATTGATGACAGGCGATCTTATACAGGTTATATTTTCAAGTTTGCTAATTGTTGTATTTCATGGGAATCTAGGAAGCAATGTGTTAGTGGAATACGGAACAGATCCAGCTCCGGTCGCCCTCGGTCGAGCTCTAGATTTAAGCATTTCGTCATGAGCTTTTCTGCTAGAAGAAGCTGTACGTACTGCGCAGTCTATAGGGTTGATCTAAAATCATTTTCATTAACATGCTTCTCCAGCTCACAGAAGAGTAGTAAGGTAATGTTAAAGTAAGGACTACTTTTATAAGAACCTCGATGAAATGTAAGACAATGCTTCCAGATATGAAATCAAAATCGTTGCAGGTAATCAGCTTTGAACAATTCTACATACAGCCGACAAATTGATCTTGTATAGCCTCTATGACTACAAATAATGACAGCGGCGACAACGCTGTAAATTTTTTCGACTCCAAGGAATTGATTTTAAATAACACTTACTTCCGGCATGATGCTGATGACTTAACTCAAAGAGCATTACAAAAGCTTCTTAACTCGGCCATAAGTTGCGGTCTAGGACTTAATCCCGCAAAGACTGAACTAGTTGTTGACCGTTTATTTATTAAACATGTCACTACAGCGAGCTTGTGTTAAGCTGGCTCCGAAAAAATAAGTCCTTTTTATACAGGACTTTCACACCCGCAAAACGGGGTGATTTTAAAAAACCAAATACCTAGGAGTGTTACTAGACTCCAAAATTTATTAGAGGGATATATAGATATGTGAACGAGCGCGTCAAGAAGGTGGCCATTGTACTATATGCTCGCAAGAAAACTTTTGGCAAGCGATGGGGATTACACCCTCGTATTGTGCACTGGATGTACACCGCTATAATAAAACCTATGCTGGGGTTCTAGTGTGGTGGAATACTTTTGAGAACACAATCCACCTAAAAAGTCTTACTAAATACAGAGAACTGCCTGTTTAAGTATTACAGGAGGTCTTCGAACAACCCCAACAGCAACAATGCAGATTATGCTCCGGCTTCTGCCCATCAGCATTCATGGGAAATGTATAGCTGCAAAGAGTGCACTAAGCCTTAAGGAGTCGAGCTGCTGGTCAACAACAGACATTGGTCATAGCAGAATAGTGAAGATCAATCCTGATAACTGTATACAGGGAGCTACGGACTATATTGTTCTAAGACTAGACTTCGATTAGCATTCCTAGTAAAGAGGAGTGGGATGGTAAGCGTGTGACAATTAACTCTGTATATATGTGTCTTTACACAAAATGGAAGTGGGATTGGGAGCCGGCGTATACTCAGCGCTCCGTGGAATACAGGAATCGAGGAATCGTACCGACTACCGCATCACTGTAGTGTATTCCAGGCGGAGGTGCTGGCCATTTGCAACTCAGTAAGGCTGCTGCGTACAACAGAGTTATTAGGATTTGTATTGACAGCTTTGGATTCGAATACCATTAGGTCGCTTTAAGCTCGAAAAACTGGGTGCTAGCCACAGTGTTATTCTCTGCTGGTTGCCTGATATAGTGATATACCTGGAAGCGAGGCAACAAATGCCCTGGCCAGAAAGAGTTCAGCTATGAATATGTCTAGTGGAGGAGCCTATTGGTCGGCCCCTAGAGTCAGTGAAAAGGCTGCTGGACGTGCAGGCCTGTAAGCTGGCAAATCGCATATGGAGAGAATTTACCACATATGCGATTTCAAGACAGGTGTGGCCCGAAGTTTGTCCTAGGAGGACTGAATTGCTACTGAGGAGAAACCGTAATGATGTGTGTAACCATATCGCAGTTATTACGGGACACTGCCTCTTTGGTAAACAAACAAGCTCCATACAATGACTTCTGCAGAAACTGTATGGATGAGGAAGAAGTTGAGAGTGTTCAGCACCTGCTGTGTGAATGCCCAAACCATCGATTTGGGGAAGCTAGCAGAGAAGTAGTTGAGAGGCCTGGTAAGATTCATAACCTCCTGTTTCTGGTTTCAGCGCACCCCCTAAATTTGAGGTATCTTTCCCAATAAGGTGGTATCACAATGTACAACAAATGGTCTAAGTGAGGCTGATCGCTGGGGTTCGTGCGATGGCCACCACTCTAACCTAACCCAATCTAACCTGGACTAACCTAACCTAATATCGGCATAGCAATAATTATAAGGTCACTTGAAAAAAAACTGATCATTTTATCATCAACAAATAATATTTATCAATTTTGAGAGCTTGTAGAAGTGTCGTATTCGTCTTGCAAAGTACAGTAGGGCGATAGACAATCGAAAAACCGAAATTAAAAAATTCAAGAGATAGTTTAACTAACTAGCTAAATACAGAATCACTGACGGTTGGATAGTCAATCGACTTGCATTTATACCGCATTCAAAAGCTTTGAGCACGCACACCTTATTTTTTTTTTAATATAAATTCAAGCATGATGAAACTATTCAATCAAGAACAGTCTTTTTAATACTCAACTAGTCCCACTTGTGCATTTTTTACGAAAATATTATTCCTACAACTAATTCAGTCCAATATCGGTCCTACTCACAGGTCGTGGCAACAGTAGGCAATTTTGAGGCCGATTCCATACCAGCTCTGCTACACCATTGGCAAGTGGAAAAATGATAAAGAAAAACAAGACTTTTTAAATATGTATCTTACAAGATCCACACGAAATACAAAGTTACATGATGGGATCAAGCATCTAAGGCATTTTTCAAGAGCGATGAGTATATTTTAACAAGATCTTGAACAGATGTTCAATCGGCAACAATAAAAAAGTGCCCATCCTTTCAAAAATACACACTCCAAACAAGCCTTTGACCTGTTTACAGGAATTAAGAGACTATAAAACTCCTAGACCTGGCTTCATTTCCATTGAACTAATTAAGGAGTGGTCCAGAAAAAATTGACCCATTAAGTTATTTTTATATCTGCAAAATTACAATAATTCAGGTCTGGTTTTTTTTGTTAAAATATTCCATAAATACTGAACTCTGAGTTTATATGAATCATTCTTGTATTGGAAGTGAAATAGTTAAGATGTCTCGAAGCGAAAAAGATGTGCGTGAAATGATTTTGTCCAAATATTTGGAAAATCCCACAATTTCATTGTTAAAAATTTCAAAAGATCTGAATACAAGTTATTTCACGGTAAAAAGGGCAATAGCCAAGTATATGCGAGGCTTGTCAATAGAAAGGATACGTGGGTCAGGTAGAAAACCACGGCCATCCTGTCCAGACGTCATAAAACAGATGAAGGGTACTTATTCTCGGAAACCGGGAACTTCGGAAAGAGATATGGCGACATTGGCTGGAAAAACAAAGTCTATAGTGCACAGATATAAAAAAAATCTGTGGATTAAGGAGCAATAAGGTTCAAAAAGTGCCGCTGAGGAAGGAAGAAGAAGAGAAAACAGCAAGAAGAAGAGCGAGAAAACTTTATGAGAACTACCTAACGAAATACGATTGTGTCGTTATGGGTGATGAAACCTATTGCAAAGCTGACTTTTCGCAGATAGCAGGTGACGAATATTTTACTGCAAAAAGTCGGGCGGAGTATCCAGAAAATTTTCAACAAAACGAATGACAAAATTTCCCAAGAAGTACATGATTTGGCAGGTGATCTATTCTTGCGGTTTACGAAGCAGTGAATTTATCATCAAAGGAACAATAAACTCAGATGTGTACATCAAAGAGTGCCTTCAAAAAAGACTTCTACCTTTTATTCAACAGCATCAAGGGTCTGTTATTTTCTGGCCACATTTGGCCACCAGTCATTACGCAAAAGCAACGATGGAATGGTACAGAACTAATGAGGTCAATATCGTGCCAAGGGAAACCAATCCAGCAAACTGCCTCCAACTTCGTCCAGTAGAGAGGTACTGGGCATTAATGAAAAAGGAGCTTAGAACAACAAAGAAATTTTCCAAAAATGATGTTGATTTCAGAAATAAATGGAAAAGAGCATATAGGAATGTTACTGATATAACTGTTCTAAATCTAATGCGCGGCTTGAAGAACAAAGTTAAAACATTCCTCTAAAACAAAAAATGTATTAGAAATAACTTTTGTATTTTAAAGTTTAAGTTGTAAGAAACAAAATATATAAATTTTATAAAAAAATTGCCATTAGAATTTTTACTGCAAACAAAAATAAATGGGTCAATTTTTTCTGGACCACTCCTTATATTATGAGAAGAACTGGTCCATTGAAATAGGTATAATCGTGGAATAAATCTTGTGGCATCAGTCTAGCTTCATATACCAAAGATCAACCACAACAGATCGTCACTATACCAGCTCTAAATAATGCAGAAATTCTAAGAATATTATAAAAAAAAGAACAATTACAATTATAATTTTTGCATTTTGAGGAGTTCTGCGTTGTTAAATATCGGAATACTGCTCAAAATTGTAAATCTTTATCGTATCACCGGTAACGGATCTACGAAGATAACATCTCACAAAAATTCCTAATCGTCAAAGACGATACTGTTTCTGTTATTTTATTTAATCTGGCATCCGATACTTCACATGGTAATATCGTCGTAACATTTTCGTCAGGCACTATAATATAAAAAATTAAGAAATCGATAAAAGTTCTTCTTATTCATAATATTACAGAAATGATAGTAAATATTGACGATACTCGTATTATGCACCGCTAACGCTGAACTGAGTCCTTGAAAGATCTGGGAAAACATTAATTAAACCAACTAGGTATATAGGTAACGTTTAATACCTAGGTATACCGTATCACATACGATAGTAGAGCGATTGCTTCGATGATGTCGCTTTTGTTCGTAAAATTTGAAGGCGTGTAATTATCGAACAATCATAAGACCTCAAGTGCCTTATGCGTGTATATGACTCAAACGAGTCGACCCTAATGAAAGACAATTAGACCGTTAGGCGTTTTTGTAGCGAGAGTGCTATGATTCTGGAGTCTTAGATAGAGATGATGCTCGGCAAAGATTAATCTACATATGTGCCACACAGAAATAAACACATTTCATTTCTAAATATGTCATAAGGATATAGAAGGATTTTTCTAATCGAATCCTTTTCAAAGGCTAGGAAAATGAACTACAAATGTCACTGCTTCTCAATCTAAAGTCGCTAAATTTTGATTAGATTAGCTTTTCTTCGAAAAAAATTAAACTGGACACGTGCGTCAATCTGTTTGGATTCTGAGTGGCTCATACCTATATGAGATATTTATTAACTAATTCAAATCGGTGAGACCTGTTCCATGATTGATTATCGGCAGAATCTGTGCTCAAGAGAAATCTCGGTTGACGTGGATATGGATCTACGGATAACAAATATCAATGGAGAAGTGATGTAACAGAGACAACTTTTTCTATATTTCACTACTTGCAGAGTATAACTGTTCAACTCAAATGAGAATTTTATTGGTGACGTGGTCTCATTGAAAAAGGTTGCGACTGAAATGGAGAGGTGAAGGAGGTTTGATATACCTTTAGTAGTATCTACCTTGTTGCTACTGATCGTTGCAGGCGATATTCCATACCATTACTATGTAAAAGCAAACATATGTGGGGGAAAGGTCAAACTGGGGTCTACGTGTTTATGAAAGGTTATTTTAAAGGAACGGGCGAAGCCCTAATAATTGGTAGCTTAATATTGTCAAGAGACATATTCATAACGTCATCAAGAAGTTATAGATAACACAAAAAGACCCGAAAAAAACTGGGTATGATTATATAAGTCAAAAATCGTAATAGAGCACTTTTGGTTTAAATAGAAAATCCTGTTCAGAAAATGAGCGAAAGTTATTTGACGGGAATTAAAACTGCTGTGTGAAGAGGAGGGAGGGGGGGGGGGGTATAAAGCCTCCGCTTTATAATTCTTCGATGGAATAGACTAATATAATTGATCAACTGTAGAATACTGCCACACGCTACTATTTTTAACAACATCAGATATTCATTTGAATTTAAAACTTATTTTCATTTCGAATTTTTCATTCAAAATTCTGCAATTTTTAATGGCGAGGGTATTAAGTCTGTAATTTCTCTCCATGGAAACAATTCATCATTGGTAACACGCTCGCCAGAACATCGTACAACCCCTCGACTACGTTGTAAATGACAATTTGTATTAGCAAAGCAGCCGCTTGCGCAGGGTTTGTATAATAATACCGATATCAACAGGATGAAGGATCACATAGTTTTCAAAGGACCTCAATCATCATCAACCTATCCCTCAACATCAAAATTTGGGGAAAAAGGATAAATACTCTTTAGATAAATTTCTCTTCCACTCATTAGCAGGTAGTTAGAAATTCTGCTTAAATTATTTTCCAATTTCCTTGATGTAAAAAAATAGTAATAATTTAGCGTTAATTGCTTGTCATTATAACCCTTGTCAGCTCTTGATGAAATAATAGTCAAATGCATTCAAAATAAATTGATAAATCTCATTCAAGCGATTTTGTCGGTAGTATGGGTGCCGTAAATGGTGAACTGAATTGCATCTGTATTATTATCGATTGGATTGCCGAATTTGTTAAGTATTACAATGGAAAACATTAGTGTGAAAGTAAAGGGAAATTAGGTAGTAACATAGGTAAAAGAGGAGCAGAATGATGATTATGCAATAATCTCTATATAGATCTCGAATGAGCTTGATGCATTTTAATTTTACGACTGTGAAAAAAAATAGGCCGAATCGATCTCATAAACAAACAAAAATTTGGATTCAAGAATAAATTGTAAAAAAAAACAGCTCTAGCAACAGAAGGTTTAAAGATTTGGTCAAAATATTAAAGAAAACTTCTATACATAAATGGAGTGGCTGATGAGGGTGGAAATTCATCTCGACTCTCAACTCTGCAAAAAAACAATGAAAATAATTAATAATTAGTGAATGAAGGAAAAAATAGATAGCATTGGCAATATTCTCTGATATGGTGGGTAGAATAAAGTCCGATCAATTAAATTTTCGAAACTACTGAAGAATTACGCTTTCCAGCAAATTAAAATATTTCGAGCCTTCAGTAAAAATTGTTTCGGTTTAATTGTAATCTGGATTGTGATTGAGATGCGGTCTATTTGACTATCGATTAAGGACTTATTTCCTTCACAGCAGCATTCTTTAGACATGTGGCAGATAAGACGACGGTTACGACTTCAACATTTAAAAGAAGAACAGAGAATTACAACAGAAAAACTAACTATCAACCCTCGGCTTTTTTTAATTGTATAAGCCATACTCAAGGCAGCAGTAAGTATATAACTATAGTAAATAGGAATGAGCAGCAGTAATTTTCCATTTTAAAATCATTACAAATTTGTGGTTTTTATAAAATTTATAATTGAAAATTTTATCTTGAAACAAAAACGCGTTTTCATCGCGTAAGGAAAAAACGAACATGAAAAAATTTAAAAAATTTCTTACCTATATTTAATATATTTTTTTTTTGTCCCTACGCAAAACTTACAAACCAAGTATATAGTATAATATAAATAACACAAATAAAATTGAAAACTTTTCAAGCTACTAAATTACAAAAAACTTGATTTCATCAAACTACAAAATTTCTAATTTCGAAACCCCCGGAGCCATCTATTAGCAGAGCCAGAAATATCACTAGCTTAGAGAAAAAAGCAAAACAATTACAGTTCAATTCAAATGTGCCTGCCAACTACAATTTGTAATTTCGTCCCTTTTCTTATTGTGTATTTTAAAGAAACAGCGAATACCAGATCACAAAAATGTAATATTCTATTCTACTGCGCATGACCGCAATATTCGTTAAGTTCGTTAAGTGAAGTTGTGTGCGTGTCAAGAATTATAATTGCCATATTGCCTTCTCCTCTTCCAAAAGTTAAAAAAAAACTTTCGGAGAGCAGATAGCAATGCGACGATTATCTTTATTTTCTGTCTCTCTCTTATAACCAAAATTCAGAATTGTAAAAAGAGATAAACGAACAAGTATGGAATATGAAAGAGTTTCGTTAAGTCAGATAGCGTGTGTTTTTTATTCATTCCCAATTGAAAATGAAGCAGCTATTCATAAGGAAAGAGGAGAAGTGATAATTATTATTGCTTTCTTTGTTTCGCACATGCAAGAACTGAATTATTTTGTAATTTGATTTATACGATTTAGGAACCATTGTTATTTCCATGCCTGCGCCTGTACAAAACTTAAATATAAATTACACCATGATCTCTCCAGCTGTTAATTTATAAAATATTTTTCGTCAAATCCAAAATTTTTTTATTTCAATTCTCCTGGAGCAAGCCATCTATTGAGTGTATGTAAGTTGTTTAGAGAAAGAAAAACAATAGCAGACCACGGCACCCGGTGACATTAGCTATATGTTGTTATTTCGTCAAATTCTCTCTTTTGCATATAGATAACAAAATACATTTCTTTTGTAAAATTCTATTTTTATGACCGAAATATGGAATTATGCAAGAGAGAGAATAAGAGAAAAAGGGAAACGTGATCAATGAAGAAATCATTTCAACTTTTGGAAGAAAGAAGGTAAACGTCGTGATAGTGTTATTAAACTTTGTTTCTCTCATTGTCAGCCTCAGCGCAGGTAGCTAGCAAATTGCCACCATGGCAGAATTTTAAAGCAGGAATAAGATCAGCTGCAATTTATGTAGTTCATAGCATTTTCATTATTGTATAGTTTTTACATACGCGCTAAATTAAGGCTGAAGACCAAATGCTCTTAAATAATTACGATTAGTGCATTATTTGCAGTAAGAATGTCTTACCAAATCTAGCTCAAAATTTATTATTTGGTTTTATATGGTGCTAAAATTTTACACGGTTATATTTTTTGCTCCGATATCCATTAATTTTATCATGAAATAGGTACGCACGCTTCTGTTATGATATTATTTGTGTTCTACTATCATGAAAACATGAAAAAATCAATGTTTTAGGGCAGATTTGATGTTGATATGTTGAGCAGACAGTTTTTCTGTAATGTCAGTACACGATTGCAAGCTGTTCTGCGGAAAATTTGAAAACGCGCTCTGAAAGATCTCTTAAAGTATCGTTTACTCGAGAAGTGGATATTTTTGCAATGACTGTTTCATATAGGTAATGCGTACTGCGGCATTATTTATAGGAGGACTCAAACAAGAATAAAATAAAAAATTAATTTCAGACTTTTTTCTTATTTTTCGTCTCCTTCATTTCAAAATGCTACTGATGCCGACGCGATGTGTTTTTAATTTTAACCAATTTTTCACTACATAGATGATACTTTCTGGAACTGAGATTTATCTTATATCACTGGATGCCATTAAATCTAGACATTTTGGTTTATATTATGCTTCAAGAACTGCTTTATTTATTAGGTACGCTGTAAATGATCTCTTCATGTATAATTGATTAAGCTTTCAAGTTAGAACCCAAATCAAGGAATAGATGGTGTAAATAAAATCTCGCTCAAAATATCTAACCTTAACCGTAGTCTATAACAGTACCAATACGTGTAAACAATACCTTAAACTTCTCTGGTAATCAGAGCAGAGGCAAAATTAACGATCGCGTCATTTGCGTTTGCACATATCGTAATAAAAAAATCTGTGTTATTGTTACAGAAACCACATTAAAAAATTTCTTAGAAATAAGTTCGATCTAATAAAAATAGAATCAAAGTTTTCAGTAATATAAAATTAATATAAAAACAATTGACAGCTTACCTTAAAACCAGGTTAGTTAGTTGGAGACTTTCCAATCATTTATCTTCATCATCGAGGATATGTTTTCTTTTAACATCCTTCAAGCATTTCCATATCTGAAATTCAGAAAAATTCTGGTTTAAAAATTGATGTTCATAAATAGTAAGCTGAAATACGTTTCAATGAAATTAATCAATAATAATGTGAAATTATTGTACTGTTATCATTAATTTTTATGCCTAATAAAGTAGTAGCAAATTCTGAACGACGGTATTGCTCAGATCTACATTGACTCTATCTATGAATGCAATCTTCTATTAAATCAACTTGTCTGGATAAATAAATGTCAACATTCTCGGTATATATATACCAGGAAGATCATTAATAAAAAAGCAAAGTAATGAGGGACCCAAAACAAATTCTTGAGGCATGCTACTATTAACAGATTATGTGCGGGGCGGATATTAGTACCTGTTTCGTGGACTTCCGTCTATCAGCGGAGCGGGTATTTGTACCTTTTTTGTAGACTAACAGCTAACAGTAGTTGTTTTGGACCAGACTATGTGAAACTTTCACAGTTTGTAAAGAATACCACAACAGCTCACCCATATTTTGTTGTTTCAACCGCCCCCCACCTCCCCGCTCACCACATGCAAGGGTCGAGGCCAACCGATTTTTCTGATTCAAATGCCAAATTAAGCTTAAGCTTTCCAAGAAAATATAGCAGCATCGAAGGACCACCAATAATTTGTTAATAATAGTCTTTTTTTTTTCAACAAAAAAAAAAAGTATTTTTACTACTGAGAACGTCTAGCACTGTTTTTTTTATTTTTATTTAAAAGCTAGAGGCCTTGTCTACCCTATGTACCTACAAAAATTTGCGAAGATATTCTGCATTGTTTTTTAGATTTGAATTTTTAAAGTCACCGTATACCCAAAGTAACCTGTACGGGCGCACTGCACTGAGGGGAATATATTGTTTGTTTTTTCTACTGGCGACCTCTAGCACTTTTGTTTTTGCATTTTATTTCAAAGCTAGAAGACATAATATCAAACAGAATGGTCGTTAAATACAGCCTCTGTCTGCCTCTCAAAAAAAATACCAAATAGGGAAAAAATAGACATAAATCTAGTAAATGAAGCCCTAATCTGGTACACCAACGGTTCTAAAACGCAGAAGGAATGTATGGTGTAAAGCCAAGAGCTCATATTCATCACTTCATACGAAAACCTCATCCGATCCTTTACTAATAAAAACATTTACAGATAGCCAAGCGGCATTTAAAGCCATCCCATCAACCGAGGTCAAAACGAAGTTAATGTGAAGTGCATTAAAGCATTAACAAATTTTTGCACAAAGAACCACCTAACAATCCAATGGGTGCCAGGATACGCGGAAATTGATGGGAATGATAATGCAGACTTCTGGGCAAAAAAGGAACATCCAGACCCTCATAGGACCGGAACTATATTGCGGTATCTCTTACAACGCCGTTAAGCCCACCATTCAAAACTGGATCCAGAACTTAATGGACCATAGATGGACTTCAATAATTGGCTCCAGACAAGTGAAAATATTCATTAAAGGACATTCACCAAAGCAGAGTCTGGATCTTTTAAGGTTATTTAGGAATCAACCCAGAATCATTACAGGAGTTCTAGCCGACCACAGCAAACAAAACAAACACATGCAACGGATAAGTATATCACCCACAGATGAATGTAGGTTATGTCTCGAAGTGGATGAAACATTGGAGCACGTCTTATGCGAATGCGAGGCCGTTGCAGAATGTAGACGCCAGGCCTTCAGTTTGTACTTCTTAAAGTCTATCGACTTTGAAGAAACTTCATCCAAAAAATACTGCTCTATCTACAAAAAAAAAAAAAAAAAAAAAAGCAATTTTCTAACTAACACCTTTGTCTCGATAACACTTCAGTAGATTTCTACATTAGAGCTGTTCGGTCGCAAATCTAATATGATAAATTTGCTGATAATTTATCGGAGTGCTCTTGTGATAGTGATATGCAACACGTGTTGGCTGACATAAGTGGCGATAGTGATACTGATAGTTCTGTTGGTCCAACCAGATGGAGAACCAGAATTTTTCCACTGCAGTTCAGTGACGATGAAGACGATGGTGAGGAGATTATTGAACAATGGACTGAAATAGACAATCCACCTGTATTTTTGGATTGATCGTGCTTAAATGTATTAAAAAAAAAACAATAGTGTCAGTGAGTCCTTGAATTTGTTTATTGACCACAATTTAAATCAAATTATGGTAAAAGAAACTAATCGCTATCACAAACAGAATGAGAAAAAATTCAAAGACTACAAAAAATCGAAAAAATGGACAGACATCATTACCAATGAATTTCATAGATTTTTCGGCCTATTGATTCTAATGGGTCAATCTCCTAAAAGTTCAATGGGCGATTATTGGACAACCGACGAATTATTGCAAGCTCCGATATTTCCGAAAACAATGTGCCGCAACAGATTTAGGCAAATATGACAATTATGACATTTTTCAAATAACGATATTACAGAGTCTGGTGAACGTTTGTTAAAGATTAAACCAGTATTACTTATTGGAAAAATTCAATACTCTGTACACACCTCAAACGGAAATTTCACTTGATAAAAGTATTATACCGTAGCGTGGAAGATTATCCTTCAAAGTATATTCAAAAATCACTTTTCATCAGGAGTATGCACACTTCTATGAGCTTTGTATCTCAACTGTGCTTTTTTAAAAAATTGAATAAATAAATAAAATAAATAAATAAATAAATATTATTCAGAATGGTGTGTGAGTCAAAGAATGGTTATATTTGCAATTTAAAAATATACTGTGGAGAAGGTAGAAAACCTTCGGAGACAATTCAAGATGTCCTCAACCCTTATCTGGGAAAATGGTATCATGTGTCCATGGATAACTATTATAATAGTGTGGAAATCAACCAGAGTACTCAAAACGAGAAATTGCGGGACAATTCGTGCAAACAGAGGATTACCTGATTCTTTAAAAAACAAAAATTTGAAGCGTGGTGAAACTATTTTTAGGAGAAAGCAAGATATAGGTATTGTTACAAATTTGGCAATCGAAGAGAGAAATAAGAATGATTTCCAGTATACTTACACTCGGCTGAAATTTTAGAAAGTCACAATATAGACTGGCATACGAGAAGTAAAATAATGAAACTGATCTGTGTGATAGAATACAATAAATTTATGAAAGGAGTTGATAGGGCCGATCAATATCTTTCGTATTATTCCTTTTTTGCGAAAAACGAAAAAGTGAACTACGCGTGCCGTTATGTACTTATTAAATTGTGCTCTTTTTAACACTATCTAGTCCACAATATACATAACAACACAAGCATGCCATAAAAAATTTTTATTAGAAGTTGTTCGCAATTTTATAACTAGATCAAGTGCTGTCAACATTACATCTACTGAGTATAGTCTTGCTTACGAAATTCCTTATATTCCTTATATATGTATATAGCTGATTTGGAAAAACAAAAATTCATTTACAAGTAGTCGTCCAATCAGAAACGTTGGTAAGATCGAGCAGTACACTAGGGCCGTTATTGTCCGGAGCTTAACAAATATCTGTAGAATCATTTAGGAAGACCATTGATAAGATTCACATAAGATCTGTTATTGTTAGATACATAGGAAATTGACGAAAAAATTCTATGTAAAATTTAATGCGTCCTTAGCAGTGGAAGATCTACAAGCGACAAGATTTTCAACATACTTGAAATAATTCAGAAATTTTGACACTACTAAATCAATAACAATCACGACTTTTCGTAAATTTCAAGCACGAAACGTACTTACGACGTAGAGATGAATGAAATAGATAATAGGAGTGTTCCGAAAAATCGTACCTAAATAAGGCTTGCATTATTCCCATAATTAAAAATTCAATTGTTGAAAATTTTTTTCGCGGTATTAATTTTTAAATTTTCAGATGTTAGTGCACTTGCTTGGCAGGCATTTTCGTTTTTGAAGTAGTAAACCTACCTACCTACCTACGACATGCTAATTACAAATATGTTGTGTTTTCGTGTTTACATATTTTTGCTCTCCCATGACACTGTTTCATGGCTCTGCGGGTTTTGCCGCAGATAACAAATGATTTCAGCATTCAGGCAGAGAAATTAAATCTTTAATACTCCATCAACTCAAAGGTCATATATTTGAGTGTATACAATTTGCAAAGAGAGTTTTAAATATACTTGGGAGCTCGATTAACTGGGAGCCGGGATACTTAATTAATCGGTTTTTTTTTCAAATCGCGGATCATTCGGATCATTCGAATAATACAGATTTTATATGCGATTAGCATCACTGTTTCACTTAAATATCTGGGGCCGACCGTACTTGAGCTCCAACATACAAACTTTCTTTTTAGGGAATTTTTCGATAGAGGAATATTAAGTTGGTGCTGAAATGTCATGTAATATCATAACAAAAATTTTGTAGTAGGGGGCCTAATTAGCTTTGCTTTTTAAACGGATTTTTTAACATTCAATTAACCTGGAAAATCGATTATCCGGGACCAGCCCGGTCCTGATCATCTAGGATAATCGAGTTTTCATGTTAATAAAGAATATATTTGAAGAGGTAAAAAACCAAATTATTTTATTTTAACCAGAGAGGAAACGTTAATGCTAGGTTAAAAGAACTCCAAGAGATTAGTGGTAGAGGATAGTCTTGAGATGAAATGAATTAATAGACACACTACATGGTGAAACAAAAAAGTCTACAATTTTTAGATTGAATTAATGGTCAAGGGATGGAGCAAAACGATATCAGTTGTTGATTTAGCGAGCTATCTGTAGGTTACCTTAGAACTGATCAAAACAAGATAGAAGGGAGAATTGGGAACCAGGAAAAAATATTTTTATCGTCTAAGTTAAGTTGGAAAATGCAAGATGCAAGTGTGAACATGAACACTAAGTATAGCGTCAGAAATTGATACTTTTGCCAGTAACTGTAATTCTCAGGAACAGGAAAGAAATGTGAAATATTTTGTTTAAGGCTGCAAAAAAAAAGTACGGCTTTTTAGACAAACAGATATCTTCTAGCATCTATGGACCAAATAAAAGCTACAGATAAAAAAAAGGTTGAGTAAGTAGATACTATAGGAATTTAGGTATAAAATTAAGAACGATGAAGGATGCAGGAGAGAGGGTGTATCATTGTAAACGAAATAAGAGGAAGAGAGTTCACGATTAATTGGATGCCGCCCTATCTCTATTTATAGATGCTAAAATATTCGTATAAAGATCACTTTGCGGAGCTGGCGGACTAGGAGGCGAGTACTTATAGGATAGTCCATTTATAAATGGGGCGAGTTTGTATAGTATCTGGGTTAGACAATAATTTAGCTCAGAATTCATATTAAAGCAGTAGAATATATTAAGAAGCGAAGATATATACCATAGATAAATTGCATAAGAGTATAATTTTACACTCACTGTGGCGATAAAGCAAGGGCAGATAGTTATCGCCGTGCCGGCATATCCTTTAATCAGATGGCTGAAAAAAATTATGGTGGAGGTGCTAAACAAAAGATTAATGTATTGCTAGGTGCCTACTTATTAAAAGAAAAAATCAACCTGGTTTTCGGGGAGAAAAAAAAACATATCACTTTTATTTTTACTATGTTGATATTATTTTCATCTATAAAATAGCTAAAGAAAAATTATACCTAAGTACTCCACAGAAGAAACTAAAACTAAACTAGTTGATGGTGGGTGTCAGGCTATGATAGATAAATTGAGGAATAGGTATTTATAGGATTGTTATTTTCACGTAAATTCTCGCAAAAAAAAAAGGTATTTATTTAGAGCCGAAAAAGTTATAGCTGCAAAAAAATTTTAGTATTAACAGCGTAACGTCCTTTTTCAGTAGGTAAAGCAAAATTTATTTATATTTAACGCAATGATTAGGTCAATTGTCTATTGTGAGGCACAGGTATGGGAATAGTGGTGCAGAAAATCCAACAATTTTAGTTAAGTAGATTTTTCGTCTACCAACAAGCTAGCTTCTGGAGGGAAAATGAAAATTTCTTGCTGAATAAATATATACAAAAAGTGTTAGGACTACATAATAGAAGAAAGTTGCCACTGGTTATGTAGGTAGACAGGGGGAGAATGGAAAGTTATCTAGATCAATTCTAAGAACTTAGATTTTCCTCATTATATATGAATTGCATTGTTAATTTATAGGATACTCGTACGTATTACACACACGGTTAATATTTATGGGTCAAGTGAGTGCTTATTACCGCTATCAGGGAATGTAATTGTTATAAACAAGGTCTATGATATAAATTGCAATTTAATAGTTATTTTTTCATGATTTCACAAGATTTTGTTTTTTTTTTTGGTTATGGAATTATAAGAATTATCGAGAACCAATAAAATAAAAATCAGAAAATATTATTGACAAGAATTATTGTATAACCAAAATAAATAAATTGTGAGAAAATAATCATCTGATAACCAAAAAGAATTAATCAAAAATTAGGCATTAAAGTGCAAGATTTTTTTATAGGTTAGACTTTTTTTAAATTACGGTTCACTTAATGAGGATATGATTGATTACTCCTTCTTTAAGGATCCCATCTTTATTTCTATACCTACGATGTTTCTTTTTTTATATTCAAAAATTCAAAATAATGGTTATTTACGGTCCCTGGGGGGAGTAGAAGTGCAGTAACGAGGGAGAGAGGGAATCAGAAAACACACCTATTTCTAACTCATAATGTGAATATTTACAGGTATATAAATAGTTAGGTGCTAAAGAATCCTGAAAGTTTCATCTATAAATAATGGAAAGTAACATTTCGCTATCACACTCTCTCACAACGCCAGGTTAGATAAAATATTCATTACGAGGCTCTTAGTTTGTTGCTAGTTTTGAATTTGTGTTTGCTTTCGGTAATTTGCGCACTTGGAATGATCCGATCAAGTTTTGCTTCTTTTCTTTTTTCCATCGCTTCTCGACAATTATATTTAGTTTTGTAGCAATAAAAAAATTAACAATATTGCAGCAAAGCTATATCCATAAAAAATTCTATTTGCCATCGAACTTAATCTGCAATTTTTATATAAAATTCAGCTAAGCTAATGCATTTTATGAACGGACAAACAAACAGCCGACAAGATAGACGAACGGTTAGGATCAAATAATTTATATATGTACATATATATATTATATATCTATGATTTGATTTATGGAGTGAAAATTATCATCGGTGGAAGGCATCAGTTCAGTATTCCGGGGTACAATAATTTGCGCCTAGCTTACTTATATATTTGTAAATATTAAAGAGGATGATAAATTTGGACACTCATGGTGCTCTGGAAACTAAACTCTTCGTAATATTAAAATAATAATAACTTTTGAACGGAAGTAGACATTGAGGTAATTCTTTATAAAAGTTTTAACGAGTGTCACATTTTAGAAGAAAAATAATTTATATCCATGGTGTACAAATTTTATGGGATTTATGGAGACTTAATGAGTAAGTGGACATTGTATTGGGCCAAGAAATTATATCCGATATAGGTAGGTATAGGTATACATTTTTTTTAATCAAGCCTAAAGCTTTTATAAACTAAAGATTTTCTGAAAACTTTAAATTTCTCGTAGGTATTTCTGCAAAATTAATCATCAAACATTCGTAGTTAAATTTTTCACAAATCTAATTACCACTCCCGAGATTTTCTGAAGTAAAATAAAATTCTTGTCAATCTTTATATGTTCTAAACACTCACATAATATATAAAATGGACTGCTGATACTACTGAAATTGCTTACATTATTTGATATTATTATACGATCACTTTTCTATAGTTGTCTCTTTTTGGTTTAACTACTTTATTCAGCGGAACTTGAAATAATAAGTTCTATACAAAATCCACCATAGTTCAGTTTCAGCTCAGTGGATTTTCTGAATGAATATATAGAATCGAAATAAACGGCAATACAATATTTGTAATCCTTTCTCTGTTCCCCATAACTGCTTTTAGGGGCAAAAATTTGATGTTGTAGGAGATAAGCATCCAAGAATAGAAATAATTTCGAATGCATCTGTAATTTGTTGAATTTTTAATATGAATATTAAAGCGAAAGTAAAACTTGAAATTAAGATAATTGTCACACCCTGCCAACAAAAGTTGACCCATAGCAAATAGAAAATCAGGCAGTCCATGTTATATATGTCAATTGTTCTAAATAACAGCAACATTTTCAATAATTAAAATTAAAATTCAAAGGTAAAACGATCTTTGAAAATTCAAATTACAGTGGAAGGACCCTATTAATTTTGTGTCTTTTTGGGGTATTAGAGTGCTTTATATTTTTTACTCCGTATCCCCAGGCGTCTTAAGGCCGGTTTCACAGTTCGAGTTTAAACTCAGGATTAGTTAAACTCAGTTCGTAGTTTAAACTGAGTTTAAACCAAACTGAGTTTCATAGTGTTCGATCTTTTTAAATATGGCAGCACTGTGGGATTGTAAACTAACAAGCTATTTTCTGTACAATTGTGAACTAACAAACTATTGTGATTAATTTACTTCAACATATTGCTTATATTTTATTGTTTCAAATTATTTTCAAAGTTTTCTCGCCAAATCGTTGTGAGAAAAAAATATATTTATTAAGCGTACAAAAATGAGTAAAGACTTTTTAAAACGCACAACGAATTTTTCATCAAAAGAAACAACGATATTAATGAAATTTGTTAAAAAGCAAAGAAATATTATCGAGTGTAAAAGGACTGACAGAATGCGCGCAGATGAGAAACTTAATAAATGGAAGGGAATAGAAAAACATTTCAATTATGAAAGTGGTGAAGTGTACAGAAATAAATAAAAATCAATTATTTGAACCTCAATATTTCTAACCCATTCACATAAGTTGATTTTATATTCAATTTTATAGTGCAATTTTGACAATTATTCCCTTGAAATTATACCAGGTGCTTAAAATAATCGTCTATGAGCACACGTCTCGTGATATTATTAGAATTGGCGCTCTCACGATTACGGAGAGTACCAAGTCAATGTTAACTGCATCATCTAATTCTTGTGATAGAATTGGTAATTTCTTATGAAATCCTCCTCGTCCCACTCATCAAAATGATTTGGTTGATTTCTCATTGTCCTTTGTCTTCCTGGTCTGAATTCATTACACAAATTGTTATCTAAAAACCAAATCTACTTGAGCACTTCATTCACATTTAAAGATAAACTAAGTTTAAACGTTCAATTTTGGTGGTTTAAGCTAAGTTTAAACGAGGTTTAACTTATTACTGTGAAACTGTGTTGAAGAAATAAACTTAGTTTAAACCACATCTTAAGCTTAAACTTGAACAGTGAAACCGGCCCTTAGTGGAGCTAAAAAAATAATATTTTGCTCTTTGGAAAGGCCCCGGTTTTATTTTCAACTAACAAGACTGTTCGCTCCAATTTTTGAAAAAATTGTTACTACTTCTCGGAGGAGAACTGCTACTATCGAAGTAATATTTTCAACCTTAATTTGAAATTTTCCAAAGTGTTCATCACGTTATAGCCAATATAAGAATATATGCATGTAGAAGAGTATAAAACTGATACAAGGAGCGGCTCTAAATTACAAGTTGATTATATTTTGTAAGCAATTGTAAGCAGTTTTCTTTTGGTTCACTTTATTCCAACAGTTAAACATATGCGATAGTTATTAAAAAGGAGAAAAAAAACTTTCAGCAGCTGAATCTGAGTACGAAAAATTAAAATACTTGAAAGTAGAGTAGAGAGCATAAAATTTGATTTTCAGTTAAATTGACCTTTTTACTTCCAATACCATATATTTATACAAAACAATTGTAATATGTGTTTAATTATTCCAGCAATTTTGAATGTAGCACATGTGCGTAAATATTGGGGAAAAATGACCAAATGAGACAATTTATCTTACATATGTTCAGCGTTACCTTCACAATTCCGTCCACGAAGCTGTTACCACACAAAATTTCTCTTTTCTGATAACTAAGATAATAATAACCTTATCCACTTCCTATACTCATATATACACGAGTTATGTAGAAATATCTAAATATTTTTCATCACTTTTCAGTGCTTCATCATAGATTTTCTATCTGAGATTGTTCATTTTTGGAGAGTATCTGTATTTGCCAAACGAGTTGGGGAATGTTTGACGAAATTCCGTGCATAGTGAATGTAAACACAGATATTATGTTTGGTTTAAAAGCAGTTTAATTTAGTTTAATAACAATAAAATTAAAAATTTACAAACAAAGACAACATGAAGTGGACTAGGTAATTCAAAGTACAAACACTCTGCGATAACTGGTTGAGACACCCCTTGGACAATCAAGTTTCGAGATGATTTTGTTCTGCGGGTACTCGTAGAATTACTCTTAAATAATCCGAATCACTTTTCGTAACGATGCAAACTATCGTCTATCTCTCGCGTCCCTTAAGTAGTTGGGAATTCCGGCTTGACCTTTATGTAGGTACGACAACTGGTTGAGACAGGCTATAAAAACTCAAGGAACTTCGATCACGGATATCAGTTTTTAGTTGAGGTTCAGTACGAAAAGATAATTTAACTCGTTTTTGAATATTGTGAGCCATTAAATAATCTATGGAATCGCGAAAGCAGCTTAATACGACGGAAATGCAGACTATTCAAAGAATGCGTCAGGATGGTTTTTCGTTCAGAAAAATTTCCCAGCTATTAGAATGTAGTTGTACAGTGGTTTTAAATTATTTGAAAGATCCTGAAAACTACGACAAAAGATACATTCCGGGACAAAAGTACGATTTAATTAGATGACCGGCGTGCGCTACTAAGGGAAGCATCGAATTCGATGCCAACAACACGAGAAATTGCAACAGCAGCAGCAATTTCTAACGTTGCCAATAAACTAAGGACTTGCCAGAGTGTACTTGTCTCAGCAGAGCACTTACTACGGAAGAGATTGGGGAGGAAAGTAGCCCTGCAACAAAGACACCGGGATACCCGCTTGGCGTTTGCAACAGACCATTTCAGGTGGAAAAAGCGTTGAAGAAACGTTGTCTTTACTGATGAAAAGAGATTCTGCTTGGACGGTCCTGATGGCTTTCGTCATTAGTTTCATGAACTGAGGAAGGAATAATTATTTTCGAGAAGCCGTCTGCAAGGAGGTGGTGGAGTCATGGTCTGGGGAGGAATATGCTATGGAAAAAAGAGGAATATACGCTTTGTCAGTCGAAGAAAGAACAGCAACGATTACATAAAGATTCTGGACGAAGAAATTGGCAACTCTTCGGATCAGTATTCATTTTACAACAAGACAATGCGCCAGTTGACACAGCAAAGACGGTTAAGGATTATCTAGAGCGGAAAACCGTCCGTGTTCTTCAATGGCAGGCAGTTTCCCCGGATTTAAACATTAATGAAAATGTGTTGAGACATCTTTCTAGGACAGTTTACCAAGGGGGACGAAAATTTGGGGACAGCTCTCTAGGACAGTTTACCAAGGACGTCAATTCGATAACATGAAAGATCTTAGGAATGCGATTAATATTAGTTGGGATAAAATTACAAGGAAAATTTTAAAAATTTTATACAAATCTCTTCCTTCAAGAATGTTAGAGGCTGTGAACAAAAATGGTGGAAGTACTCATTATTCGCAAATAAAAAAAATTAAATAAAACAAAAGATTTTTTTTTCGCAAAAATCCCAGGCCTGTCTCAACCAGTTGTCGTACCTACATATAGGTCAAGCTAGAATTCCCAAGTACCTGCAGAACAAAATCATTTTGAAACTTAATTGTCCAAGGGGTGTCTCAATCAGTTGTCGTGGAGTGTAGGTGTATAGGCGCTTTAAATTATATATACATAAGTGTGAAGGAAGGAACAATTACAAAACTATCAGTCAGTATTGTCTTTTTTTAAAATGAAGATAATTTGGTAGGTAACCCTTCTTTCAACCAACCTAATATGTTCTCCTAACCTGCTATAGAACACTTAAGAAGTACCTACCTAACAAAAAGGTAAGGACTTTGGCACGAAATTAAGTTCCACCATCAGATATGGATTTCTACAATGACCTGGAAGAAATCCTCCAGATAGCTGAAGGTGCTTCGATTATGAAATATTTTAGTTAAGAATTTTGTCGAGTTTTGATCATCTATCTGATCATCACTAATTATGTGTGGTGTGCATAAGAATGACAACTCCCAAGTTATTTTTTTTTTTTTTTAACAAATAAAAATGTTAATTTTTCGTTCTATTTTTCATTTAACAATTTCTTGTTCATTTTATGAATATAAGTTTTTCCGCAACAATTTAAAAATTATAAATTAATTTATATGTATATGTATGTGCATATACCATACACATATGTACAATTCTTATTTCTTTGAATGTTAACGATCTACATGAAAAAATTAAAAAAAAACCTGTTAGGTACTATTTGGAGGCATTATGACAGGAATTACTTTCAATTGAAATATAGTAAAACCTGCTAATTGGACTACCTCACGGTCTCAGGAATTACCAGTCCGATTTTGCAGGTAACGGAATTTATGTATGTACAGACATATACCAAAAAAGCTGTACAAAAGAGAGCTATTTTCCCACTGTGTTAGACGAAATGAATAAAAGTGGACGAATATGACAAATTACGGAACTAAATATGTTATGTGTAAACATGCATGCATATTTATGTAATGTAGCGTATATTTACAATGAATTAATTATATATTGCAGCAAATGCAGCGCGTGTGTGCTTGTAGAGCTTAGAATATAAAACAAGATGGCATAGCAATAACCGAATTTCGCGCGTAATCCTTGTATTAGAAATTTTAATTTTTGTAGTTGAAAGCCATTCGCGGTAATATTAGATACGAAAAAAGACGTGCGCGCATAACATATCACGGCACGAAATTGGAAACAAGCCTTAAGCTTCCTTTAATTTAATCACCCCACTATCAATCCATGTGAACGTAAGTTACCCTTCCTCTAATGTATTCATATTTTCTTATTCTAAGCCCCCCACAAAAACTACACTCATGTGTAGGAATTTTACATAAACAATCAATCAATCGCTTCATGATTTTTTTTACGCCTAGACCGATTGGAACGTTCAAAAAGATCAAAACTTTGATTAATTACGCGTTGATTTTTGTTGCAGCAACTTTTTGTGTATAGGCAGTGTGGTCCAATTGTGTAGGTTGTCCGATTGGGCACTGTTCCAATTACTAACGCAATCTACTAAAATATTTACGGTTTTGGCTCTCAAAATATAATAGCTGTTTGCTAAAAATGTGCTTGGAGTAAGAATACAATACAACAAATAAAATGCAGGAAAAGTTATTAGTTTTATAATAATTCACTTTTTTGCTTTGCATGCGGTTTATGCGCAATTTCGATATTAATAAGTACCAGGAGAAAGTATTCTTGAGCAAGCGGTGGATGATATCAAAAATGTCTTTCTTGCGACTGAACATTGGGCCCTATTCTGTAATTTTTCATAAAATAATATTTTATGTTATTTTATGGCGAAAAAATCCCTTCTTCATAAAATGAAAATAAAATATTTTAAAAATTCGTATTCTGTCGTGGTTCCATAAAATTATTTTATGAATTTTTTTATGAACACGTAACATAAAATATTTAGTACATTCCGCTATGCTTTCTATTACTTTTTGAACAGCTGATCAATTGACATTTGCGTGATACTCTATCGAATCACCCACTAAATAATATTTATGAAAGCAGCTGCTTTCTTAATAGCTCTTGAGATACTTTGGGTGTAAAAGTTCTAAAATATGACAACTCCTGACGAGTTTGATACAAACCATGTCCGTAGAAATGCAAAGCAGCAGAAAGACATCTGTTCACTTTGAGATTCCTAACTCAAAGTGAACGGAATGGATGCCTTTCCAGTATGAGGCTATAGTTAGTTAGTTTTGGGTATAAATTAGAATTATTCATAAGTTTGCAAAATTAGTTTACAAATCATAATATAACAAATTTATTAATTATCCAGTCGGAAAAACTTGTGAAGCCTAAGGTTGGGCAATTCACATGGATCGTAGAAATCGTGAAGATATCGTATCCTGTGATATCTTCTGCATAAAATTAAAACCTATTTAAATATAATCAACTTTTTATATTTTACCATACTGCACCAAGTGCAAATTTCTACAATTTCTGACAAAATTGTAATCTTTATGTATGGCGGTGGACATTTTAGTTTTTAATTAAAACTACTTTCACACCACAAATGTCAATTGACGAATGTCATTTCATAAAATATGTCAAAATACCATTAAAATGTGCTACTTAGGTTCTTTTATATTATGCTCCATAACAGGAAATATTTTATGTTACGATGCGTAAAATAAAATAAAATTTCTGGTACAGAATAAGATTTTAGGGAAATATTTTATTTTAAGGCATAACATAACATAAAATGATAAAATTTTACCGACAGAATAGGGCCCATTACCTACATATCCAGTCCGACTTTGTGCATATCGTTTCCGAATAATTTTCTCAATACCACGGAAGCTGAAGTTGTTTATAAAGATTATAATGCAAAACGACTTTTTTTTTAAATGTTACGCGATAGAACTTTTGTCCAAGTGCAAAAGAAAATTCTCCATGTACAAAGAAAAAACTGCTCTCCTTTATTGCTACGCAAATAAATATGGTTTTCATAAACTGAAAATCGTTTTAATATCAACGATTATTCAAAATATCACTACCAGGGAAATATTATTCATAAAAAAACGCGTAGGTCACATCTGCTATCTTATCGAAGTGTTTTTTCATTATTTTATTTTTCATACCAATTGGAACATAATTTATCATTAAAAGTTTAGTCCACCGATAACACACGATATCGTACATTTGAAGAACTAATAACAGAATTTGAAAATTATCAGCTTCTTTTTGTTTGGCATGGTGCTCTTCCAAGTTACGAGGTACGATGGTATTATACGCTACCGATCCCAAAAGGAGACCCAAAGAAAGATTTGTTTCTTAGTCAAAAGTAACAACTGGCGAAGGAGTCCATAAAAGCCTAATCGAAGGATACTTTGTAGGCTATTTGCCTCCATTACCGCACAAAGCACTTTAGGATATCTACCAGTCCTGACATTCGTAGGAGTGCCACTAATATTTTTTGGTTTAGTTTTGTTTTCCTCCATACTTGAATTTGTAATATTTATTTATTATTGTGCAGCAAACAAATGTGTAGATTTAATTCAGCAAATTTTTCGCTTTTTTTCTTCGTTTTATTTTAATCAACTTTTAAATACCATATCCAGTAATCCGAATTGAGATAAGGAATCAATTATTAATTAGCGAACTTTTACTATATTTACTGTATTTTGGTTTAATTTAATTATTGAGGAATAAAATTTTTTGAGGCAGATGCAAAAACATAACTAACAAATATAAATAGAATAAAATTCTTTAATTAATTAATCCGATATAAATCCTTCCAATTCGTAAATTTCTATACTTAAGTAAATATAAAAACGATAAGTTATCAGTCACATCCAAAGCATGAGATTCTTCTATTAAGTTATAGGTAACTATGTAGGTATATTTTAATTATATGGGTTTCTAATTTAAGAACTTTAAAATATTCGTAGACCTAATAATACCCAATGACCATAATCAATTATAATTCGTTCATGCTTTATCACTTTACCTGAGAATTTCAATTTTACTTACTATAAGAAATGTGAAAATTTATAAAAATTTGTTTTTAATTAAAAACAAAAAAACCACGGATAAGGAGATTCTTGAAAAACTCAATTTTGCATGCTTGTTTCAAGTATAAATAAGCCGCAAAAAGCCAAAGTATGAAAATGCCTTTGAGATCAAGAAATTTCTCATTTTGATACTCCACGAGCCATCTATTGACAGACATGGCAAAACTAAGAGAATGCATACTGGCTGTGATGAGTAGAGTAGAGTCACATTATTCGTGTTTGTGTGTGAGCTCAATGTAAAAATAAAAATCCATAAAGTCGAAATTTGCCATCCCAGCAAAATAATTAAATTTTGCTCTTTTTATTTTAAATGTAGTGATGTGACGTTAGCCAATTAAAAACGATACGCCATCTTGGATTTGCTATAGGGATATAGTTTCAAACGCATTAGAGGCATTGGAAATGCATGATTCTCTCTCACTCTAATCAAATTATTAATGGCCGACAAAGAATCAAGCTCGAGAGCGAGAATCCCTTTGTTTGGCTGCAATTCATACGCAGTCAGCAAATGTGGAGGGAGAAATACTATTTGACTAGAAGAATCATGCATGCAGTTGCAAAGTGAATGGATTGGTGTTTCTACTACCCCACCACCTAACCCAAAATGCTCTGTGGTTTATAAACTTTCGTCGAATTTTACACCCTGCATGCAGTAGAATTTGTATTGTTTGTAGAATAGAATGCAGCTCTGGATAATGCCTACATACTCTTCCGCTTCTCTCATAGTTTGCTCTCGCTATTAAACACACTAAACAAAATTTTATTCCTTTAGTATTGAATTACAAAATGACGGCCACATGATCATCTAGCACATTTCATTTCTAGTAGTTAACGAACTATTCATATTCCTTTCGTCAAGAGCTCAACTTAAAAAAATGTTATTTACAGTTTGTGTTAACAGAGGGAGATATATGGAAGAGAATAGCTGCCCGTTTCGTACAATAAGTGTTCGTAGATATATTACCCCCACTATTGATAGGAAATTTACATTTCTGTTTATAAAATTTCGTCAAATTTGCGTTGTTGCCTATTTTTATCATCTATTTACAAGCTGCATTCTAAAATTTCTATAGCTGACCTACGCGCCTGGTAGGTAGAGTAGAAAGCTAATTTCGGCAGGCAAGTTACAATCAAATTTTCTATTTTACTTTGTAAATATACATTCAGGCTACCATTTTTTTTTTAACAATGATAGACGACAGAGTCATCAAATTATAGAAATGAGTTCAGTCAGAGGCTTTTCAAATTGCAAATGGCGGAACTATTGTATTTTGGAAAATTGATTTTCCCTTTTTTCTCATACTTCGGTCGAATTTCTTAGATTTTTTTAGTTATAAATATTCTTTTGTAATGTCTTTTTACATTACCTCCATCACAATTTGGATTACGGAAATTTAATGGGAAGCATTTATCACATGATAATTATCGAAAAACTAAGAAACTAAAGAATGACCAGCTGATGTAAAAAACAATCATTAATTTTGTTGGAGACCTACTTTTCCGATGATCTTCTTTCATACAAAAAGCCTTGCCATTTTTAGCATTTGCAGTATCTCTCAATTGTTTGAAGGTATTTTAACTAGGAATTTATATTTTTAATATTTTTTATATTTCCTTCGTTTGGCTTGGTTACATGTTGCCATACATATACATCATCGTCCTAAAATAATTTCTCGCGAACTGGCATACAGTTTTTTAATGTTTTGAATCTGTCTACTCAATTCAGTTATCGAAATTAGTCATAAATTTGGTCCTTACAATTGCTTGGAAGCGAAACTAGTAATCCTTGATATAAGTAGGTATACTAAAATTTTATCCCTATTCTCTCAGATAGCAAATCTTAAGTCATCCTCAAATAACCTTGTAACTACAAGAAGAATGCGCATGGGATTGACTATGTAAGACTTCAGTGCTTTTAGGTGGACAAAATTCTTCATCGACGCGCCTAAGGCCGACCTTCTTCAGAAACTCGAGAGGACAAAATGCAGAGCTATGGTTGGCGTCATTACTGATTACAGCGGGTTTCTTGATTATATCTTTGAAAATGAGTGCTGCTTATAATTCAAAATGTCATCATTCTTGGAAGGAGTGCATAAGAGACTTCCTGTGCAATTATCCGGCTGACCATAGTATATCACAGGATGAAGATGAACATTTTTGGATTAAAAATCAAGACCTACTGCACAATATAAAGAAGACAGGAAGGTTTGAATGAGTGCACAACGACCGAGGGAGCTGTGATTAAATCTATTATATCAAATGATTTTAAAAGAACCTAAGACAGTTGTTGGTTTATTGTTTATAAGACGTGAGCTTTGCTGAGCTGATTCAGAGCTGTGGTGGGGCTGGAAGCCAGATTATATTGGGAGTAGATATTTCACCTTACGGAAGAACTGCTGGACTGGATACAATTAGTTTTGTTTCATTCCTTTACTCTTAAAGACAGAAAACACTTAATGAGTTTATTGCAGGACTTTATTTTAGGTCAATAGTAAGTTGGGAATAAAAGGAGCAAAACTGTGTTACTCTATTAATTAATAATTTTCAGGGATAGTTATGTTGGTAAGTGGATTCAGGCTGAAATTTGACATGCAGACTGGTTTGTAATAACATCGGTAACTGAATATCGACGCATATTTCTCTCAATTATTGGTTAGTTAAACGTCGATGGAATTCCAAGTGCTTAGCCACCATAACGTGTATAAAGATAAACAAATTTTAGTGCACGCTCAGATGCAGTCATGTAAATTTTTGTAAATAAGTGTTATTGTTCCGTCTATAACCGAGTATTTTGGGAATAAACCATTTTTAGCAAAATAGCAACTTTATAAATTCAAGTACTAATTTTTCACCCAAAAAAGGGTGTTTGATCGGCTATGAAAAATCGAATTTACATCAAAAATGAAAAAGCCACGATCAAAACTGAAGAAAATAGTTTAGAATATAATAAAACAAACTGCAGCTAAATCGGACATTTCGTTCTCGAGTTATCATTGTCACCGATTTTAAAAACATTGTTTCGATATAATCGCGTAAAATGGGGGTAAAATGACATTCCGTGGCCAAGGGCAAATTGACATAACTTGCTCAAGGGCGAAATGGCATACCTGTGTCATTTTACTATTTTCAAAGTTTTGGCAACACAAAAGAAATATAATATAAGCATACAGAAGTTTAAAAAAATGCTATGTTTTTGTTAATTTTGACAAATAAACTAAATTTCTTTTGAACTACTATTTTTTTCAAATTACATGGATGGCCTAAATTGACACAGAGTACGTCGTTTTATTCACACACGGCCAAAATAATACATTAGGTGTTTTTTTAAAGGAAAAAAAAAATCTTGTCTTTGTTTTAATGTCTAACATTCTTCAAAACCGGAAAACAATCACTTTTAAGCTGTTAAATGTGTACTACAATCAAAGCATTTTTCTTGATTATGCTAACACACTATGGTTTTGCTACTGATTTATTTCCATTTTTTCTTTCAAAATTTTTTGTCCACTACTGCTGAAATGTGTGGTAAGTTTAGATGTTTATTCATTGCAGCGATCATATCTAGTTATTATTTGAATGTAGTTGAATTTTATTTAAACAAAACAGAAAAGTTGTTCCATTGCGTCTTTTTCATACTGTTGATTTTAAGAATTCTAAAGCGATTTTAAGGAGTAACTGGATCCAGAACTTAATGGACCATAGATGGACTTCAATGATTGGCTCCAGACAAGTGAAAATATTCATTAAAGGACATTCACCAAAGAAGAGTCTGGATCTTTTAAGGTTATTTAGGAATCAACTCAGAATCATTACAGGAGTTATAACCGGCCACGGCAAACTAAACAAACACATGCAACGGATAAGTATATCACCCACTGATGTATGTAGGTTATGTCTCGAAGAGGATGAAATATTGGAGCACGTCTTATGCGAATGCGAGGCCGTTGCACAATGTAGATTCAATGCCTTCAGTTTGTACCTACTTCTTATAGTCTGTCGACTTTGAAGAACTTCCTACAAACAAACAAACAAACACCTCAGTACTATCAAGGGTTTTCCGTTTCACTTTATCTTGATAACACTTCAGTAGATTCCTACAATAAAGCTGTTTGGTTGCAAATATCCCCTAGTAATAAATTATCTTTTTGTTTAAAAATCCAATATGAGTTCACGCGAAATTAACGGTGATATATTTGCTGATAATTTATCGGAGTGCTCTTGTGATAGTGATATGCAACACGTGTTGGATGACAATAGTGACGATAGTGATAGTTCTGTTGGTCGAACCAGACGGAGAACCAGAATTTTTCCACTTCAGTTCAGTGACGATGAAGACAATGGTGACGATATTATTTAACAATGGAATGAAATAGACAATCCACCTGTAATTGAATCGTTTTTGGATCGATCGTGTTTAAATGTATTCCTAAACAAAAACAATAGTAAAAGTAGAGATTACTCTTTAGGATTTTTTACCGGGGTAAACTTATATTTGTTCAAGAAGGAATTTATTTTGATTCTAAAGCTAAAAAATGTTTTTAATTTTGTTATTTCATCACACAAACCATTATATTTTTGGTGACAAGTTTCAAGTCTTGGTTTTGACTCATCAACAGATCCCAAATAGCGAAATTGAGTGACTTGAAAAATATATGAAAAAATAGAATAAAGAAAAGAAATGAAAAAATTAAAAAATTTGAGAAAAATAGAAAAACAGTGAAGGCACATAGAAAATCCGATCCAATTGAGATAGATATTGGAAGAATCTTGAAATATTCCAATTCATAACTTTTCCATCATGTTCATGATATAAATCCTTTTTGATTTTACGAAGAGTATCGTGATTAGAAGATTTTCTTTAAAGTTAAGATTTATATGAGGGAACATACATAGGTAGGTATGCTTGGTACGTATTTGATATTTTAGGATATTGGATAAAAAGGCGGTAACGATTTAGTGGCAGTGATCCATTTTATATCGAAAATTTCATTTTTATGTACAAATGTCTGCCTATCTGCATATTATGTGCATATATAAATTGAGCCTGTTCGATATTGTTAATAACCTACAAATATTTCCGCCTTACGAGGATCTGAAGTGCGTGAGAATTGCGTAAATTAGATGTGATCAATTTTGTAGATGATGTTTCTATGGATTGATTTATGAATCCAGAAGTTATTGGAGCCGATAATATTTATAATGATTGATAACGATTACGTTCTTCCTCAGTATTAATCAATCTTCCCGATCGAACAGCTTGTCAAAAATATTGAAAAAAAAAAAACAATAATTTGAATTTTAACTATTGTAGTGAGAGTTTTGAAAATGACTTAAGGAAAACAGAAAAAAAAACTAAGCAACAATTTTTCGCTTTTAAAGCAAATATTGTCGTTCAGAGCATGATACAAAGATAACAAGGTATGGCTGATTCGAGAGAAATTTTTTGTGTTGCTACGTCATGAGGTGGCCTACTGTCATTTCCAGCGAATTTGTTTTGAGTTTTTCGTATTTTATTGACTGAAATACGTTTTGAATATATTAAAATATTTAACAAAATATTAGTTTCTTCGTTTAAATCACTTCGGGAAAAGCAATTATGTGCTAGTGGGAAAGCAAAGAAATTTAAAAATAGAAAATTTTTTTCACTGTGAAAGGACGATTGAAATTGAGACGAACAAATTTCTGACATTTGTCGCCAAAGGAAGCAAGCAATCAATTGACAGATTTTCCGGCCATACCTTGTTAATCTTTGTATCATGGTTCAGAGCAGATAATTTTCTAATTTCGATATTCTTGGCGCCATCTATTGTCTCACTCAAGCTAGAATCTTAAAGTTACGCTCTTAAGGCAAGCTTTGGGTACACTAGAATCAATTTTAGTAGGTGAAAAGAAATTTTTCAAAACTGGGTTTCTTTAAGAAAAAAAAAATTTTTTTTCCGTAATCTAAGTAATAATGTAGCAAGTGTTGTACCATTTTAGAATCCTTATTAAATGCGTCAACTTTTAATATTACTTGCCAAACTGGCGTAGTACATTTTTTTTTTCAGTACAGTCAGTTAAAGTTGCGTGAAATATTAATTTTCTATTCTTGGTTCGGCAAAATGTGACATTTTCTTCCAAACTGGAGCAGTTGGCTTAGAATTTAAAGCAACAGGTTACATATGCACTATTCGGGATTACATAAGAAAAATAAAATTGAAAAAAGTAAAGTTTTGTAGCAACAGGAGCTAAAAAACCATCACAAGGTGTACATTTTCTCGAAAACAAAAGAAATACCTATAATTTGAAAAATACATGACTTAGATTTTTTTTTATATTTTTCTGGTTCAGGCCTGACGTCGACTTACGGGACACCCTGTATAACAAGTACCATTTTATGAACAATACGAAATAATAATTATTTTTCTATTCTAGGGCCATCGGGCGTAAAGTTTATGACTAGGAAAGATATTTATTCAATTTTGGAAAGTTCTAATGAGCCTACTTTCGATAAAAAGCTTGATTTTCTGGAAAAAAAATATTGATTGTTTGTATGCTGATGATGAAGAACGTCGACAAGATTTAAAACATAAATTGTTGATGATAAAACATCAATCCAAAGTTCGATGGCAAACAGCACACAAGAAGAAAGCCATATTTGAAACAAATAATAGCAATTGGCTTAATAGGAGGACTACAATACCATTACTTGCCACAGGTATGTACAATGTCAATAGGCCTTTCTACACGAGTCTTGTGAGGAACAGGTAAAAGAAGCAAAGCGGACTCTGAAAAATCAAACCCATTTCACGTTATTTGACGCACTAATACAACCATAGTGCATTGTTTCTCTATAAGATGTGGGTCAGTAATTTGTCGTGCAGTGCACGCAGCCATTTAGATTATACTATTTGTTCATGAATTGTGAAGGCTGTAGCAAGAATACCTGGCTGAATTCTCCTCTCAGACTGTTGTTAAACAAGTTTGCATACTGCATCAAGAATGATCGTCAGGAAAGGCCTAATTATTATATTTTACTTGTTCATGAATATCATTTCAGTTCAGATTTGCTTACACAATATATATTTTATTTACAGGAATAAGTTCTGGCCTCCTCGAAAAACCATTTGTCGCATCAAGTGAAAGAATCAAGCGACGCAAAACTGAAGAAATCCGGTCACATGAAGTAGAAATGTTAACTTACGCTACTCATATGAAATTACGTGTTACTGGCGAAATAGATGCAGATCTCACAGAGAGTCCAACTCGTGCACAAAAGTACAGATCATCTTTCAAAAAACGTATTGATGAAGAATGGAGTCAACTATCACCTTTACAGGCCTTGTCTATGTACATAGAAGCAAACCTGTAAAGGAAGTCGATAAACAATCAATGGAATTAGTCTATAAATTGGGGTGCGATGGGTCTCAACAAGTGCAGTATAAGCAGAAGTCAGATTTTGAGGCCAACATTTTCCAGAGCTCCATGGTGCCATTGCAATTAATTTGTGGTCATCAGAAAAAAATTATTTGACAAAATTCTTCACTTACGGGCATGAGGAAGCCACCAAAAAAGAAAATGAGGTTCTTCTCTGAATATGATACTGCCTGCCGAGACGTGAAGATAAATTGAGCCCGGAAATACCGATATTAGTATTGATTAAGAATAAATTTGAATAAATCATAGTAATTTGCAATTCTGATATTTTATTTAAAAAAAAAAAAAACAATATTCAAAATGCTTTAAAACAATTTTTTATGAATGAAACAATTACCATAGATCCATTTCATATAAAATATATTTTTTTTACAACTTTTTCGATCAAATGCCCACTGTGCGGCGGTCGGGATTTTTCAAATTTAAAAATGCGAATTTTCACGATCATGGTTGGACATTTCTGAGGAAATGTTTTAATGTTTAACTTATGTAGCCATAAATACGTATATCCAAGCAAAGATTTTTATTTATGAAAAATCGAGCAAAATTAATTTTAATAGCTGTATTATGATAACTACAAATATCAGGTGAAACCTTTCTAAAAGTTTAGTTTACCGTGAATTCTGAAAAGTCGTTCACTTGAGTTTTGGCAAATCTTTATTAAGGCTAACATAACTAAGCATGCAATTTTGTTTTAACTGACAAAAAAAAACACAAACTGTGCAAGTTTCTTTCAAACTTATTTCATCATTTTATGTTTGTTTCCTTTTGACATTTATAACAAACACCCGACAAAGAGAATAAAATCTAATTTTGTTAAATTATGAGCATGTAAGCTTAGGCAAAAGCACCCCCACTATAAATTGTAATTATGTATGCACAATGTAGGTATGTATAGTTACCTTTACATAATTACTATTAATAGAAACAAACTCCATATCACAAACTGACAATATAATTATTAAATACGTAGAGGAAGGAAAACAAATCGCATTTTGTATGCAAATTAGCACACACAACTGTTCACAAATTATGGAAACAATATAAATTTAATTTATAGATATTTGGAAAAACACAAAAGCAAATTTCAAAATTTATCGATTATAAAAATTAAAATTAAAAAATTTTTAACCATTAAAGTTTTCTCAACGGTTTTGAATATGCAGCTCTAATTCAAATAAAAGGGAATAAATAAAAATTTTGATATATTGTTCATTCTACACCCTGTTCTGCCTGCAACTGTAGCTGCTATATAAATACAATCAAAACAGTTTCATGGTATTCGCTAATCACAAATAGTTTTCATGTTTTTATACACACATTCCCACTTCTATTTTTTCCCCCAAATTAATATGACCAAAAAGTGGTAAATGCTGGGCATTCATGAAATTTTGCGCAAGTGCAGAAAACAAATTTTCTGATCGGAAATAAGTTGAATACTATCAGGAGCCGAACATATCTACATAGTAACTGAGGCTAATAAGAAATAACTTTATTATGCAGTTGTGTTTTCCACTGCTTTTTTCAATGTGATAACTTATATAGAACTAAATCCGTATGAAAAAATCCAATACCCACCAATTAGTGACTGCTGTGGAATTCATTTTGACACATGTATTTGCGGAGGTATCTGCAGTTCTGATTTTGTACATATTAAGAAAGAACAACTACAAATTTTATTAATTTATTCTAAACCATTTTCTGTCAGTAACTACACAAAACACATGCAATCAAAGCATTTTTCTTGATTATGCTAACACACTATGGTTTTGCTGCTCGTTTATTTCCATTTTTTCTTTCAAAGTTGTTGGTCCACTACTGCTGAAATGTGTGGTAAGTTTAGAGCTAATCGTGTTTATTCATTGCAGCGATCATATCTAGTTATTATTTGAATGTAATTGAATTTTATTTAAACAAAACAGAAAAATGGCGCCATTGCGTCTTTTCATTTAAGGAGTTTTAGAATTAATTATAAAAAACTGAATGACTCGTAGGATTCGGATTTAAGAAATAATTGTGCGTGGTAGAAAAACCTTCATTTCCGAAAGCATTAGCATAAAAATAATTTCGATGTTATTTATTAATTTTCAAACTAGGCCATAACGTTCTCGAATGATAATATTAAAATTGAGACTAACAAAATATGAGAAAAAAACCAACAACACACCCATAACTCTCGGGAATACTTCCCAAGCCATGAAACCGAAACCTATATGTGTGCGTTCGGAGTCCGTTCTCTAAAATGTTCCATATTGATACTTAACATTGACTTTATATATGCTATAGAGCCTATCCATACAGGAGAATAGTCTTCTAGTAATTTAAAGCTTGGTTCCTTACCTTCCAAAGGCTACACTTCCTATATACCTTACTTAACAAAATAATAAAATAGTTTTGCTTACAAAGTAACTTTACCATTTTACGCTCAATACCTCTCAGCTGAGTAATAATTGCATGTGCGTATGTGTAGCCGGAGTCCGAATCTGTAGGCAGCTACATTCGATATCATCCCATGACATTACAATAATTACTCAGCTGAAAATTTTTGTTTGAGGAATCGTAGTCATTTGGTTAAGATAAATTTTTTTAAATAATTTTGAATAGTAGTTTAAGTTTAAGGTGGAGGAGCTTTTTAAATCAATTTTTGTCAGTTTTACATAAGAACACTGCAAATATTTTAGAATGTGAGGACTCCGTTGGGCCTCGCATGTGGTAGGGAGGGAGTGTGTTTCATGGCTTATAACTTTTATATAACTTATGCTCTGGAAGATGATTATTTTAACCTTTTTATAGAGTTTGGAAGTTTCTATTGGATTGCGACTCCCATTACAAATAGCTGGGTATAAAAAAAGCGCTGTGAAGGATCTCTAAAAGAATTGTTAACTCGAGGAGATGGTTGACGCACGTACTGTGTGCTGTGGCATTATTTATGGGAAGGCTACCGCGGTTTTAGTTAGCATAAGACAATTAAAAAATAGAATCTGAAACTAAATAATAATAAAATAAAAAATCAAGAATTAATTTCAGAGCTTTTTTCTTGTTACTGATGCCGACGGGACGTCTTCTTAATCTCAACCAATTTTTCACTACTTGCTACTTTCTGGAACTGAAATTGGTTTTTATCGCTGTGAAATCCAGGTGAAATTAGGTCTAGAAATTTTGGTTCATATTATGCTTCAACACCTGTATATTCTTGGAGCATTCATTACGCTGTATATATGATGTCCTCATATATAATTAAGCTTACAAGTAAACAACAAATCAAGGAATGCTTAGATGGTGTAAATGAAATCTCACTAGAACTATCTAATTTTTATCATGGTCATATATACGTTCTCAACCATAACAGTAACAAATTAACGATCGTTTTTATCATTTCATTTCCATAAATCATAATAAATAGTTCGGGGAAATGCTTACAGAAAGCACAATGTGCGCAATAAATAATTTCTCACAAATAGTAATATAAAATTAAAAACAATCGACCGCTTACCTTTAAAGAGAGCTTAGCTGGAGACTTCTGTTCATCCAGACATTTCTCTTATCTCATCATGCCAGATGTGGGAGAAACAGTTTTAATATGGGCAATCCTTTAAGGATTTGCATGCCTGAAATTTAGAGAAATTTGTGTTCATAAATAAAAAGCTAAAGATACTAACTAAAGAAATGACATGAAAAGTAATTAATTTCAATGAAAAAAATTAATAGTAATGTGAAATTATTGGAATGCAATTTACGCACGCAACTTTTCCTCTTGATGCTCTTTAATTTTGTATGCCTAATCTTGTTGCATTATTTTTCATAAAGTAATAATAAAAGGGAGGGAAACCCACAAATGTAATTTGTAGTAAAATTTTATATAATCGTAACCCATATTTGGATGCATAAGGTTTCAAAATCAATGTTTTTTTACAGTTTAAATCGTCGCTATTCTGAGACGACATAGCGAATGCAATAGGTACCAATATAAGAACATCTGTTAGTGTTAAAATTTATCAAAGGTTCATATATGTATATATGTACAACATAAATTCATTAACAAAAGGTAAGTTCGGATCATACGGTCGAAATATCAGAGAGGAAGATTTTTTTGCCTCAAAATAAATCTGCGAGACCTGGCTATAGTACCAATACTAGGGCCATTAGCATATCACTCTCTGTGGAGCTTCACGAATATCTGTCATTTAGCAAGACCGATTCACAACTGCGATCGCATGACGTTGTAGTCTACTCGTAGGTAGTTTCTGGATCTCTTATTGTTAGATACAAAGGACCACTTGAAAAAATGCACGTAAGCTGATCATATTATTATCAAAGGACGAAATTTTTAAAATCTTACGAATGAACAATGTTGTAGAGGAGCGGACTAATTCTCACTACGATGTAAGGAAAAGTAAGCCCGCGATAAGTTAACCAAACATCAAAATATTGCAGATTGGATATACTTAGTGCTTCAAATGCTTAACGACTCTGCCTATGAGGGCTCAAAATTAAAATGACAAAATACCTAATCTGAGGAACTGCAAAAAGTATAGAGTCAGAGAAAACTTGACAATGAATTAATGGATGGTACGAAGCCCTCAGATATTATGTAGAGGCATCACACATGCTGATAGCTCCTTGTTGAGGTCTGTATTTAAGACTGTGCGAATTGAAATCAAACATCGACCAAATAGAAATTTAGACTTATTGACTTGACGAATGCTTCGAAGGATAGATTCTACCGAAGAAAACAAAGTATTGGATCACCGTGCAATTTGGAATCGACCATTCTCCGCAATGTAGTATAATCTGAGATAGAGGTGTGGCAAATATTGGTAAAGGATAAAATCTTAGGTGCTTGTAACAGAAAAGAACTGATTGACTTTGATAACTTTGTCACTATGCCAAAATTCTAAACTTTGTGGATCATGTTCAATAAAATTACGTTTTTCGTGAATTAGTGTTAGAACGAGGATCATGTAAAATTACGTTTTTATATGATTAACGGTGGGATTCGGGAAACGTAAAAATATGGATTATTTTAGTTAACTACACAGTGCGATATTTGTTTACACCGCTTCCTTGTATCTTGGGCTATGTACTGGTAAGTGTGCACAGCACCACCATACATAATAAATGATAATGATGAAGCTGTTGAGAATATACCGCAACTTGAAATTTATTCTGACTCTGATACTAAAATGGTTTCTGATAGCAAGCCCGAAGAAGGATGCTTTTCCATTGACAATCCTCCAAACCTAATTGTAGAATTTCTGGATCATCCGGAAATGTATGTTGACAATATAATAAGACGGAGATGTTAATAGTTAATAATACTGATGAAAGAGAATTTAATTCTAGTTACAATCTTTCCGTCCTAGGTACTTTTAAAATTATAGAAATTTTATGTATAATTATTAATTTAGCGCATATTCTTGTAAAATTGACCGCTCCCATAATATTTTCCTGCAGCTAGTCTCCCGATTACAATGCGTTTCAAATATAGGTATACAACTCTCAGTGGAGTAAAAGTCTACTTCATATCGGTTACTTTTATATTGAACTTTGTTATTCTCGTACATTTTCAATAGTTTATAGGATTTTATCCTTTTAACTTAAGAAATGTTTGTTTACTTTAATTTATATTATTGAAATTTTAGAATCAATTTTCAAGGGCCACCCATCATGCAATATTATTATCTACATATAAATTTTTGATTTGAATTTCATAGCTATGCATACAGATATAAAAACGATAAGTTATCAGTCACATCCAAAGCATGAGATTCTTCTATTAAGTTATAGGTAACTATGTAGGTATATTTTAATTATATGGGTTTCTAATTTAAGAACTTTAAAATATTTGTAGACCTAATAATACCCAATGACCATAATCAATTATAATTCGTTCATGCTTTATCACTTTACAGGAGAATTTCAATTTTACTTACTATAAGAAATGTGAAAATTTATAAAAATTTGTTTTTAATTAAAAACAAAAAAACCACGGATAAGGAGATTCTTGAAAAACTCAATTTTGCATGCTTGTTTCAAGTATAAATAAGCCGCAAAAAGCCTAAGTATGTATAAAAGTGGCCTTTGAGATCAAAAAATTTCTCATTTTGATACTCCACGAGCCATCTATTGACAGGCATGGCAAAACTAAGAGAATGCATACTGGCTGTGATGAGTAGAGTAGAGTCACATTATTCGTGTTTGTGTGTGAACCCAATGTAAAAATCCATAAAGTCGAAATTTACCATCCCAGCAAAATAAAAAAATTTTGCTCTTTTTGCTTTAAATGTATTGATGTGACGTTAGCCAATTAAAAACAGAACGCCATCTTGAATTTGTTATAGGGATATAGTTTCAAACTCATCAGAGGCATTGGAAATGCATGATTCTTTCTCACTCTAATCAAATTATTAATGGCCGACAAAGAATCAAATTCAAGCTCGAGAATACCTTTGTTTGGATGGAATTCATACACAGTCAGAAAATGATATTTTTGCATTGAATACGTGAAAAAGAGGAGGAGTGGGAGAAAACTTATTTGATTAGAAGAATCAGTTTATAAACTTTGGTCAAATTTTACAAGCTGCACGCAGTAGAACTTGTATAGCTTGGTAGAATTGAATGCTATTCATGGGAATACCTACATACTCTTCACTCATCAACTGCTCTCGCTATGGAAAACACTAAAATTTTATTCCTATATTTTATTCAATAAGAATTACAAAATCTAGCACATTTCATTTCTAGTTAACGAAACTTCTCCCATATTTACCTAACTAATACTTTCGTAATTCGTATTCCTTTCGTCAAAGAACTCAACTTAATAATTATATTTACAGTTTGTGTTGTGAGAGGGATATATGGAAGAGAATTAGAAGCATTCGTAATGGTAACATGTGTATTACCCCCACTATTGATAGCAAATTCACATTTCTGTTTATAAAATTTCGTCAAATTTGCGTTGTTGCCTATTTTTATCATCTATTTACAAGTTGCATTCTAGAATTTCTATAGCTGGTAGGTAGAGTAGAAAGCTGGTAGGTAGAGTAGAAACCTAATTTCGGCAGGCAAGTTAAAATAAATTTTTTTATTTTACTTTGCAAATATACATTCAGGCTACCATTTTCTTTTTTTTAACAATGAGAGACGAAAGAGTCAACAAATTATAGAAGGGAGTTCAGTCAGAGGCTTTTCAAGATGCAAATGGCGGAACTATTGTATTTTGGAAAGTTGATTTATCTTTTTTTCGCATACTTCGGCCGAATATCTTAGAATGTTTTAGTTATAAATATTGTTTTGTCATGTCTTTTTACATTACCTCCACCACAATTTGAATTACGGAAATTTAATTGGAAGCATTGATCGCATGATAATTATCGAAAAATTAAGCAATCAAAGAATGACTAGCCGATTTAAAAAAAATCATTTATTTTATACAAAATGTCTTGCCATTTTTAGCATTTGCAGTAACTTTCAATTCTTTGAAGGTTGGTTTTACTAAGTTTTTGTTTTTAATATTTGTTTCATATCCATGGTTTGGTTTGGTTACATCTTACCATACATAGGCAAGATATTTCACGGATGCACTCATCGTTCTAAAGTAAACTCTCAACCTTTGGGATACAGTTTTTCTACTCAATTCAATTATCGAAATTAGTTATAAATTTGGTCCTTACAATTGCTGGGAAGCGAAACTAGTAGTCCTTGATATAAGTAGGTATACTAAAATTTTATCACTATCCTCTCAGATAGCAAATCTGCTCAAGGCCTTAAGTCATCCTCAAATAACCTTGTAGTTACAAGAAAAATGCCTACTAGATTGACTACATATGTAAGAACGTTGAACGGACTTCAGTGCTTTTAGGTGGACAAAATTCTTCATCAGCGCCTAAGACAGACCTTATTCAGAAGCTGGATTACAGCTGATTACAGCGGGTTTCTTGATTATATCTTTGAAAGTGAAGAGTGTTGCTTATAGTTCAAATTGTCATCATTCTTGGAAGGAGTGCATAAGACACTTCCGGATGGCCATATATCAGGAATAATATGACTCTGTTTGGATCAATTAAAAATCAAGACCTACTTCACAATATAAAGAGGACAGGAAGGTTTGAAGGAGCGCACAACGACCGAAAGGGAGCTGTGATCAAATCTATTATATCAAATGTTTTTGAAGGAACCTAAGACGTGAGCTTTGATGAGCTGATTCAAAGCTGTGTTTGGGTTGGAATCCAGATTATACTGGAAGAACTGCTTGTTACAATTAGTTTTCTTTTATTCCTTCAAGTCTGAAAACACTTAATGAGATTATTGCAGGACTTGATTTTAGGTCTAGCAAGTTGGGAATAGAAGAAGCAAAAATGTGTTACTTCTATAATTTAATAATTTTCAGGGATAGTTATGTTGGTAAGTGAATTCAGGCTGCAATTTGACATGCAGACTGGTTTGTAATAACATCGGTAACTGAATATCGACGGATATTACTCTCAATTATTGGTTAGTTAAACGTCGATGGAATTCCATGTGCTTAGCCACCATAACGTGTATAAAGATCAGCCAATTTTAGTGCAACGGTCAAATGCAGTCATATAAATTTTTGTAAATAAGTGTTATTGTTCCGTCTATAACTTTTTAACTTTTAAATGGGTAGGCCCACGTGCAAGGCTAAAAAAATCCGCATTTTCACGATTTTGTTATTATTGTTGATATCAAAAATTCCAACGGGATTCCAATAATAACATCCAAGAACAGTTTTTGACCGCGTATTTTGGGAATAAACCAATTTTTAACAAAATAGCAACTTTATAAACTTCTAGTGCTAATTTTTCACCCAAAAAAGGGTGTTTGATCGGCTATGAAAAATCGAGTTTACATCAAAAATGAAAAAGCCACGATAAAAAAATGAAGAAAATAGTTTTGAATATATAAAAACAAACCGCAGCTAAATCGGATTTTTCGTTCTAGAGTTATAATTGTCACCGATTTTGAAAACCTTGTCTCGAGATAATCGCGTTTAAAGTTCCAAGTTATGTTTAAAGTGTATGTACGCAGATATGTTCAAGGCAGTACTCTTTTCAAGTCTCTTAACTTATTCAATTTTTATTAGACCTACTTGAAATTTTTACACAATAATCTAGAATAGTGGTACTTTCACATTATGTAGGTAGGCCTACCACCTTAAGGAAACCAAGAAATTTGCCAATGGACCACACATAATTGGAGACTCTAAACGCGAGTTATTGAAACCTTTGTTGTACAATGAATCCGCAATTGAAATATATGTGATCCCACATTTCATTTATTTTTATAGAGTAGCAGCATAGTTCGCTTTCAGTTTTACTATAGCAAAAAAGCACAAAGAACAGTGCCGAGTCAAAAAGACGTGAAAATTACGTAAGCCCATCTTACTGATTCAGATCAGACAAACAGGCAAAATCAATGATCATTCATTTTTCCCTTTATCTTTTCAATTTCAATTTTACTTATTAGAAATGTCCAAAGAAATATCCAGTCAACTCAGTCAACTATGTACATATGAAAATTAATCTGAATTTGATTTTGATAAAAAAAAAAAAATACATCAGTACGAAGTTTCTCGTCGATTTTCTTGTAAGACTTGGCACACAGCAGCAACTGTATTCTCCATCAAATTTTATTCTGCGCACCAGTTTTCGTACTTTTCGATCGTTTTCTTCAAGTGTTCATCATGGGCGCTTAGCGAAGTGGGGCGCTGAGCACTTTATACAGAGGTCCCCTAACAGAGATTATTTACTAAAGTACTTTGGGTTATCAACAGGAATAATAACGTGACAGCAACGTGACTTTTTGATTTCGCTCGCTAGCAACTTTTGGGTGGCAAAACTATCACAGTGTCTTCACGTTTATATGGATGTGCACGCACTGGTGGCATTTTTGTCGCTGGTTGACTGCCATTATTTTGGAAAACGGTGTAGAGGTAGGAAAAAACTTATGCATCTTTTTTTTAAATATCCGTTGCAACTATAGTGATAGAGGAAGATATAAAAAATGAAGCATTAATACAAAAAGTACAAATGAGACCACCCCTATACAACAAAAATTTGCAGGAATACTCTGATAGTAATTTGCTTAAGATAAAAATGTGGGGAAAATATCCATGAAAGTGTTTATAAATCTTAGAGTTACAGCCAGACTCTCTTTAGGTTGAATTGATGATCGCATATTGATACTTTTATAAGTTATAGCACGTCTCAAGATCTATAGTAAATCATTAAAGCTTTCAACACTCATACGGAAATATCCAGAGAATTTTTCAGGATAGGATCGCAGATCATCAAACATTAAGTACAATTTTCCTTTAAGCACCCTTCCACTCCAAATTGGAAGAACCCAATAGCGTTGATATTTTCTATATCTATATCACAATTGCCTCCTCGAAATTTATATTGATGAATGATAATTAAATATGGACCTTGAACGTATTCGTGAATGGTCTGTTGCTAACAATCTATTATTAAATACCGGGAAATCTAGTTATACAATCATATACAGGAGGGAGTTGGAGCCTACTGACTTTCCCCCTGTTGTTATGAATTCATCTGATATACCATACTCTAAATTTGTTAGTAGGAATCTTGGTGTGATGCTTAACTCACATATGTCATGCTGCGATAATGTTAAGAAAATATTAAATAATGTTTATGGTGCCTTGAGAAGACTCTGGCTTTCGGGATATCTCCTCTCAATCAGTGCTAAACTTAGGATAGTAAAAATTCTGCTTATGCCGCTTTTCACTTATGGAAGCAATGTTTTCCCGGCATTAGACCATAATTGCTCTCGTAAATTGAATGTTGCTTTTAACTGTTGTATTCGTTTGATTTATGGGTTACGGCGATATGATCATGTAAGTCCTTACCGAAACGTAATCCTGGGTTGCTCCCTAAATACGTATCTTCAACTTAAAGCTTTAATATTTTTACATAAGCTCGTGTGTGCTTGTAAGCCTGATTATTTATGGGAACATATACACCTTGCCCAATCTCCAAGGCATTTAAATTTAATTATACCTCGTTTTGTAACGTTGACTGGCGCTCGTTCCTATTTTGTCCATGTACCTCGAATATGGAATTCTCTACCAGTTGAGATTCAGCGGACGTGGATGGTTGGTGCATTCCGGAAGAAAGTATTTGAATTGTTGACTACTAGTGATAGATTCTAGGTGGAGTGTGTCCTCGGCAACAGTAGTTTGATATATAGGTTAGGCTAGTTAAGTAAATTTGAATTTGAATCTTTATTTTATTTTTTTTTTCTAATTTGTCTCATTTTCCTGTTTTGTGATAGCTTCTATTCTGTATATTGTTTATATTTCAGTAATATGCAATTGAATATGTCTAATATTGTACATATATAAAAGATTGTAAATCTTGTTGTACAAACCAATTATGTAAATAAATAAATATGAAATATGATGTAAAACACGAGTGTGTGCGTAGGTACTCAACTAGCGACAAGATTTTTTGTGACCAAAAGTCTCCAATGCGTTTTAGGCCTAACATGAACCAACAATATAAAAAATTTCGCTGACTATAAATAAGTACACTGAGTTTGGTTACTGAAAGTATACCATCAAGAATGCCGGAAATTTAAAAAATACTGGGGCTGTAAGCACAGTCACTATACGCTACTTTGTATGAAAATTTTTTGCTAGCTACACTAGCTTGTAAGGTTGTCTTACTGGTTGGAGAATTGATCATCGGTTGATCTACTATCGCAGGGGATAGGGGCCCTGGATGCCGGGACCCATCGGGCCCATGTAAATATGGTACTGGCCTTCATTCTTGTCGTGGAAATATCAGTACCCGTAAGTCGATGATCGTTTGCATATTACGGAATAAAAAGAAAACCCTTGCAAAATAAAGGTAAGGACTTTTTATTATGTACTATCGAAGAGATAACGAAGTTAAGTGTTGAAAATAATATTTATTGATTTTGAAAGGCGCATACTAATTAAACTGATTGAAACATTAAATGTCGTAAGTTTCCAAGATATCTACAATTTTTTCTTAAGAAATTACTTGGAAATATCATAGAAAACTTTTTTACGAAAATTTTTCGATATCTCGGAAACATTTAGGTATTCAAAAAAGTAATACCTTGATACAAAAGTTGTTTGTCTCGTTGAGTTTTAATCACAAAAAAAAAAATATACTCGTATATACCTAATGTAAGAGTTAGAAAGAAACATAGCCTTATTTATATAGTCAGACATACAAGGTAAAGGTAGGAAAACCTTGAATCTCAGCGCAAGGATAAAGGGCAATAGGATTGTGGACCGCCTTGCAAAGAAAGGATCCAAATGTATGATTATCGGCCTGAGCCTGTTTTTGGATACCCAAAGCCTCCTTTCTGAATAAGTCAGTCTTTAAGAAGACATAGAGACACTGAGAAAACACTTCAGGGCTGATACAAGCGAAGATATTCATAACGTCTTCGATTAAAAGGTTTAGAAACCTGTCGAAAATTTTTATCAATTAAAATCGATGAACATGAGGACTCTAGAAAATTTGTATACCTGATTCGAAAATCATCTAGAGAAAAAAACATATACCTGCCAGTCTCAAAGAAATTTTTATGTGAAGAGGACAAAGTAATATGACCAGAAGAAAGTATTTCAGAGCAAGGGGTGGATGAAATGAAATTTTTCATTTCAAATTTATAATGAGATTCTCTTATTTGCGGCCAAAAATTACCTACATATTGAACCCGACTTTGTGCATGTCGTTTCAGAATAAATTCCTCAATAGGGGAGCTGGGGGCTAGTTGTAACAGTTTTTATAAAAGAGTTATTTTACCAAAATTACACATTACTTTAAGATTCAGATATTATTAGCTGCTGGTGTAACTATTCAAGTATCATTTTCAAAAGAAAAATAATTGAAAATATTTCAATATTTTTCACTAGTATAATTTTTCTAAAAAGTGTTATTGTTACATATTATGGCAAGTTGTAAATCGTAAGATAATTCAGGATTTCTTTTAATAAAATGCTAGGTTTAGATATAGGTATCTGTTTTTAATATTCCTTTATTCGAGTATAAATTAGTCATAACTCTGTGTTACAGTTTCAACAACCTCTAATGCAATTATAGCTACAATAAGCTTTTCCAGTTCAATTAACATGTTGTTATAGGTTTTTTTTAAATAAATTTACCATTTGGTATCTTTAAACAAGAATAAAAATGAACATAGCACTCTACTTACAACTAAATAATGATGTCCTTCTCATTACAACTGTAAATGTTACATACTACAACTCGCCCCGAAATTTTGTTACTATTTGCCTCATAATTTGAAAATAATTAATATTTATAAAAAACAAAAAGAGCTGAACGAAAATTCACAACAAAGGCTCATAACTAAGTTAGTTCGCAATCTCACTCTGCAAACACAAAAAGAAAATTCTCAAAATAATATGTCGTAAATCAAAGTTTACTTTAATCTAATTTTTCCATTAACTGGCCAAATTGAAGCGTACGTGTACAACCTTTTCCTTTGATGTTCTACGGGATACTGGTTATATTTACATAATGCAGCCCGTTATACATAAGAGATATAGTCGAAAATATAATGTGGAAATTATCAAATTCCTTGTGAAATTTCAGTGTTACTACTTCCCTGTTACAACTAGCCCCTAGCTCTCCTACTGAGGAAACTGAAATTGTTTCTCAAAAACTGTTGGCCGATAAAACTTTTATCCAAGCGCAAGTGAAAATTGCTTCTTGGAGGAAAAAGTTGTCTTTGTACGCAAATAAATACGGTTTTCATAAATTGAAAATCGTTTTAATGGGAAACTCTCGAAACCAACGATCATTTAAAAACTAACCAAATATGTGGTGGCATATTATTGTTCGAAAAACGCATAGATCACATCGGCTATCTTGCCGAAGGTTTTTTTTTTAATTTTGTTTTTTTTCTGATTTAATAAGTTACCACGAAAAGTTACCTTATAAAATTATTGATAATCCACGATGTCATGCAAGAACATAACTAATAACAGAACTTAAAACATACAAAATTATTTATTTTTCCTTCTATAATTTTACTAGCAACAGTTAGTCAAAACGGATAATTTTAAAACGAGACAAAATAGCTGACTGAAATGTTTTTGGATCGATCTGTGCTAATTATCTTTTCTAAAAGCTTACAAAGTCATTGGCATTGTTTGAATTTTCTAACTGTAATGCAATGCACAACGCCTCTAAAGTATCCACTCCTCTGAAAATTATTCCAATTCAGTAATTAGCCTCTTTATCGAGGAGTTCTTTTTCCTTTTTTGCTATTTTTTTTTACTTCTTTTGCTATATTACTTTTATTTTCCATAGTGCTTTAGGTTAGGAGGTACGAGGTCATTAAGCGTGAAATACAGTGCTGGCTTTTCCAACCTGGCCGGCCTCACCAACTTTGACAATTAGAATACATGAGATCAGGTTATCTAACTCCCAATGGGAAAGTTGGTGAGGCTGGCCAGGTTGAAATTGACCTCGAGTAGGTCTACTTTCTACTCTGCTGGAACTCTGTCAGCTTCGACAGCTAATTTTTGTAATCAATTGATGCCAGCATTGTTTACAGGAAAAAGTGTACCGTAAATTTGTTGCAAAAAAGTTTTGGAAATATATTTAACGTGAAAATTTATTCCTGCTGTAGTAAATTATTACAAAATAATTTAAATTTTCAAGCCAATAGCCCAATTAACTGCTATCATACAAAAGTTGTCAAAGTTCGTATTGTGAGTTGCAAAAGTTTCCAAGGCTCATCAGGTTGAGGTTCTTAAAGTTATACTGAGGTCGATGTTGGAAAAGTTAGTGTTCCTCCATATCGTAATGATCATTAGCAGGAGAAATTCATCCCAAGTACGGAGGCCATAGAGGCCCATTGTGCTGACCTGATAGAAGCCCATTCACCAAAATCTTTCTGTCCTCCTAATGAAGCGCATCAGGTCCTTGTGAGGAAGGTTTTTCAGCTCATCTACAAATGGAAGGGCAGACCCTAGAGTATCCAGGCTACTCCTGGCGAGGGCCGGACACTCACACAAAAAGTGTTCAGCTGTTTCAGGCTCTCCGTCCAGGCAGGACACACACTCAGGGCTGTCAACAACTCCGATCCTTGTTAGATTAGCGTGAAGTGAGCTGTGGCCGGTGATGATGCCAACCACAGTTCTACATTCTTTCCTTCCGAGCCCCAGGAGAAAATCGGAGATATTCCCATAGGGCCCATCAAGAAACAGTTTTGTACACCTACAAGTAGTCAGGTTCTCCCATCTATGCTGATGCTTCCAATGAACATCCGCTTTGATGAGAGACTCGATACTCGAGGTGGCAACGCCTACGGAGAATCAGAGCGAGCCCTAGCTAAAAGGTCAGCCCTTTCATTCCCCATGATCCCCATGTGACCAGGAACCCACAGGAGGGACACTTTGTTGTGAATACACAACTTATCCACTGACTACCTGCAATCCCCCAGTAACTTAGAAGTTATCCGAGCGCCACTTAGAGCCATCAAGGTTGCCTGACTATCCGAAAGGATAGCAATGTCATTCCCCCTGATTTGCATATCAAGGGCTAACTTCGCTGTCATTGAGATGGCGAAGACTTCAGCCTGGAAGACAGTGGTGTGTCTTCCAAGTGAGTACTCCATTCCAAAATCAGGCTCAGGAAAGTAGACACCCGCCCCAGCTCCCTCATTAGTGAGAGACCCGTCGGTGAAAATTTTTAGAGCAGACCGGGGAAGGCTCGATAAGGCACCTCCCTCAGTCCAAGATTCCCTTACAGGAATGCTCACAGAGAAGCGACGCCCGAAACGAAGGTCCGGTAGCATCGCATCCCCTGGCATACCGGCCAGAGGGTTTTCCAAGTCCACCCGATATGCCATACAGCAATGAGAAGAGCCAGTCCAGCCGTCCTCCCAACATCCCTATGAGCGCAATCTGCACACAGCCCAGGGGTGGCAGATTGAGTACGACCTCAAGAGCAGCAATAGCCGTAGATCGCATGGAGCCCGTAATTTCCAAGCAGGCAAGCTTTTGCAGGCCCGCCAGCTTTCGGATCGCAATCCCCACAAGAGTCCTGGGCCACCATACACAGGAGGCATATGTGAGCATGGGTCTGACGATCGAGGTGTACATCCAATGCACAACCCTCGGTATCATGCCTCATGTGCAGCCAAAGGTTCTCCTGCATTGAGCGAAGACTCTCATAGCCGCATTAACTTTTTCCTCTACGTGAAATCCCCATATCAGCTTCGAGTCAAGCAAGACTCCAAGGTGCTTGACATTATGAGAGAGTTGCAGAGTGTGTCCAAAATGCTCCGGAAGAACAAAGTACCCAAGCTTACGTCTTCGGAGAACAGCACCAAGCTGGTCTTTGTTGGGTTCACTGTCATATCATGACGGGTGCACCAGTCCTCAACAATATTGACGCCTCGTTGCAAGAAGGCATAGGCAGCAGCCATGCTGTGTCTGGAAATCAGCACCGTGATGAGTGAGCCAACCAACATGCACCAAAGTATTAGGGAAAGCACGCCACCTTGCGCGCAGCCTCCCTCCACCAGAACACTGAGAGAGGTTCGGCCGCCTACCTCTATAGTTAAGTGTCGTCGTCTTAGCATTTGGTCGATCCATCAGAATACAGTGCGGTCAACACCATGTCGACGAGCTGCTTCACATAGCGACTCGTGGGTGACCCTGTCAAAAGCCCGCTCATGTCCAGAAAGGCTCCCAAGGCAAACAATCAACGATCCAGTCCCCTTTCAATGACAGTAACCATGTGAAGAGCTGTCTCCGTAGATCTGCCCATCCGGTAAGCGTGCTGTGAGGTGTTTAAAGGAGAAGCCTTTAGGGCTACTCCTTTAATATATTCATCTACAAGCCTCTCCAAGCATTTCAAAAGGAATGAGGAGAGGTTTATGGTTCGAAAACACTTCGGGTTTGGTTGAATCTCTTGGTATTTTTATTTTTAATTATGAATCTTTTGTTTTTGTGGAAAGTCAAATCGAAATTGAAAAAAAAGTATGGAAAGAAATCACATCAGGGTAAAAATCCTGAAAATTCAATGTGAGCAACGTAGTCCATGGTTTGATGCAAAATGATGATAATTTTGTAACTAATCTTATCAGTCGAAAAACATACCTCACGAATATCTATTTTCAATCCCTCTTCAATCCCTCTTCAATCCCTTTCAGATTCTCTAGAATCTAAGTAGGTAGGGGGAGGTACCTTATAATGACATAGTCGGCTAAAACGAAAAATTGGCCCTTCCACAAAATCTAAGTGTCCGACGCATTCCCAATAGTATTGGTTGTATTTTTCAGTTGTTTTGCAGCCGACAACAAGAATAGCAGTGTTCAAACCAATACCATTTTTCATTTTAAATTCAACTTTTGACCAATTAAATTAAACCTTGCGCAAATAAATTAAACTTTAAGCCAATAAAATTCAACTTTAAACCAAAAAAATTCAACCTTAATCCAAAGAAATTCAAGTTTACTCTGGAATTCGCTCTAGAACGTGCTTGTCATCGTATTAGGCCTCGCCCAGACTAAAAGCGTAGCACAGCGTAGCGTAATTGGACTTTTTTTGATATTAGGTATACCGCAAAGCGTAGTGTACAGTAGCGTAGCATAGATGAACGTAATTTGAACTACACGATTGGTTTGAATTCGTACGTTCATAGAAGGCGACAGTCGTGATTCATTGGTTGAAAAGTGAAAATGGATTGCGAAAATTTAATATGTGAAGTGTGTGTTCGGCCTGCGTATTATCGTTACACTCTGCTGCGGTACGCTTTCCGTCCGCAAAATTTACGCTCAAGCTTTCATTGGATAATATATGCTACGCTATTCTACGCTTTTATTCTGTGCGAGGCCTTGTGGCGCCTGGTATATACGTCTCGCACAATTATAAATATTTTGTCTTCCGATTACTCTGGCATTACTCCACAACTAAATTATTCGTTAAAAAATCATTTCGTTGTAACTGCTGTATGTATGCGAAGATAGATATAAAAGTCGTCCAGACTTTAGAATTGTTTTTAAAATAAAAAGATATTTTTTATGTCAGTCTTTCTTAAGAGATAACGAGAGTCGGAAGTATTTTTAAAAAATAAAAAGATATAAGAAATATAAGAGCGTGTAAAAATTATCAAAAATAAAAAGATTTTTGAGAGTTTTAAATCATACCTCAATACAGAATTTAATTTAAAAAAAAAAAGGATTATTTGAAAGATAACCCCATTGAGTTTCAGCAGAGGCGATAGACCAATTCGGCGAGATACGAATTCCCTGGAAGGATAAAGAAGCCGTGCTACCTGCTAGGACTCCCTTAGCCTTAAATGTAAATTAAGTCCGCTCTCGTCTATAAATATCAATTTCTATCTATCTTGTGGGGCACTTTGTGAAAACATGGTAGTATATTGTTGTCTCTGCTGTATAGTTTCAGTAGAGTTTATTCGCTCAAACTCAAGTCGTGCTAATTTAAGGGTAATTTTCAACTGTCTTAGCCCTCTGTTAACGGATGATTTTAAAAACTAGAAAGCAGATCTTACCAAGTGGCGACATATATTTTTAATAGTAATGGAAGGATTTCTCTCAATAATTTCTTCAATCAATCTCACTTAGCACTTCTTCAGTTACTTTTCTCTCCCGGCACTTGTCAATTTCAGTTTCGTTTTTAATTCTAAGCACAAATTATAGATTTGCAGTAGAAATGTTGATACTACAACTTGTAGCTGCCTCTCGTATATTCTTTCCTTCTTCGTAATATTGATCAATATCTCTCTAATATAATTAGCGAAGGTTAGACTTCAATTACTCAGGCAGACTGCACAAACTATATTATAAATATGTTGATGAAACTTGGACCAGCTACAGCAGGCGATCACCTTCATCGAATGACAAATTATGGAACATTTCAATTTTAAAACACTGTTGCAGGTGCAATATATTATAATCTGTATATATTTTAGAAATTGTTATTTTAGTTGGACTAGAGTTTATTTGAAATGAATTAGAGTTTAATTTAATTTACTAAAAGTCTGTTTTATTTGAAGTAAAGTTGAATTTCTTTGGCTTAAGGTTGAATTTTTTTTGGTTTAAAGTTGAATTTTATTGGCTAAAGTTTAATTTATTTGACGCAATTGGTCAAAAGTTGAATTAAAATGAAAAATGGTATATCTTGAAATGAATTAGTGGAGAAAAGAAAAGAAAGTGATTGCTGAAGTATTTAAATATATAGTACTATATACATATTTATATATATTTATAATATGCTATTTTTGTCGGATTGCACCTATTCTAAAAAAGCAATTGATGTCACATTCGTAGATATGTGATAAAACTAATATTATTATAATTATTTTATTTTACTCTTGGTCACTTGGATAAAATGACATTCCTTGGCCAAGGGCAAATTGACATAACTTGTTCAAGGGCGAAATGACATACCTGTGTCATTTTACTCAAGGATTCTAATTTTTTTTGTTATTTGCAAGGGCTGGGCAATACAAAAGAAATATAATATAAGCATACAGAAGTTTAAAAAAAAGCTATGTTTTCGTTAATTTTGACAAATAAACTAAATATCTTTTGAACTACTATTTTTTATATGGATGGCCTAAATTGACACAAAGTACGTCGTTTTATACACACACCGCCACAATAATACATTAGGTGTAAGAAAAAAAAATCGTGTCTTTGTTTTAATGTCTAACATTCTTCAAAACCGGAAAGCAACCACTTTTAAGCTACTAAATGTGTACTTAAAGTGTGCTTAAATATAAAGGGTTAAGATCCACAAGGTAACAGGTTAATGGTATGACATTATAGGCCACCTTCCCCTACCTCATATCTAACGTTACGATTATTTTAAAGCATATCGCAAATTTAAGAAAACTTTCTCAATTAGTCCGAATACATAAGACCAGGCAGAGTATTTTATTTTGCAGAGATTAAATCCAAGTAACGAGTAGTTCAGATTTGTCTCAAAATATAGCCCTTTTTTTATCATTTACATCGATGATAATCTAATGATTCTAGACAGTAGAATTGCTAACGGACACAGACATGCAAACATGCTTCTTCTAGAAAATTTGCTTGAAATGTGGTCTTTAAAACTTGTGTGCATACTATTAGAGACCGATAACAGTCCAAATGGGGAATTAGATTAAATTGGGAGCTGTGATTCTGCCAAATATAGGCTAATATTCCTTTTTTCTACTTTTTCTTCCAGATTTATTTGCAAATTTTTCTTAGCATTTTTTATGGACAATTAGGTGCCGGACGGCCTGAAAACCTGTTAGAACATCGCTCTAAACTAGACTTCAATTCCACAACACTCTGCTGCCGAAGTCGCAGTTGCGCTTTGTTCTATTAATTTTTCAGAATATTGGCTAGGGGTTTAGTTAGGCAATACGATAATTTAAGTAACTAGTCTTGATGAATACCTAATAAATAAATTAACTTTCTTTATCCACGTATTTTACAAAATTTCCGGAATATTTTTTACCAAAATTCCAACAACCTGGCATTAAACGCATTACGTCATTTCAATTTTACTATAAAACTTTCCAAATCTCACTTTGCCTGACAATGAGTCAATTGAGTTGATTAAAATTTGCAGCACGTTTCATCATCATGCATCTAGTCCGAGGATGTCGATGTGATGGCACACCCTAAACCGCAATTTAGCCCAAAATATAAAACAATCGTTACCTTACCTCTTGAATCGAGTCGATATAAATCTTCTTTTTTTTTTTCTTTTTCTTTTTTTTTGTGGCTAGGATTTCTATACTGTATATTTATGAATTCTGTTCAACCAGAAAATTTATGACAGTTTTAATTTTATTTTGTGCGCCAATTAAAACTTTTAAACGCCTGTAGAAAGGTATAGATATGAATTTAGGGAGGATTTCGTGAATAACAAAAAAAAATAAAAATAAACAGAAAGAAAAAAGTGATAATTTTCAAGGGGCCATAAATCACCTGGTGAACTAACAGAGTTCAAATTTAAACGAATGTAGTTCGTGGGTATTACGATGACGATAATTTATACTTCCACACCGCCAGAGCCCACAGACATCTGCATAAGCTGCAGATATAGAAGTTAAAGCTAGAAAAGGCTTGTCTTGATTTCTTTTCTTGAGTGGGTTGCTCTTCAATGAAATGAGTAGCAGGAAGATATCAGTTTACCATTTTGCTACTAAGGTAGAGATGCATTAATAAATATAGATTGAAATTTCTTCAGAAGCGTAAAAATCCCTGTAAGGATGGTTTCTACTGTCAAAAGGTATTTTATCAATTTTTATTTTAGTAGGTATAAGATAATTAATGGGATGTAGACATGTACAACACTTAAGTCCTAAGGCGATTATTATTTTTATCCTCTAAGAATTAGTAAAGATCTTCTATGATTTTGTTATGTTATGATTTTATTTTTGTAAAGTAGGTATATAGCTGTGACTAACAGCGTAAACTGAGAACAAAAAATTATGGAGTTCTTGTCTAATATACCATAATGGGACTTTTTATCTCCTCAGCAGAAATCATTTGCAACTCACTTACGAGTTATAATATGTAACCTAGCGAGGTTTATTGTAGTTTTACGTAAGTATTGAGTATAATGAAATGGGAGATCATCCTGCAAAAACATAAATCTATTGAATCTCTTCTTCTGGAGCCATTCTGTAAGACTAATTGTAAGTCGTACGAAAGCGGCTAACAAGCTATGAGCTAAGTAAACATAGAGCCTGACTGTAATAAAGGAGAAATTCTTGGAGAGTGTGTAGTGATACTGGCTCCATTATTTCGATAAACATTTAGGCTTAGTGATACGGCAGGAAGTTCTCAGAAAAGTTTCGTGAGAAGCCTAAATAGAATGTTCTTAAAGAAGATCATCATACATAGGTTAGGGTACAATTAGAGCAAAACATATCTGCACTAGAAATGCTGCCACACCAGTATCCTATACTCACGGGGCTGGTGTATACATCGATTAGCCAGTCAGCATCTGTAGTCGAGTAATCTTTGTATAACGAAGACGGCTAAAGTAGGTAGGTACACATTGAATCAACTGAAGGTGAATTAAGTTAAAGCGTTGCGCAATTGATAATTTGAATTTAACTACATTCGAACCAACTCATACTTGAAGAAAATTACAAATCATCAATCATTCTAAAAACCAAGTAAAACAACGACAACGACTGTGCTATTCTATTCACAATTGTTGCCGTCAATAATTTTACGAAAAATTCCGACCCGCTTGGTCTCAATATGTATGTACTTCCCCCCCCCCCCCTCAATAACTGTTGAGTAACCAGTATCTACATATGTTCATAGGAAGATTATAATCCATAAGACAAATTCTCTAAACTATTTAAAAAAATATTCTCACACTTCCGTTTCTTTCTTAATGTGCTGCTCGGCAAACTTAAAAGACACCAAAAATTTGCATAACCAATTACTCATATAAAACTCAGCTCATGTGCTGCGCCCTGATCACCCCATCACAAGTAAGCTTTAAAAATCCACCAAGTGAACAACAATTAATATCCAGATCACGTAAATTTCAGTAATCTCCTCCCAGTCTCAACCCAAAACTGTGATTTCTAAGAAGTACGATCATATCAGTTGGAAAGTGTATGATCACCTTCTGTATAAAGAGCCAATAGAGCTAAGATTGTCTCAGGAAAATATAAAAAATAAAAATAAAAAAAAAACATAAAATAAACGGCGCGCGAATAGTCATCATAAGAACCCGATCTTATGCTTAGCAGCAAGATGTCATGGTCCATGAGCTGATGGGCTCTGGCTGAAGTGCACGAAGTCAACCCACTCACTGCTCCAGTTTATTGTCGCAACGAGACCATTGTTAACTCTGCGAAGCATGATCACAAAAGCAGAACTTGTGGACATCAATTTCAGTTATTTATGCCTGCCAAAGTTTTTTTTTTAGTCCACCAATGCACTGATGGGTTTGTGAATGAAGATACCAGTTAGAAATTTTCCTAGTTTATTTAATTTAAAATGAATAGCAATCTTTCCGAGTACATGCAGAGTTGAATCCAGGTGGAAACTGAATTCAAGCCCATGTATAGGTCAAGTTGAAAGCGGGTTCAATTAACTAGAATACGTTTAGAGAGAACAGTTCGAATGGAAATTGTAAAGAATTTCTATGTTTGCTCGATTTAAACATTTGAGCTGGAACACTGAAATGGGTATTGAAATCCATTCCACGGACTTGTAGAAGAGGCTCTAAATTCGACAGGTTAAAATATTTCTTATACGTTTTCAAAAATACAAGACATTTCGATGCTATTGGATGAATATGCAATTAATAGCTTAGAAAAACCAGCTCGTAAGATTCGTGAATTTTTGCAAAACAATAAAAATTATTACATTTGAATAAACTTATGACTTCCAACTCCACATAAACCAGGAAATGTATTCAATAATTGACATTAGTAGATACATATTAATTGAAAAAGGAAACGAATTATTTAACACATAGGAAGAATGAGGGGATTCATTGAGTACCAATATTGGACTCCCTACTGATCATAGGATATGAGTAATCATTCATAACCAATAACGACATTGGCGGGCCTTAATACTGTAGAGCTCAACTCGGCAGTAAGAGGGTTCTAACAAGCATTTGAGTAATGACCTTCGGATAAGGCATTACTTCAGCATGAGAAAGCCCAACTTTTTGAATACCATAGGCACAACAAATTATATTCAACAACATGAATATATATATATAAATAAATAAAATAATGAATAAATAATAGCAAGTATAGTCTCCACGCACAGACTTGAGACCCAGACAGATCACCAAACATAAGAATGAAGATTTCACGTAATACGTGAAGTATTACAAATTTACCATATACATATGTAGTAACGGGCGTAACATGAAACCCATTTTAGCACTCAATGATATTAGAAACCCAGGGATTTTAGTTTACTCAGTTATCATACAATGTTATCATAGCTCATTTAACGTTTATAATATATTTTGTAACAGACATGGTATGGATTAATATCGTTGCACACTCAAACTATCTGAGGTCGTGACATGTAATAGAATTATTGTATTTTTAGAAAAAAAAAAGTGATATGGACTTTGGATCCTTGTACACCCAAAACCAACTATACTCAGACCTTTCATTATAGTAATACTTAATGCTGAGTTTAATGACATACACGTATTTTTAACGCACTTGCATATCCATAATACGTGGGACCCAGTCAATTCCTAAGCATATATTCATACAGAAGAATAAGGATTGGACATATTGCCCCTATAGTTCATCACATGGTTATCATTTATATGATATATATATGGGACCTATCCTAGCAAGGGGGGGGGGGGGGATCCCCGCGCCCTCTAGCTGGATCCGCTTCTGGGCGAGAGAGCCTTATAAATTTTTCATAAATTTGGTGGTATTTAGGTTTGTAACTCCAGGTAAACGGTTGATAGAGACATACTCTTGTACAAGAACTATTATCAGCGTTAATAAAATAAGGTTATTGATACAAGGTAAACGGTCGATAGATACTCTTGCATAAGAATTATTACCAGCGTTAAATAAAATAAGCTTATTGATACCAAAAAGATTTGACAATTCCAATTTTTAATTTTTAATCTTTAACTTTTGATGGGGGCTGGATTGGATCCAAGTGTGAATATCGGGATAGGATCACAACTAACACTATCTTTATTATATTTAAGCAATGGAACTAATCCATAAGCACTAAGCTTGAAATTTTACTATCAACGGAAGAACGTATTAATTCTCTACTCGAACCATCAGATGGGACTAATTTTTCACTCATGCTTTCCTAAATAATTTACAGTAATTGCCATACAAATCTACTAATAAAATTTCTAAATTTTCTCAATTTACTAATAAAGCGCCTGACATCATATAGTCACATTTTGGACGTCTCCTAAGGTTTAAACTTGGATCGCTGGTTCAGACTTGGCTAGATCGCAGAATACCGTACATACAGAGACATACAAAATTCGTGAACTCCTAATAATCTATACTACACACTCACTAAGTTCGGGGATATGTCACCTAATGGTGCTAAAACCAAAAAGAAAACAGTAAAACAGGAAATAACATCAAGAACATCATCTCAACGTCGCACAGTGCCCAACATTTACTCTGGCATAAGTGCCCCGAAAGTAACTAATAAACAGACCTTAGATACAAAGCAGTCACAAGGTGGAAAGGGAAAACTGAAGGGTGCAACACTGGATCTGAAAGCATCCACACCGAAATCCACACTCACGGTAAACAAATCCTGTCCGGGAAATCAGACCGAATCGGAAACACTTGTGGGAAAAAGTAGCGAAATCTATATCTGCATTAATTGCAAATCAGATGCTGATCAACAAAAAAAAAGACAAGGAGGACAAGGTCATCTGGATAGATTGCTCAGATTGTAAGGACTGGGCGCTCCTTGCATGTACAAATATCACAACAGCAGAATATCTATCGTGCTACAAACAAAAAAGAGTCAAATGGATATGCACACCATGTATTATACTTCTAAACAAACAATTTAGAACTAAAAAACAACAAATCGCGCCTAAATTTAACCCAATTCCACTGTCCAGTCTAATTGAAGCGGTGAAAGCTCAAGCCAAACCTACGGTGGAATACACGAAGATAGTGATAAACACTACCCCAACATAACAAAGATCCATCACATCGATGAACAAACCCCCGCGTGGAAGCAAATCTCAACCACTTTGTCAATTAAAGAAAGGGGGTTAGCCCTGCAGGAAAATCTACTAGACGATCTGCAAAAAAAAAATCCTACATCTCACTGAGAAAATAAATTCTCTCACCAGCACGACGAAAGAGTCAGTTAACACCCGCACCGGAATTAACTGTGCAACACGGAACACGCAGAAAAGATGAACACTTATTGTTAGTAATTTGCCAAGCGAATTGCTAACGGGCAAATTCAAAGAGAAAATTCTCCCGGACTTGTGCGAAAGCGTGGGCTTGGGAGCTTCCTACACAAACAACATTGAGATTGCCCTACCTTTTAAATCTAGATCAAGCCCACACACAAAACAAGTCCAATTACCCAAATCACTCATCAAATTCTACAATGAAGAAGCCTGTACAAGATTCTTTCAATCATATATTCAAAAATTGAGCACTGAACCCCTAACGCTCAGTAAAATTACACCAGGAAGTCCGGATTCGAGAGTCTATATCAACGAAGACTTGGACCCAGCCGAACTGGAATTATTATATAAGGCACTAGACCTCAAAAGGAACCGCCGTGTGTTAAGTGTCTCCACAAGAAATAGGAAAATCTATGTGACACACAAATCACAGGACAACTCAGTAAATGTGACATCATCTCGCTTCTCTTTAGAATTGGCTCTACATCTCTCAGGAGCCGCATCTTTCTCCAGTCACACAATAACCATGGATAGAACTCATGTCATACTATCCACACAAGAGGAACTAACATCAACTCTCAACTCATCGGCCTTCAACATATTGTCCTTCAATGCGCGACCAACGTCTAAAAATCTACAAACAATAAGACATCTAGCTGATGTTCAGAAAATTGGGGCTATCATGGTATACCAAAACTCATCATACATCAAAAATGGTAGAAGTAAATGGATACAGACTACATAGACTAGACAGGGCTAAGAAAAGAGGTGGTGGAATGGCAATTTATGTAACTACCACAATTCAATCCCGAGTAATTCATCAAGTCATCAAGAACATCGGCATCGGTCATTGATCTGATAATTACACTCCCGCAGTTTTATCCAGAAACAACTGGACAATGTCCTGGTATTTCAGATCTTGAAATAATGTTCGAATCACTGAATCTACCAATTGCTCGTACATTTGCATTACAATCTTTTTGGAATTTTAATGCAATACAACAAGAGGCTCTCCAAGCGGACCTCGCTATGGGCCCCATTTTTAATGAACCCAACGCCAAAACAGCAGCCGCATACTTTACCGAAACAATATATGAAGTTTGTGACAGACAAGTGCCAGTTAAGACAGTGCGGACCCGCTCAACAAGTGAATTTATATTCAAGGTACTAGAGATTGATCTTGCATGTCAAATCCGTGATATTACATATAGGGAATGGAAATGTAACATGACAATTGTGAATTATAGATCATTTCACAAGCACGGGAGACTAGCGGACTACATGATAACAGCGAGATTGCGCTCGGGCACCCTCAGGGGAATCAGAAATGGTAATGCCATCAACTGGAAAAAGATAAATCGGTCTGGGTAAAAGCCAAAGAAAAATCAAACATAAATCCAGAAGAATTTGCTGACTACCTATGCAAATTGGCAGAACCAACTGCAGCATCAAATGAGTCTACCATATTAGGTGACGTTGCTCAAGGAAAACTGGAACCAGACCATCTGACCATCCTAGAGGTATGATTAACGAACCAACCAATCTTACCCAGATGCCAAATGTGGAGGAGGGGAATAATCACTCCATCCCCAACCGAACACCCAATCCCAACCCTGGAAGCACGGATGCGAGACAGAATAGCTCACACTCAGCTTGTAATGAAAACGATAACCTAGAGCAGGCTAACAGCAGGCCAAACTTTAGTCTGAGAAACATAAGGGAGATGGAGGTGATAAATGCATTCCTGCGGATCAAGTCTAACGCAATCGGATACATGGATGCACCTATAAAGTTCCACAAAATAATACTGCAATACATTTTACTATCAATCACTCATCTCAACAGGCTTCTGACCAGCTCGCACTTCGCAGACTACTGGAATGTCGGCCTGATAACTCCCATACCGAAGACAGCATCCCCGAAGGATATCACAGAATGGAGGCCGATCACGATTCTGCCAGCTATCTCAAAGGTACTGGAAGTCATAATTGCAGACCAGATCACAGATTTCATTAGTTTGAACAAGCTCATGGATAACATGCAATCTGGCTTCAGACAACTTCACTCTACCAGCACGGCGCTTCTAAAAGTCACGTCGGACATTCGAGAAATGTGCGATAGGGGTCAATCAGTAATCCATGTGCTCCTTGACTTTAGCAGAGCCTTTGACTCTGTGCCTTATGAGATGATGATATTCAAGCTGAGATCTCATTTTGGCTTTTCCCAAACCGCATGTAAGATGATTGAGAGCTACCTGTCGGAAAGACTATTTATGGTCAGGTCTGGGGGAACCATCATCGTTTAGATCACTGATGTCAACGAAGCCTTTAACGGCGTAGGTTTTCATACATATGCCGAAGACATCCAGATTTATGCAGGTGCGCCGACAGAAGGAGTGCAGGAATTGATATCAACTCTTAATAAGGTCCTGGGAAGAGTGGTAGGATGGTGTTGAACTAGTGTTGAATCCATCCAAAACCCAAGCGATTGGATATGCCATAAGACCAGACAGAAACTCTCAGCTGTCGTCACAGATAACTTCAATAAGCATAATGGGCCATGATATACCTCTCACTTCAAAAACAGTAAAAAATCTGGGCCTCCTCATGGATCCCAACCTCACATGGAAGGCACATATAAACCTGATGTGCTTACGGTTGTATCACGGCTTGCGATCTCTCTATGCAGCATCACCGCATTTTGACGAAACCACGAGACTTAGGCTGTTTACGGCCCTGATCCTAGCACATTTTCTTTATGTGGATATTGTCATATACCCAGTATCTCAAACTGGTACAATTAAACTACTGCGTGCACTCAAAGCCTGCGCTAGATATGCATTCAATCTTTGACGAAGGGCACACGTTGGCCCTTTGCTGGACCTCTTAATGCCAGGGTCGCTGCAGTGCATGTATGAAGTGAACGGTCTATCCTTCATACATAAGACTAGAATGGGCCTTCTACGTGGCTATGTGCGGGACCGGTTCCTGTGGAGCACAAGGGACAACAAACGAATGATTTACCCGCGCGTTAATACACAATTCGGCAGTAGGGACATTTTCTCACGGGGGGTAACAAGTTGGAACAAACTGCCGGGGGAACTTTGAGAAGTTATGTTACCCAAGGAATTTGCAAAGAAACCCCTAAACTATCTTAATCCAGAGTGAGCGTCAACTTGGATGCTGCAAATGGTTTGGCAGACGAGCTAAATCGGTCAGCGCATCAAATGCTCAAAAGCACCTCAGTGAACTCAATGGAATAATGTGGGACGTTTGAATGGATCCAGTCTGGCCTGCCTCGACATCTGCTAGTAGGCCGTAACATTTATATTGGAAAATTCGAATCCCAATTCCGTGAAATAATATAATATATAATAATAATTCAATGTTCAATAATCCGATTCGACCAGATTAGCTATGTAATGATAATAGGTCTGATCGGGTTAATCGGACTAATCTGCAAAATCTGAAATCCACCCTTGGGGTTGGACACCTTATATCCAGGACAAATAATACTTCTAATGGTTAGCCCGTATGATCACTATAACCAGTATATATCTATTCTTACATGTGAAGTATCCGATAGTTAACCTGTATCTGTTAGTTGTCCTGTACTCTTGTTACATTCAACGGTCTCTATAAACCAAATCAAACTATACTTATATCATAGATATCTATTATGAATATATTCAAACCCAAATCTATAATGTATATACTCGAATTACTAGATCTAATTTTATTTTAGTCTATTTTGCTATGTAACAATAACTAACATAAACCAAACTATATGTATATCGTAGAAAACTATTATGTGTATATTTATACCCAAATCTAATATGTATGTGCTCGTAACACTAGATTTAATTTGATTTTGTGTTATTTTGCTATGTTACAATAACTAACCTATGTACTATACTTTGATTGTCGTAGAGTCCAACGTTATACATTGCTTTAAGCAGGGGACTCAGAAATAAATGCACTTTAACTTTGAAAGTCTTATAGCTAAGAACTAGTATCGATTCAATGGTGATTTGGTCTTTATTTTTATTAGAAAATTCTCATTTATTGCTTACTATTAATTCCCTTCTCTGCAGTGTATCAAATTAGCCATATACAAGAGCAAAACTAACGTCCCTGTAACGTTATAGGTGATGGGTACTTCTTGGTGAGTGATCAAATTCAAAGTTTATTTATTACATACCCCGGCATAAGCGCCACTTCACTGAAGTTGGGTAAAGCGATTAGAGTATTATAACATAGAGTACATAGTGTGTTTCAGAATATTAAATAGAGTACATAGTTTATTACAGAATATTAAGTAAGTATAAAGCGATACGAAGAAAGTAAGTCAACAGTAGTTAAATAGTTCTCACGTGGGGTAACAAGTTGGAACAAACTACCGGGGGAACTTTGAGAAGTTATGTTACCCAAGGAATTTGCAAAGAAACCCCTAAACTATCTTAATCCAGAGTGAGCGTCAACTTGGATGCTGCAAATGGTTTGGCAGACGAGCTAAATCGATCAGCGCATCAAATGCTCAAAAGCACCTCAGTGAACTCAATGGAATAATGTGGGACGTTTGAATGGATCCAGTCTGGCCTGACTCGACATCTGCTAGTAGGCCGTAACATTTATATTGGAAAATTCGAATCCCAATTCCGTGAAATCAAATCCAACTTTAATTCTGGTAATAATTCAATGTTCAATAATCCGATTCGACCAGATTAGCTATGTAATGATAATAGGTCTGATCGGGTTAATCGGACTAATCTGCAAAATCTGAAATCCACCCTTAGGGTTGGACACTTTATATCCAGGACAAATAATACTTCTAATGGTTAGCCCGTATGATCACTATAACCAGTATATATCTATTCTTTCATGTGAAGTATCCGATAGTTAACCTGTATCTGTTAGTTGACCTGTACTCTTGTTACATTCAACGGTCTCTATAAACCAAATCAAACTATACTTATATCATAGATATCTATTATGTATACTAGATCTAATTTTATTTTAGTCTATTTTGCTATGTAACAATAACTAACATAAACCAAACTATATTTATATCGTAGAAAACTATTATGTGTATATTTATACCCAAATCTATTATGCATGTGCTCGTAACACTAGATTTAATTTGATTTTGTGTTATTTTGCTATGTTACAATAACTAACCTATGTACTATACTTTGATTGTCGTAGAGTCCAACGTTATACATTGTTTTAAGCAGGGAACTCAGAAATAAATGCACTTTAACTTTGAAAGTTCTTATAGCTAAAAACTAGTACCGATTCAATGGTGATTTTGTCTTTATTTTTATTAGAAAATTCTCATTTATTGCTTACTATTAATTCCCTTCTCTTCAGTGTGTCAAATTAGCCATATAAAAGAGCAAAACTAACGTCCCTGTAACGTTATAGGTGATGGGTACTTCTTGGTGAGTGATCAAATTCAAAGTTTATTTATTACATACCCCGGCATAAGCGCCACTTCACTGAAGTTGGGTAAAGCGATTAGAGTATTATAACTTAAAGTACATAGTTTGTTTCAGAATATTAAATAGAGTACATAGTTTATTACAGAATATTAAGTAAGTATAAAGCGATACGAAGAAAGTAAGTCAGCAGTAGTTAAATAGTTACAAGTTTACATCCACTGTTAGGATTCTCGAATTAGGTTAGATCTAGTGTAGATAGAGTCTAATTTAATCTAATCAAATCAAATCATTTAGCCGTTAATGGTAAAGCCATTAAACATAGTATACAGCACCAGTACTACTTAGATAGTAAGTGTCATTATTAAGTTTTTAATTATACCAAATTGATACAAGTTCAGTCATACATTACTACAATACTAACACATTTATGTCTATTAGGCAAGCTCCGTTTAAGAATACAATTCTTTGAAGCCATGGAGTCAGGTACTGGGTATTGCAAATATATTCTTAGTGATTCGTTATTCTAATTAAGATTACGATTACTTGCCAGCTACTGCCAGATCTAAAAGCTAAAGCTATTCACTCTTCAGGTGAAGTTACTGGTTTGCAGCTATCTGCTATCACTTGAGTGCCCTTATGAATTATCTACAAGCTAAGCACAGCCCATGACTAATTACCGCTGATGTCCTATACATCTATACTTATATTTACTACCACCTACATCAGAGGAATATATTATACTTATATTTACATATATTTTTTTTTATTTATTATTGCAAATCAGAAAAGTATTACATATCTGAGAATTATTTGAGAATTATTAATTGCTATCACTGGCTGCATGGAGCACTTGGGTGTACTTATAAGATATATACGAGCTAGATACAGCCCCTGACTAGGATGACTAATAAGTTTTATACTTATTTATTTATTTATTTGTTTATTATCACATATTGATGAGAAGTTGGTTACGATCAATGACTACCAGGCTCGGCATCATCGCCCACAGCACACTTAATACAGTGCAACATTTAATAGGGTTATTGCATATGAAACGACTAGCGATTAGCTAGTTTGAGCAGTGTTAACAGAGGCAGGTTATTACCATGCAACATTTAGAAGAAATATTACATATGATAAGAGTGATATGAGTGAGTGACAGTGAGTAAAACAAAGAAATACATTGTCAATAAACGAGTTCACAGCTTTATCAATGTCACGTTCCCCAGAACACTGGTCCAGTCGCAAGCGGATAGCCATTCATTTTATTAAAATCAGCTTTTTTTAAAGTTATAACAAACATTAGTTACTAGAAGCATTAGATGATGAAGTTACAGGATCAAAAAACAAAATTATACATACTTATGTAGTGACTGATGATGACTTGTTTCAGGAACCATAGGAGTTAAACAACGTTTAACGAGAGTACCATTTGAATCAGGTCAAGAGAGTATGGAACCTATCCTAGCGCGCTAAGGCATAAGTAGCCCGACCATTTATAAGAATATATTAATAGATCTTAAGCCCGGTTTAACCGCCATTTTATCAAATATTTGGATATTGCATAAAAACCAGATCAAAGTAATTATTGAATGTCATAATTATTGTCGAGAATTGTGGCGAATTTTTGGATTAAACAAATTTTTTTTTAATATTTGCATTCTTGGATGCGCGTTTCGAGGAAATTCGCTTTTTAGTAGTGAAGGTAATGCTAATTTTGGTGATAGAAAAAGTACAAGGCTCACCTTTAAAGGAACATCTATCATATGATCATAAAAATGCTTACATAAAGTGACGTAAAACTCTTAAAGAATTTGGAATTTTTCAAAAATAGAGCGATATACCACCTTACATTATAGGCACATAGGCAAATCTTAGAATGGAATAAAATGTGACTTGAGTACTAATTAAGAAAGTGGATTATAATTTTTTTAATCGAAAGATTTTAGTGCTGCAAGTACGATATCTCAAAGAAACTATCAGGAATCTCACAATCCATACGAAAATTCTATATGAAGTCATAAAACGGATCAACAACCGCCAAAAAGTTTACCGGCTTTATTGATTTTTGTTTTCGCTTCTCCTCAATTGTAGAAAACTCCGCAGAGGTAACCTCAATTTGAACATTTGAAACATAGATTTTTCTTTGCTCGTGCTGCAGTCCGATGCTATTGACTGGGACAAAAGAACTGTGCAAACTTTTCTTAAATAAGTCTGGCCATAGTCATGTAATAGTAATCTATTTGTTTTCTGACCCTAAAAAATTCGAAATTTTATATCTTAAGTTGCCAAGTCTGGCTTTCAGATGTGTTGTTCCTATTTTCCTACTTTAAGTATTATACTATTTAATTTACCTTTTTTTTTATTGTTTGCCACTGTCGATCTATGTAACCCATTGTTTAAAGGCGTGGCCTTGGCCAGGGTCTTTCAATAAAACATTTTTGTATTGTATGTGTAGTCAGGGTTCAGTTTTATTTCGTTTCCATTGCCTCCACATAATGTGATGTAGCTGACATTTCAGGTAAATTAAAATAGGACACATGATATCGAATGAAACAAACAAATATTGATTAGAAAAGACAGGACAGAGAGTTAAATAATAATAATTAAATCTTACCCACACAAGGCATTATGAAGGATGAATAACAAACCCATGGCGATGTATAAATCGCCAACAATTAAGATACGTAAGGATTGTCGCTCCAAAACATCCAAGAGGACAGTCATATTATTATCGGTAAAAGTTGTCGCATATGTATAAACGACTACAAAAATGACTGGCTCGGTGGCAAGATTAGCATTTGAATAACGAAAATTGCTGTGCAACTTTGCCTAAATCTACAAAATGCCTGATGCTAATTAAGTTCTTATAGCTAAGAACTAGTATCGATTCAATGGTGATTTGGTCTTTATTTTTATTAGAAAATTCTCATTTATTGCTTACTATTGATTCCCTTCTCTGCAGTGTCAAATTGGCCATATAAAAGAGCAAAACTAACGTCCCTATAACGTTATAGGTGATGGATACTTCTTGGTGACTGATCAAAAATTTGATTCGAAACGTCCTTCTCTATAATCCTACTTATAGCTTTGAGCATTAGTATACTAGCTTAATAGTTGTTGCGGCTTAAGTTGGATAGTTTAGACGTATGTTGCCTCTGCCACACGAAATCTGTAAGTAGATTGATGATTCCTTCCTGCCCCCGACCTTCATCTTGCAAAATGTTTTCGTGAAGCAGAGGCAGCATACTGACCCCTTTAAACAGAGTCTTTGGAATAGATAGGTGTAAATACAGATGCTATTTTTCTAAACTTACTAGCTAATATTATTGTACAATTATAGCAAAATGTTAAAAAGAACTACTTTTAAATACCTTAAGAATAGTTAGTAAATATGTATATATCTGTTCTCGTTCATGGTTGCTGATAAGAGTAAATTTGTGAATTGCACATACAGGTGATCAATTACTATCAACACAAAACTACTTGAAATATATATTATAACAATATATTTATATCTAATATTAATAAAACTTTTTAGAATAATTCGTAGAGATAAATAAATCTGCAGCACAACAACCTGAAAGAAAAGAATAATTTTGACACTTCTCAGCTGCTTAAAAACACAATCAGACTCAAGACTCCACTGTCATCTTTGTCCAAGGAAAGGAACTAGCGCATATTCGAAACTTTCGTTCAATTTGTTATTGGTAAATTTTGGTTTGGAGTTCTGCTACAAAACTGACACTAGCACCACGGTTTCGAACTCTCACCGTTTCGGCGGCGCTCGCCACACCAAAAGATTTTTCACGCCCGGCCGCCTACTAAAACCCTTTTCGACACTAACGCCAATAGTTTTCATTCAATAACATTAATTTAGAGATAGTAGAGCCATCTCTTCTATTCTTGCAAATATGATCACAATCATGCCAGGTTCTCCGAAATCCTGTAGAGGGGGTAGTAAAATAGCATTGAATAAAACAACCCGGCACTGCCAGAAAAAATTATTTACGTGCGCTGTTATAAATTTTTAAATAAAAATGACAAAAATTCGCAAAATTCGATGTTATTTGTGTGCTGTCAATAATAATCAAAATGGGTGTAATTAATTAAAATTCATAGTGTGCAGGTGTAAAATTATTACGTCGATTAATAAAACTCACAAGTTTTCGTTGGAGCTACCAACACAAAATATTGATTATTGAACGTTTTCTTATGCCATTTGTGGCAGGTGCAATCACTGCAGAAAGAATAAGATAGTGTTTATCATGCTCCGTCTCTCTTGCCCATACGCAGGATTCATTTTGAAAATTAAAGTCGAAATAAGTTTCATTCCTTATAAGCGATTAAAATATCACTTGGACACAAGAAAATATAAAATTCGATTTTCTTTGTTTTTTATTGGTTGAGATTTACATGTTTTTTAGTAGTTTCCGTTTTAAGGGGTGCTCTAACGGTGATATACAGAAACAAAATATTTGCCACATGAATAGTAAATCGCTCATTCCATTTTCAGTGGCTTGAACCAATAATTTCTACCGGGTACACGATTAAATTAATTTTCATAAGAAAACATAGATGACGCGCCAAAAAAGTTAACGTAACTTTGGATCCTCCCCCCCTTCGAAACTGATGGAATATCTTATAAACTATGATATATGGAAAATAAAGCTAAAAGACAAGCAAGATAGTGAAAAAAATAGAAAAGAATATAATAATAATAAAAAAAAAATAGCTCAGTGAGGATTTCATTGTTTTTTAAACATTAAGCGTGCCTGATTGAATAGAGTTTTTAATATGAGTTGATTAAAGTCTTATGACTTGTGTGAAGAACAAGCGTCTAGTATAATTAAAAAAAAACTCTGGGTATAATAAATGTACCTAACTACCGAAATAAATGCAATATTCACTTTTCTCGAATTATTGTATGCCAATTTACCAAAAATTTCACAGCCATAAGTAATTACAGAAATGTTTTTTCCAGAAATAGTAGACGGGAGCATAATGTATTGGTCATTTATACAAAATTATCGCAAACCTTCCATAAACCCTCCTATATAAGGGTTTTTTAAATATTACAACTAAAATTTTAACTGCATAACCAAAGCGAACGATTTCATTATCAACAAATACTCCAGGGAAACATTGGTATAAAGACCCGTTCGATTAATCAACAAACATTTGGACTTATGCGGACAAAGTCGACCAGCATCGTACGATACGTAATACGTATAGTATTACCCCAAAGTCATCATTTATGTTACACATACACACACACACACAGTTATCAATTGACCCACACTGGGCTAGATAAATATACATAATTACACGTCATCAGCATAGAGCTATAATCGACTAAATCTAACACTAGGAACTATATATCATATAAGGACATAGCTAGCAATAAAGGACTAAAAATTGGTCCTTGAGGAACTTGAGAAAAATTTCGTTTATTGTTCTTCGTAATTTACTACACTTTTTCCAATTTTTTCCAAATTTAAGCTTAATAAATCCTTTATTTATTCAGTACAGTATAAACTGAATAGAACACACTGTTCCGATTGGAATAATATCAAGCACAGTGAATGGCACAAACTTAATACATGAAAATGAGCAAAAGCATTTGTATCTGAGTTGATCTCTCTTTTATAATCAAGGGTAATTTGTGCCAACCTAACTTGTTTAGCATCGCTCACAAAAAGTGTCATCCGATTGAAGAACGAATTAGAAAAAGCTAATAGTAGTTTTTTGAGATAGCGAACTTAAGGACAAAAACTAGATCTGATATGGTATGTCCATTCCAAAATCAAGACAATCCGGAGAATTTTTCATAGAAGAATTTATTCACTTTTTCTAAAATGATTTACACATAATGGTGGTGTGGAAAGCTCACCATTATTTTTCAAAAATAAAGTTTCGTTGGCGCTACATTAATTGTTTGGGGAGGCTTTTACCTTGACGGTATGCTCCAGTTGGCTTTTGCAGCCACGTGTATGCGTTCTGCGGAGTATACCATACTTTTTGGCATTCATTTAATTCCACATCTGAGAAGAAATAGCGAGAAAGAATGGATATTTCAACACGATAATACTTCGGCGCATATAGTAGTCGTGAGATCCTCATGTGGCTACAAGCCCAAAATATTAATGTTTTGGAATGATCAAAACTTTAAAGAGAGTATCTGGCGCATTATTGTAGGTTGAATTTATACGAAAAACGAGCCCACTTGCAAAATGTTATGGAATGGAAATGGGCTGTAATTGAAGCGTGGGAATCCACTGATAAAAATATTTTAAAAATCTTGATTGAGACCATGCTAGATCTATAAGTTGTATATCCATAATAAGGTGTCACTTCAGTGGGTTCCTGCGGGGATCCATGGGGATCATGGGGAATGAAAAGGCTGACCTTTTAGATAGGTCTGGCTCTGATTCTCGGTTCTTTGGACCAGTTCATAGTTCATGCTCATAGGAAGCATCAGCAAAGATGGGAGAACCTGAGTACTGTTACTTGATGGGCCCAATAGGAATATCACCGATTTTCTCATGGGGCTCGCAAGGAAACAGTGCGAACTGTGGTTGACATCATCACCGACCACAGCTCGCTTCATGCTTATCTAACAAGGATGAGAGTTGTTGACAGCCCTGAGTGTCTGGTCTGCTTGGAGGGAGAGTCTGAGACAACCGAACACTTTCTGTGTGCTTATTCGGCCTTCGCCGGAGCAGGCTGGATACTCTAGAGGCTGCCATCCTATCTGTAGATAACCAGAAAAATCTTCCTCACTGCGTTTCATTAAGAGGATTCGAAGGTTTTGATGACGGGGTTTTTAGCAGGATGCCTTAAAAAAAACACAAAATGCCAAATCGACTTTTTGAGCTTAAAAAGAAATAGGTCCTACCCATTACCAAATTCCAATGAAATTAATTTTTTGTACATTTTCTTGTCATTTTGTGTAAACATTGAATTTTCGTCTATAGTTGTGTACCTACCACTAATAAAACAAAAAACTAAAATATAACGGTACTTAAGCTAAAATAAATTCTATTACTTTCTGTTAAAAGTTATAATGTTTCTCAATTCTTTCTCACATCATAAAATTGAATTCATTATTCTCTTTTTCGAGAGCGTTGTATACATGAAAAATTAGGTGCGTCTATAGTTATGCTCAGCAGTGTAAGAAAGTAGAAGAAAAACAATCGGTCTAGTGCGAGTCGGACTCGCACACGAAGGGTTACGTACCATCGTACAAGATTTAACACTATGTATGCCAAAAAACCAAGTTTCTTGTATGGGGACCCCTTTGATTTTTAATTTAATTTTATTATTTTTTATTTTTTGTTATAGTGGGAATAGACATGCACTCTATGAAAATTTCAACTGTATACCTATTACGGTTCATGAGATACAGTCCGCTGACAGACAGACGGATGGACAACGGAGGCTCCCGTTGACACCCTTTGGGTACGGAACCCTAAAAATCCTTTTAACCAGATGTCACTTTTGACACTACACACTTCACCATGCCAGTCGATCCAGTGAATTAACACAAAAAATAAAATTAACTTGTTAAAAATGTCCACAAAGTGAAGTGTCAAATAATGAAAATGGCGCCAATACCTTGCCAACAAGAGATATAGTTACAGTGAGGAGGGAACAATACGCTCGATTTACAGAGAAATATCGTTGATATTGAAGAGAGAGTACAAGTACTGTAGTGACTTTGAGATTGGGCACGAGAAATTAAAAGTTGTGTATCATTGATGGTAGAGCAAAATGGATTGGAAACCCAAGCATAATATTAAAAGTTATTTTGATTTTTGAATGTCCGTCTATCTGTCTATTGGGTAACTCCTTCGTAGGGTTGCCATACAAAAATTTCGTTTTTCACCATATATTTAGACACTGACTGAGAATACTAAAACGTATGAAATTTTGTACACAGTGTTTTTATAAAAATAGTAAATATAATTTCAAAAGGGGCTAAATCGGGCAACCCTTTCATGGTGTTGGATTTTTACGTATATTGTGAAAACGATAAGTCTATTACTGTACTGAAGAGTTCTTCAGAATATGAAATCCTATGAAATAATTGGCTATAGTCATTCTAACTTTTTTACTTGTTTTTGTGGACATTGCTTTAAAATTAATATGGGCAGGAGTTTTTCATACACATAAGTTACGTACATATATGAATTTTGAAGAGCGACAAAGCGAATGAACTTTAATATTTATTTTTCAGGTTCAATTATTTTACTCTGTATCGTCTCTTTTCTTCACCAAACGATTTAATTTCACTCTATAGTAGAGAATACGTGATATGACCTTGGTTGTCACACCAGGGTGAGATCATTTGGCCTCAGCTCAGTTTCAGTCAATCCACCATTGCACTTAGCTTTTCATATTATATTTTAGGTAATCTTATAACATTATACGTGTTAAAGGCATCCTCATAACATGATACGTGTTAAAGGCATAATTTTGAAATTATTACATCGTATACTTCACAATGGAAAAATTTCCGATTCCTTCCAGATCAATTTTGGGGTCCAAAGGTCTTTTATTTCAAGAATCCAGTTTATGACTGTTATCAACGACGGAAGGTCTCAGAAATTATCTTCGAGATTTAGATTACGCAGATGATATGTATCGAGTTAAGTACATCGCTTACTCTAAAGGTCAACGTTAAACTATAATATTATGAACTTGAATGCCGCATAAATAGAAATTGGTTTGCTTGAAAGATCACGAGAGTGAGTAAGCTCTGTAACAACTGTACCATTTGTCACTAAAGATGTAGGTTTAAAGGGAGATTGATTTTAAGGTCAGGATCGATAAAGTAACGAACCGGTGTTTGAAGATGGAGGAAGTATTAGGTGACCAGTACTATTGCTCGCATCAGCTGCAAGCCTTTGTAAATTGATATTTTCACCCAATCTGAAACAATCTTTTGAACGGTCGTATCCTACTGATAAATTTAGTCAATGAATTATAATATATACATGACCAAGTTATACTTGTAACGCTCGTCAATCATTCGTCACGTCAGAAAATGGAGGCCGGTACTATACTGTGAATGCAGACAATTCTTATTGGTGAAACGAATTGAAACACGTTTTAGATGTAGAGAGATGAAAACATTACATTGAAATTTTATCCTTCTTAAGGGATTATAAAATTTGAAAAGTAAAAAAAAACATAAGTGAATATGGAAATTTTAAGGAATATAAGAAACTGTTTTGTCTTTTTCCTTATTTCAGTTCCAAACAGTCGTATCTGTTTTTGAATCAGAGTTTTTATTCCCTCAGTAGAGATAATAGTCATCTGTTTTTACATATCCCACTTATTATCTCTTTTACGTGTAGATACTATATAACGTTAAAATAAAATAAATAAAAGAGAGAAAAAAACTCCATTGACCAAAAGTCTTAACCAGAATAATTAAACTAACCTCTATTCATGGTTTTGTATGGATATCTGTCTGACTCTCAGATGCTTGCAGATTTTTAACACCCTCAGAAGGATAACTGATCATTGTTGTATTCAGACAATAAATTTGTCCTGTAAGACCAATCTTTGACCACACGCAAGTGATTGCCTTAAAATGTCTCATTACATCTCGATTCGATGGTTTCTTTCAATTGTTGTTGATGAAAACATTCGACAACAGATGCTTTTGTTATGGTACGACAAAGAATGTCTTCATTGAGACCTCCTGAACACAATAAAGGGAATGATTTTCAACGAAAATCTCCGCTTGACTTCAGTATAAAAATTTGCTTGAAAACCCCCAACTACTTTACTGCTATTACGTTTTGGTCTTGGTTTTCGTTTTAGCTTTATTGAATAAGGACCAGCAAAGGTGCAACTTCAGTTAGTGATAAATTCTGTTGGATATTGAAGGTGTATTCAGAATAAAAGAGTGAAAATTCTTAAGCAAATAGAGACCTTAGGCTAGTCGTGTGCTAACGCACAATGATTTTTGATGTACACTAAAAAAAATTCAAGTGCAGCGGGATACCGTAAATATATATGTGTGTATGTAGTAGGTATCCTTGGATATTTACAAAACATTTCAATAATAGTAAAGAGGACGGTTTGGCGACCTATTTATCATGCCACTAGCTAAAGTTACCCGTCCTTAGAATGGTATTCTTTCGTAATTTTATTCTTCTTATTAAGCTTTTTCTTATTTATTTTAATTATTTTGTTTTTAAATTTAAAAAAAAAAATTTTTTATTAAATATTTTGATATATTTTTTTTAACTTATTTTTTATTTTTTTATCTTTAATTTCAAAAACAGGCATACTGTTTAGCTTTTCTTTAATTTATTTTTTATTTTTTTTTAATTTTTTTTAATTTTTTTCTATTTCTAACTTTATTTTTAATTTTTTTATTTATTACTTTGAAAAAAAATTAAGAATAAAATATATTAAAAAAAACTTTTGTAAATAAAATTCATTAAAAAGTAAAATTCTTTTCTTTCTCAGTGATATATCTACACAAGAAAAGTTTAATTGTAAATGAGAAATGCTACATGGGGCATGAGTTGCAATTAGACAATTGTGATTGTAGTTACGGATGCCCAAACTTTTAAGATTAAATCTGAGTTGTGGCATTTCTCATTTACACAAGAAAAGTTTAATTCTTGTGTATATCACTGAGAAAGAAAACAAAATATCTTTTACCTTTTAGTGCATTTTATTTACAAGTTAATTATTTTAAAAGTTTTTTAAATATATTTAATTTTCTGCTTTTTAGTCCATAAATTATATACTCTCTCGACTCTTGAAACCCTACTCCCAACTCTCGAACCTTAAATCTCGCCTGTCGATTCTCGATTCTCGAATATCGACTTTCGATCTTGGCTCTCAAATATTGACTCTTGAATTTCGACTCTCGACTCTGAGCTCATATCACAAACGGCCCAAATTGCACAAGCCCAAGGGTTGTAGTTAACATCACCACCCGAAAACTCCCAACAAGTAAGAAAATTTTACCACATTGGAAGGCTCCCCATTCACTCATTCTAAATCAAAAACCCCATCATGTAAATCTATCCACTTTTACTACCCTAAAATCCATTCGTTACGAACGGCACTCTCAGGCGCTCAGACAGAAAGTTTTTGAGTCAGTGGTCTGTAAGTTGATAGACATTATGAAAAAGGCATGCTGGAATACAAACGCATTACAGACAGGGTCTGGGATTATTTTAAGGTTTATTTGTAAATTATCGAAAACTATTAGGCATAAGTAACGGGAATTAGAGCTGCCATTCCATTTTAAGTTAATAGTTTTGAACTTGTTTTTTTCTTTTTTCTCCCAAAATGTTATGTTAATGATTTTACAGCCACCTGAGGTAAGTAACCGATTCAGCCAATACTGCTTAAACGAAACCAGTTATCGAATTCTTAATAACAAAATTAGGATTCAGACGAAATATTTAGAAGCAGTACTCGTTGGAAATAACAAAATTCTTTTTCTTTTAAAAGTAGATCATTCTCACCCATAAATTAAGTTTTTTCGTAATATTTTATGTTTTATTCGCTATACTGTTACCATTCTCACCCCAAATACAGAAGCACTGCATTGCTGACCGTGGGATTAAGAGTCACATTCTGATCATATGCACTGTTATATGTAGCATTTGAAAGCTAAACACTAGCTAAATATATACAATTCCTCCTAAGGCTCATTAACTAAGACCTAAAATATAATGTCTAAGAAATGTTGCAATATTAATAAACTCATAAAATTCTTTAACTGCACATTTTCCCAATGGTCCTTTGGGAAAGAGCGCAACTATTTATACAACAGCAATGAAAAAAGCAGTAGGCAACTGTGTCTCAGACAACCTCGACCTTTCTTTTTCCGATTTTATAGAGTAACGGCCATAAAGCAATTGATGATGAGACATGATGATGCCGTCAAAGCAAAGGAAAAAGGATGAGTTCAGGGAATCCTTCGCGTTGTAATGCGCACGCGTATTATTAGGAGGGTAGCAAAAAAGGAGCTGTCTCAATATATGTAGAAACCTATACATACATATACAACAAGAAGTCGACGACTGTATCATGGGCTTATTTTACTGGTTATCACTGCTTCAGGATGAAAAGGTCCTTTTAGCTGGTTGGCAGTTGCATAAAAAAACCAAAAACAAAATACTTTATGTCGGAATGGAGTCGCACGCAATATTGGCAACAGCTCACTGAGTCTAAAAACAACGGCAGCCATAAAGAGGAGAAAAATCAAGGATGAAGGAAAATGAATTTTTCGAATCTTTTTGGTAACAACCGTAAAAAGTTGATCTGCGCACTGTCGGCAAGGACGAATCCTTTTTAACCGTTTGACGACATTTTCTTTATGATGGAAGTAGTTATCATTTTCGTTTATATCCGTACCTACATGCATATGTACATATATACCATGAACGGTGTTTTTCGCTAATTTCATCCTTTCATTGGAATTTTGTTTATGAAGGGTAAAGGATAGCTATTACGGGGTTTTTAGCAATAGCGAAATTAGTTTTTTTGTTTTTTATATTATACGAGTTTTTATGGTTTAACAAGTTTTCGAAGAAATTAGAAGCAGTTTGAAAGTGGTTGTTTAAAATTTTGCAAATGTTTTGCAATTTTTAAGTAAATTTGCCTGGTTAGAAACTATACTGAAAGGATTATCACTCGTAACGAGTTAAGTTTTTTTAGGGTTATTCGCTACTGACTTGGTGAATTGCAGTTATTCGCACTTTTATTGCCATTTACAATAGCAAAATTTGCAATTTTAAAGAAAAGTGAAATAACATACTTAAACATTTATGATAGATATGTTTTCTGTATTGTTGCGTAATTATTATGCAGACCCGCGAAAAAAGGTAAAAGGAAATAAATACAAAATTATGACTGAGTTTCTTGTATTAGCACAACTTTTTTGGACGATGAAACCTCGATTTTTATAACTATAGCTAAATATTTTTATACTGTTAATTTAGTACGACATCCATCCATATAATTCACATAGGAATAGATGGAATCTTAAATATGTGTGCAGTAAAGACGTTAGAGGGATTCCTTAAAACTGTGATCCTATTCTTCTGCTTTTCTAATACGACGCTGGGACACTGAAGATACAATTGTAGCAGAAACGTACAAAAGTCCACTCATTGTTTTGGAGAATTTTTAATTATTCTTTATACACTAACTATTCTTGAAAAAAAAAAAAAAAAAATCATGCCCCTAGCCTGAACGAGGAATACATACAACATAATAATAAAAATGGCTTTTACAGCCACTAGACGGCACCGTTTGCACCACTCTACAGTTATAGATAAATGTATCATGTACAAAAAACAAAAATAGGATTCGGAAAATTTTGGAATTTCAATTTTGTTGAAATTTGGAAAATATTTCCGTGACCATATTCATTCAACCATCGGCCTCAATTATGACTAAATTGTCAGAAGTTTAATTCAATACTTGATGTTCTACTGTAACTGATTCTGTTATTTTTTGCTTATTCTGTTACGTGCGAAAGCACCTAGTTATAGATAAATGGCGAGATTTTCGTGTAGGGTAAATACACCAATTCGCGTCCACTTCATTTTATAACATGCCATAAAACGACGTATTTTCCTTAAAATGCAGATATTTCTATATCCTCATGTTTGTACATGTGTCTGCTACTCCTAAAGTAAGGCACGGGATCGTTGAGTTAAATCTGAGTCGTCAGAGATCAGTTCGCTAGGAGTCGGCATGTAAATAATGCGAAAAAGCAAGAAAACATATTTTATTTTAACGTAGGTAGTGCTAAGAGTTTAAAATGTAAGCGACTGCGTTTTTCATTTCATGAAAAAGTTTTTTAAGCAGTTATATTTCAAATAAATATAATATAATATTGCTTGAAATTTAAATTAATTTTCGGAAAAACCACATTAATTTTAGTGACCGCAAAATGGATCAATGATTAGGATGAGCCAGTTCGCGTGTACTGCTGGCCGCAAATTAGAGCTGCATTTTTTACCTTGCCTCAAATTGCGGCTTACAAGCAACTGTTCATTAATTAGTCCGATTTAATGCATTGCATACAAGAAAATATGGATGGATATACTGCTACAACACTAAATGAAGTACTGACCGACATTCGACAAGGAATATTTTCTATTAGAAGCATCAAATAAAATATTCCCAAAAAAACATCATTACAGGATAAATCGTCTGAAAGATATCCGAAAGGCGTAAGAAAGTTTGGACCATATAGTATTTTAACGGAAACCGAAGAAAAAACTAGTTAAGTGGTGTGAGTCTTTAGCCAAATATGGGTTTCCATTAAGTCCTAATAGCCCTTTAAGCACAGTTAAAAAAAACCGGCTGTGACATTCCATCAAAGTCCGCAAGAGTGTCAAAGGAGGAAGCGAAATCAAGGTACTGTCAGAAAGCAAGCGCGTGATTTACGCATACAATTATTATACAGACTACATAAATGTTTTGAGTTTTTAATTTAAATTAAAAGATAAATATTCAGCTTAATATTGTACTACAAAAGTTTAAGCATCGACATTAAGTAAATTCTTTTAAGAACCCTTCTTATAAGGATGGCATTTCCTTAAATGGACTAGAATTGGTGAATTTACCCTATATGTATTTGTATTATCAACAAGTTTATTTAAATTGAAATGTACATTTCCAAGTGTTTAGTGACAATTGAGATTAATAACGAATTTGAAAATTACCAGAATGCATGTACTTATAATGATAGGCATTCAAGGAAATACAATATATTGAAAGTTTTCATATTCAAACAAAGAACAAAAACCGCTTAAATCATTTTATATAAAAGCATATAACAGCAAAAGCATTTATAATAAAGCATATAACAGCAACTTTTCTATTATCTTAGAAGCTATTTATTTCTTTAAAGGAAGATTATACTGACACACTGACATGGCTTTGTTATACTTGCTATCGAAGGAACTACATACCTATATAGCAGAAATCTTGAACACACCCAATGTACGCCAGATTCTTTTAATAGGGAAATTTTTTTTTTTTTTTAGGTGAAAATTAAGATACTCTATATGACAGCCAGGACTAGCTAAAGTTGCACGATCTTAAAACGGGATTCTCTATTAAATATGTAAACTTTTTTTTTTAATTTTTCATTGAAAAAAAGCATGGTGGGATTCGAACGGGTTACAGACAGATTTGGGACTTTTTTTTAAGTTTATTGTGTGATATTCATGTTCAGTGATATTACATTAAAATCGGACGATTAAAATAATAATTAATTAAAAACAAGCAAGAATATAATATTTTAAATTGTAACAAGCAGTTTTATTATATTTCTCGCATAGCTCCTTCCTATGTATCGAACCCCAGCTCGTAGAAAAGATTTGGGTGTAAAAAAGTTAACAACAGTCAGCAATTTAAAAAGGCATTGAAGCGGCTATAGGCAAAGTTGATTACTGAAAAGAAGCGCTATAAACGCGTGGAAAAATAAATGATAGTTAATCTATTCTTTTGGTGAGAAAAGATCTATCACTGAATACCCGGTTGGTCACTTTCAAACAACAATAAAATTGTACCCGGCTCATAACGAAGAATTATCTTCAAATAAACATACAGGTAAAGCAGATTTTTCTTTAGTTGCAGGCTTTTCTTAGAACTACGAAAAATATTGTCTAACCTATAAAATTAAACGTTATCCAAAATAGTTTAGGGATTTGTATCGGCACAGCACTTGTATTTGCACTTGTGGCATTTTGTGACTTGTATATATTCAGAAAAGTTTTGACTTCTGTTCACATTAGAGGGGAACTTGTCGATGTACTACGTTGCTGTCCGCGCAGTAATAAAATTTTATCATATGTATAAGACCTCTTTTTTTTAAGTGCATCATTAGTCGTTTTAGATAAATTTTAAAATGATAAAAGAAAGAGTAAATGAGGCAACGTGACTTTTCAATAAAAAACATGAAACACATGGGGCATACAATATGCTTATAAATGAGTTAATTTTGGAAGATGGCAGACTTTTTAAAAACTATATGAGAATGAATAGGGTTGATTTTCAACATTTGCTTAACTAGGTATCTACTTCTTCAGTTTCACAGATTTCTTACTAACATTAATTTTCCCACGTTCTCCGTTAAATTGACTTTTTACATTATGCCACTTGTCATCAATTTCTTTTTTCGTACACTTTAACTCTTGAGCGATTTCTACTAACTTATCATTTTTTTTTTTTTATTAAAGTCTTTATATCCTTTCGTTCTGACAACCCAAATATCACATCTTTTTATTTTTTCTATAAGTAAGGTCTTTTCTTTTGACCATGATGACATGATTTTTAATTTAATTCAACCGCCCGCACTACAGAACTAAAGGCACGATAAGCTGTATTTCAGAATTAAACGTTAAAGTATCGCGACAGTCAAATTAGAAGCGAAATCAACATATACAAAATGTATGAGCATTTGTGTGAGGCGCAATGAAATGTATGAGCGTTTGTATGAATAGTTGTATTGCGACTTGTCGAATATATGTAAGTACTTGTGCCTCATACAAATCCCGATACAAGTATCTAAGTGTAAACTAATGCGGAATTCTTTTCAACGAATTCTACACCGGTGCAGTGCAGCTTTACGTGTTTTTGTAATGTAACAACAAAAATACGCAGAGCTGCACTACACCACCGGTGTAGAACTCGTTGAAAAGAATTCGACATAAGCTTAAGCACACCAAGCTTCGAGTGAGTAATTCTGGGAGTTGATATTAAAAAGATGGCAGATTTTCATTCTTGGCATGATTGGAGTGGAAACAAAATAAGTAGGTACTTGTGAAAGTCGCTCAGCAAAATTTCGTTATACGAAGCAAATAGTCATCAAACATCAACTGTCAAAAATTAAAATTAAATCAGTTCACTTTGCATAAATATGTAGTGGAATCTATATCATAAAAATGAAATACTGTTCGTTGGTAATCGCACCACTTGAGAACGGCTGGAGCGATTTTACTATTTCTTTTTTTTTAATGTTCGTAATAGTCCGAATGATGTTCTTAGGGAAAGAAAATTGGAATCGGCAGTCCGTTCTTGGTGTTGCCATACATAACTTTGCTTTTTCATTATTCGTCGACGTGGACAGCTCAAATTTTGGAAACGGCGTTTTTAAAAAACTGTAAATTTAAGTTCAAAAATAGGACCAATCGGGCAACTCCTTCGTAGGGTTGCATATAAAAATTTAATTTGTAACTATATGTTTGAGCACTGCCATTGCCATTGTCATGGTTTTTCGACACTGACTCACGCGTCGGCATAGAGAGCTGCAATTTTGTACAAGGGTCTAGGAAATTTAAGTTCGAAAATGGGAACAATTGGGCAACTTCTTCGTATGGTTGCTATATTAAGCATCTGTAACCACCCCACCCCAAACATCTGGGCATCTATATTATTGCCGTACAACGCCGCCGGGCTTCCCTAGTTATTCAATAATTCAATAAGACTTGAGAGCGAATAGTATGTGAAAATTAAACTTTTTGCGCCACGTAAATGTTCAAGGCCAAAAAAAAAAAAAAATTCAAGTTTAGTGTAAAAGTTTCACATATGCAGCAATTCTACTCTCAAACAATAAAATGTAAAAACATAATTAGTTATCCATAAACAATGTTCAAAGAAAATACAAATTTAACTTCATTATTATGCGCATGCACTTTCAACTTAAATTCAATTTTCTCTGCCTCAAAAGTACTTTTCTCGTTTAACCTATTTCGTCCTCATGTTTATCTTAAAATTAAAATCAAAACTTTCCATATTTTCAGGATTTTTGAAAGGGAAACGAGAGTTTAATTGAATGAAAAACTGTCGACAAAGTCCCTCTTTGTAAAGGCACCCTGAATATTACCGCACAGGAAATAAAAGTCAAATTGATATGCAAATCAAGTGGAATCCCGGCCAGTATTATTTACCTACCTTCCGATCCGACCTTCATGGGAGAAAAGACTAAATTTCACAGGAGATCTATTTTCAAAGCATATTTTATACGATTACCTTATCGTCATCTCTCATCCTATATAGTTACAGTTACGTACATATAAAAAGGGATGACGACAATTGCCTGGGGTGAAATTTCTTGTTGACAACAAGAGCATGGTGATTGAAAGAAGTGGGCGGTGCTTGAAAAACGATGGTGATGGTGGTGATGATGATGTTCGCTGCTGCAAAGATACACATAAATACTGTTGGCAGACAGAAAGGAGCAAGATAGCTACAGAGGAAGCAATTTATATCCTTTGAGATGTTATCTACTACTTCAGGCAGGTCAAAGTATTGAGATTTTATGCAATTTCTCCCAGTTTTCATGAGTTTAAGATTAAATGAAATTATCGCAGCAAAATTGGCAATTCGAATTGTGCAAATTTGTTGCAAACAGTAATCACTATATGAAGAAGAAGAAAAAAGTGTTGCGTGTTTTTCCTAAAAAAATGTATCTTCATGGGCCCTCTACACCAATTGAGTGCCACTATCTCTGTAGTATCAAATTAATGCATAAAACTAGGTAATGTAATTCCACTTGTAGGTACATATGTACATATACATATGTACATATGTATATTCCATTCCATACGACGTTCAAAGACCAGGTCGATAAAATTGCTCGAACCACGTAAGAACCACCAGGAGATATGTAAAACTTCATGTTTCACTCCGATATCAGAAAATTATGCAAAGAAGCCTTCAAATCTCCATCATACCTGCCCAGTTCCTAGTAGGTACACATGTTCCTCGCAAACTGTTCTGGTCCAGCATGCATTTCTACATCCATCGATTGATGTTCTGATGAGGTCCATGGAAAAAGGAAAAATTCTTTTATTGCCACACAAAACGCGAGTAGATGCTAATTCTACGGCCTGCTGTACTCATAAATTTAGCGAAAAGTGAGAGGCGATTATAAGGAGTTAATTTATAGTCGAAAACTGGGTGATTGCATGTGATCCATTAATCAATAATGCTTCCATGGCCGGAAGAAATATTCGAGTGGAGTCCCGTCATGGCACCAACAGATTTGCAGTCTACCAGAGAACTGTTCACCAGTGAGTTCAAAGCTAAACAAATCATGTTAATCACTTTGAACTTATGTGTTTAACTAGAGGCTCTGATTAGGATTATGGTTAGTGTTAGTCGTCGTTTACAGCCTATAGAGGTATTTGAATTGGATAAAATGTGATAGCATATTATGCCAATGCGTCTATACTTAATAACAAAGATCAAAGTTTATAGAAAACTTACAATACAAATGTATATATAGAGTCGGAAGCTTAGCATATAATTTGAATATAATCAATTTCATATAAGTTGCATATAGTTCCCTGGTAAACTACATGTGAACATTTTAAATAGAATAAAATCTAGAAGGCAATTCAATTCTGTTGAAATCCCACAAGACTTTTTGTGGTAATTTATATACGTTTACAGTTGACCTATCATCCTACTTTTCAGATTTATTACTCACGTTTGCAGAAAACATACAACAGGCGTTTTACCCAATCATTTCAAATTCACTTACAACTTATAAAACTTTCAAGGATTTTGTCTATCCACCATAAGTAGTACTGTCCAAGTATGTTTTTGGAAGATATTGACAATGTACAGCAATTTGTACCAAGGTCAACATATAGTCGGTCACACGACATAATTGCGTAGGCAAAAGGTCAAAACAAAATTTTTGTGAAACCGATAAAATGAATGTCCTGTGACAAATTTTGTTGTTGCCAAAACATTCTGCCTGCTGTCACTAATTGAGTCCTTTTAGCAAAGTACATAAAATCCATAAATATGAAATTTGTTAGCTATTAAGACTTTCCAGTTTAATATATAATTACTGTGCAGCAGCAGCAGGATATTACAAGGGCAGTTATTTAAGTAAAATTCGTTGAGTTTTTTTTTTGTATTGAAAATCTTTCAAGCTCGTTTCACTTTTACGCACAATTGACAAATTTTGATAACATATCCAAAAGGGTATCAATTACTGTTTTACATTTTAATAGTTGTTGACAAAGGATTTTTAATAACTGTAAACCTCTCCACAATTATATCGATCAATAATGGTAGCCTCGACGATCCATTCTTAGAAATACTATTTTTGCAATTTTTGATAATATTTACAAATGATTTTCTGAGTATTGTTCATATCTATACACAAATTCTGGCAATCATTTTCCAAGCTTTGGATGAGATACTTCAAGTCCAGATAATATCAATGCATTGGTGCGATTTAATGGTATATTTGAGTCCAGTGATTTGAAAATATATAAACAGAGTAATCTGGATCAATTCTGCACTAACGCAGGTTGTGATAGGCGATGTCAACACGAACCAAATTTTCTACGGGAGAGGAAGAGAAGGTAAGATTTGATTTTTGGGAGATAGGATGTGTTAAAGATTTTTTCTTGATCACTATATACCTTCTGATACTCAAATGTTAACTGAATCAGGTACAATCAGTTTTCGTGGGTATATATAGACAAGCAAATGGAGATAAGGGCTTTCACTGAATACCGTTATATTTAGGCGGCATATCGACTTATAGATTAATGGAGTGTATTTTAAGTGGAATCCTTGGCTATTTAGAATATATCAATTGAACTAATAAATAAAAAAAATATACAGCACATCTAAAAAATAATGGAACTCTTTAAAGAAATGTGGAAAAAACTGTTTACACCGTGTGCGTGTGACATGCATTCAAAAGTTATATCTCTACTTGCAGTATAATTTAAGTGACAAAAATATTGCTTCCAACAAGGTCTGCTCCTTTACTTTAAAAAATTATAAATCCTGAATTTTTTCTTATTTACATAATATTGGTTGTGAGTGGGGATACAATTGTCATCGTTACTCGAATCACTTTTTTAAATTAATTTCTGAAAAATAAAAATAGGAAATATTCAAAGTGATAGTTAAGAATCAATCAAAAAAGCTGTTAACATTTTGGCAGGAAGGAAAACATAAAGTACTATAAAATTCTAAACTTTCCCTCAGGAGGAAAAATTGTGCTGCCATAAGGAAGAATTTCTGTCGGCATCAGGAAAAGTCTTCTTAAATTCACTACTCTACCAATTCTTTATGATTACTTTTAGTAAACAAACATACCTATTTTATTATACTTAGTAATCGTAAAATGGGTTATGAACAAACAGTTCACATTAAATTTTTTGTTAAACTATAAGTAAGGCTTTTATGGGGGACATTAATCTAAAGAGTTGGACTGATTTGGCTGCCTATCGTCTCGGACTAATTTTTCTATAGAAATTAAAGACACACATTTTTATGTGAGATCTTTACCCTTAAGAAAACTGCAAACATACAAAAATTGGCATGAAAGTGTTGGTCCTTTAAAAATATTTTGAGTATTGCTGCAAATCTTTTCTAAATCGAGAGAATAGGATGCAGACCGTATATTTATTGTGCGATTTCATTCACCAATACGCATGTGTCACTAATCTTGATTTTGTATTTTCATTTGAATTAATTTTCCATCTCTTCTGAAGCTTTTCGTTCGTTTGAGAAATTTTAAAACTGCCTACAAGTGATCCCATTTTGTGTGTTCAAAAATCAAAATATTATGTGTAAATAAAAAAACACAACAGTTGGAATTAAAATCAATTGAGTTTCTTAGCTACAAGCATATATATACAGAATTATAACCTCTCCCAAAAACAGATACACCAACTGACGATAGTTGTTTTCTTTCAACTCCTTTAAATTCTCAATCGGACATGGGGCTAGAGATGAAGAAATTCGCCTGTTTCTTGACAAGTGCGGTAATTAGATCTACAACTTTAGGCGGATTCTGTTTCTAAAATTTGGCTTGCACAATGTTTAGATTCTTGAATACTGCATACTTATATGAGTATTGAATAAAAGAAAATATATATACATACTTACAAATCAAATAAATTCACTGAACTCTATAATGCTTCATATGAGTTCAAAATTATAAATTGATACCAACATTTACCTTCCTAAGGCGCAGTGGAATAACAACGCACGCAATATTCAAATTCGGATGCAAATAAATATCCAACACAGATCAAAACAAACAATTTAATGTGACCAACAAATGGCGGGGGTTATGGCACTCAGACGACATACAATTCAAGCGTGAACATCAAACATTCGAAAATCAAATATAATAGCATAGCACAGCGGAGTATATATAAGTTTTGACTTCTGTGGTAGATTTTTGCATATCAGACGGAACCCCCGCGGAATATATGCAGCTCCAATTGGCCAATATAAATCATCTGCAGTTATGGCAGTACCAGTTGGATACCATCGTTGATGTCCCCTTCAATTCATTTTGTTGAATTATCTAAGATCACGCTATCCATATACAAACTAACTATCAGCGGGTCATTTATAGCCTGCTATGATCTGTTTCGGGGACACATTCATCTGGAATTTGTGTTGACACCACGAATCCCCAAACCGATCATGTTCAACTTTTATCTTCGGACTAGCTCCTACCGTGACCGTTAATGTCTTGCAATTTTCAAATTCAATAGAAACCTGCAGTGCATTCCTGAAAGTCATAATTCCATCCACCTATAATACATAGAGGACGCTTGAAGAAAAAAATCTGGGTACTTGTTTTTTTTTTTTACCAAGGTCCTTGACTTCGAGCTCTGACGGGGGACTCTGATTATTAATGACCAAAATTTAGGTATACAGAAGGTACAATCGTAGGGTCATAATATCATAAAATTTTGTAGCTTTGAAAAGTCCTTCTACTCCCTGATGCTATTCATCACTGTCCCTTTTCGCTTCTTCTGATTTTATGTGTTTATGACCTTGCGTTTATGTTTAAGTTCTTTAATTTTAACGATAATTACACCCTCGTAATTCCTAAGGACAACAAACAAATTCGGCTGCAATTTTCTACGGTCGCGTGCATCTCACATTTTTTTGAAGGTTGGATACAAACAGAATTCAAGAGATTTTGTAAATGGATTTTACAACAATTTTTATTTGAGAAACTCAGTTTTTTTTTTGCATATAACCTTGATTTATTAAAAGCAATTGTCCAAACGGAACGAACAATATATAAAAAAAAAAATTCAAATTCAAAGATCTTTTCCTAAAGATAAAAAAGAAATTCTTCTTGTATTTTTCATCCTAATTCCTAATTTATATCATAGTAGTTATACCGCATACAAATAATGGAATGGATTGGCATAGTATCTTCCTATTAAAATTATATGTGTCATGCTTGTCCATATGTATTTTTGGCTTGATGAAAATTCAAAAATTGAATATCTATGTTAGAAAAGGTTAAGATTCAGACAAGCATCTCTTAGGCCGGCCACACACACTCAGTTAAAACTGCACAACCTGAATACGTTTCAGATAGCACGAACTGAGCATGTGTACCCGGCTTTATTTAATCCCTCGAGTAAAATATAAAAAAAATTCTTCCTGGGACTCTGTTCTGTGCGAAAGATTTCAATGTAAGACCACAATTTTTAGCAGGTAGTAAAGTTCTATAAGTGCCTTATATACTAGTAATTTGACAGATTCCTTGTGAGAACGGTGTACAGAGTAACAAGGTATGCCTACTAGTTATTTTGACACTTGAGCTGTGATGTCATGCTATCACAAGATATATGAAAAATTTCAACAACATTAAAAAAATAAATTATTTGATAACAGTTTTGAAAAAATTAAACGGATAATATCATGGTAAATAAAAATTACAATGTATAAGAAAATTATTATAATTACCTGAGAGCATAATAAAGAAAAGTAATACCGTGCATTGTACATAGTGTTAATAATTTGTTCTTGACTGTTGAAATTAATATTAATATAAAATAAAAAATTAATTAATATAAAAGTACTGTACTACAATAATATATAAATATTTTGTTTACTGGGAATTAAACCTTTTCATCTAAACTATTATTTCTATAATAGAAATACCGTTGTGGTCTTCAGCATAATCTTGAAGGCATAATATTTACTTTTATCTTTATATTTCTATTAATTATGCTCTAAGGCTTACTTAGCACAAGTTTTTGAAGCATAAAGCACGAGAATATTAGGAAAGGAATTAGGGAATGTGAGGAGAGTGGCGAAGTTGCTGATGTATGTCACTCTTAAACTTTCGCAGTTTGTATATATGCCGGAGGAAACACAGAAGATGATAGACTGTTCCATATTCGCACAGTTTGGGATAAAAAACCTTCACGGAATTTTACTGTACGGCCGAAAGTAATTTGAACGCTGAAAGGATATGCGCGATTTGCAGCGCGAGTATTGCATCTGATATTTCGGCGGTGCTCGCGCGAGTCGATATTATAAGCTATTACCACATGTCCAATGAGCTTGAAGGCTCTTTTCTGCACAATATCTAATGAAGCTAAAGCTGTGCGACCAGCCACGGACCATATATGGAAATTGTATTCAATTCTAGGTCTGATGTAGGACTTATAATAGAGGAGCGTTCGAATTCATGGGCTGAAATATTTCTTACACCTTTTCAGAAATCCAAGAAGCTTTGATGCTTCTTTGGCAACAGAGAAGATGTGGTCTGTCCAGCTTAACTTACTGGAAATATTGATGCCAAGAATGCTTAGTGAGAGTGAATGGGAAATTAACGCTCCATCAAAAGAAACGGGAGTGGTTAAGTGTTGATATTGCTTGAAAGAAAAACGGCAGCTTTGGGTCTTAGATGCATTGAACTCGACGCAGTATGCTTTGCCCCAAGCAAGCATATTATCAAGGTCGTTATTTAATGATCTAATCATACAATCTCGATTGACAGATGTGGGATTTCCTCTGGAGTCCACAATAGTGTCAAAAAAGTAAGCGAAATCTCAATAGTATTGTCATCGGCAAAACTGTCGATGGGATTGAAACTAAAGGAAATCAGATCACTAATGAAAATCAAGAAAAGAGGTGGAGAGATAACTGAGCCGTGTGGCATACCGGCATATAGTGTGAGGCTCTGATGAAACGCTATCTAGTACAACCCATTTTAGATGACAGGATAAAAAATTTTAAATCCAAGCTTGGCTACTGCTACTCCTCGTGCGAGTGTCTCAGCTGTTGTGGCCTTAGATAACGCTGGGAGTCAATGCTCCGATAACACCATGCTAAGACCTGCATCTGTTTCTGCGGTATTAAATGATACTTCATCTGTGTCGTCTCTAAGTAATGGTATTGTTGTCCCGTTGAGAACAGTACAAAACCTTCGAGTATTTTCGTCACACGTTTCTCTCAAGAAACGTTGTGTAAAGACATATTAAAGTGTCTGAAATCTAAAAATATCGCAGCAGATGGTATTTCTTGTCGTAAAACTAGTAAAAGCTCTAAACCGGTTGCATCGTTCGTTTTAACTGTCTCAGAAGATATGTGGGACAAGTTATTGGATCTCACATTTTGGCCCTCTGGGACGTTTGCTAAATATTTATACCATCCGGGCGCCAATTTAGAATGCATCTAAAATAAGCAACGATATTCAAAAAACTCAAATCGCTCATCCTTTACTATCCAAATATAAGCGGGATTCGTACAAAAACTGCGCAAATCTTCAAAACCTCTGCAGTGACTTGTTTCGATTAGTTGTTTTTACTGAAACTTGGCTGTATGATGGCTTTTGCGATACTGAAATTTTTGACAATTCCAATCAAATTATTAGAAGAGATAGATTTGCTGATCTACAGGTGGCGGCGTACTCATCGCCTGTAAAAACCAGTTTAATTGCAGCCAGGTTGAGCTTCCCGGTTTCTCCAACACTCTTCGACATTGAACTTATTCTCTTAAGTTATCTTTTTAAAATCTGACTTATACATTATTTGTTGCTATATTCCTCCAGACTTCATAAATATTGTTATTGACAAAGGTCAGAATATTTACGACCTACTCATTTCAACATCTAACTTTATCTATGGTAAGTTGGATCCTCTTGAAGAATTACTACTTATTGGTGATTTTAACTTACTCAATATACAATGGGTGCTAAATGAAGTTGACGATGACTATCTTTCACTTAATAACTTGACAACAAGGGAATCACTTTTCCTTGACACTATTTCATCTCTTGGTCTCAGCGGGTGACGCGGGTAACTTATTAGTTGAACCTAGCCCAGTTAACATATCAAATCTTGACAAATATCACCCCCCTCTAGTAATTACATATTGCTATGAAATGGAAAACTTAACAAATTGTGACAAAACACAATACTTTTTCAATTTTATAAAGGCTAACTTCTAGGAACCTTCCAGTAGACTTACATCTATTGACTTCAACACATTACTGTCTAGCAATAGTGTTGACGAAGACATTTCTAAGTTTTATATAATTCCTTTCGATTTATTTTCCTCTCACATTCCCCGTGAGCGTCAGCTCTCTAGAAAAATAAATTGTGGAAAAGTTATATGAGGGATAAAGACATTATAAGTTACAACAATTTCCTCACATCATATAATGAGTTCAAGGAACTTTCCTCTACACTCTATGATGAGTATATGCAAAGCATGCGTACGAAGTTATTTAGTGACCCACGTATCTTTGCGATATGTTTGCTTTTTTTTGACAATCTCTTTACCTCGTCAAATTTTCAACCTCAAAATAGCAGCATCAGTCATATGAATGACTCTCATAACGTTTCATTCACTATTCCTTCAATTTTATAAGATCATATTAATGGGCTTCCAAATGACTTCACAATTGGTCCTGATGGGATCCCTTCAGCCATTTCTAAGTCATGCTGCCTTGCCCTGGCAGCTCCGCTGAGAATTATTTTCCAAAAATCGATCGATAGTTGTTGTTTCTGCAGCTATGGAAAAACTCTTTTATCATACCTATCCACGAAAAAGGTAGTAAAATGAAATTTCTAACTATAGGCCTATTGGAAAATTATCTTTCATGCTAAAATTATTCAAATCTATCATTTACTGTCAACTTACAACTTCCTGTAAAAATTTGCTCTCTTCAAACCAACAGGGCAGGTCTACAACCACTAACTTATTGGAATTATCTCCATCTCTAGAGTCTTAAAGGTTTTGTCTGGGGTACCTCAAGGTCTTGATTTACTCAATATCGACAGATGTGACATTATGACTTTTCATAGGAGTCAGACACCAATCACTTATGATTATGAGTTCTCGGATTCCTCGATTCGCCGTGTGGGCTCTGTCTGTGACTTGGGTGTCAAATGAGACCAAAGATTGAATTTTATCTCTCACATAAACTACATGGCATCAATGTGTAGTTCTATGCTGGGCTTTATAAAACGTTGGTCCCGAGAGTTCTCGAATCCTACACTAACATTGCGTTTTTATATTTGCTTTGTGAGACCATTTCCTGAATACACTAGCCAGGTTTAGTCTCAATTTTACATCGACCATATCGAGTTCAGCGAAACTTCTTACGATTTGCTCTCAGGCACCTCACCTGGCATGATTCATTAATTCTTCCACCCTATGAGGGTCGCGGTTTTAAATATCCATTCGCTTGAGAAATGTCGCATGGTTGCCAATGTAACTTTTGTGCATCAACTCTTAAACGCAAATATTGGTTCCCCGTTATTACTTAACAAAATCTATTTCCGTGATAGTAGGCACAATTTGAGAAGACTACCCCTGTTGCATGTTAATTCCTCAAGGTCTAACTTTAACATGTATGAGCCTATTAACCGTATATGTATTACTGTTAATAATATGGCTGAATATTTTGATGTTAACGTTTTTAAGTATGTTTAAAAAAAAACGTATTTAATATATTTTTGTTTATTTCATTTTCTTTTTTTAATATTTTTGTTCTATGTCGCATTGCATGTAATTTCTTCCGGTGTTTGGTGTATGATTAGTTTAACATACTAATACTAACACCAACTAAGTAATGAAATGCATGTATTTTTGAACGTTTATTTATTAAACGTGTCACTACAGCGAGCTTGTGTTAAGCTGATAGTCATTAAAAGGGCTCGATGCCAGACTCTATCAAAGGTTTTTGAAATATATAGGGAAACGATTCTGGACTCACCAGAAAGAGTCTGTAAGAAGAAGTTCGTAAGAAGAAGTCAGAAAGTCTCCAGATGAGCGTCCCACCCGGAAGCCATATTGGCGATCGTTGTTGAGTTGACTGGTTTCTAGATACTTCATTAATTTGGAGTTAATTACAACAGATTCAAAAACTTTGAAAAATCAAAGTGATTGCAATTGGTCGAAAATTTGAGGGATCGCTACCTTCCTAGTTTTCAAGCAGTTGGAAATATTCTTGTCGAATAAGACAAGTAGAATAGTTTGCGCAGAGGCTTAGCCAAGGATGAGGCGCAGCTTTTAATTAACAGGGCCGAGAAACCAAGCTAAGGTATAATCACACAGGTATGTATTTCCTTTTATATGATTGATTGTATGATTGATTATTTACTTCTGCTGTCTGGTATAAAACTTTTTTTTGAGTCCCTCGAAGGACATTGGGCAGATCAAGAAAACCATGACAAATGCTATAATTGAAGCTATACTTATAGGTTAGCTCCAACCATTGGTAGGCTGCATTTTTTCCTACCTAGCCCCCTTTCGCATTTTGTAATGCTTCCCATTATCCATCTATCTTCTATAATCCTTATCCTCTCTGCCAACAACAACTGGAAGGAACTAATTGGAAGACAGAGTTAGACGGCTTATAATATCACAGAAAAGATTTTATCATAAACAAATATTTTAATTTTTCATGTCTACTGGAAAAATGTATGTAGAACATAAATTTCGTATGCTTATTTTCACTAACCGACAAGCAATTAAAAAAAAAAAAAAAACAGAATCGTAGCATTTTTGTCATTTATTATGAATCTCATCTAATTCTCTTCCCTGGTATAGCATTTTTCCGGCTGAGCAATATATTTTTCAACAAATGACATTCAGAGAAAATATTTGCTTTTAATCAAATTTAATTATCGCCTGAATGAAACTTTTGCCTCGCCAATCCAATAGTGTTAGCAAACAAGAAATACCCCCCCGAACAGGATACTTTTCTCAAAGCCAATGCCATAAAAACTGTTTGAACAGTGTTACGTCCTTAATGGGGCAAATCTTGGATGACATAAGATTTTATGAACAGCCAGTCGCCGATTTATTTGTAGCTTCCCCTGTATTTTGTTATTGTTTTCTGCCGGGTAATTTCCAAAATCCAAAGGTTATGGAAACGTTCAAATTAAATCTATCAGGAAGGCATACATACTATATATGTACGTAACAACCAGAGATTCGCATCATTATAGATAATAGGGAATCACTGGCTGGCAAATTAAAGCGGAAGTTATTTAAGAAAAAATAATAAAATAAAGACATAAGAGCAAGGGAAGTAACTGAATTTTTCTTAGGTGTCTATAGAAAATATTCAATTCAATTCAATCTTAAACTCCTCTTGAAATTCGGTGATTGATAGAAGTAAAGTGGACAAATCAGCCCCTGGTGATTGATTAGCTATTTTTGATTATAATTAAAAACTGATAAGGAATTGAATTGAATGTTTCAGGACTCCAAGTGCACGATTTGTTATTTATTTTAGAATGTAGGTATGTAAGACACATATTGGCCTTTTCAAATATGCTTTCCATGGTAGCATTTGGATGATGTGGATGAGTGATAAGTGGTGGCTTTTGATAGATACAGCTCCTGGCTTTTCTAGTGATTACACAATTTCATATCGAAATTGTATAACACTTGATTAATTTTGGTTTGAAATTGATTTGATAAGCTCACAAAAGAAATGAAAAGCTCTCGTTCTGGCTTCTGTTTACTTAATTGTTTCAATAAAAGTGATTTGAAGTGATTTATTTACGAGAATTGATTATATTTGTCACGTAGTATTTTCGCTATAGATCGACGACGTGCATATAATATGTATTGTACTTATAATAGATAAAAGGGAAATTTTGAAAGAGATTTAAATGCTAAATTTACTTTTGTTTTTATTACTTTTATTATTTGTACACTTATACAATAAGTTTTATAAACTGATAGGAATCAACACGCTGAAGACAGTAATATTCTGTTTTATTCGGATTCATACTTACGATCTATGTACTAGTCGGTAGCTGCTATCTTCGATCTCTCTAGTCTAGAAGGATTCAAAGTCTATACTTTGTTGGGTGTTAATGTAAGGCGTATTTAGGAGGTTATTAGAGGTTTTGAGCTCAGGGAGTAATTGGTATAATACTGGATTTTGATTAAATGGGGTAAGTATACTATTCTCGGGATATGAGAAAGCAATTCAGCTATTCTTTTCTTTGAAACTCTTCCGCTTGTACAGTTTTCCCCCCTTAAATTTTAAACTTTTGTGTTAATTTGAAAAATAGTTCACTTATTCATCTCGAATTTGTTGTCAGACTGAATTTGATCACTGATCCCATTTTTCTTACTTGGCCACAAATGATATTTTTGCGCCTTTGGAAACAATAAACCCAGCTCAGCACTACAACGGAAATCCTTTCCGAGGTGACTACTGATTTCATTGACGCATTTGAGCTTCTTCGATTTAAACCATTTTACTTTTTATAGCCTGACATTCGAGACTGTTTTGAATAATTTCGTAAGTTTTGCAAATTTAGTGTGAAACGCTATGATTCCTGACTAGGTATAAATTTGCAGTGCGACTTTCAGTAAAAACGTTCTGGCCTTCTACCCGAATATTTATGAATTGAAAGAGTATACATATGTAGTCGGACCTTGTAAAATATAGTCCAATATGAAATTAACAACTAAAAGTCTCGAAAAATTAGTCTTCAACATCCAAGTCCAAAAAGTAAAAATCCAAAACTGAAAAGTTCGCTAATTTCCGAAAATATGAAATGATGATTTTCGAATATCACAAGATTTATAATGTCCAATGATTTGTTTGAAATTACGTCGTTGTATAAACGAGATCATTAATTACATTATAATTAAAATTTTTGTAAATAAGTAATTTAAGGTTATTAGCATACATGTAGAATGGCGAATATTGGTACAACAAAAAATAAATGCGATGCAATCATAGACCCTTGTATCAAACCACTCATTGAAGTTGTAAGTACTCTGAGAAAACCATCCGATTTAGACAATCTTTAGAAAAATCAAGCAAGATTAAAAAACTTTTGAATTGTGTGAACCTCCATCCCAACTAATCTCTTCAGTCACTTTTAACAAATCCTGACACCTTGCAACTATAATTTGGATGCTGTTTACCTTTTATTTATTTTGTTTTGTTTTTTATTACCAAATTTGTACATACATTTTTAGCTACCTTTTTATATTACTAGATTTCAGCTTCAGACAAGTCACTTTTTTCTAGCCTATAAACTGATATCAGACGTTGAGAGAGTCTGAGATTTGATTTGGTCATCATGGATTTGAACTTAAAGCTAAAGAGATAAGAACAATCATAACTATGCACGTGTGGTTATACTAAGAAAAGACTAAAAGTTAAAATAATATACCTATGCTTAATATATTTTACTGAAACGACAGCTTCAGTAAGAAGTAATTCACCAGTGATTTTTAACACCTTACGCAACGTTGGCATAATGAATACCCGCCGCAACATGAAGATGTGACAGGTATGATAGTATTAGTAGTTATAAGCCTGCTGCAATGTGTCTTGCAATTAATCAAAGCAGCCGGTGGAATCTATGCAATGAGCGTATTCATTAAGATAACATTTCGACAATTACGGTATTACCTACATACTTTTACTGTATCTTTGCAGGTTTCACAACATCTTCAACTTGCTATATATACATACATGCATAAGTGGGGTCTGTTTTTCTACATTGTCACTGTATAAAAAGAAAACCTTTTCAACTTGGGTAATAAATGATAGGGGCAGCATTAATTTAAATTCAAATTTGTCTGCCCCAGCATCCCTGATGAACACCATGTCACAGCCTATATGATTGTCTGACGTTAAGTGCTGGAATTTGAATATTTTTGCTGACGAAGTTTTGTTTCTCAACTCCCGAAGAGGCATAAAGTCAAGAATTTTTCTGTGTTTTTATCTAAACGATAATTAGTTCGCTATCGAGAGTCGAAATGTTTGTTTTTATACAGAAGAACACTTACTCTCGTACATAGTATCACTAAGAATATTTCGGCAGTTATAGTAAGTGGTCTATGGGAACAAATTTTTTAATTGATGCCGAACGACGTGTATTCTGAAGGAGCAGCATCATTAATATATAAGGTTCAGATATGTGGGAGATCTGTTTTTGGCACTTTATGTCAAACTTCTTGAGAGATCTTAAGCTTATCAGTGAGAATTAGTAAAATTATTGGTGCTGAATGTTGATAGGGGATAAGTAGGTACCTACAATTTGATTTTATTCGAATTGGTAGTTTGTTTGAGGTAAACATCAGGATTGTGGGAAAATTTTGGTTTTTGTATTTCTTCAACGAAAATTATTAATATTTTCGTATATTTGTAGATTTTGGTCTATTTTAGGAATTACTATAGATGATGATGGTGCTAATATAATTAATGCATTCGTTCAAGAAAATTTCAGTAGATAAAGAAAGTCAATCAACGATAAAGTGATAAGGATAACAGCCATACTTATTACTACATATCCGAGATCAGTGGAGTAGACTTGATATTGGTGTAGTTTATTTTTATTTTTTTGAGATACTATTGGATAGAATCCGTTGTATGCAATACAATGAAATGACCCTGTGGTATGTTCCTGGAAAGCAATATAAATGAAAGGGCGCACTATCTTGGTATTGTTGGTTCATGTCGCCTGCTAAGGCTGAAACTACTCGTTCGATTATCCAACTACTGTGAATTATATTCATAGGAAGTATCAGCAGCGGAATTTGAACGCTTATAGGTGTACTGAATATATAAAGAGATAATCCACAACCATGGCTACGCATTTACGACTGGACAGAAAGGAACACAACTCTGTGTAAGTAAACTTGTCTTTTAAACTTTTACTCATCTGATTACATAATGTTTCTACCGGGTTTAATTTTTAATAGATGATCTGAAATACATATGTCAAAATGGAAGATGGCTTAAGCCGATAACCATGCATTTTTAAATATTATAATCACAAATAATGAATGATAGATAAGAAGAAAAAGATCATACATGAAAATACAAAAACAAAACAAAAATCGTAATGCCCAACACATTTGGCTTCTCTGGCGCTATGAGTGTGGTCAAAATTCTTCTCAAATTTCAACTGAATTCTTAAACCCTTAAAACTCTCTATTAAAATTTCACACCAACTTAGTCCTCCCCTTCATAACCGATAAAATTAGTGTCATTTTACACTTTTAATCTTTCGTCGTACACAAAAATAAATATACCACTTGACAAAAATATTCTTTACGTGAAAGTGAAAATCCGGCATATATCTTAAATATGAGGTCAGTCATGGAGAATATGTCGAAGGAGAGAAAAATCTTTAGGTTCACCTTTGAATATATACAATGTGCTGCTTGCTGTTGTTCTTTATAGAACTCTATTTCGTCTAGATATATGCGCCAATTTGTCTCTCACGTTACTCGCCTTCGAATGGATAAACAAATTTGAGACCCAAGAAATGACCAAAAGATAAATTTTCATCCCTTGAATAATTTATTGATGGTAGGACATATAACATAGATCTGGTTGGGCTGACCTGACCACTTGTTTGAATCTCCAATTTCTTTGAGCCGAAGCAGTAATATATACTATGTAAGTAAGCCAACATTCTGCACCGTGTGTATTAACTTGGCTGATTATCACAAGTATGACACTTGCTTAAGTGGCGCTGTGGGATTATAGAATGCCTAAGTTATGGGCAATTTAATTTACAGACTTTATGTTGAGATGTCCAGTTTTTGTAATAGAATCCATTTGGTCTGTAGCCAGTAAATCATCGGTTTTATGGGTGCGCCGATATGTCTATGAGAGAATTTGGAAATGTAGAGCAGATACAATTAGATAAGATACTTCTGGAGTGGAATCATATTTCGGCTGGGGTTTTTAAGTCTTAGGGTAATATTCTTTGTTAATATATACATATTTTATTTAATGTAAGACATAATCTAGATAAAAAGCACATATTTAGTAAAGAAACAAATTTGGAATAAAATTTCAGATATTTTATTAAACTTTTCAAAAATTGTTTCAGATATTTTGAATACATCATGAAACTGCATACAGGTACATACATCTTTAAGCGATACTGGCTTTTCGTTATATGTACGAAAAATAGGTGATATTTACTAAACCATGCTAGAACAGACAGCACAGATTACCCACCCGTACTGCTGGTTAGTTAATTAAAGAGAAAGAGAGAGAGAGAGAGAGAGAGAAGCAAAGAGGTGCTCTCCCATATATTTCAGCACTCAACAGACTTTGAAACTCACCATGGTTCAACCGTAGTTTACCGAACGCTATCAGCTAGGTATAGGCTAATAAGGGGTATTCATACAAGCCATATCATTAACCTCTTGACAGACCTCGCAGGGCAGGTAGAATCAGTGCCCATGCCAATAGTGACACTACCAACATACTTCTTTAGAGTACAGTGGCTAGTGAAAAAACTAGCTAGGAGTCAAACATCCATCCCACTTTATCTCAGCAGCTCTCACTGACAGTTGGACAAACTAGCTTGCACAAAGAGTTTTTTCAACTTAATTCTCGAGCTGCAGACTTAGCAGCAAACTGAGTCAATTTCGTATTGACTTATTTCGCTATGAATTTTCATAGCAAAACTCTATGAAATGCTAGTCCCGCATAGGGCTAAGTCTTGCTAGGCATTCAAGTAAATATGTAGTATTTCGCCTCATATAATTCACACTTCAAATTTATTTTAAGTCTATATATGAGGTCAGCTTGGCTGTTTGCTTTGGCGTATACGGTAGGCAGGAACCAAGCCGTACTGACGATTATACGCTTCCTGCTTATATGAAACGCCCTCTTTTTGCAATGAAATTTCTTTTTTTAAAGATTTTTCGTTTGCACAAAGAGTTTTTCAACTTAATTCTCAAGCTGCAGACTTAGCAGCAAACTGAGTCAATTTCATATTGACTTATTTCGCTATGAATTTTCATAGCAAAACTCTAAATAGGTATTTCATATATAAAAAAAAATTGTTTCCTCTGTAAATAAATTTCTCAACTCATCCTTAAATAATTGATAATAATAAATTAATTGTGTCTAATAGCTAATGAACTACAAAACCTTGATACGATCATTATACCATGTTATATGATCACCTTCACCTATCAAATGGGCAGCCACTATTTATCTCAAGTTTAACAAAACCAACACAACAAAAGAAGTAGACTGGCCACCCAAAAGGATAGCATCAGTCACTTGTGGAGCTAGCAGTCAATTAGCGCTACAAATTGGACATCTCCAGACTCAACCTACCTGGTCGTATGATCATTCATCATTCATCGAAATTCGACATAATCACCCATTCGAGCGTTTATATGCTCGCTAATAGCTAGGTGTTCCTATTAATTAATCAAAATTAACCGAAACCATTCACTGTACTTCATAATTCATTCATCTGGAGATGAATTGCTACAGGCTTTTAGCACACCGACGACCGTCGACGCCGACAAATATTGTGTGTTAGCGTTTGCCGTAGGATAGGAATTTTTCTATATAGCACAACCTCTAAGACCTTCGAAACGAAGAAGACAACACAAATCGGGCTGTGGTACCTTCTTTCTTTACTCGCCATTCAATGAGGCGGTTCTCAACAATGAAATTACAAAATCAGTACAAGTTAAGTGATCATAAACATCTATAAAAGGAACTCGCTATATTCATGTTATGGAGTCTATAACTAAAGGGAGACGTGCCATCTTATTCCAAGCATCCATCAATCACCTATTGACGGTGCCCAGGTGATGTTTCTTCTGTGTCAGGTTGATTATGCCTCTTCGGTGCACTCAAATAAGAGAAGAAGACACTGTCTACTCCCACAACCTGTCGGTGATGTTTTCATGTCTCTTGCTGTTCAGTTCAGGTATATTAACATAAAAATCGTAATGAATCGTGTCTTCCAGGTGAAATAGAAATCACTAATATATTATGGGTACCTTCTACATAATATATATATATGTAACCAGATTTTATTTTATTTTTTTTTACTGAAAGCACACTTGTAACCTCTATGAAATCATGTTCGCAAACGTATACATATAAATACCTCCAAAAATTTCGTGAAAGGGGTATGAGCTATCTTTTCATAGGTCAAATGTTAAAAAGGAGCGGAGAGAAGGTACAAATTTAATAATTCCTCCATGAATACACTTAACCTTATGACTCAGTGACTTTTGTTAATTTGATTAAATTAACGAGGATGACATTATGTTGCGCGGCGAAGAATATTTAGGGGTGGATAGTACAAGCCTCCGAAAGATGTTTTATAAATTAACCGTGCGTGATATTCAATTTTGATGACTGGTGTAGCTATTATAAAATTAGAAATTATTACCTTTTATTATTTTGTTATACCTTGACAAATCCTCTAGTAAACTATAAAAGTGATCAAACGGTGAGTTTTAAGTATTTTCATTATTGAAAATTAACGCTTAACATTTCAAACGAATAAAGGAAATAAATCAATTTTGAATACCTAGGCTACATCAAGCGAGCACTTGCAAACAATTTACCTATTTTTATTTATGAATTGAACCCACGCTTGTTAGAATCGGTTAAAGAGGGAAAATAGAAAAATTTTAAGAACTTTTATTTTTAACGAATCTAAATCAAATCATAAATATCAAGAGGAAAAAACAACCGCTTCGTCCGGAGTTTCAAGCCGTTAGTAGTTGCTAAGAGCAGTCGCCTGGAAAGCGGAAGGTCCCGGATTCAAACCCCAGACGAGCCGGTTGTTTTTATCTCTTGTATTTATGATTTAATTTAGAATTGTCAAAAATAAAAGTTCTTAAAATTCTTCTATTCTCCAATTTATCAATTGTTGACTTCCAAATAAATAAAGCCTATCAATCGTATATAATCTAAAATATTTGTGTAGTATTACCTATATAATATTTTTACTATACAATTGTATTAAAATTACAATTTGTAAGCGAAAATAGAAATTATGTAAGAAAAAATAGTGTTCACTAAATGTTACTTGAAATTATTTGAATTTATCAGGAAAAAGTCACTATGAGAGATAAAACAAAGCAGATTTTTCTAATTTAAGATGAAAATGTTACGAGATTGGTCGTGTTAGTTTTGTCATGATGAAAAAAAAAGATCCCAGAAACGGTTTATGACGAAAATACAAGACGTCTCAAAAACTGAATTCAATTAATACCACAGGCACTATATACTCAAAAGCACTGTAATAAAAAATTTCCCGAAGGAAGAAGTTTTTTATAGTGAACTACCTTCATAGATGGTCATCTATGCTACCATTCATGCTTCAGAGTACAATGAAGATGGGTAGCCAACAGGGTTACGCTTTGCTTTGAGTTCACAAATGCTCAGAATTGCTTGGGCTTGTTACGTCAAGTAATATAAATAATAATAATAATTCTTCATTTGGTTAGGTACAAAAATACATTTACTATCTGAAATTGTACAAAGTGCAGTGGTTAAATACAATTCAATGTCTCTGCAAAATACAACTACGAACTAAGCAATTCAAAGTAGAAAAAATAAAAAAAATATGCATATACAAGGTGTTCCGTAAGTCGACGTCAAGCCGGAATCGGGTGATAGACTAAAAAATCATAACAGTTACCAAAAAAATATAAAAAAATCTAAGTCATGTATTTTTCAAATTATAGACATTTCTTTTGTTTTCGAGAAAATGTACATCCTGTGATGGTTTTTTAGCTTCTGTTGTTACAAATCTTTACTTTTTTTCAATTTTATTTTTCTAATGTAATCCCGAATAGCGCTTATGTAACTTGTTGCTTTAAATTCTAAGCCAACTGTTCCAGCTTGGAAGAAAATGTCACATTTTTGCGAACCAAGAATAGAAAATTAATATTTCACCCAACTTTAACTGACTGTAATGAAAAAAAATGTACTACGCCAGTTTGGCAAGTAACTTTAAAAGTTGGCGCATTTAATAAGGATACTAAAATGGTAAAACACTTGCTACAATATTTCTTAGATTACGGAAAACGAAAATTTCTTCAAGAAACCCAGTTTCGAAAAATTTCTTTTCGCCTACTAAAAATGATTCTAGTGTACCCACAGCTTGCCGTTTGAGTGAGACGGAGAGTCATTACACGAAGTGTAAGTGAGGCAAATAGTGACGCTTTCAAATTAGAGATGCTAAGTTTTTGTTAAATTTACGACAAATTTTCCTTAAGTTTAAAAATAAACATCAATTATTTGGATGCTAAGATTTATTATTTACAAAAGATGTTCAAACTGCCTTCCTTCAGCTGCAATACAAGTTCGACATCTTCTTAAAAAGGTTCGGGTACTCAGACGGGCAAATCTTCCATTGTGGAAAAATTCAACTGCTTCCGTAATTCTGGAGCTCATGTGTTTGTGAAATTCGGTGAGCTATACTATTAGGCACTCCTGTGCTTTCCTGGATTGCTCGTACCGAAGTACTTGGGTCTTCTTCAACTGCTTGAAGTACTACGCCCTCGTAAGGTAAGGAACTCTTCCTTCACCATGTACTTGGTTTGGAAGGCGGCCCTCTGTGGAGAGTAGACGATGCACATTTGTAAAAACTCAATGATTTGACGAGCTAGCGCCACTATCTTGCTCACTCACATTTCAAGCAATGACTCTCCGTCTCACTCAAACTAGAGTATTAAAGTTACGGTCTTACGGCAAGCTTTGGGTGCACTAGAATCATTTTTAGTAGGTGAAAAGAAATTTTTCAAAACTGGGTTTCTTGAAGAAAAGATTTTCTTTTCCGTAATCTAAGAAATATTGTAGCAAGTGTTATACCATTTTAGAATCCTCATTAAATGCGTAAACTTTTAAAGTTACTTGCCGAACTGGCATAGTACATTTTTTTTCATTACAGTCAGTTAAAGTTGGATAAAATATTCATTTTCTATTCTTGGTTCGGAAAAATGTGACATTTTCTTCCAAGCTGAAACAGTTGGCTTAGAATTTAAAGCAACAGGTGACATAAGCACTATCGGGGTTTACATAAGAAATATAAAATTGAAAAAAGTAAAGATTTGTAGCAACAGGAGCTAAAAAACAATCACAGGGTGTACATTTTCTCAAAAACAAAAGAAATTACTATAATTTAAAAAATACATAACTTAGATTTTTTATTATATTTTTCTGGTAATTGCTATGATTTGGTCTATCACCCGATTCCGGCTTGACATTGACTTACGGGACATCCTGTATATATACTATAGATAAAAAAAACGAAATTAAGTAAACAAAAGAAAGTAGAGACTGTATGTAGACTAAAATTAAGAAACGTACAAAAGCGAGAAAAAACAAAGACCCAGTAGTATGTGCGTTACTAAAGACAAAGGGTTTCAAGTTTAATGAGCTTACAAAGGCTTCTGTTGGAAGCTATGCGCTGAATTTTGCTTGGCAGCTGACTCCACTTCTGAGCACACTGAACGAAGAAAGAACCCTCACCATATTGACTTCTACATAGAGGAATCAAAAGGTTTCGATTGCAGGGAACTGTAGCTTTTCAAATTGGTACCCTGGATGCTTAAGATAAATAAGCTTGTGCAGAAATTTCATGCTGAGAAAAGTGAAATGAATTTTTAAATTGCAACCCAAAAGAAAGCTTGCATACAATGAGATGTAGCTACTTCTAGGTAATTTGTAAATATATCTATTCATATCATTGAATGCTACGAGTATTTTTCTCCGGCAGACTAAGTCTAGACCTGGAAAGGTTATGCTGGCAAATGTAAAATGAGGAATAACAAATGTTTTGACTAACCGTTGCCGCAAACTAAGCGACAGGGTACTAGAGTTGAGCCAGAGTTGTCTCAAATAGCCATAAATCTTCCCTACTGTTCTTTTAATGTGATTGCCAGACAAGAACTTCGAATTGAGTTCAACGCCCAAATTCATGACAGAATCCTTATAAAGAAGTGTTACCCCGTTCAATAAAATGGGAGGAAACATATCTGCGTCAATGCCATTTCTGTAAATTTCTAGCCAGTTTATTTACTTGGATTATGTGCTAAATGATTCTGTAATGATCACTCATGAATGCGTTGCAGATCATCATTCAGTCGACATACACAGTCTTCTATAATACTATTGGTATGCTGAGATTAATTTGCACGTCATCCACATAGAGATGGATAGAGGCATCCAGCAATATATCGGGAAGATAATTAATACATAATATTAAAATATAAATAGAACAGTAGAGGCCCTAGTATGGATTCCTGGGGTACGCCTTATTCTCGATTAAAGAATAAATTATGGAAAAGTTATATGAGGGACAACGACATTATAAATCACAACAACTTACTCACATTATATAATAAGTTCAAGGAACTTTCCTCTACACTTAATGATAAGTATAATCGAAGCATGCGTACGAAATTATATAGTAACCCACGCATCTTTTTTAAGTTTATTAATATGAAGAAAAGAACGGACAACTACTCCAATACCATGAGACGCAAGGATGTTGCTAGTGTTGATTCGTCTGAAATTTGTAATATGTTTGCTTCTTTTTTTGACAATGCTATTGCCTCGTTCAATTATCAACCTTCAAAATAGCAACTTTAGTCATATGAACGATTCTAATAACGTTTCATTCACTATCCCTTCAATTTCAGAAGATGATATACTCGATCATATTAATGGGCTTCTAAATGACTTCACAACGGGTTTTAATGGGATCCCTCCAGCCTTCTTTAAGTCGTGCTGCCTTGCCTGGCAGCGCCGCTGAAAATAATATTTCAAAAATCGCTCTATAGTGGTTGTTTCACGCAGCTATGGAAAAACTCTTTTATCATATACCTATCCACAAGAAAGTTAGTAAAAGTGAAATTTCTAACTATAGGCCGACTGCAAAATTATCTTGTATGCCCAAATTACTTGAATCTATCATTTACTCTCAGCTGTCAGTTTCCTTTTAACAATTCACTCTCTTAAAACCAACATGGATTTATTTCGGGCAGATCTACAAACACTAACTTGTTGGAATTTGTCTCGGATACCATTCGCGGGCTTGCAAAAGGCTACCAGACGGGTTGTATTTATACAGATTTTTGTAAAGCTTTCGACAAGTTATCTTACTCCGTGATACTGTTTAAAATGGAACAATATGGATTTCCGCCCTTATTTACAAAATGGATGGAGTCTTATTTAAATAACAGAAGATACCAAACCTATTTCCGTCATTCCATCTCTATAATCTTGAAGGCTGCGTCTAGCGTACCTCAAGGGAGTCACTTGGGTCCGTTATTCTTTATTCTTTCTATTGATTGTTGTGAGGCACTGCAAAGTGTTAATTTATGCTGACGACATGTAGCTTTTCGCTCAGATTAAATCTGTTAACGATTGTGAATATGTAAAGGGTGACCTTTGCAAATATCACGATTGGTGCAAAAGCAATAATTTGGCTCTCAATATCGACAAATGTAAGGTTATTACTTTCCACAGGAATCAGCAAACAATCACCTATGATTATGTGTTCTCGGATTCCTCGATTCGCCGTGTGGGTTCTGTGTGTGACTTGGGTGCGAAATGTGACCAAAATTGAATTTTATCTCCACATAAAGTACATGGTATCAAAGATTAGTTCTATGCTGGGTTTTATAAAACGTTGGTCCTAAGAGTTCTCTGTGTTTGTACACTTGCTTTGTGAGACCACTTGTTGAATAAGCTAGCCAGGTCTGGTCCCCATTTTACGGTACACACATCGATGCATCGAGTCTGTTCAGTGGAACTTCCTGTGTCTCGATCTTAGGAACCTTCCTTTGGAATAATTTATTGATTCTTCTACCTTGTGAGGATCGCTTATAGCTTTTGAATATGCACTCGCTTGAGAAACTTCGCATGGTTGCCGATGTAACATTTGTATATCAACTCTTAAACGCGAATGTTGATTCTCTGCTGTTACTTAGTAAAATCTCTTTCCGCGATATTGGACACAATTTGAGAAGGCTATTTTTGTTGCGTATTAACTCTCCCAGGTCCAGCTTTTGCATGTACTTTTGCATTAATGTTAATATTAAGGCTGAGTATTTTGTCTTTGACAAGCTTGTTCTAAAAAACCGTCTATATTATATTTAGTTTTCTGTTTCTATTTCGCATTGCATGTCATTTCATCCGGTGTTTGGTTTATGTTTAGTTTAACATACTACTACTAACACTAACTAAGTGATGAAATGCATGTATTGTTGACCGTTTATTTATTAAACGTATCCATGCAGCGAGCTTGTGTTAAGCTGGTTCTGATAGTCATATTATGTCATATTAGTCATATTAATAGAAGACGAAGAGAATAAGAATTGACTTCATAAGTCTGTTACTAGAACGATAGTCAAAAGCATTGCTAAAATCGAGCAAGATAATTATTGTAAGGCAATCCTCATCCAGGGACTCATGTATATCAGAAGTTACCTTCAATAATGCAGTTTCAAGGCCGTGACACATTAAAACCAGAAAGCACCGACAGAAGCAGAATTTTTTCTGAACACATGCAACTGTTTGAGCACTAACAAATTGAAAGCAGAGGCAGCGGCAACAGCAGAAGCAGAACTTGAAATTTGATCAAATCTCAAAAATTCTGCTTCTACTCAGTACTGGCAATATAAAGAGAGCTAAAATTTTTATTTCGTTGTTGGCTTCCTTTCTTTTAGAAGTGCTCAAGAGATTTGATGTGAGAAAAACAAAATGTCTATGGAGGAAACTAATTAATTTTGAAATTAATTAACAACTATGTAACATCAACTTTTTAAAAATTATAACACCTGATATGTGTAATTGACAAGTCACTGTTTTCTGTTTCTTCTTTCAATGTGGTTGACAAAGCAGAAATGTTGGATCTCTGCTTCTGCTTCTGGTTTTAATGTGTCACGACCTTCACAACTATGAGAAGGACGGAGTCCTGATTGAAAAGTTGATAACATACAATTTCTATTTATATAATTCAGAATTTGCAAATACATCTGCTTTTCAAAGATGTTTCCTAGAAAGCAAAGCAGACTGTTTGGACGAAAATCTCCCATATGTAAGGCAGAAAACTTCTTTAGAATAGGATCAAAAAAAGCCTGCTTCCAGCGTGCAGGAAACTGTGAAGTTGTAAGATATGATTAAATATATGCGTAAGAGCTCGTAATATTTCCGGAGCAATTAATTTCAGGAATCTAGATGGTAACTCGTCCGATTCAATAGCATTTGACTTAATTGCATATAATGCTGATAACACTTCAACTTCATCAACGTAGCTAAAGGCAAAACCATCAAAAGAGAAGTAGAATCTGCGCTTGATGTAAAAAATTTATTGAGCTCATTTAGATCAAGATTTATCTCAGACGATTCCTGACCGAATACACCCAAGTTCGAATATTACTCCATAAGGTTTTAGTAGGCAAATTGGTATTTAATTAATCTCCGAAATATGCTGTATTTACCGATCGAATTAAAGTTCTAACTCTGTTGCGGATCTTTTTGTATCTGGAGAGCATCAAGTAGAATGATGCGATCATTAACCTCGTCAGATATAACGTGAATTAAATAGAATTCTTCAATTACAGGCGAGCGATTATTAGGTAAAAAAATGTTAGAAAAATTATGAAAAAGGTATAATAGGTGTAAGATCGAATTCCGCGATACGCTAGATGAATAACCGCAAATATAGCCGTGCCTATATTTTGAAAATTTATTGTTAAATTCTTAACGCCTTTAGCCAAGCTTTAAGTGCGCAGAATTAATTCAGCTTGAATTATTTTCAAAAACATTCAATTTTTCTAATTTCTCCCCTACGCTAAATCCTTAAAAATCAAAAACAATTTTCAAAGAAGATTGTTCAATTCTGTCTACACTCTCGTTTCTTCAAAGATAAAATTACAAAATAATTTAAAAAAAAATTAAATACTAATACAAAAATTATCCACGACACTACCAAGGGCGTTCTTTGTATTCTAACGAAATCCATAAACCACGCACACAAGTTTAGTTAATTGCTTAGAATTGCGAAAATGACCATCAGGAAAGGAAAAGGATTTACCTTGCAACAACTACTCTTTCTGACATGTTGTAATCCTTTCGCAATTGTTAACCCCAAGGACAGAAATAGAAGGATGTTATGGTTATGAACGGGGTGAAAATTTTGTCATATGGTCACAGCAGGCGAACGAATTTGATACGATCAACAAAATATTTGAAATGATAAAATTGATATCATGGTGCGAAAATAGCCTATACAAGAATTTATATCTTGTTGATAAATCCCTTCCTCTTAACAATTTATCAAGTTCAATGACTATTAAAATGGGCGACGTGCATATATCAATCCTAAGGTAGCAGAATAATTAAGTAATAAAAATGGCGTGTTCAATATTTTGCAGAAACCAAGAGGTACAGTGTTACTTGGAAACAGTTAAAATTCTAACAAGATAGGTATTACTTTGATAATACCGCTTTACCATTGAACAACCCTTCCTGGACTTTTAGTCCAAGGTTACAATTTGCAAGGATGTAAATGGTTTAAGTGTAACACACAACCGTTTTGCAGAAAACAATAAGAAATCGTTGCCTTGCAATAGTGCAGAATTATAAACCCTTTTAAGGTAGTAGAGAATTAACACTTTTGTTATGAATGTCCTTTCCTATTCAAACATTTTCCCGATCCTAAATTATTTCACATAAGTAAGTAGCAAGATTTATGCCTCTGACTTGATGACTTTATTGGTGTGTACTAGACTGACCAAAGGTGAACCAATTACTCACCCGAATTCGGACCAAAATCCATACCTAAATTTTAAGAATTTCAAAGGATTAGCTTCAAAAGATTTGTTCGGGTATTTCTAGTGATGGCATTTGCAAATATTTACGGTATTTTTGGTTTGGTTGAATTAACCTGATGGCAGATTAGCCCCTGAGTCTCACCCCCTACATTCATTTCTAAAAGGGTTAAAATCCTTTTCCAATTCTAGTGATCCATATTGTTTCCAAATCATATACAATACAATTGCGGTGTAAATATTTTGAGTTTTCATTATTTTCTCAGTGAATAGAGGAAAGGATTGGATGCTGAGGACAATAATTAAGGAAGGGTTAGATTTAAAGTAAACCATTATTTATTGTTGATGGTAATTTTAATATTGCGGAAGATTAGGATCAATGCACTAGAACAATTAACTTTTTTTAAACTTACTTTTTTTTTGCAGTTTTATCCTTGGTCATTTATTATTTGTCCAGCAACAGGTGGGGATCTGGAAAATACTTGAGGATTGAATTGTTCTATACTTTGATGATCATAAAGATACATAATATATATAGAATCCAGAAATAAGTGGGGATCTAGTGGTAAATTGGCATAAAAGCATTTAATCGTGAAAATCAAGGGATTCACACATCATCTATACCGATGGACTTGAGGGTCCAACAACAAGTGGGGATATAGTATTACTTGAGGAATAAATTAGCACAAATTTCGATTATCGTGCAAATACAAGAGACGCACACAACATTTATGTATATAGTCCTGGAGTTCGAGCAACAGATGAAGTCTGAATGGGTAGGTAACAATTAAGCCTTAGATTAGTCAATTGGTTCTGTGCTGAACTAGATTGAAACTGTATCTGATCCATAGACTGTATTTCTTATACATCTTATACATCTGAGGCAACTGAATGCTTTGTTCATTGTGGTGACACATATACTTACCCACGGTACAGAGAATATAAGATTATCTCTGTACGAACTACGTTCTGCCATTATTGGACGAGATGTCGTGTAATGTATAGAAAAGCACGGTGCAAAGAATACAATACTCTCTCCCTTCTCTCTGTTTTTTCTATAAATTAGTGGACGAAATTACGTTACAGTACATGTATTAAAATTTAATGAGAATACCTTATTTTCTTTGTACCGAGCTACTTATAAATATAAAAATGTGGAAAACACGGGTGGCTTCTTCCAAATTGTGGGTAATCGAAAGGACTTCGAGATACAGCCGAAAGCTACTAAGGCTCACGTTGAAAAGGCATTGAGATCTCCTCCGATCGTCTGTCATAACTTGAATGTTAAAGCATTCAATTGCGAGCTTGATAAGCTCGCAATAAGGCCAAAGTTTTTCATCAAGACTGCAAAGGGCACCAAGTGTATTATAAAGCCAATTAGCCAGGATGACCATAAGGCGCTGCTCACTATAATCAAGGACATTGGCGTACAGAGTTAAACATTTACGCCTAAGTGTGACAGGACGACGACACTTCTGCTGAGAGGAGTTCAGCATACATACCATGCAGAGGATGTGAAGGCAGCACTTGTGGAAAAACTGCGTGGACTCATAATTAATTCTGTGACGCATTTTAAAACGCCCAGGAGCAAGGAATCGAATTCCTTCATAATTAATTTCGGAGGTAATTACGATATAAAACTCATAATGGCCACAAATCGCCTTCTGAACCAGATCGTTTACTGGGAAAAATACCGCGCTTCTGGAATTTCCCAGTGCAAGCGTTGCTAGGCTTTCTTCCATGTCGCGAGGAACTGCGCGGTCGACTACAGATGCGTAAAGTGTAAGAATGTACACTTACCAGGACAATGCGAGCGAATAAACGAGAAGGAAGGTGCCCCATACTGCATCAATTGTAAAGCTGAAGGACATCCAGCCAGCTATAGAGGTTACCCCAAATACAAGGAGGTGGTACAACAACGTGCAAAGAAGACTGAGGAGCGTCGCCAACGTGAAGACTTCGTGAAGGAAGCCACAAGGAACTACGTGCAGCCAGGTAAATCTTTCGCCCAGGTAATCTCTAAAAACACGTTTAATAATAACAATTCTGTTAAACCCACAGTTCCAAAGCCACAAGTAGCACCTAGATCTGCCCCCAAGGCAGCTCCTAGAAAAACCAGAGTGTCTGAAATCGACGATTTCTGCCCAAAGAAGCCAAGTCTATTTTTAGCTGCGACCTTTTCGTCCTTATGGGCAAAATCAATAATTTCCTTCCTAAATACAGGAAGCTCTCTTCTATTTCGGAAAAACAAGCAGCTTACCTTCAATTTGCATTTGGACTATGTCTAGGCAATTAAGTAAGCTGAAAATCATGTCACTTAACTGCAATTCGCTGGTAAAGCACAGCAAAAGAGCAGCACTAAATCTCTTCCTCATTGTGCATAAACCCACGTTTATGTTCCTCTCTGAAACTCTCCTCACTGAGAGACATAAGTTAGCTTTTGAACACTACAACTTCGTCCGCCAGGACAAATCTGAGACCACCCTAGGCACTGCTCTTCTCATTAAGGAAAACCTTAAATTCGAAGAGATAAAAATAAGTAACCTTTCCAATATGGAATGCACTGTTATCAAGTGAGAACTTCGTGACAACGAGTCTCTTCTCTTAATCGCCCTATATAATAGATGCCACGCATCGGCAGCTGATATCCAGAATAACATGAACAGCATTGCTCGAATCTCGGATAATTTCACTCAAACGGTGCTTGGTGGTGATTTCAACGCCAGGCACCTGTTGTGGAATGACTCTGTCGTAAGTCCGTCAGGCAAGGCAGTACATGACTGGCTACTCTTCAACACTACCCATGATTTCGTCGTCGTCTCGCAGGATACTCCGACTTTCCCGCGATCTGGGTCAATTCTTGACTTCTATATCGTAACCTCTAATCTAATTAATCTACTACCCCAATTCTCAAATTACGTCTGCACAGCGCATATGGCTGAATCTGACCACTTGGCAGTTGAACTCTCAGTCACCCCCAGCGCACCCTTAAATATTTTGACTTCTGACCCTCAAGCCTCAACTTCTCTCAAAGACGTTGACTGGCAACAATTTCAAGACAGGCTTTCTCAATTCCTCGCAGGAAATCTCCCTGACTCGCAACGGAATCTCACGAACTTGGAAATTGACATCCACATTGACTTTCTCAACAACGCCATCGAAGGAAATGTCGCCTTATTTTCCAGTGTAGTGCCGTGCAAACACTACAAATACAAAAATCTCCCGCCTCAACTGCAAAAATTCGAGTTCCCGCCTTATCTCACCCGGGTTATATAGCTTTCTGTCATCCCGGAATTTCTACATAGAAATTGAGAATGTCACATCTCAGGCAACATCAGTCAGTGCTGGTGTCCCCCATGGTTCGGTTCTCGGACCAACTCTCTTCAATCTTTTCACCTTTGATCAGCCTGCCAATGAGTCAAATTCCACCACACTAATTTATGCTGACGACTCCCTTACGTACGCCCACTCCATGTCATCCAAGTTCGCTGCTACGAAAGTGGAGCGGCATGTCCTGAAACTTGACGAATTTTACAGAAAGTGGGGCATCAAAATAAACCTTAACAAATCTGAAATGATTTGTATCCGAAATCCCTCCACAAGGGGAAGACCCAACCTCGCCACACGTGCCAACAACATCGAAATCGAAGTCAATAACGTAAAGCTTCAACCTTCAAAGAACACCAAATACCTTGGTGTCTCTTTCAATAATTTGTTAAAATTCTACAATCACGCCAAGCTAACCATGAGGAAAGCCAACTACGCCTACTCCCTACTCAACCTTATTATCAGAAGGAGAAACGGTCTCCCGAAAGATACAAAGCTGCTTATATATAAACAGCTCATCCGCCCAATCATCTGCTATTGCTTCCCCATCTGGCACACCATTTCGCCATCCTATATGAAGCAAATCAGCGCGCTCGAAAGAAAGATCCTAAGGGCCTGTACAGGAGTATACAGGAAACCTGACGGACACTACTTTTCCAACACCTTTTTGTATGACAGTGCAAACATTACTCCAATCGAGGACTATCTCCTTTCTCTAGCGGTCAAACAACTTGAGAAGATCTCTCAACATCCTAACCCCTTCATTAGCCAGCTTTTAACGCAACTTCAAGTTGAAAACTTCCATTACTTATCACCTCTCCACCTAATCAACTCGGAAACGAGAAACATTTATTACCTGGGCGAAAGATTTACTTTCTTCACTAGTACAGGAAGCCACCATCGTGGATAGGACACCATCCTGGCATCTCGATCATCGTGGGACCTATAACCGTTGGACCATTCTGGACTTTCGGGATATCTCTCAGCATGCGGAAGAAGCACCAGTCTTCAGGTCAATACTAGTTAGAGAAATCTCTAACATTCCACAACTTCCCACTCCCATCCAACTTCACTATTCCTTTAAATCCAAAAATTACTAAATAACAGATAAGAACACAGCTTGCCGTCGCGCAACAGGCTGTAATAATTTCGACATCGTGTAACCTTAAGTTAATAATTTTTCAAACAGTTAAAGTATAAAGTGAACCAAAGACATAAATGAAATCTAGGCCAAAATTAAAGCCAGTACGTAAATATTTTCAAATATCCCGGGATATCGGTTCGGTTATAATATCGCCATAATTCGTTTTATTTCGTTAATCGCGTGTGAAGAACACTTGACTTGACTTGATTTGATCTCGATCTCTTTTTGTACTTGGCATCGGTTGGGGTAAGTTGGCTGTGTAGGGACTAACAATTATTTCTGGTATCGACGGGAATAAACACATCTTAATTCGGGTCTCGACTGAAGTTAAGATATTTACTAACAGTTATTTCTGGTATCGACGGGAATAAACGCATCTTATTTCGGGTCTCGACTGAAGATAAGATAACACTTTAAGCCGGGTCTCGATCGACTTAAAGAATATTATCTCGGGTTTCGACTGAGATAGTATCTTACTAACATTAACACTTTATTTCTGGTCTCGACGGGAATAAAGAATTGTTTTAATCCATGGTAAAACAAAGGGTCTTAACATTAGCTAAAAGCCAACCCTCATGCGTCAAGTTGTAGATTCTATTAATTTTACATATATATATATATTGACGATTTTATATTGCAATTTTTGCCAGTAAGTGTTTTTCAGTGTGATATAAAATTCTCTGACCCAAAACATATATATTGAGTTTTATCCCAATACAACTTTTCTTGGTAATAGTATATTCTAAGTCTGTGGTAATAAGTGTTTTCTAGTGTGTGTTGATCTCTGACCTAATACCTCATTATATAATCTGTTCTTAATTTAATTAGTGGCCAATCTTAAGAAATAAGTGTGAAAGTTTATTGGAAGTTAGGTTTCAGTTTCACTAAGCTCAAATTTGCGTGTACGTTCTACTAACGGACAGTACATCCATTATTAATTGTTGAGAGGACAGAAGTAGTTACCACCACACTGTCCTCTTCCAATTACCTTTGAACAATTGAAATAAGCTTATAATATCATAAAGTTCCATAACATGTGTCGTTTTTTCGGGGGTTATGCTTAATAGAATTATTTCCTCTCACTGCAAAATCTTCTTCATTCAAATGTTAGATTTAAAATATTTGAGCATTTCAACAAACTTACATTGTAGTGCTAGTGAAAGAGAGACCCAACCGAACTAGTCTACTTTAGGACGGGGTCAAACTAATGTCCACAGGTAGTAAAACTTCAGTAGGTCTATAAATACAAGAGCTAGCGAGTCAAATGTGGCAGATGACGAACATGGAGGGATGTAAATAGTAACAATATACGCGCTTTTTGTGTGAAAGCTCTTCGAGCTACACAATAAACTCCAGATTGTCGCATTGAAGAAAATCGATAAACATGAAGGTCACGACGAAAAGCATAAAACACTCAACTTCCAACATGGCAGTCACGGTGAAATACCAAGAGCTTATCATTCCATAATATTTTGGATCCAGCAGATCATGTCGAAGAGGGAATTCGAGAGGCGAGTCTACTTGGAGCCAGTTACTTTGGCGTAGTAGTAGAAGTTTTTGGCACAACAAAAGAACAAGAATCTTAGGGTACGTGCACAACGAGGCTAGGCGTGGTTATATCAAGAGTTAAGAAATAAAATAATTGCACGCTATGCTATGGCAGCACCAGCTCGCGATGTATTTTCACTTCGCCTCGCTCAACTCTTGATTACTTCGCTTCGGCTCGTTGTACACATATCTTTAGCGAATAAAAATGATCGTTTCTCTCGATCAAGTCGAGTGGGGATCTATAATATATAACCGATTGAGAAAAACAGAGAACCAATGCGGAATGATTTCAGGATGTGCTCTAAATAGAAAAAAATACGCCTAACAGGCCTAGCTAGCTTTAACGTAACAACAAATGTAACTAAAGACATAGTATCATTTATGGAGACTTTATTTGTATTCAGAGCTGATCGTCCATAGGTATATTTTTGATATCGTACCCACGTCTATTAAGGTATTTTCATTCACCGCAAAATTCTTTTCTTTATCGGCATTCATACTCAATAAAAATGCTAAATGATAAAATTTATATGAAACAATTAGAAATTCTTAATTGTGTTTTATTATTTTTATAGAAACTAGCTTCAACGCGAAAATTTTCCATTTAACTTTAATTGCAAATAAGTTACACCACATGACAACACAAGAATTGCTGATAAGCAACAAGGCCAGCTAGAAAATACACTCGGGGGAGCAATATAATAATGCTGAACACATGAGCACTAAAAGAAATACAAACGCTACGCCCACAGAAGTTATTTACAATAAGATTAAAATAGTTTAATATCAGACAAAAATAAAACATACTTTTTTTTATACAAATTAGTTATTTCGATCCATAGAGGAACCCAAAAGTGAAAAAAACGCAATCAAAAAAGGGGTTGCAGTAGCTCCAAAGATTATATTACACAAAAATGCGGTAAAAGAGGCGTTTTTCATGATTTTACCACAAAAATACCAGATGCCAGTGGATGTAGTAGTCCCACTGTGGTGGCATGTAATTTAATGCTAGCTTTATCATTTTTTTCTTCCAACAAATTATCATGTTGATAAAAAGAGATCGGGATTTAGAAGCATCCCAAAACGGTGATATTTTGTGAGATGGTTTTTTAAAGTGCTTTTTGAGTTTCTATAGGATTATTGTTATTGTTATCATACATATCTTAGATGGATTCTCATTGATACAGAAAGCCTTTTTAATAATGTCTTCACTCTGGATCGAAGAAAAGTTGAATTACACAGCTCTTTCTGCTTATTTGAGCGGCGAAAACAGAGAGAAAAGAATCCATAGGCCCAACGCGCTTATTATGGATACACTCGCCCTAATTAATCTCTTGCAAATGCTGCGATCTGGTATAAAGTGGTGTGCTATGCGGACGACCTAATGATTGTATAGTAGAGCTCTATGATGCTAACAAAGGTACGGACTTTGGATTCTACATCAATCTATTGAAGACCTACCTCCGTTTTTTTTTTTATAAAGAAAAGGAATATTTCTGATTTGAGCCTGCCATCCATCAACTCCACATTTCTGGAACTAAAGGATAAATAAAATATCTAGGAATTCTTATGGAAAATTCGTAATGTGTCGTAGAGCAATTGGAAAAAAGAGTAGCCTAAATCCTTCGATGATCCTCTGGATATACACAAGTACCATATTTTTCGATCCATCTTAGCATATCGAACTGTAGTATAGTGGAAAGAATTTGTTAGTGGGGGGCGGGGGGGGGGGGGGAATAGGGCTACCGTCTTGGAAAAATTCTATTTACTTCTGATCCTATTTGAAGTAAAAGTCGTTGAATACATTTCTTTGAAGCGGCTGAGTTTCTCAGATGACGAATAGTTCCTGGGAAAATTAAATTAATCAACGAATTTCTCAACAAAAAATAATTATTCTTCACTTATATCTGTATTTCAGTTTTTCAAAAGATTTCATCACGCAACAAGAACACAAGGAAACCACACCCCTTTTCTTCCGGAAAAACTAAAATTTTTTGTCAATTGAGATAATAACTAACTTCCAGCAAACCGTATTTTGTAGTGTGTTTATCATGAGTTTACCAACCAAAAAGTAAAGATGACTCGATGTTGACTGAAAAGTACCGCCGCCGACACGCCGATAAGAAAACTTTTGAAGATCGCCGCAAAAAGTTGACAAAGTGCTTAAAGAACAAAACAACGAGGCAATAGGCAGCGAATCGATTGCAGATTCCAAATTTTATGAACCCCCATAGAAAATCAACCGCCAAAGCCTTATCAACTTATCAGCGAACATAAAAAGTAGTCATAATTGTGGGCTGCTACGATTTCACAAATCGCACCCACCTTATTTGAGGAGTTTGCGATTGTGTTGAAATTTAATTGAACGTCGTTCAACACAAAATTGGTAGGGAATTGAGCCTATTATTATTTTTATTATTTCCGGGATTTAAGGGACTGTGAGTGAGTCGCTAATTAATTTTTGGCTTACATAATTTAGTACGTATACATATAGGTATAATTTCGTGCAATATCATCTGAGAGATGGATTATATGTATGTAGATATATAGCTAAAGTTTCGTACTTATCCTGACTGAAAAATTATAATCCCTTTCATATGATGTATAGTGACGATTTGGATAGATCTATGCAAACAAGAGACTTTCGCACCTTCCGGACCCTACCGTCACAGTTTAAATGCATCTGAAAAAATATTCAGGGGAAGCTTGTACACTTAATATTATTACAGTTGACCCTTGACATATTGACTTCTAAAAATTTCCTAATTTAGGGATGTTGACTTTAATCACCTGTGGATTTTCCGCAAAGTTATTGGTCAGGGACTACTGTTTTTTGAATTTTCTTGTATTGTTGTTTTTAATGTAGTAAATTGAAAACGTGCTGAGAATCTTCTTAATCCTCTTGTAATGGAAACATATGGGGGAAGTTAAAAACAAAATCAGAATCGCTTTTAATAGAGAAATTTGAAGAGAACAAGTAATTTGCAGGTTAAAACTGAAAAGGTAAAAAATATAAAATTGTGAGAACACTACTCTAAAACAATTATATAATACCTTTGGCTACTGTTTTCGGTAGCCTTTGAAATCCTGAACTTTGCTTTTATGGTCCTATTCCGACTTCCAATAAAACCGAAGAGCAGCTCTTACGTTTTTTATCGGCCCCGCATATTACCATAAAACGTATATTACAAGGTTAGTTTTATTGCAATTTTCTCAAGAAGACTTTTAATACTTAGATTATAAAAATTAAATAAAACTGAATTTTGAGTCAATGGTCATTTTTGGGGTTCCGCACCCAAAGGATAAAAATGGGAACCCTATTACTAAGCCTCCCATTTCCGTCCGTCTGTCAGTCTGTCTGTATGTGTTCCACCGGGCTGTATCTCATGAGCCGTAATATGTAGACAGTTCAAAGTTTCACAGAATATGTATTTCTATTGTCGCTATAACAGCAAATAATAAAAATTAAATTAAATTAAAAATTAAATGGGGGTTTCTTGTATGGGAAACGTGATTTTTTCGGCATTTTTTTGCTCGTTTTTCTATTCATTATTATCATAAGTAGGCATTATTTTTTCATATGACAGCATTATTATTATTTTTTTATTCAAATGACAGCATTATTTTTTCACATGACGCCTACTCTCGTTTGAAAAAATAAATAAAATGTACATAGTGTTAAATTTTGTACGATGGTACGGAGTATTATAAAATGGAAATTTTCCTGGAAATTACTTTTTTGTTCTTGAGTTTTTCTGTCATAATTCGCAGTGATATTAGAATTTTTTGGGTAGACAATTTTTGCGTTCATACATAAAAAGATAGCGCCAAAATTTTAGGGAAATAAGAATGGTTTTAGGATATTCAATTGTGGTGTGTAGTCGTCGATCATATACTGTACAGAAAGCTATTCTGAGTAAGAAAAATTATGAACTCAGATTTATTACCAGGCAAAAACTGTTAACGATAAAGCTAAAATAAAATAGCGACTCGATAAGCATTAAAATGTGTTGATTGGGCAAGAAGTGCCTGAACTCCATCAATTTTAATCGCCATAACTTGTAAAAATAATTTAGCGACACAATTAAAATTGCTTACCGAATTCTTCTTCAACATGTATGTGGAGTGGTATAAAGCAGAAATGGTAAGCAGGTAGGTACTTCTAAATATCATCTTGGTTTGCCGGTCCAAGTTTAGTTCAATTAAAATGATTCTAGATGTTCCTTAGTTCTAGTGATTGACCGGCTATACAAAAAGTATTAGCAAAGAACATTTAACAATGTTAATATCTGATCGATGTCAAAAGAAAAAAACACCGTCATTTAATTTATGAATTAAAGCTTGAGCAAAACCTGTTCAATCTCTTGTAAAAATCGATTCCAAATAAATATGATAGAATGCGCCTTACTAAAAAATAAAATCAGAATAGTTATGATGATTCACTGGTCTATTTCAGCACCACTATGAGGTAAAGTGCACACACATTGGCAAAATCTCAATCAGAAAGTTGGTACCTCAGGCTAGATTGACTGTTTGATCTGATTTTCTTAATAATAAACTATTCTTCAGCTTGTTTAATAATTGCATCTTAGAACAGAAACAATACTATAAGACTATACTGGACAAATGTGAGGCAATTATCCGGAGAGAGAGAGATTCATATTTGTATGTATGACCAGCCACACTTAGACCATCTATGGTCCATTGTCGTGCTACCTTATTGGGAACCTGCTTGGAAAAGATACCTTTGATCCAGGGGTGCGCTGAAACCAGCCACAAGAGTTAATGAACCTTACTAGGTCTCCCAACTCTTTGTCTGCTAATTCCTCCAGTTCGCAGAAAAGGTATACCAAGCACATTACTCCCACCGCTCAGCAATATTAGGACATTCGCACAGCAGGTGCTGAAGGCTCTCAACCTCTACCTCTTCTATACAGCTTCTGCAGAAGTAATTGTATGGAGCTGGCATGCGCTCTGCATGTTTGTCAAGGAGGCAGTGTCCCGCGATAACTGCGGTAAGTTTACACACATCTTTCCGGTTCCTCCGCAGCAGAGATTCAGGCTTCACATGACAAATCTCGATCCAAAGCTGTTTTAAAATTGTGTATGTGGTCAGTTCTCTCCATCTGCGATTCGCAGTTTATAGGCCTGCTCGTCTAGATCATACGACGGAAAGCTAGCTGATATCGTTAAAACCAGATCAACATTTTACGATACTTTCTTTTATTTTTCGAACTATACGCATGGGAAATATTTTGCCATCCCCTGTATTTTCTTCAACCTGAAAAAGTTCAAGAGTGCCCATATGATATCCATAAACTGAATTAATAAAATAAAAAGGAAATGTAGCAGGGTGTTTTACTTCAGTAGCGTACCTATAGCGGGGTAGAGGGGAAGCAGAAAGAGTTTGGTTCCATTCTCAAAAATTGCGCATTTGATCAGGTGAAATTCAGGTGGCACGTACCTACTTATATACAATGTATAAAAAATGTAGTTGGGTAAATGCGAATCATTAACGAATAAATAACATATTACTTGGACGAACATAGTCTATTGAGTCCCTTGCAGTTTGGATTACGGAAGTCTCATAGTTGTGAGACTGCTCTTATGGGCGTTACGTCACATATTCAAAAATCACTCTATATGAATCGGGTATGTATTCTAACTCTTGCTTGACTTTTCACAAGAATTCGTCTCATTTACTTATTCTAATTTGCAGTCGAAGATGAGATCACAATTAAACTTCCTATCTTCTTCTATAGCCCTTATTAATAGCTTCTTATCAGGCCGACATCAATACGTCAAATTAGGTAATACTAAATCTGGTATTTTGCAAATGGACTGTGGGCTCCATCCTTGGTCCACTGCTATTCAGCTTGTACGTCAATGATTTGCCCGATGTTGTTGAGAATTGTAACGTACACCTATATACTGATGATATAAAGCTCTATATTAATCGACCTATTGGCCTGTCTGAAAACTGCATTGATCGTATGATTTCAGACTGCTAATCTTCTGTCTACAAACACTCGAATGCTTTTGGTTTGATCATTAATGGTAGATTGTTGCTACCTCACTTGGACTTTGTTCAGGAAGGCTAATGTGGGGTTCAATGACTGTGTTGGATTTATTTATGAACTTAGACGATATGATGATATTTCCTTGTACAGAAACAATTTACAGGGTACTCCCTCACTGAGTTCCTCTATCGCCGATTACTCATATCTCTTCCCAAAAATTATAATACTTATATACCTATATATATAATAATTTAATAATTCCTCTTGCTTCGTCCGTGCTATTCGCGAATGGAATCTTTAAAAAAAAAATAACAAAAAATTCTCAATGTGGGCGACAACTTTCCTTTATAGATGCAAAGTTAATTAAATATGTATTCTCATGTGGTTTTAATGGAATTATAAGAATCTTTAAAAGGTTCACTTCGCCTAATCTAAACATAAAAAATTTGTCCTTTTATTGATTTCCGTAAAAATATAAGCTCACGTATTTTTAATTTATGCTTATCTCGTATCGCATCTTTAACGAATGCAGGTGTCCGAATACATTCAGAATCTCACCAGGGACACTATATTTAATCCACAATCCCCAATCATAAAATAAAAAATAAATCATAAATCAGATACAAGCTAAACAAATAAAATTCAATTAGGCAATCATCAAAGACGCTATTAAAATAAAACTAGAAAAAAATTTGATCAAACGAATGCGACACAACACAAGGAGAGTTTTGAAAGTTCGTGGTTGATTCGTTCATTGAAATTTCATCCTCGAAATATTGCTTCATAGTACGTATACCCTTACGAAAAATAAAAAACAAACACCTGCCAAAATCTAATGATTTTGACGCAAAAAACCAAATAAATTTTCACCCAAAATTTATAGCATCCATCGATCAGAGTACTGCAATCAATCGATCATTTTTTAAATTGGAGTCGACATCGTCGACCTCTGGATATTAATTTTTTCCTTAATACCAACTTATATACCTGGGTATAGCAAGCGCAGCTAAGCATGTTGCCAAGTTTTTTTTTTCTTAGTTTTTCTTTAGATAAACACCTATTACCTGAAGAAGGCGCAAAATTTGTAGGTTTTCTTCTTCTGTTTTTCTTACGCCAAATTTTCGGTTCAATTTATTCATGCAATAAAAGGGCACGTGTGTATAGTCATCTGAAGCTCACTATATAGCTAAATTAGGGTAGTTTGACAAACATCCCTTCTGGAGTAGAGGGTGACAGCAGCTCCCAGGCCCACTGTATTATCAACACCACCCCTGGAGTTTTGTTTCTATAAGTCTGATTCGAACCAATCGGATCACGTCTATAGCTAGTAAGAAGTAAAAGAGGCGGGCTTCTGCCTACTACCATTCATGTGTTGTTTATTTATCGCACTACCACACTACCGGGACTGCTGTTTGTATAGTGATACCCCACCATATCGACAAATGGCTTTAAACCAGTCGACAGCGACCAACTGCACGTTATTACCCAACAAGATACTGAAGAGGTATGCCATGCCCAGGCCCAGGGCATACAAACCCATCCCAGTAGATAAGAAAACCGAAGTAACGTCTGGCAGCGAAAACTGGTTGTGATTCAGTTTCAGTTGAGCGCAAGGTGAGCGGGGAATATGACTACCAGAGTAGCAGGACAGTTCACGTCGGGTAATTAGCGGGTGGAATGGTCTCCTATATATACCTATATATATATCTACACGCACACATGACATAAAGTCTGTATTTTGTTACTTCGTAGGTACACCTACCTATATCAAGTTTAGTTCGGGAAAAAGTGCAACTCAGTGCGAGTTTGTGCGCTACAATAAGAAGAACTTAAGTGAGATTTTCGTGCAAAAGGAAAAGACGTTTCAAGATAGTGAAATTGAGTGATAGAAGTGTTGAGATAATGAAAGTGTGACTTGGAACGTTATCGAAGGATTTTATGTTGTTATACATTTGGAAAGTTTTAGTTAAATATGTCCTCCGTGTCAGCTTCCCCCCTGAGTAACATCAGTGTCGATGAAATTCAAGCTAGAGACGAACAAGGTGTGTTGTTGCGTGATAGTTTTGAGTGTTTCGAGATTTTGCCAAAATTTTAATTCTGTTTTTTTTTAAGTGAAAATTTTTCAATATTTTACATTTTTTTTTATCTTCAGGATTTTCACAAGAGCTATCATTGAGGATAAAACAAGAGCGTGCATCGAGTCTTTCTCCGATTTTAACTCCACCTCATACTCCGACGGAAGATAGTATAGGCTTAATGAGAAAAACTCAACATTCTGCAACAATACTAGAAATGGAGCATAGTATACGATCACAACAGCAGCCATCACATTATCATCATCAGCAATCTGCCCAATCAGTGTTGCCTCCACAAATTTTACATTCTCAAGTACATTTGGAGCATCATTATCAACAACAGCAGCAGCAACAACATCAGGTACATCACAGATTATGGCTACAAGCACATATGCAACAACAACAACAACAACAACAGCAGCACCATCAACAGCAACAACCGCAACCAATTCCTTCTGGTTATTCATTGCAATATCCTCCTTCACCAGGATTACCTGGTCATCATTTACATCATCCCGCAACAGCATCACAACAGGCTCTTATAATGAATCAATGGATAAGAAGTGCCGCCATCTATCAACATCATCATCAGCAACTACATTTGCGGCCTTATCCAGACATGCAACGTATGCATCCTGCTGGCAGAGGAATGGGTCCACTTAAATTGGCTGGACCAAATGGAGTTAGGCCAAAGAAGCAATTCATATGTAAGTATTGCAATAGACATTTCACCAAGTCTTATAATTTGCTGATCCATGAGCGTACTCATACGGACGAGCGACCATATTCCTGTGATATTTGTGGGAAAGCTTTTCGACGACAGGATCACTTAAGAGACCATCGATATATTCATTCAAAGGAGAAACCATTTAAATGCAATGATTGTGGAAAAGGATTCTGCCAATCGAGAACTTTAGCTGTACATAAAGTAACTCATCTTGAAGAAGCACCACATAAGTGTCCCATCTGTAATCGAACATTCAATCAGAGAGCAAATCTCAAAACTCATATGCAAAGTCACACTCAACCTGAACAGCAGCATCATCAGTCGTCAGAGGAATATCTTGATGAACACCTTGAAGTTGGTGATGAAGAGATTAGGACACCCCAAACACCTGTTCTCGATTTGTCACAGAAAACATTGGAGAAATCATCACATGGTAGCGGTGATCGTAACACTAAACCAAAAAAAGCCATGGGATTCACTATAGATGAGATTATGAAGAGGTAAATGGACGTTATTCACACCTTTAATTCGTTAATCTTAATTGCCAGTGAATGGAATCAATTGGATGATTCGGGAAGAGTTTTTACTTTGCTACAGTGTAAAAATTTTATAGACATTGTTCGTTGAAACTCTTAAAAATGTTTTTTGGTCCAGTGATGCATTTACTAATGGTGAGGTGAAGCTAAGATATATGTATTTATGTATGTATGCATGTAGTAGGTATCAAACGCAGCCAAAGTCAGTTTTCGTTAAAAAAATTTAAGACTGATCCTATTTAGTACAATCTTCTTCTTGAAAATAGTGTTATCCTTCTATAATTGGTAATTACGGTTAGTTTAAGTTGTAAGGGACAAAAGGAAAGTTGTCCTTTCAAGAAATATAGCTGGTGTGTAAAAGGTATATAGCCAGAGACCATAATTTACATACGAACAACTCAAGGCTATAGAGAAAAAAAACGGAAAATGCATCTCCCTTCGCTTCAACAGGGCAGCAACGTGCTTCTCCTCAAGGCCTCTTCTCGTTGTCCTTCTTCCTTTCTTGAAAAGGAAATCATAAAAAATAATGCCGAAGATAATTATATAATTACAAGCCAAATGTTGTTGTTACCTCTGTAGTCCGATTTTATTTTATTTTTTTTTATTCTTGTACAAATTTCTAGGAAAGAGTGTGTTGCTTTTTCTATTAATGTAAATATGTAGGTATGTATGTAATTCGTGTAAGGTATATAGTATTAGTAAAAAATGATGATGCAAAAAATGCCAAAATGTGGATCTCTTATTATCCCGCAAAAAAAACAAAAAAAAAAACAAAAAAATGTATAAATACCTTAGAGATTTCTGTAAATATTTTGATGTGTTACTTAAGTATGTATGTGTAAGTGTTCTTCTATATGATATTATTACTATTTATTTTATGTTTAGAGCAAAATATATATTAAACAAATTAAAGATGGCCTATTGCTCCAAGTCAATTCGTATGGGATTGCTGTTTTAATTTTTTTTATTACTATCTTTATTTTTCTGGTTGACACATTGAAACTGTATTAAAGGCTGTGTGACAGTTATGTAAGTTTTTTTGTTTTTCATTTTAGATTTTCTAAATACAACAAGAAAACTTACCTACTTTTAAGTGAAGAGTCTTTAGTAGTTGAGACAGCCGGGAGCGTTTAATGGTTGATCATTTGTGTCAATCTAATTATCATAGTAATTATTGTTTTTTGTTTTTATTTCTTTATCAAATGAAAGTAATTGGATATGAGTGGTTTATGCATATAAATGGATAACACATTTGCTTATAATTCTATAACCATAGGTTCGAGGCGTAGCGGTGCTTACTAATAGCTGAGGTATTCTGCTGACAACAATTTACTCACTATAAAGGCGTCATTAGGATGCTGTAATTGTGTAATGTGCGAATAAAATTTTCACTTGATTAAGAAACATGAACTTCTTTATCTGCTTTAAATCCCACGAAAGCTTTTAGGGCGTTGAAAAAGAAGAACAAGTGATAATTACAATATTATGGTCATGCAAATGATATGGCTAAGGCTTCTCTGGTATTTAAGTTTTTTAAGCTAATATGCTAATAAGCAAATTAGAAAAGAAAAAAAAAATTATTTTGAAATTTAATTCATATTCTAATGTAGAAAATTTTCAAATATTTTTGTGGTAGTTATGCTACTGGTAAATAGATGGCGCTATTTACAAAAAAAATGTGTCAAATTGACTCACATTAAAGGATGAAAAGGGAAATTGGGGGAAACTGGCGCCGTAGTATATTGCTTAAAAACCTTTGTTTTATCGGCCTCATTACATCGAAATATGAACTCTACACATTTTTGGTAGGTACACGGAGAAAAATTTCCATAGCCCCATTTGCTAAATTTTTGGGATGGCTTTATAGCATTTTTTTTATATGGTGTAAACATGAACTATTACAATATTACAATACAAATAGCATATCTAAATATAAACTTTAGAATTATGAGCGAAAACATACAGTAAAAATAGCCTAGCATTCCTTGAATTGGGTTACAGTAAGATGTGCCATATATGTACTTCATTGCGCAAAGTGTGACTTTGAAATGGAAAAAAAATGTTTTGAATTAATAGCATTAATTGCTTTTTTAACTCTTATTGTGCAATGTGAATATGTACAAATCGCCATTTAATACATATGTGAATTTACCTTAATCTACGAAAAAGAGAATATTATTTACATCTAAGCTTTCCTGCTGTAGTCATATCACCAATATCATTTGCAGAGTTTATGGGTCCTTGCGCCAGTTATGGGTCCATGGATATCTTCTCTCAACTGAGATGCGCATGAAATTAGTAAGAACTCTTATTGTACCTCATTTCATGTACGGTACCATATTATTTCCAAAGTTAGATTCAGTCTGCCGCAGAAGACTTATAGTAGCATTTAATGACTCTATACGATTTGTCTATAATCTACCGCGTAGTGCTCATATCTCAATGCACTCAAGCTCTGTTCTTGGTCACTCACTAGATACTCACCTTGAACATCGTGATCTGTTCTTTTTGCATAAATTACTATTTAATAAGTGTCCCGAATATCTCTACAAGAAATTAAGATTTATGCATTCATCCAGAAGTATTGGTTTTCTCCTTCCTCGATGTAACTCACATTATGGCGAACGCTCTTATTTTGTTCAAACCCTACGTAAGTGGAATCTACTGCCGTTTGACCTTAGGGCGGTGAGCTCTAGCAGAGAATTCCTTCAGCGATTAAAGTCCTTTTCATCTAATTAGTGCACATCCTGGTTCGTCGTTATTGCTATTTTATTATACTTTGTTAATTTTTATTAGATCTTAATTTTTCATCTTCTTATTTCATTGTTTTAATTTTTACTATTATTATATATTTTTCTTTCTCCTTTTCCCTTCTTCTATACATATTTGTACTAAAATTTCGTTCCAGTAATTAGGTTTATTCTGCTTGCTATTTGACCATTATATTTTCATTTCAATTTTATATACAGGGTGATTCTGATCAAGATACCTTCCGGTATACCACGTGATTTCTTGAGGTAAGACGATCAAAAATTTGTTCCACATACCCCCCCTTAGAAACCTTCCTTTAGGAGTTGTGGCCAGTTGAAGATATTCGTGAGCCCTGATGGGAATAAATAAGTATAACTTTTAAACCACCCTATAGATTTTGGTTATTGTTGGCTTATTAAATAGCCAAGAATAGTAGCTGTCGAAAAGTGTATTACTCTGTATTTGTTAATTAAGCTTATTTAAATTATTCTCAAATATTTTCAAAACATTGATTTCTTTACACACAAAAGTTTTTGAAATAAATAACGGTATTTATGAAATTTGTGTGTAAAAAAAATCAATGTTTTGGAAATATTTGAGAATAATTTAAAGATGCTTAATTAAAAAATACAGAGTAATACACTTTTCAAAAGCTACTATTCTTGGCTATTTAATAAGCCAACAATAGCCAAAATATATAGGGTGGTTCAAAACTTATACTCATTTATTCCCATCAGGGTTCACGAATATCTTCAACTGGCCACAACTCCTAAAGGAAGGATCCTAAGGGGGGGGGGGGGGGGTATGTGGAACAATTTTTTGATCGTCTTACCTCAAGAAATCACGTGGTATACCGGAAGGTATCTTGATCAGAATCACCCTGTATATATCGTTAGTTTTTATTAGTTTTTCTGTATACTTAAATTCCACCTCTTATCTGTATGTTAACAAGATTATGTAATCTTTATACAGTAGCCAGCAATAAAAGTATATTATATTATATATATATTATACTATTCATTATTAATATCTTGCATTATTTTTTGAGTTGATACCCAAATATCATAATTTAAGTTACATTTCTGACATTAAAACGATATTATTTACTGGTATTGCATCCTATTTATTTTTACGCATAAGATGCGGAAGATATATTTTTCATTCACAATAGCTTTCCACGCGGACGTACAGCTTTGTTCAGTCGGCGTTTTTTTTTTTTGTTGTTGGGCTTTGAATCTGTTCTTTTTATTACGTCCTTCCACAGGTTTTCAATCGGGTTCAGATCGAGTGATTGTGATAGTCAAGTAAATGTACTATAAATATTTTGAAAGAGCCATTCTTTTACAATAATGTTTTGGGTAGTAATATTGCTGGTATGTCTATTTTACAGGAATATCCTCCCTCGCGAAGGGCAGCATGGTTTCCTTAACAATATTCAAGTATACGAATTAGATAATAATTTCGTTTATAAACACAATTAGACCAATTAAATTTAATAGTATGAGAGAAACCTCCACAGCATTATATCGCTGTTACGATGTTTGAAAATTCAAACAGTATTTATGTATACGGGAAATTTTTTTACATTTGGGACCTATTATATACAAGCTGTTCGGTAAATTAGTTGGATGAAATAGGCCAATGCATTCAAATTTACGTTTGAAGATTTTGTCTTTCAAAGGGAGGGTAGCCACATAAATGTTCATAAATACTTTCAAGGATATCGCCGGATTAAACTTGAGCATTTGTTCCAAAGATGGCACTGAATGATTTTTAACAATAACCAACATATTATGGTCAAATGATTTAGTTATCAAATCAAATTTTAAAGTAGAATTCTTGAAAAAAAAAGTTTACACCACTTCCTACTGAAATGTGACCTGTTAACAGTCCTTAAAAAAATTAATATTTGAGTCCGTGAAAGCGAAAACGTTAAATTATAAGTATTTAAAAACATTTAAGAAAATTTTAAATTTCGGCTCAAATTTTGAAAATATACTAGATTAACCTCCCGCGACTACCTCGAAGATTTTGTAACTTTCCTAAAAAATAAAATCCGAGCATCCCTTTTTTAGCTCTGCATTTGTTTTTTCCACTAAAAATATTGTAATATATCTAATAAACATTCACACAATCGTAAATTATTGGGAATAAAATTGATCACGAAATGGTTAGGTAGGTGCTTAAGAAAAAGTGCAAAAACAAAGGAAGGACTACATATTGGAAAGAAAGTTGCACAACCTTCTACAATACATAATTTGATAGATATGGGGGCATAAGGAACAAAAGGAACCCATAATAGTTTACTGCTAAAGTATTATATCTGCTCTCGATAACTAAAAAGTATCCTTCCCATTCAAGTACAACAGTTTGTTCGATTTGTATAAAAAAACGAGGTCATTCTAAAACACCGAAAGACGTCTCCTCTTGTATCCTGTCTTTGAACAATATTAACTCATTTATGATAAAAACATGATGATCTCCTTTTTATCAGAGCCTGGACCACGTTATGATAATGTAAGAACAAGCAAGTCCTGCCTAACTCCATTATTAATCTATTATTTAAGGTAGAAATACACGCGGACAATGGGTTTTTTCATTTTCTGTTAATAAAAAAAAAAGTTAAATAGAAATCGATTTCTCAAAACACACTTTCTTTTTTTAGAAAGTTAGTGGCTTTAATTACGGATGCCATACAATAAAGAATCTGATTGTCCCAGGAGTAGTTGCTACTGGTTTCTACTTGGTTCAAACTAAAAATTATATCCACTCTATATATACATAGATCATAAAAAAACTTAAGAGAAATCTTTGCTTTGACGACCAAATTTTTACCCTAAATAAGCACCCCAAGGTGTATGTATGTACGTACAGTCACAACATGGGGTGCGTGCAATTTGTGTTTCACCAAACAATTACCGTCTGGAAGAGACAATCCATCCACAGAGCATCCTTAATATTATCTGGACGCCTTCTGGTTTTTGGTATCTTTTCTTTTGCTTAAAAAAAAAAAATTTTTGTTTTTTTATTTTACAGGAAGTTTAGGCATTTTTTTTTAGTCAGAGCAAGACTTCTCACTTATGTGTATATTGGTGACAACATAAAATTTCAACTAGGGTGGCATTTTGATGGTGGTTCTTTCAATTGAGATAGAAAATTGTCTCTCAAGAAAATCAGTTTTTTTTTGTTTAATTTTCTTAAACGAAGGGCAAGTCCAAAATGATTAATTTAATGGATTTGGTAATGAGTTTGAGAACAGTTCAGTTCAAGGTCTGAAAAGAATAGTTGTTCAGAGGAGGTATTAGATTATTACAAAAATGACCTTCAAGTAGAGTAAAAATCAAAATGTACTTTTTCTACGACTTAAATCGAAGCAGGCTCATCAGTGCAAAATTGTAATTACAGTTTAAAATTAATATCCCAATCAACATTAAAAAAATAAGTTTTCTTCAAATTTTCTGTTACTTAAAAGAGATGCATTTTCTCAAAGAAAATTTCACTGTTGTCTGGGGAAAATAATCTTCTTATGTTTTTCAAATTCTTATATGAATGCTAGGCGATCTATTCGGGCTGAATGCCTAACTAAATCAATGTATAAAGTAGTATAGCTTGATCTGAATCTAGAATTGTGCAGTTATAATTGGATCACTTTCCAAAAAAAGTCTCTAAATGAAAATTCAAAGAAATCATGGAAACCTTCGTAATTTTCCTCCAACAAATTCTTACCATCTTATTGGCAATACTTCGAATGTTGGATTCCCTTAATCGCTTTTTGCAGCTTACATACCTACGAGAAGTTCTTCAATAAGGAGCATATGCAAAAACTTATTTTCATGTTGACGGTTGTAATTTTTCTCCACTTACACTTTTTGTCGCAGTTACTTTAATTTTAATTTTATAATAATATTTCTTTGGAAGTTTATTTTTTATGTAATATATCAGAAGATATCCTTATAAAGGATTTAAAAAAAGGGAAATATCCTCAAAATACAAGATACATATATTAAGAGGGTAGAAATCGTAAAAAATCTCATACTATAGAATCACAATCTTCTTTTCTAAGAAATTCCTTTTAGGGGATATATAAATAGCGATAGCATTTATAAGGTTATGAAACTAATTCGCACCTCAATCCATTTCCATTCAACTATTAAAATCTATTCAGCTACTCGAATAATTATACAGACTAGTTCTCACAAACCAGCTAGCGGCCTTCCTTTTGCAATGTCCGTTCACATTATTATTGTACATCTACTACATACATATGTGTAATGCAGTAAAAGCCCTTTTAATCATGAAACGAAGGTGCTAAATGAGTTTCCTAGTTCCATCATAATTCCCATTCACATTCAATCAAGTCGAGAAAAAAATGAAAAATTACGACTTTAATGCGCATCATCGTCATCGTTTGTCAAATTTCTCACATGCTACCTTTTCGGAAATTTAATGTTTTTATAGTTCATAGTTAAAATTTCATAGAAATTCTTTGTGGAATATTCACGCCAACATAAAATATAAAAAACGAAATAATTTTTTTTATGACTGCTTGATTAGCCTCTTGAGACGACGATCAACCTTACCTATTCGATGTGTGTGGAAATTCTTTGAAGCTAGAGTGCCAAGTGTGGAGTGCTCTCATAAACCGCTCAGTGTGAGATCATTTTTTTTGAAAGACGCGCTTAAGACATTACAGCCCAGTTAGAGACAGATTAGACTATTAATTACAAATTCGACGCCCGAAAATCGTTTACTGTCTTCTTGATTAGAACTTTTTATTGTCTCGTTGAGATACTGCCCAAAAGGTGACTAGCTTTGTTCGACTCCTACAGCGCCTAGGCAGATTTAATGTCTATAATGGATAGTTTTAAACTGTTTTTATATGAGAGAAGTCGTATTAATTAGTAATTAGACTCATTTATACGGCAAATTTTATCACCATATGTTGAATTATTTGTTTATAAATATATAATATAGGTGGCCCTTAATTAATTCTATAATTCAGTAATACATATGAACTCTTAACGAAAAATCTAATACTAGGCATATTGATAACAGGAAATATGATATTGAAATATGCACGCAATACAAAATTTCGGTCAGTTCTGTTGAATTCGGTTGAAATGAAAATTACAGACCGCATGAGGTTACCTAAACCATTTTGAATATATATCTACCTGAAATGTGGCGTATGCCGACACTATACTTACGACAGTTGGAACAAAAATCAACAAAATGACAAGACAAAATCGTTGGGCCTTTAACTTAACTTGAATTCTGCCAATCAATCATCGGTAAAGTGCAGCCAATATGTTCGAAATCCCATCCGGGCTGGATTTTTGTAACTATAGTCATAGAGGTGTAACTACCCGCCTCATACATCGTATAAGGATTTCTCTGACCACAATAATCCTGCTTTATTCTACACATAGTTATCAGGATCTAAGGGTCACTACCTTCTAATTGATTAGCTGATAAACAGCAGCAGATGGTTTTCCTTTTAATTTTCTTCTGTTTTCCGGTTAGAAAACAATCATTTTTGAGCCTGAAATGCAGGTAAAAGTTACTTTGGCGTCCTCTTGTTTTTTTTTTGTTCTGTATTTTAAATTTAATATCTTTCAGTAGTGTTCATTCTGAGTAGTACTTAGTAATAATTACTCGCTTGATATTGTAAAAAAATGAAGGAAGAATATAAATAAAACTCTATACCAAATTCAAGTCACAAATGTCACTGAATTTTTCTTAATTTTTTCTTATCATCCGAAATTACTTCCTAGAAGAGGCTTTTCAAAGTATTATTATACATACTAAACATACAAACAGATTTGCAGTAAAATCGAAACAGCTGATGCGAAATTACAAAATATATCACCTTTTTCACATTCCTTAACTCTTTTGATTTCAAATATTCAAGTCTAATCAGAAGGCACGTCCAATATTTATCAGAGAAAAATGCATTTTCAGATTCTTGTTCACGTTATCAGCTATTTTTATATGTACAACGTAGGTATATCTATCTATCTAGTCTGTGAGAACGTTATCTGGACAAATAAAGTCAATTGACTACCGTAAAACTTAATAAGCATTTTCCACTTGAATAAGGAGCGGCCAAAAAGTCTTTGATCACAGTATCTGATAATGATAAAAAGGTATATGAATAAGAAAAAATCTCATATATAACAATATTGCTTCCATCAACATAAAGTTGGTTATATGATAAAAAAAATATTTGAAGTTTCAACAATGAACATTTTTCTCAAAAAAAAAAAATATATATATAAAAATAATAATAATTTCTCATAATTTTAAAATAAACATCAAAGCTAATATTTGTGGTATTAGAAAGAGTTTTATTCCAGAGAATAAGATTGTCATGGAAAGATTAGAATATTACGCTTTACACAGTTGATAACATTTAACTCAATAATTAATGTAATCTCAATGGAAATTGAACAAAGAAAATAAAGAAATTTTAAGCTTTACTCAAAGAAAAGTTCTACATATATATTCGCATAGGTGCAGTAACTATATTATAGTTATCCCAACAACATATATGTAGTTATAGATTTCTAAAATGTAGGTAAAAATCTCATTATTTAGCTGTTGCTAGTATTTTATAGTTTTAGTTGATGAGACTAGATCGATTATTTTTGTTGCAATGTAATGTTGTAACGGGGATAGAGAAAATGCTTGTAACTATATTTGATAGTTACTGACACTTTCATATAAAGTTAGATGAGGCAATTAAAATATTCAGCAATATAGTTGCGCTTTGTAAAAGAAGTTCTGTTATGGAAATTTCTACATAACATACTCGTATTTAAAGAAATGTTAGAAAAATATAAATAAAATAAAATTTGTGTGAATATGTCAATGAAGGGCTACCTCTTGGATTTGGATGGGACTTTCATATATTGTGATACAGTTTGATGTGTTCAATATGGATTTATAGTTAAAATTTGTCACCAATATTACTTAGAGGTCAAAAGTGATATAGTTGAGACTCATCCAAAACACATAAAAAATTAGTGCACTACTACGCTCTCAGCATCTAAAACTTAGGTGTAAGCATGGTTGCTTGTGAATATAATAGGTATTTAAGTATAACTGCTAGTGACTATTACATAGTTACTGATAATCATAAATATAGCTGCATTAATAAAATAAAGTTAGAAATAATATCAGTGTATTCAGTGGAGGCTGATCGTAGTGAAATGAAATGTAAAAGTAAAAAAAAAAATCATTTGAGTAAATAAATTCTTGTATAGTAAGTAGGAACTGTGATATATTGAAAATAATTTTTTTTTCATACACATGTACCTACATAGCACACAATATTTGTACTTGCACTTTACAATACATCAAACAATTCCTAGCATTACGTGTAAAGATGGATACAAACTTGTATATAAAATTAACTTAATTCTTTAATGTAAAAAATTTAATTTAATTTTTGTAGTAGATATGAAAAAGAATCAGTTTTCCAGTTATGAAGACAAAGCTTTTGTTGCTTTACTTAATAAAGCTTTCAACAAAAAATAATCTTTACATAATATTATATCATTCATCAATCAAGAAGCTACTGGTAACCATATTTAATAACTTTATTAAAATTCGTATAATAATTTTTGTTTAATAGGAGTAAATAAAAAAAATATGGGTTTCTCATTACTGGTCTATGTTGTAAATAATTCCCAAGAAAAACAGAACAGCACCTACCACAGCCTATAACAATTGAAATACAGAAGGTAAAGGGTCTTCATTATTTAATTTAAAGATAAATTAAAAATTTTCGAATACTAATCTAATTTTATTTGTAATCCACAGACAGATCACGAGAAATTTGGAAAAGTCCAAAGGAAAAATATTCAAGTCAACCAAACGTGATATTAATTGATTCTTAATTATATTTATTTAAAAAAATTACAAAGTTTTTGAAAATATTTTTATCAAATAAATTAAGCTCTAACCGTCATATTTTTGTTTACCTAGTAATTAAAATATGCCAATAATGAATATTTTTAATCACGAGGTAAATAAAATATGATTGCTAGATCATAATTTTATAGTTATGATCTCTAAAATAAAAGACGATAGCAACTACACTATAGATAAATGTAGTAGTTGCTAATGACTATATTTTAAATGCAATCAACTATACATTCTATTTATGCGGCAAGTAAAAATATAGTTACTTCCATGGTGTGTTGTTTGAAATATAAGACACAAGCAACTACAATATAGAGGAATATGTATGAAAGTACAACTTTAAAACAGTTGATTACAACTATATTTATAGCAAAACACAACTGCATAATAGTCGCAACCAATAGAATAATTAGTTGCAGACATTAACAATATCGTTTTGACATCAAATTTATTTTGTCGCCCGAAACTATATTGTTGTCAATATATAGTCGTGAAATGTAAAAGCGTTGTAACAAATATACTTATGAAAAATAATAAACCATGTAACAGCGTACAGATTTTAGAACTCTATGCTAATAGTCTAGGTGTTCACTTTTATAGCTGTTTGAAATTATTGTTGTGGCATACAGATTATTCTTTCAGTGTGTTTCTTCGTGTATTTTAAAAATGTATTTTGTAAGAAGGACTCTTTTTTCAAACTCTACAATATTTGTTGTGTATGTAAAAAAACTCATAAAAATATTTAAGAATTGTTTTTTTTTTTAATATAACAGGGCTGAACCGACAGTATGGCATTACATTGTAAAAAGTTTAAATTTACACAATTTTACTTACAATAATGTAATATGTAAAGTATATAGTATAAATACATAAGCTTATGAAAATAACACAGAACTCGGTGGATTTGTAAATAATTTTGCATATTTACTGATTAAAAATATGTTCAAATACCAATCGATTGAATAAGTAAACTATATTAGTACGTACACAGAGCACAAAAATAACAATTAGTGGCACTATATCAGTACCTGGTACAAAAAATCCTTCCCACGGATAATGCTAACTCCACGAAAAAACTTCGACGCTCCGACTCATGATTCTTGCGAGTGCGTGATAATAATATGCTAGGATTATATTTTTTGGGTAAGACGACCGTGCGAGAAAGTGAAATGAAATTAAAGAAGTAGTCCTTTTCTTTTTGCAGACCAGTTAAGTTACTGTACATTTCTTTAGTCGGTTCTAAGCAAGATAAGGAATAAATGAAAAATAAAATAAAACAAACAGTTTTAAGATTCGGTTTACTCGTGTGTAGTTATTTTTTATTGAGTTTTCGGTAGACTGTCGGCCTGACCGCGCCGTAGTAATTTGCGTGTTCGATACACAGATAGAGAAATATGAATCGTTCTTTTTAAGTATCTTGTAATTTATTACACTAATTGTTGAAATAATTTATTAGTATTGGCTGTAGATGTGTATACTGCTGCCTTATAGGCAACTAGTTACCTTACTAGCATATTCATTAAGTGATTATAACCATAGTAAACCATATTCAATAAGCGCTGAGCGCAAAAGCGTAAAGTTACAGTGCAAATTTTGTAATTTATTGTAATAAACTTGAAAATTCCTTAAAATCTGTCGATTGAGAAACTGCAATGTTTTAATATAATAACCTTGTATCAGGTGCTAAAAAATAAACTAAAATAAATATTTAAATAAAATTCAGGATATCAGGTGCTAATTATTGTTGTAAATTTATGACTCGGATACATAACACATTGTTACATAGTAATTTTACCTAATATCAGTTTGTAAATAATGGCAGCTTTCAGTTTAAATTAAAAAATAAACTAAAATAAATATTTAAATAAAATTCAGGATATCAGGTGCTAATTATTGTTGTAAATTTATGACTCGGATACATAACACATTGTTACATAGTAATTTTACCTAATATCAGTTTGTAAATTATGGCAGCTTTCAGTTTAAATTAATGAAAGTTACATACCTATTTAATTTTATACAACTATAGAAAGTAATTTTACACGTCATGGAAAATGCATGCGCCACGATAAACAGTGGATAATTATGCGTCAAAAATTAACGTAGTAAAATTTACACGATGATTTTTTTTTAAGTATACGAAAGACTAAGTGAACTTTTCGATGTACATTATGCCTGGACTAACAAAACTCAGTGAAAATTTAAGATGTCAAAATCTAAAAGTTATCATTTTCGAAAAAAATATTTTATATAGAGAAAAACACAGGAAAATTAATGCGAGGAGGTAATCAGTTTATTCCTCAATAAGTGCAGTTGATAATTTGTAAACTGCAAAAACAATGAAACTCCTTCGCTTTCGGAGAGAAAAAATCGTTTATTATTATTAGTTATTATACCTTTAATGATATAAACATAAGATATACTAAGTTAAGTAACCTTCGAGGATCCCGATCGGAGCTTTAAAAAAGGAGTTCATCAAGGACGTCAATCTATCAAAAGGCAAGCCTCTGATGGATCAACCGGGAAACCTGCCGTATCGCGAGGCAAATTATATATATATATATATATATATATATCACAGGAGGAGGACAAGAAAACTGCTTAATGGCAGCAGGACATATACCAGGAATCTAGTAGGGGTCATTACGCGTCATTGTGCCTTAGAAGACCACGCTAGAAGGCTGAGTATAACGGCGAACGATTTCTGCAGGAGCTGTACGGAGAGGCAAAACAAAGAGTTCAGATGCATCCTGAGTTTCCTAAGGGAAGCAGGACGGATCTAGGGCAATTTTTATGTTATCCCATGAGGACAAGGGGCACGATGGACCCACTGGCGGTCTAAGTAAGGAGGCTAGGTACTTATAGCGGAATCACTCTTACTTAACCTAACCTAAATTAATTCAATGTCCATCATTAATTTTTTAATTTTCGAATAAGTATAGTTCCAATTTTGAAATTAACTAAAATCGGGTAGTACTTAAATTTGCAGATTTTTCACACTTTTAATGTACGGAATATAAAAATATATGAATTGGTGAAAGTGTTTACATATCTTTGCAGTCCAATGAACTATTCTAGAATATATATATTTATCGGAATTAATGTTTTATGGTATCGACAAAATTGGTCGTTTAGACTAAATACAACTCCTTCCCAGTTTTTATATACTTATTTCAAAAAAATTTGTCCAATTTTAAAATTCAAATTCTATTCCAAGCAATATATAAGACAAACCTATTAAAAACTTACCTATTAAGTTCGCATGTTGATTGATTGAATTAAAAGTAGAATTCGATAGCTTGACAAGATGGTGGTATCTCTAAATTGAATACTATAATATAGTTGCGGATAGTTCTCATACTTACAATGTGCAATGCCTCTAAAGAGGATGTGTTTATGTACCTATAATAATATTTAAGACTTAATTAGGTATGAAATATAAAAAGATAAATAATATAAATTAATTTTACAAAACTGTTATTTTTTTAAATTAAATCTTACTAAAACCAACTTTAGATCGTTAAAATTAAAGAAATTCTAAAACTTCTCACGCTTATACCGCATCCTATATACCTTAATTTCGCTGTCTTAATTATCCCAAAATAATAAAACCATATCGGCATACAAGAGTAGTAAAAAAACAATCCAAATCTAGTGCCTATACATATATTTCCAAGAAAAGAAAACTTCTTAAACCACACAATTGACAAGACAAGAGCTACTATTACCGCCGCCAATTCGGTAGGGGTATGTTTTTCAAATGATTGATGCGGGCCTATACATTCCGGCTGTGGAAATTAGTCCGAAACCGAAGAAGCGTCTATAATTTTAATCAAATAAATCACCGACCAGATTCCACGCCAACTGACCCTCAGAAACCAATTTTGAATTATCCCATAATGATTTATTCACAAATGAGCGCGAACTGGCTTTGTCCTAAACTGATTTCTGGGATGATATTATGTTGCGCGATGTGATGCCCCAAAAACTATGACTATCATTCAGAAACAGCCACAATTCAAAATACTGACTGACTCTTGGCCATTGATGATCACTTTTAACAGGAGGTAAATAGCAGCTATCAATCAAAAACCACTCGGATCCAGATTACGACGATTTCGATTACGTTAAGTCGTCTTATATTGTATACATACATGTTTATACGAGAATTGCCTAACCGCGCCAGCCGATCATTTCTGGCCCCAAATAATTTCACTTTTGTCTATAATTACACAAAAATTTTCTTAAATTTTCGTTTAACGCAGCTGAAATCTGTCAGAGGTCTTAAAATGGATTGCGTGAGGCTAATCGTTCGGTAATTCACCTGGAATGGCTTGCTCGACGTAGAAAACAAAAAAAATTCAAGACTGAGGATTCGCCGTTGACGGAGTCTTAAATATATATATTTTTGGCTTTAAATAAATCTTTATAGAAACCTATTCTTTAGCCATTAGTTTCAGATAAATGATTGACCCCGATGAAATGTTCTTTCTGGGGCAGTTGGTGTCGTTACGAAATTCACGCAGATTTTATTAGACAGGCGTCTGCATGAGCCGATGAACCGATCGTTTATTCAAGATTTATCAAAATTAATGGTTTTCCCTAGAATAGAAGTCTTGTGCATTGTGATTTTGACCAGAAAGCGACATTTTCGGGTATGGTCAATATAATGCTTAGGAATTTGCTATAAGATCACCATTAACTTGGTGAAGATCATCATTAGCAAAAGTAGAGACTCAACTTTTGAAAAAAAATTCCCACAGACTAAAAGTGATGAGCCGACACACCGATACAAAGCAAAAAAAACGATCTTTAACTTCTGAAGATCGCACAGTAGAAGATAAACTACATTCAGGGAGGAGGATCTCAAACTCGAGCCCCAGAGGATGCTAATAACCAGGTGTCGGGAGCTAATTTCGTGAAATATGATGAAGGGATTTTTATTTCTGGTCAAGGATCGGGTCAAATATTTTAATCACACAGCCCGCTGGCGCCTAAACTACACAAGAATCTGTTACGGGGGTGGAATTCTTCGCTTAGGAATCTCTAAATATAATGTTCAGGCTTGAAATAATTTTAGCAGATTTTCTTTCGCAAATTTACAATTTTACATTGTACCTACTTACCCAAAAACTCTTTCGGAAATATCAAGAGAATAGCTCACTAGAAGTTACACCCATATAACTGCCTTCGATTTCTCTTGTTTATTTCCTTTTATATAACTTGCTAATCATAAAAATTTCCAAATGCCTATCATTAGAAGCAAAAGGTACCCCAGTGAAGAGAATTTCATAAAAATCGATTTCCAGAAATCTTGTATGAGAGTCTGCATAAGCTAAGAGATCTCTCCGCGGCCATAATTAGTAGTTGCTGAGTTTACGGGTGTGGGATGATCCCAGTCAGAAACATTGTAACAAAAAATAATTTTTTTTTGTTGCCCTCTAGCTAAAATCTCGTGCTTATGGCTTGATAAAGAGTCAGTTTAGACTTCTGCAGTAGAAATGAGTTTTTGTGTTCATTTACAGAAGTTTCAGGTATAGTAATTATAGAAAATTGATACCTATTCTGGCGGACATCTCGAATAGGAAAAAAAGCTGAAGGCTTTAGGCTGATTGCCATAAAAAAATTTATATGCGGGTAGCTTCCGTTTCCAGGTGCTTTTTGGAGAGTTGTTAATAGTGCCCCAATCGCTTATAACTTGTACACTTTTTTTTTTTTGTTTTGTAAGCAGAAAATGTTGTAGGCAATGGTGTATTTGTATTGATTTACGGTATTTTAAGGAGAAAACTATTGAATTCAATTTATGAAAAGTGTTTTTAAATTTTAATTATAAATTGCATGAAAATTTTTTTCTTCATTTAAAATTAGTTTCATAGTGCCCAGATTAACATATTATGGAATCAGAATCGGTAGTCCACATAGTGGACACTGATAGCTTTTGCAGCTGCGCAGCTTAAGCTTATGGGTCAATAAAAGGAAATTCGAAGTTTTTTTCAAGCAATGTGAGTTTTAAGCTTTCATCATGGAGATGTCAAAGCGAGATGCAATGAAATTGATTGCACCAAGAATGATCTATTTCGTGGAACAGTCTTAACAGCATTTATATGAAGAAGTTTTTTTTAAATAAATACAAGGGTTACCAACTGGTTCATAGCTAAACTTCTGAATTTTTCATTGATGGAAAACCCCCAATTCCACATGCATGAGTTTTGAGTTCGAAAGAATACTTTAGTTTTGAACAAGAGAAGAAAAGTGACGTGCAATTATCAAAATTTCCATAATTTTTTGCGAAAAATAATAAAGTTAAGCAACCATAATCGAAAAAAGTCGAGTAAATCTTGCCATTTCGGTATTGTACTAAGATGGTTACCTTTTGGGATTCTCCGGTACAACAGCAAAAGTGAAAAAAAAATTGTTTCTTCGTTATTTCATCACACAACTTATTAATTTAGGGTAGCAAGTTTCAATTCTTGGTTTTACTCATCACCAAGTCCCCAAATAGCTAAATTGAGTGACTCGAAAAAACAAACGAAAATAGGAAATGGAGAGAAGTGAAAGAAAAATGGAAAAATTGAGAAAAATTGAAGAAAAAAAATTGGAAAGAGTTGAAAAAATCGGATTAATTAATTAATAATTTGAATTAAAACTGTAAGCCGACAGTGGGCTGCCCAAAATAAATAAGATGTATGATAAAATAATGAATAAAAAAAAAATTCACGTTTGCTGTTGTACCGGAAAATCCCAAAATGTAGCCTTCTTGGACAAATATAAAGTTTATCCGGTAATAAATCCTAGTTCTCGTGGACATTCGAAATCATACATGATCATCAAAATACTTGAACACGCAAGATCCCTGTAAACAGTACCTTTGCAGGAATTGCCATTCTATTTAATGGTATCCTGCTTACTAATTGCTGATGCAATCACATTAAAAAGTATTGCTACTACTGGATGTTATAAAAATAAAATAAAAAATAATTCAGATTTGTTATTTAGACCATATTTACTCAAAAAACATAAACACTGTAAAAAAGAAAGTATGCAAATTTCTGAAGCGATAATCTGCATAAATATCCTAGAATTAAAAAATTTCTGTCTTCCAAAATAATATCACTTGCACTATTATCTTCGCACCACATCACTTTTAATTAAAACTTATCTGAAGACGAAGAAAAGAAGGAAAAGGTAGAGTTTGATAAAAGCTGTAGAGAAGGGTGGTAATATCTCAGTTAATCATAAAACAAGAAATATCTTCGAAAATGTGCGAAACATCTCTGTGTTCTATTATTTTAGCACCATTCTCGTTCACGATCCTTTTAGAGCTTGTGCAGCAGAATATAATAAGAACGCAAGGATGTTTCTGTCTAAAAAACTATAGATGGAATTGAAGGGAGGAGTATGTAGGCCAAAACTGATTTTAATATAAAGGAAACAGAGAAAATACAGAGCTTGCAGCACTCTAACATTTATTAAATTTAAATTAAACTAAATTGTGATTTTAAGCTAAAATAAAAAGGTACTACATTTCATTAACATTTTTAACTTTCCTTTTTTCAGGAAGGACGAGATATTTCCCTTCCCATATAGGTATATATTAAGCGGAAAATAATTTAACTGCCAGTAGAAGCATTTTTCCTGCCCGAAATATCAATATTACATTATCTTATTATCAGAAATATTAATTTTGTTAAGAAGGTTTGTATGTTTGCTTACATTGTTTGCTTACATTACACAGCCGTACGGAATTTGTACAAGCTCCTTAGGAAATATTTGCAAACTTATATAGTAATTTTACACCGAAATATTTCGTTCTGGGTGTACTTGTTTAATATTACAAACGTTACGTTTTTAAAGTTTAAGTTATGTTCGTCTTAGAACCATGTAACCAGTCTAAATCACAAAATAATATCTTGTAAAACAAAAGACTTAAATTAAGAATATATTTTTGACGCATATTGAGGTCACTGAAGAACTATTGATTTAAGATATCTGAATTAACATTCAAACTGAATATAACCTACATGTAGAAAATTTTTAGTATGAACCCAAGAGTCACGGGTTGCTTCCGAATTCCAGTAATCTAGGCGTTGGGATGTAGTATAGATGCGATAAAGTTGGTAGAATTATGTTATAGGTAAACGGTGACATGAAGAACTAGAAAATTAATCTTTTTCTTCGGTTTTACCAATCCAATGATTCCCTTAAATTTGTCCTAAAATACAATTAAATTTTTTTTTTTCTCATATTTAATGGATCAGTAATATATTACTAAATCCCACAAACAAAATATTCTTTCATTTAAACAGCTTCACTAACTTAATACTCTGAAGAACATCCAAAGAAAAGAAGTTGTAAATTTCGATTAGTTCAGGTAAGTTTCGCGGGAATTTCAGATACTTAGCGGATGGCATGCGTGAATATTAACACCGACGTTTGTCGGGTTTAACCCAATAGAATAACGCCACGCGGTACAGAACGTTTCATATTACCGTGGATAGCGCAATAGCCGCGTATAAAGCGTGTGTACATAATAACAGCGACATATGGGAGAGTAACTATATCTACATACTTCTGTAGCTAGGTATATATATAAGTATGTTAAACCAACACGAACCCTAGGAGAGTTCGTCAGTCCGCGAGTTAAGTATTTTGTGAATTATTGGCTGTAAATTACATTTAATTTTCTTTTCCGTACATTTTTATTTTTTTTTATTTTGTTCACCAAGATAATTCGTTCTGTTGCATGCTGTCTTCTGTAATCGCCGACATCGTCTTATTTTGTCAGAGCCGAGTGCGCAGATTATAAGTGAATGGGGCGCGCACAACTTAAGTCACTTTGAATGCAGTTTTGGTGCTGAATCTTCTTCAGCTGAAGTAAAGTGAAATATTTTTCCTGTGTATAGCAGCAAAATCTTTCCTAATAACTTATTATCAATGTCTTGTATTCATGCGAGGATTCCATCGTTGGTCGTGTATAGTCGTCCTCGGCCTTGGCAGGCACCCATCTCCATCCCAGATCCAGAGATCACTATAGACTGCAGACTCTGGTTAAGAAGAAATCGTTATGGCCTTTAGAAACGCATAAAAGCGACACATTATGACTTTGTTCTTTGCAGATGGCATCAAAACGGTGATCTGTTGAACTTTGAAATGTTGGAATGGACCAGTGTGGAGGACATGTTGCGGGAGGACATATATGATGCTGATGCCTGAGCTCATTCCAATGTGAATTATTGTGACCTTTTGACGTTCACTAACAACTCACATCAGATTATCCTTTTACTTTGAAATATGTTGATGGACACAGGTTAAGAATTTGTTTTAAATTAGCAAACAATTTCTGCGAGTGACGACTTGTAATGTACTAATATATATAAATGATGATAATAAAAAGACTTCCTGACTTCAAGATAATATTTATAGATAAAGCATCTAACTCTTATCCATGTAATACATCTAATTCCCATAGAAAACTACGTCATATAAAAATATTCAAGCTTTCTTAATCTTCTACTTTATTCGAGAATTTGCATGAATCTTGGAAGCATCGAAATGTATTGATGATGTAGTGAGCAAAACAATTTTCTTTCGATTGAAATGGTCCAGATGAACTTGCAATTAATCTGATTAGAAAATCTGCTTTGGAGCAATTACGTTTGTTAAGCTCTTTACGAATATATTCTTGTTTTTTCAGCAGATTTCAACACATTGCCTTTGCTGTTAAACAAATTTCACATGAGTTGTTTTCGTATTTAGTCGACAACACCAATTTCAGGAAATTAAGTAAGATCCTAATCACACGATCGAATGATAATTCTGAGACTGCGATCGTCATCAATCATATTCCAGTCGAATACGAGTTTCTAAGTCGCTTTTCAGTGCAAACATGTATGTATGTAGTTATGTGTGATTAAGGTTTCTCTAAAAGAAGAAGGAATAAAGTGGAGAATAGGACAAGGCCATGGTGACGCATTTAGTTGGCGCATAAGAAAAGTGGAAATCCAAGGTATTAAGGTTCGAATCTCACCAGGGACTAAATATTGTTTTGAATTCCAACAATAGAGATGACCTCACAAAATATTTTACAATTTTATAACGGTCAGTAAAAGATCTAAAAATGAGGTAACAAATGTATCAGGGCAGCCAAGTTTAAGATCGAACCTTCTCCATCAATGAAGAAATAATATTTTAAGCGGAGAATAGACAAAGACGCTAATGGCTTACTTGGTGGGGCATAAAAGTATAGAAGTACAAAGTATCAAGGTTCAAAAATTGTCGGTGACCAGATATTTTACTCGATTCCCGCAAGCATGTATATACATATGTTTGTACATAAATAGAAAAAAGAGTTTTTGCTTAGTTTTAAATTAATTATTACGTACAGCACTGAAATTATAGGCTGTTAATGCTACCAACGATTCGCATACAATATTAATGATCAAAGAAACGACTTTGTTCATAATTTCCATGGGTTATATATAAAATTTACTCCTATGCCATTGGAAATTGAAAATAGTTAAAGCAAAAAAAAATCTAAAGTGGCCTTCACACTTATACATACATACGACTACATATTATATACATACGTAGTACTTATTATAAATTTAACTTATTTATCAAATTATATCATATCCATCAATCAATTGAGATGATTGTAAAAAATCAATCAAAGTCATCCCGTAACTGTGTTGGTTTTAAATCTGTGACGTTCTGGGAACTCGAATCTATATCTATACTTTTGTCTCAGAGACTACAGTTCAATGGAAACTCACAACAGAATTGATGATGCTGCAATTTTTTCTGCATCATTTATTTTGCTACTGTCCGGCAGCATCTACAACAGGTAGTTGGTACTATATATCCGAACATTAAAAAAATCAGAGCTCAACAATACTCCGTCATGGGTTCGAAATTAATGATTTTCGCAACTCCAAAGGTTCTGAAGGGAATCGGTGATTGACGTTTGGGAAATTCGATTTGGAAAAGGTAGTTTCGCCGGTATTGTGACGATCATACCTGTGCTCTATAGACATTACATACATTACATATATAGATCCACCAACAAGTGCATCGATCTGTTTTTTTTTTTATTTTGTTTTCTTTTTAAAAACCTAAGCCGACATCACCTTCTTCTGAGTGATAAATGTCATAAGAGTGTTTATCTTCTTACGCAAAAAAGGTAGGCGCTTTTCAGTCAACTCAGCGCCGCGTATAGTGAATCTCTTTTTTATTCCTTGGAAAAACAACACAAAGTAAAAAAAAAAACACGTGCTAGAAAACGATGAAAACGTTACAAATTTAATGATTGAATATTATTACACCCAAACCTTAATAAATTTTCATTATTTATTACTCCAAAATCGAAGTTCGGCTCTTTCTTTTGAGGTTTGTGCGAATGCGTACTCCTGCAGGCCATTCCATATACAAAATCTATGTATGTAATATTATTTCCTAGTCAAAGATTTTGCCGATTCGAAACATGAAAAATACCACAACAAGTGTGTAACTTACACCTGAGCTGAATTTTCTAGAGTTAATGCATTGTCTTTAAGCACACAGCTATTCCCAGTTGAGCCACTGTTCCGACTATTTCTAGAGCACCCATAGTTCCATAAGGCTTAAGGAATGTACGATCACTGCTCGCATAATTTATGTCCACAATTTATCAACACATCCAATTTCTTGTGGACGGGTTTTGTTAGTTCAGATATTAAAGGTGCGCGCGCATATTATATTGCTCAAAAACGCGCTCAGCACATACAACCCAAAAAAGGTGGTTGGTTGGTTGGTTAGTCAGTTTTATAAGGTGTCCAATTGAATAGAGCAGGTTGTTCATTGTGACAATAGACTTATGACATATGCTTGGTGTGTAATTTATCAGAACAAAAAAAAAAACATCAGGAATATATCCGAGAGCTGGAACAATAGCAAAACTTACCTGGCTGACATTTGTTAGACTTTAAGTCGAGAGAATAAAGGCCAGCGACGGAGGGTGATGCGCACATGGGTGAAAACTGAAAACCAAATCCGTACGTGCAACTAAGAAATTTGTCAAAGGATGTTGGCGGTCCATTGTTACTGGAGACATCTCGATGGGAAAGTTACTAAAAAGACAAAACCTCGGTTTCTTTTGAACTTTGAAACAAGTTGGTAAGTAGTAAAGGGTACGAAGTATGACAGTTAAATGACGAGGAGTTTTTCTTTACCACTTCTGGACGTGATTTCATCGTGATCATTGACCGTCTTCTAGAATTATTGAGATAGAAACTTGATTTTTGAATTCTTTGTTAAACAGAAGATCGTTTGCACTCATTCTTTAAATTCACTCCAAGGAACTTTATAACAATTTGTATAGAATGTAATTAGAATTAACATACCTTAAGCTGGAATAGTATGAATGATTTGGTAATTTTGTGAGAATAAATGCGAAATTCATGTTCTGTCAGCCCCACTCCCACCCAGAATTAAGTTCAGTTCAAATGGCCTCTTTAAGATCAATCACCGAAGCGCTGTTAATTACACACCCATCAGAACGAAAAACTCGCGCATTTTAATAATTCTAATTTGCATTCCTCCGTAGTCTCTGTCTGGTTCGAAACATGTAATTAAACAGTGGCCCCCAAAAAAGAGCTCCTTTTAACGATATATCACTGAGGGAGCGAAATGTCAGCCTTAGGTTTTCCTCTGAAAAGGGTTTCAGGCAAAAATATTCTTCTTCTCTCTCTCTCTCTCTCTCTGCTGGATTTTTGAATTCCGTTGGGTCACCATAATGCCATATTCCATGAAGTTTGCTTTTTTTTGTTGTTTTGTTTTTGATACTGCGCTTTGCTTCCTCATATTCAAATCAAAAGAAAAAAGGACGCGCTATACCGCAAATAAAGAGAGTAAAAAAGGGCATCGACAGCAACTCAAACCCGGGAAAATTTATATAGTCTGCGTCCGTCCACCTTGGGATGATAGTGAGAAGTTGTAGTCATTAAAACGTTGAACAGCAGAAAGGCCGATCTGCATATGTTTATATTATAAAATGTTCAGTCCTATACAAGTCATATCGCAACAGAAATTCATTTCACCGTAGCCTCCGGGTTTGTTCTCAATTCAGAAGCACAGCGGGAGTTCTAAAATGATCATCTTTCAACTAATAGATGGACAGTTTTATATACCACCAGAGGTAAACGGTTGTAAGCATTAAGACGGCCAGTTGTATCCAGCCAACTCACCGACCACATCCCTATACGCCAAAGACGAATATGCAATTTAATGTTAAATTAAGTCTCCCCAGCTTGGAGGGTATAAACAATAAGAAATCATGCTCTCCGCACTCGATTTAATTTTTTTATAATTTTAGTATTATTTATAGCCATCAACCGTCATCACGATCCACGACCTCGAAGAGTAACTTTAATTTTTTATACTTTTTTTTTTATTTTTCTGCTACCTTCATAGGTCAGCGTTTATTATTTCATTGCTTTATAAATTCGTCTGGGATCCGAATAGATCCCTGCGGTATACCTTCTCCCTGGCGGAAAAGAAAAAAAAATCGAAGGGCGCATTGGAAATTAGACAGTAGACATGTGTGTTGATATAAATTAATATAGATAATAATAGCGCGCAGCAAATTAAAAGAATTCTGTCTGCTGTATTTCAGAAGGCCAAAAAGACACATTCAAATAGGTCCCTAGCGCTTAATTTATGTATTACTTGGAAAATATGTTGTCGATTGGTGGTTGAAAATTAACTATTTTCCCCTGGGGTTTTGTCTTTGTTTTTTTTTTATAGTTGAGGAGAAGGTGGATAATGTGAATAATGTTGCTGGCGGTTCTTGTGGCGGTCTTTTGAAAAGAAAACAAAGGGTGCACAGCAGTTTTGATATAAATGGTCAAAGGAAAGTTTTGATTTAGAACGGTTAGAAAATTAATTTTTTGTTAATTAGAGAACATAAACATTAAAGAAAATTTTTTGATAATGGAAAGAGTCTAGACAGAAGAAGCAAGCTATTGAAAATGAAAAAAAAAATCAGACCACCATTTGAAACAGTTCATAGTCATCAGGGATAATGTCAAGATAACATAATTAATACTAGTAGTGTCCTCATACTCATTAGAGAAGTACCTACTTAACTTGTTTATTTTCAATTTGAGAAATTGTTTTAATCTTCTGTTTGTGTAGTACGGTTCTAAAAAAATCAGTGTGTAGTATTACACAATATTTTTACAATATATTTCCAACAAAATTACAATTTGCAAGTGAAAGCTAAAACTGACAAACCTAGACGATATCGGAATTAACTGGACTGAGAATATAACATGAAATTGCATTCGCCTCTGTCTGTGTTGGAAAAACGGCATCATTTCCAAATGAATCCCTGCAGAACCCAAAAAGTTGTTGTCTAATTGGAAGATTCACAGGAATAGGAGCCTTTCTAGCTAAAGACTAAAATCACTTGAACATATTGGAGTGAACTGGGTCTGATGTATGTATAGTGTGATACGTCTCAACTCTGTAAACCTTTAATGATAGATCAAAATTGAATGGCAGAAAACCTAATAAGGTGGGTCCATTCATCTGTTATAGTTTTGAAGATAACGATATTTGGATTACGCTATACATTTTGAACGATGCATCATTAGATTAGAATAGATTTAAAATTTATTTAATTGATAAAATTTGGAGCTTTATCTTTTTCTCAACTTTCAGAATGTTAAGCATCAATTTAAAAGTTTGTTACTATATTTTCGGCACTTTTTCTTATATCTGTTCAGCGAAAATTGCCTACCCTTAGGCATTCATATTACTTTATTTCATAATCATTAACCTCATAATCAGTTCAGCTGCCAACTTAGCATGTTCTAAAACGGCAATAGATTCATTTTCGTAGTTTTGATCATTAATCAGGCAGATAAGTTAGCTAGATAATTTGAGTATGGCTTCAATGGCTTTTGTAGGATAGGTGATTAAAGTATCTGTAATACCTAGATAGGCAACTCATTGCACTTCTTTCAATTAAGACTTTTACCAATTTCCAGTAATTTTTCTAGAAGCTGCAAGAATGTCATATGTATATAGTTATGCTCTGATATTGTCATTAAAATGACTATAGAGCTTAAATGATAAGTTGGGGACGATTTTAAGCGGGATGTAAATATAGAATTAAACGGAAATAAAGGGTTTTCCAATAAGAGGTGATATTTTAATTAGCCTGCTATTTCGGTAGATGTCACTTTTGGAGCTGTCATTTTTTGACATTTGACAAGTAGAAACTACGCCATTAATACAAATGGAACGACACACGATTCAACAACGCACTGAAATTATTAAAATTCACTATAAAAATGGAGAAAATGTGGCAGAGACGGTTCGTAAAACTCGAACATTTTTGGGTCGTCGTGAAGCACCTTGTCGGACCGCAATACAGAAATTGGTAGAAAAATTCGAGCTGTCGGGACAAGTTAGTGATGTGAAGAATAAAACCCGTGCACGTCGCTCAAGAACAGCCGAGAATATTGCTGCTGTAGCCGAAAGTGTTGAAGAAAACCCAGGTTTGTCCATTCCTCGTCGTTCTTTGGAATTAGGCATTCCACAAACGTCATTACACCGTATTTTGCATAAAGATTTGGGTTTTAAGGCTTATAAAGTTCAGTTAACACAAGAACTCAAGCCGGCCGATCATCAACAACGTCGAGTCTTTGCTGATTGGGTCCTTGAAATGTATGAAAATGATCCGGAATTCCATCGAAAACTCATCTTGAGTGATGAGGCCCATTTCCACCTCAATGGCTTCGTCAACAAGCACAATTGTCGCATCTGGGGCTCGGAAAACCCAAGAGTTATTGTTGAAAAGCCTCTCTATCCTCAACGTGTGACTGTTTGGTGCGGTTTATTGTCCCGCGGGGTCATTGGATCTTACTTTTTCGAAAATGGGGCAGGAGCAACAGTTACGGTGAATAGATTGCGCTATCGACAGATGATTAATGATTTTTTATGGCCGGAATTGGATGGTATTGATCTGGACAACGTTTACTTTCAACAAGACGGCGCTACGTGCCATACAAGCAACGAAACCATTGATCTTTTACGGGAAAAGTTTCCGGACCGTGTTATCTCTCGAAGAGGTGATCACAATTGGCCACCGAGATCTTGTGACTTAACACCTTGCGACTTCTTCCTTTGGGGTCACGTGAAAGAGAAGGTCTACGCCAACAGCCCAGCGTCGATTCAAGACCTCAAAGATGGAATTCGTGAGGCTATCGAGGACATAGGGCAGCCACTTTGCGATTTGGTTATGGAAAATTTCATGAAAAGGATATGGTCCTGTAGGCGTGGTCGTGGTGGTCATTTGGCTGATGTTATTTTCCATTATTAACGGCATACCTTCCTCTTTATAATGAAATAAAGATCCGATCATTTATCTCAAAAACTGGCATTTTTCTTTGAATATCAAAATAACACCTCTTATTGGAAAACCCTTTATTAAAAACGAATGGCAATATGAAGTTCTGGGTAACATTACAATCGAATTAGGCATTTAGTGGTTGGTAATGAAATGCACTAGAGGCAACGTTAAATTTGTAGTGGCCATCGCGTATAGGTCACCAAGATCGTCAGAGAGGCAATTCTGTAATTTCTTTAGGGAATGTATGGAGGTTATAGAAGATATAAATGAAGAAATAAAAATAGTTGGTGATTTCAATATAAATTGGTGCAGTGAAAGCATATATAAGAAAGAAATTAATGAAATTATTTGTGATAACGGGTATATACAAAAGGTACGTGAACTTACAAGGGTGACTGATTTATCAAAAACCTTAATAGATTATGTTATAACAGCAATGAATAATATTGATGTAACAGTAAATAACAGCCTAAAAATAAGTGATCATGAAACTTTAGAAATTAGCATATTAATAAATAATTACATTGGTAACCGAAGCGCCCAACAGTAGTGCCAGTAGGGCTCGAGTTATATATGTTTTTGGTTTAATAAAATTTAAAGGTAAAGATGATTTTGTTGATTATAAAATCTATCCTCATTACTCTCAGAAATTAAATCAAATGAATAATCCAAATTTCTTCTGACTAAGGTTTAAAATTCAAAATATAGCATTTACTGCAATGACGAGACCAAAATCCAATTTCCCGTATTTTATTCAATAATTCGGCAGAATTTTAAAAACAAAATTAAATGTACGAAACTTGGTTCGACACTTCACAAACCCACGCATGTATGTAGTTAACCATGGCCACATACCCCACATACAAAATATTTATATACCGAAATCATTTCTACTACTCGTTTAAAATATCACAGTTCCTTACCTTTTGTAGTAAGGGTAAGTGCAAAACGAGGCGAGGCGATCCGAAGCGAGGCAAGGCGAAGCGCGGCTAGGCTATATCAAGAATTAAGAAATAAAATAATTGCACACTATACCATGAGAGTGTTCATAACAACGCTGTGGCAGCGCAGAATGTATCTTCACCTCACCTCGCTCAAGCCTTGATAAAGCCTCGCCTCGCCTCGCCTCGCGTCGCTTCGCCTCGCCTCAACTCGTTGTGGACGTATCCTACCAAACACATATGGATTTTAGCTGTAGCCTAAAATGTTTGCTTTTTTGATTTCTCAATAAAAAATTAATAAGTAATTTGATCTACAACTGCAATTATTTCCCTATACATATAGACGCCAAACCACCGAATGAGTTTAGAATTCATCTAAAAGTAGATGAAATTCAAAGAAAATATAGCAAAATATTTTGGAACATACTTTATACTCGTATATCTATTAATTTAACTATTCTCAAGAAGAAATTTAAAATCATTAAACATAAAATAAGAGAAAATATTTAAATATTTTATCTTCTGAAATTTACCACCCACATAGCTTAGTAGATGCCACCGTTAATACCATTACTAGCGCTTCCCACACAAGCCCTCTGACCAGCAATTATTGGACCACCTCTAATCGTTAAGGTCTTCTTGTTTCTGGTCGTATTGCAAGAGACCCACTAACGCATAGGTTAAAAGCGTATTATCTCTTGACTGTTAACTCCATTTCTATAAATTACCTATAAGGCTGTGAAGTGTCCATGAGCACAGTGAATAGACAGCATTTCCACTTTCAGGGAGGTGTAGATAATTGACTATAAAATGTCCATCGTGTCATCCATCCCTCTCCTCAATCTAAATTGAAATTTTGATGAGATTGAGACACTTCAGCCAACAGTGTGATATATATTCATATACATAATATACATATACACATGGAAATCTATATTATGATCGCCTCTGGTCAACGGGCGTTATGATAATCACTCCAATTACTTTGTTTCCTCTAGATTTTGTCCTATCAACTTAAGTAAGTTACGAGACCTATATACATGTATTATCAGAGAAAGGGTTGGGTTCATCCTAATCAGACCTAGATTTCGGGATTGTTTTAGAAAATAAAAACATATCTTCATTCATTCAGGTATTATACATATACATACATACATACTTACAAATACGATGTGCGGGTCAATTAGATATACCACTTCTCTGATTATACTGATAGCATCCAAACCACAAATATATTTATAAGAACAGTAAAAATCTGTAAAAGAAAAGACGATTCTTATCACGACTGTGGACAAGTCAACAAATCACGACGGTGACGTGATAATCAAATTAATTGAGACGTTTCTCCTTTCCCTAATTTTCTTGGATGCTCTTTCAAGATGGACCATGAGACAGACCACCATGGGATGACTTCATAAATGTGTGTGGTAGAAATTGATGTCTCTTGTATTGTTGGCCATATATGTATGTACGAATGTCGAAATTAGAGAATGATATCAAATTACAGTTTTCATATAAGTCGCATGGATCTTTTCTTTCGTCTGAAAACCAATGAAGTGTAGACTGTTTGGAAGTGTTTGGAATTCAATTTATTTGATAGAAATCAAAGGTTACGGGTAGGTACTGTTTGTCTTTTTGATATTAGGCATATATTTTGTAAAATGGAACCTGAAACCAAATGAATTGTCAATTTCCTGCTTCAGACAATTATACAGGTGCAAGTTACTAATGATACTTGATATGCAGTTATTCGGTGAAGATCAGATCTGCTGATCTGAAAAATAAATTTTGTCGTTTTTGGTGGTAAATTTTTTTTGACATATTTCTGATTAACACTGATTGAAGAATGTCTGTATGATATGTTAAATTATTGTATTATTAATATTTGTTCAATATAGAAATAAAAAGAAGATAATTCTATGTTTGTGTACAGAATTAATATGAAAATGAATATGAATTATGAAAGTGAATAATGAACTGTTAAAAAAAAATAGTGGAATACAAGGTTGAGTTTGACTAAGAGAGCTGTCTGACAATATCAAATGATGATCGAATAAAGTCGCTCATTAGTACTAGAGTAGGTAGGTATTATGGAAAGAAATGCAATCAATCCATATCTAGACAAAATTTTGAGTTCGCTAAAGGCATCTTTTCGTGGAGCATAGGACAAAATATCATTAAAAGCGCTGTGTGTAAAAGGACATAAGAAAATCTGACTGTGAGGGTACTTAAGATACTAATGAAGAAGCTCCTGCTCAAGACTGGATTAAATTTACGAAAAAAGTTGTATAATGGGGATAATTTAAAAAAAAAAAAATCTATAAATTCAAAATATTTTTTAACATGCTCAGAAAGGTGGGACTATACAGATCTAGTCAATTCGACAATATAACAACTAAACTGACTGCAGGATAATTTAAACTCCATTTCACAATCGCTAATTTACTCTATGGATATTCAACCTAAGGATAAAATACCGCAAATTCAACCTATTTATTTTTAATTTATTATTATTTTAAATACAGGAAATTTATTGAATCCAGGTAGAGTAGGCCGCCCGTTTTGACTTGGCTGGTCGATTTCTTTACGCTGGTACAGAATATAAACCAGAGTTTCGCAGTACTCCGCATATGTTTTGAGTTAAATTTGTATAAAAATTAATCGGGGATAAGCATACAAATCAATGAAAATATGAAGCCCACCGTATGGTCTGACATGAATTGAGAAAGTGAAACCTGAGAAAAAGCAAAGCTTGTAAGATCCCGAGTTGGTGACATGCCAGCGCTATGGCTCATCATCTAATTCAACTCAAAGGATTCCTTGATATAATTCAAAAATTTCTATACTCAATTTATTAACGAATTTCCATACTTTGTTCTATATCTTACCTTATATCTCATATCCTTTAATATTCCATTTGGTGCATTTTTATTCCCCCTCCCCTAATAATGTCCAGAATAAAATATATGTAATCATCCATAGTTCGTTCTTGCATATTTAGTTGACTTGAACAAACGACACATTACTCCCTCTCTCGAGTATCAATTGCGATGCTAATTATTAACCTCCTGCTGGAGCTACAAGCTTATAATGATAATGCTTCTTCAATAAATCAGATCAACAGTAGAGATAATTACAACGCAATTTGAGATACCTGGGCAAGCGCAACACGCCCTTGAGTTAGTTTCATCGTAATACTGATAGTTCTCAACTTCACAACTAGCAACGATCTATATATTTCCATACACTAATTGTTACTATCTACATATGTACATACATTCAGACACTCAGCGCATTACAGCATTCAGTGTACTGGAGCACTTAAACTTGATATCCATTCCAATTTGTTGCATTTCTTCAACTTAAAAGGCGATAATATCCACTTTTATGGTGTCTGACATGTGGGCCACCCATAACACTGATATCATTCGAACACCCAGTCCCTAACACCATATCCATCGGCCTAAAAGATATGCGGCACTGACCATCCACTGTATCTTTTCTATATACTTGAATATTGTGACATTTTATAGCCATGCGTAAGATAAGATGCAGCAATTCTTACTGTGGATCAGTGTCTTTGGATAATTTCTTTCGTGTTCAACGTTTTTTGAGTCCTTCTCATTCCCTACATGTGCCCAAGGGTCCAGAAACAAAGAGAGCGTGATGAAATGAAAACAACACTCTGATTAAGGTGTGTGCAAGTAGACATCCAGTATATATATGTATTATATATATAATTTTACCTACTTGGGATTCAAGCCTCATTTGTCTTCTTGGCAACTTGACTAAAAGATAAACACCCGACCGAAAGCAGAATTTAGCTCTGTCAACCAATTTCGATTTATGTAATCTAGTAAAGTGCAGGTCTACCTTTAAAGGTGTCACTTCCTTTATATATATATACTTATTTTTTTTTTGTTTCTAACCTCACAGTTTTATCGTTTATTTGTCGTCTTTCTTTCAATTTTGTTTTTTTTTTATTCTGGTCTCACCTGGCTTGTCGATTGCATCGTCTTCATTTGCTTCTTTAGTCTACGCGCGCATGCTCTTCTGAGATAAGTTTCGAATTACTAATTATTATCAGTTTGGTTATAAAAAAAAAACGAAAAACTCGAAAGGTGATAGCTATATTTACTGCCTCTCGGCAGGCAGACTAGATTGCACTGAGATGTTCATGAAATCCTCGTAAAATATTTTATGTGATTTTTAATGCTTATGAATGACTAGACGTGCTTTGCTTCACTAAAGATCAAATTCTATTTAGTTTATGATATTAAAAATATTAAAAACGAACTCTTACTGACATTTTAAGGTACCTACATACATAAGGCCATTTACTCTGTCTATATTATTGTAAAAATATTATGAATGAAAGGAAAGTTTTGAATCGGAAATGTTGTGTTTCATTCGGCCCCCTTTTGTGTCCAGAAGTCTTTACATTATTTACTCCGAAATTTTCCTCAGAATGTTTCTTAGCCATCTTATAATACAAATAATAGCACTTTCTTTACACTCCATGATCACCAACTGCAAGGTCATAATCGAATTAAGTCAGCCGTCAGGAACTCTCGTTTCGAAACCCAGATTACTATGCCTCTTCACCCATATAGTATTTAATTCTATGGGAATTGGTGTAGGCTGTTATTTTTCAAAAATATTGTTAGATAGGTATAGCCCTTCCCCAAAATATGTAATTTTCCATACAATTTTTCAGAAATATATGGGCCTTGCACACTCTTTCAAAAATTATTTGGAGAAAAGTGGTCATTATATCTTTTATAAAAGGAAACATTAATTCGTAGAGGTATTGCAGATGTCTTTTTAAGTTTTTCTGGATTCAACACAAGTGCTATCAAAGTATTCTTTTAAAGAATTAGGCTCACTCCATCACATGCCGTGTGTTCAATATAGATTCATCAATACAAAAGATAATTGTCATTAAACCAGGAATAATGTTTGTACAAGCAAACTGTGTATTTGAACGGAATTAGATCAAGAACGAATTTAACATAAGTAAAAACAAAAAATTTAAAAAAAAACTTTACCATGCACTTAAAGGATGATCACCCAAACAGGTGGCCACTTAAAATTTTTTGAATTATGAATGTGTGTACTCTCCTCAAAAATCCTTGTTTCAATTTTAAATTAAAGTTCTCTGTTGAATCTTCAAATACTGCAGATTCTTAAATGCATTTTATTATTAAAAACAAAATCATATTCATCTGATTTACATACATGTGTAATGAGCATGATCATACAAAAAAATATAATTAATCGAAAAATGTGAGGTAACAATATACCTTTTCGTCTGCCATTCCATATACAATTAACATATACCACATTGTGTGCAAAGTAGTCGCCTCTTCCTCCTATGCATATTACTACAAGTGGTGGTGCTCTTTAATTTCCCTTCATCTTTGAAAATTCGTAGCTCGAGGCGCGGCAAAGCTATTTCGTTTGGTATATTCTGTCGAGGTCGAAGGTTACGAATACGTCGTGCATACGTCCTAAGACTTTGAATATAATAAAAAGCAAAGATACTATGCCGCACCGTGCCATACTCCGCATTCGGGAGTGGATATACCAGATACGTATGCATGGTCAAGTCAACCATCATCAGTAAAAGGAGATCTCTTTCGTCTGTCTGGAGAGAAGAAGCACTACTCCTCGATCTACCCGAGATCTACTGACTGCAAGAAGAAGGTCGATCCTCCGCACCCTGCACAATCCTCCGAAAGTTCTTTTGTGTGCCCATTATAAGGCCTCTTAAATAAATTACAGGTTGGATGTGCGGGTGTATGACTGCATCTTGAGGTATTCTTATCTTAGTCGACATTACTTGGGTACTGGAATAAGATTTCTTATATTGCGGCGTCAGTACTCGTATATGTATATACGCAAAACTAAGTAACATTTAGATTGAATGGTATTGGTTAAAACTTTGCTTGGCTTACTGTTGCTGTTGTTGTTATTATTATTATTGTTATTATTTTACCTACCTTTTGCTGGCGACTGAATCCGTGGGAAATGACGTGTGCCCGCGAGCGTGTGCCGACCAATTTGACTTTGGACTGGAGCTCTGAAACAAGAAGTAAACGAATGCAATAACTCAAATCTCTGGACATCGTTGGGCTTTACTGGTTATGCTTGCCCTTTTTTTCGCCAAAGGTTTTAATCTCCCCGAGTACTCTTTCGTGCCGCCTTACCATCTCCTTCCTACTATTCTTCACTGGTGCCTTATACTCGTATACTGTGCGATATCAACATTTGATGTCGAGAGTCGAAAATGCCCTCGGGGAGAATTTGTGGCACGTAAGGGATTTTTAGCGATGCCCCAACAAAAATAGTTGCCATACCCACAGATGGTGGGTAAATGGTGTGAAATTCAATGTGAAGATCTTTTCATGCTTTTACATCGTTTACCGTGAGATTTGTGCACAATAATACATTTGTGTTGAAGCTAGATTTAAATACGTGAACTTTAACCAGTTCTAGAAAGATTTTTTAAATTTCATATTGAAGAGCATAATACAAGGAAATTATTCGAAGTTTAGTGTTATACTGCATGACATTGTTTTTTATTGTTTTAATTATTACATGTGGTGGACTCGCCGAGTATAAAGTAATTCCGTAGCTCATTTCGCGTTTTGAAAACGATGGAAGGTATATAATGTCATATAATGAAGTACTTTTCTCAATTTTATGCTCGTATCTATTTTACTACTTAACATAACTGGGTGAAGTCATATCCTCAAAAAACAGAGTGAATATCTATTTTATATAGTGCTCGATACATCACCATGTGGTGGACAACTTTTGTTTTTAAACCCTTATTGTGTTCTGAAATTGTAAACCGACCGCATTAATCGTAATACATTATTTAACGTTTTAAATCTAGTTTAGATTGTGGATTCAGTCGATGTTGGAATATCGTCTAATAAACATAAATTTAAGTATAATAGCAAGATATGTGGAAGCATATGCAGCGGAACTCACCTTGGCTTTGACATTTAGTAATTAATCTTTATCCTACTACATATAAAGGGAAATATTAAAATCGATGTCATATACTGATGACTTGGTCATCCTTATCTCAGGTAAGCTTATCTACGATTAGAATGGTGATCTCAATGAACAAGCATTACAAAAACTACTGAAATGGTCAATAAGTGGTAATCTAAAGTATCAAGAAACGTCTAACTCGAACTAAAGAGCGAAGATAAACATTTAGGAGTTAGAAACATTCAATTTCGATAAAGAAACTCCCAACGAAGCTACTTTTTCTTTTTCATTCAGACGTTTCAGTCTAACTTGGAAGCTATTTCGGTAACTAAAAAATATTGAAAATATATGAAATTTGATAACTCTACTTACTGATGGATAACCTTTAATCAGACTAACTGATTTCAATTACAATGCAATCGATTATTTTTACTTTTGCTGCCTTCGAAATAATATATAAAATTATTTGCGTCTATTCATTTATTGTGTGAAAATTGATCGTGGAAGACTAAATAGCTGGCTTATGGAGTTCGTATAAGAATGACGAAATACTGCCTACTTAATAAAGCTTACTTAATAAAGCACAAACTAATCCGGCATATGCTGTTTTATCTTCAATATTCCTCTCAACTGTATGAACTTTGACGAAAAATCAGTTGACAGTAAAAAATACTAGTAGGGCCAACAATCATGAATTTCAAGGGAGTGGTGGTCTGGCAATAAATGACTTTCAAAATATTATAACCATCTTGGAGATTATATAATGTTGTTAATGTTAGATTATATCAGTAGCTTCCTGATCATGGTACTCGTGCTAATTAGAATGTCTGTGCCCTCTTTATAGGCACTAAAATATTACCAATATTAATAAAAATTATTTACATTCAGTATAGAAACGATGAAAAATTCAATTACTTCTGGCAGCATAAAAATAAAAAATTTACAGATGAAATTTAAAAGCACCACACAGGCAAAATACTGTTGCTGTTATGCAGTCCCGGTATAATTGAAAATACCACGACCTTAAATATTACACAGGTGTTTTACACATAGATGGGTGCCAATTGTACTTGAACCTAAATACAACCACTAAGCATACACTCAACAATCTTCTTGTGAAATCCTTACTCTGGCAGCGTGTTGGATATAAGAAACGCATTAATCCTTTTTGGTAGAAATAAAATCATTTGAAGCTACAGAATACAACAAGAAAATATATAGTATTTCGTCAACACATTTTTCTTCGAGTGACTTTTCTACATATGCTTTCTCTATGATTCAGGACACGATCAATATGTGTGTTCTATATATTTATAATTATTTTTCTAGTCATAAAATTTTCATTATTGCGAACTATACATTTTTTTCACCTCTAGACAGTGCACAAAAGGTTCGTTCACTTGTTTCATATAACTTACAAAAATGAAAAAATAAAAAAATAAAATAAAACAAAAATGCGCACCCATGAAATTCTTTAAATTCCGAAATGTCTACCAAATGGTTGGGTGCATGAAACGAAACAAAACATTTTCGTTAATTTTCTTTAAACGCCAAATTTTCTGCGCGTCTCATCTGCTTCCCGTGTAATTTCAGAGCTGAAAAGAGTAAGTGCCAGTGCGTGCTATTCGTCTGCCTTCAATTTTGTGCCATCTCTCAACGTCGAATCCAGACAATCAGTAGAATATCAGCCAGAGAAAAGTTGAGGTAATCAGGCAAAGTGTGGGAACTTTGTGTACTTTCAAACTACTATGGTTGCTGATGCTGACGCAAAAGGGGAAGGAGAGCGCCCCCCTAATTAGAGAGTCGGTCGTCGGATGGTTGAATATTTTCGCGCAGTCGCAGCCAGACTTTTGTACCACCAATCACAAAGTCGGGAAGAGAATTATGAATATAGGTACCATTCTCGTTTCGTCGTCAATGTAAAAGACGGAAGATGCTTTATTTATTTACTTATTTATGCCTGTGTCAAATAATATATCTGCCATACTAGCCACCAAGAGGTGCCCAGAGACAGAGGCAATCTCAAGCGCAGTTACTGTCCACGATATAGAGGTACACACTATAGCATCATGATCATGATCATTCCCTGTCCTTGTGCCCACGATCAGGGACCCAACAGAACCTGTGCATATTTTATATATCATTAGAAACTGCCTGCAGCGGAGTTCTCATAATTAAAGCGCAATCAGGCAGTCATTTCAGAATGATACCTTACTGTGCCGGCAATATACTATGGGGAAGCTTAAAGTCATATTTCCTTGGAATGATGTGTGCTTTATTGCGGGGCACTGTTATTGTTAAACATATACCTGAGAAGGGAAGAAGGGATGACCTCGGCTGATTTTAAGTGGACTGCTTGTGTTTATACATATACTATATATGACATGGTCCGCTATTCATACTGGATACATCAATAACAACAACAACAACCATTATTGCTTGATGAGGAGGTGAGTGACAGCCATCTAGGGAACACCAAACAGTGAGGCGCTTTCAGCATTCCTCATTTCTCTGATTTTAATTATGAACGTTGATATTTGGTAGCCGGTCACCACCAGCACGGTTTCGGGCTATTCATCTTATGCGCATGCAATTATATCGTAAAAGGATCATTAAACGGTTTTGAAAGGCGCTGGTTAATGCCTAGGGCAGTAAGTTCTTTTTTTTTCTACTTTCTTATTCATCTGCACTGACAGACTAAGAGATATGCAAAGCAGTTTTATTGGGTGGTAAACGACCATCACAGGGCATACTGAAGAAGTACCATTCGGTTGTCTGCCACTTCCTGAGCCCGGCGCGAATAAATGCACTTAAACGACGTTCTATAGTGGATAAATTAACTCGATTTTTTACAGAATCTCACCAACATCATCCTCTAAACGATTTATATGCGATTTATTGTTCCGATATTATTGGGATTCAAATGATTTTTATTTATGTGTTTTTTTTATTTATTTTTTTATTTTATTTTTTTTTTGCATATAACTAAAGATAAACGTTAATGGTCTGGTGGCGGTTAAGTAGTTATTTATGGAAATGAAATTTGATTCCTATTTCATTGTGGTATAAAATTATAAAAGGTAAATCAACTGTGGAGTTAATAAAACTTGCTTAGAAAGAGTTCTTTTAATTTTTTCCATGCAAATTATTATCTCAATGTGGAATGGAATCTTAAAAGTCGTTAATGCTAAGTATTTGAGGAGAATATGGACGACTAGAAAAACTCATTAAATTTGGACAGAATGCTTGATAACATGGTATGCAGACTAAAGAGTATATATACCAAGTTCCTTGGGTTGGTGCAGAGGCACCATACTACTTAAAAAACTTGATCAAAACATAACAGAGTTCATCAGGGCGAAACTGAGAGGAGCAACGATATACTGATTGTTTTCTTCATCAACAGCTTTTAATTCGACTTAAAGCTTAAGCTTGAAGTTTCTTATTTTTGTGCTTTGTAAATCGTGAATTGTAAATTTTCTAAGTATTACCGCTTTGTTCAATGAAAATAAAATAAATCAGATCAGAATAAAACTGGAAACCTGGATATCACCAGATGGAAGAACCCGAAGCAAACTTGTTCATATTGTTGAAAAATATGGTGGAACGATCACATAAGTTTTAGAGGAGGAGATGCTGGAACTAATTACCACCGTATAATAACTAACTTAAAACAGAAAAGTTACGCCAGAAAAAGGATCATTTAAGTGTTCTAAGTTCAAATGGATCTACAGTAATTGATGACGAACTTAATCTGTCAAAAATTCGAACGCGGAAGTGCACTCGAGAATTTAACCAACCACTTAATGAAGAGCAAAAGTTTCCACCTATGATCCTTAAGGATGAAAAAGGAGTGAAATATTAGTGAATATTAGTAAAATGGGGTCACACCTTCGTAAGACTGCCATATAAAAATTTAAAAAAACAATAAATAAAAACTTTTAAATTATTTCTTTCATCGACTTAGATTTTTTCAATTTTGACTTTAAATGTGATTTGCTCTAATGAAAAGAAAAAAAATCTTAGATTCATTCTAAGTATTTTCCTGCTCCCGCCCACATAATTTTTATTTTTTTTTTACTTTAAAATTCTGCATAAATAACTACCTGAAAAAATACATTCAATTAACACATCTTTAACCAGGTTATGAGCGGCAAAAGAATTAAGAAAATCAAATTTAAATCAAACTTTTTTGCACAATAATGTCAGAGCAAATTTCAATGTAATCTTTTTATATATGCCAACTTATCATAATTATGTAGATAAATATAGATATATGTAAATATTAAAAGTTAAAATTAATTTAATTACTTACCATATCTTCTGTATGAGTATATTTTAGCCATGGTAGACTGGTCCTGAAAAACACCATCATAGTTAAAAATCAAGGAGATGTAACGAATTTTCAAAAACAATATTTATCATCAAATACAGAGCACAAATAAGAAAAAAAATCCAACTTTGGTTTATTTTATTCTATTGATTATTTTTGGTATAGTTTCCTAAAAATACTTCCTAGTTATCTATAGTATACTCGTAATTATCGTAGGCTATTTCGCGACTAATAATTGTGACCAGTCAACTCTAGGCTCACTTGCTATGCAAACCAAAAAACTTATCAACAGATATTCAATTTTTATTTATTTTTTCTCGGACGGGAATCGAACCTACACTTGTTAGAATCGGTCAATTATGGAGAAAGAAGAATTTTTAAGAACTTTTATTTTTAACCATTCTAAATCAAATTCATAAATATAAGAGAAAAAAACAACCGCCTCGTCGGATGTTTGAAACCGGGACCTTCCGCTGAAAGCAAACGTGGCTTAGTAGGCTAGTTATAAATTGATAAATGTAAGAGGGAAAATCATCTGTCTCGTTAGCTCAGTGGTAAGAGCAGTCGCCCGGCAAGCGGAAGGTAACGGTTTCAAACCCCGGATGAGGCGGTTGTTTTTTCCTCTTGTATTTATGAATTTGATTTAGAATCGTTAAAAATTCTACTTTCTCCAGATATTCAATATACATACTACGCCAAAATAACTGATCCTCACTCCAACACTTTCTAACCGAAACTCGGTACTGCGACAAAAACTTTGGCGAAAGTTTTCGCTCTAATAATCATTTAAATTTCTCGATTCTACTGCGGCAACTAAATCTGTTATGCGGATTGTCGAGTTATTGCGTACTCTATAATTGATCAAAATCGTGGGCATGGAATTTAAATGCTTGGTTCTTAAAGTTACGCCGTAACAGTATTTATCCCTCCTAGTTCACCATCTTCTACTTATTAGGTATTATATTATTATGTTTCCCAGTGACGGCCTTCTGTTTGGCGATTTTAACCTTCATCCTATTGTGGGTTGAATACAGCCAGTTCTCTATTCAAGCCCACATTGTTGTGTTTTAAAGTTTTATGTCTTCAAAGTAAAGACTAATTTGAAATTATCCAAAACATCCGTTCATATTTCCAGTATACTGAAATTTCATTGCAAACCTTTTCTGAGATCCTTCTAATAGGGTTCCTATAATGGTAAATCCACTACAAATAATGTAGTTGAATTTTCGAATGATTGCATTTCGTTTATTGAAGCTCCTAGGTTGACGGTATTTGCACTGATTTCAATAAGGCCTTTGATAAAATTAATCACCGAATACATACATATGTATATTTCTTTCCTTTTTGTAGAATGGCTTCGGTCTTATTTATCAGGCCGAAAGCTACAAATATTCTTTAGTGGAACTCTATCTAATAATTTTAATAATAATTCATATGTTCCACAGGGACACCTCGACCCTTTGGTTTCTATACCCTAGATGAAATCTATAGGGTATACTAAGTTTGTTATTCCGTTTGTAACACCTCGAAATAATAATGGTAGAGCAAAATGGATTGGACACCCACGCATAATATTAATAGTTATTTTCATTTTTACATGTCCATCCGTCTGTTTGTGCGTCCGTCTGTCTGTCCGTCGGTCCGTCTGTGCGCACGATAACTCGAGAACGCGTATACTTAGAGAGCTGAAATTTTGTACACGGACTTTAAAGAAAAATTAAAATTAAGTTCGAAAATGAGACAAATCGGGCAACTCCTTTGTGGGGTTGCCATACAAAAATTTCGTTTTCCACTATATATTTGGACACTGCCTGAAAACGCGTTGACGTAGAGAGCTAAAATTTAGTACATAGTTTTTTTTATAGTAATAGCAAATAAAATTTAAAAAATGGAATAAATCGGGCAACCCATTCTTGGTGTTGCCATATAAATATTTAGTTTTCTTACGGATAGTGTGAAAACGATCAGTCCTAAACATTTCTATTGTACTAAAAACTTGTTCATAATATGAAATTCTATAAAATTGGTTATAATAATTTTTCTCTCCGACGAACCGTTCTAGAAATATATGCGAAAAACCACTGCAAAAATCAAAATTGCTAATACGAAATTTCATACAGACATTCATCTAGGGTATCATAAGAATTGGTCTTAGACCAATATTAGCTTTTTTACTTGTTATTAAATAAATTTAAGATGTCAGCTATAATAGAGAATAATTCAGAAATGTTCTGTTCTGTTTCTGTTTCAAGTTTTCATACAATCATCGGTTCTTTCTTAAGTTTTATGACTGGAGCTCACTCAATCTTTATTATTAAACACTTAAATTTCACGTATATAATTTTCTTTTTCCTGCTTTTATATTTTTTACATTATGTTACGTATGAACTGAACTATTGAACTATCTGTGGAACATTCAAATTTATGTTTTTCGATATAAACTAAATTTCTTATACAAATTTAAAATAAATAATTTTAAGTTGAGCACAGAGCATGAAAACTACATATACATGTACATAACGTGTTTATTATTATAATTATTTATAGCCAACAATGCAAATACTCGAAAAGTCCATAGCTCACGACGCCGACGGGTACCTTTATGAGAAAAACTCCAATTCAGAGAGTTGCAGACTAAAGAGCGAACAACAACACGTGTGATACCCGAAGCTGATATCAACACACAAATTTACAAGTTTCAACATGATAATAAATCAGCCGAGGGCCATTCGTAAACCAATCACATACTCAATTACATCCCTAGACAGAAAATTATTGCTCAATCTAATAATTAGCTCCCTTGGGGACTGAAGTAATCAGCCGATTCAGTCTCTCGGACACTCTAACTAATAATTTCCTTCTCTTGTATATTGGCTTACAACAATATATTTATGTTCAGTATAAATATATGTATATATGAATGTAAGATAATGATGCTCGCAGTGCTTGCAGTCAGAGAGTGTTGGGACCAATTTAAGTTTGGAGGAGCATAAACGTAACTAACTACCGACCACTTAGGCTCGCTCAGTAAATACCTTTATACAGCAAGACACCTGTGATTAAATAAAGCCACCTGAGTATGAGCTCTTTTAAAGATGGTAGCACAGGTATATTGCGAAGCGTAACACTTTGGTTTAGGAGGCGGTACACCAGCTGCAGCAACAGCAGCGGCGGCGGTAAAATAACTACTCTGGACATAAACCGAAAACTAACCAAAGGTCTAATTTACATATCTGAAGCCTTCGGGTGCAATGCCATAGCCACTACTGCAGGAACAAAAACTACCGAAGAATGGATCTTGGAGAATCATGCATTTCACATATGAAGGCTCTTGGGAGTAATTTGGCTTCGGCTGATGGTAATATTATTGAGGATACGATGCCTCTGAGGTCTTTTGGGAAGTCTTTTATATCCTCCTTATCCTCCGGCTTGTTTACTTTCAATGAGCGCATGCTTAAGCCACGCGACTGCTCGTCTTACGCGTGATTGCTTGTGGCAGATAATCTTCTCCAAAGTGTTTTTCTTTGATGGCTTAGTTTTCGCCCATGCGCTATGGCAGATGTGTAAAAGTAAAGTGGAACAAATTGGCTGCGGTGTTTGCTTTAATGTTTATACATGAAGGAATGCTGTTTTTTGTCGGGGGATCTTTTTTTTCACTATTTAACACAACAAATTTATACGAAAATAAAAGAGTAAGAAAAAAAAACGTTTATCGTTTTATGATATTTAAAAATTCCAGAATTTTTTTTAGAAGTAGGTACAGGAAATTCTTCGAAAAAATACGTATTTTGCTAAAACTTTCTAAACAAGGATCTAACAACGAATAATTATGTCATTCTAACTGTTCGGTATTACTGCTGTTACATTTCACTACTTATTCCTATGTACGTTTTAGAGATAAAATATAAAACATAGGAACCTAATTGCAGAGTTTCGAATTTTTGTTTAATAATAGTGGTAAGGCTTTGGTTATAGTACAGCTTATAGAACACCGCTTATTTATTCTTTAGATATACCTTAGATGACATTCTTAGAGAACTACTTTTTTTTACTCAACTGTGGTGTGGCTCAGGGATCCATTCTCAGCCCACTGATTATTTAGTCTATTTTTATCAAAATGATGTTACTAGTTACTATCCATTCATGTAGAGGGTGTACAATTTCATCAAATCCAATTATTTATCTTATTGAGAATTGTATGGTCGCAATAATTATAATCCTCACCATATATGCTGCGCGGAATTCTATCGTCAGTGTTTGATACGTCCTACAAAAAATTCTGTCTCCGTAAATTTGAATAAATTGTTGAAGTCCTTGTTTTAGTTTAATGTAATCATACGTCTGAATTTTTATGGTTTAAGGTTTGAACCAACTTACTATCACATTTTTTACTTGACAAGTGAGAAAGATATACTTTAACTACGTAAGAAAGCAATTAACTTCTGGCAAAAAAAAAAAAATTACACAAAAGAAAATATAAAAAAAAATAAACAAAAAATAAATGTGAGACCATATTAAATGGCATTCAAATCTCTTGGAGGAAACTTATCGAAATTCACCAAAATCAATTTTGATGGCCGGCAAATCTTATCCGTAAAGAACACGAAGGATAATAAAATATTGTCAGCGCGCACCATAAAAATGAAACTAATTTCCACGCATATCAGAAGCCGTTCGCTCAGCAATTTATGGGCACGTTCATTTGTCCAAAATCAAAAATTAATTTAATTGGTTCAACGTTTATGGCAAAAACATTCGTTCGCGCCTTTTGTATTTTCGACAAAAAACTGATTACGGCCGCATAATAGAATTAACTTCAGGGGGAAAATTCCCAGCACGGATTATCACCTTCTTTGCCATGCGATACAAAAGGTATTTTAGTTATAAAAGGGATAAAAAGTGTTTCACCTGGCTCTGGAAACGTTCTCCATAAAGTCAAGTTATGGTATATCAAATCTTCCTTAAAGTGGTAGTCATTGGATTGCCCGCGGATACCTTTTTGTAGCGTATCTCTGCCTGTGTCTTTCTCTTCCGTATTATACAAAAGGTAGCAGTATTGGTAGTGGTGGTGGTCATGGTCATCATCATTGGTTCCTCAAGTGGCTACACTCTTGACATAATAAAATATGATGAGATATAATATGTACATATGTACATCAGAATCGGGGCCCCGCATATTATTTTAAGGTACACTCCATAAGGAGGCGAAATATTTAGAAGGATACAACCAAAGGTATTCTGACAACCGGCATCAAAACGGCCAGAAGTTCTTTTGATTTTTTTTTCTTTTTTATATATATTGATCAAGTGCCGCAGATCGGGGGTTCGATGTCAATCGTAAGACTAGGGGTTGCTTTTTGTATCCAGACACCTTTTTGTTCGTTTTTTTTTCTTTTCTGTTTTTTTTTTTTTTTGAAGATGTAAAGAGTAAGATAGAAAGCAATCATAAAAGAATGGTCATCAGCAGAGACACATTGTGAAAATAAATTTTCTCGATCGCGCCGAATGTATACGGCCGGTTCAAATCTTACTGATCAATGATCTGGCTGATCGTTTTGTAAGGAACAAAGGCACGTTATGACATCTGAACAACAGTTGATGGTGAAAATGAGAATTTTATATTCCACGTAGAATGAGATTGCAGAATGACCTGGCCATGAATATTTCGCCTTTGGTCAGCCGTGTATTCAATGCAAGCCGAAAGTGAGCCTCCTTAGTTCAGATGCTGCTAATGGGGAATGTGCAAGTCACTTCATAGACATTTTTAGGTCCATATCAGACATCGAATCATCTTTCCCTGGTGACTTACTTGATGACATCGTTAATTTTTCACTTGGGACAAAATAAATAGTTTGCTGCTTGTGATGAAGTACTTAGTTTTGTTAGGAATCTATTTTCACCTTCTGTTCAATGTAATGATGAAGAATTGCAAGGTATGCATGATTTCATTGTCACAGTAGGTGACCAAGTGTCAAATAACATAATATGGGACACTTTATATTTTGAATGATTAGAAGAAAAAAAAGCAAATTTAAGATCTCTTGGGTGGTACCGTCAAATTTTAACATACAATAGAAACATTATGCTTGCACAATGTAGATGTCACAATGTGTCACAAACCGTTCGGTCATTATTTTATGTACATATAATTTATAGCATTATGTCAAGTATTCCACAGCCCTCTGGTGATAGTTGATTCAGATTTACTTTAACTACCATGTCTAAAGTGTCAAACTAAGTATATACTCTATTGTTAGAGATCATCAAAAACAGTTCTTTTTATCCACCAAGACCATTCGACATTTTTTGATACTCACTCCATAAAAATTCCTACAATAATATACACTCGATAGTCCTTTGTACAGTCTTTTTTTTGTATGTTATTTTCTTTTCTAATATAACAATGAAGAAGACACTGCTTCTTTTTATTCGGATGTCTTTCTATATAGTATACGCCAATTGAGTGACCATTCTGGAGAAGGTCTGTGTTATAATCAAAATGGTATGGAATTAAGAAGAAATTGGATGAACAGTTCGATGTACATCAATAAAAGATCGAAATTAGTGGAATTTATTATAAACATCAAAGTCTTTTCAGCATGCGGGTCACATAGGTCGCATCGTTATTATTTACAGTGTCAGAAGAATATAATGTGCTTTTGTGATGTGGGTGCTGCTTCGAATACCGCGTGGAAAAAAAAAGGATTTTCGTAATTTCCCAAGAATACTTTCTTTTGTTACGTGTGATTTATAAAATTTTAGAGAATTCAGGTGAGCTGATGAAGTGTATATCATGTTTTTTTTTTAACAAGAAGATTAAATGTTGATTAAGTGTAGTTTTAAGTTTGGTTTAATTTGAATTTATTGTGAACATTATTTGGGATTATTTAAGAAATGCAAATTTGGACAAAAGTAGCTTTACGTCAAAATTTTACCAGCAACTAATATCATAGGTAATTGCAAGTATTAATTATGGATTTTACAACAGCAGTAATTCTAGAAATATTAAGTTTACATACAGGTCCATATAAGTTACACAAACATATTTGTGGCACTTGTGCACAGTGATATTATTTATTATAATTATATGTGAAATTTTTCTATTATAATCCTTAGTAGAAAATTTTCTAACTTTTATTGTCAGTCATTTTCATTACGTATAAAATTATTTATTTTGTTTGTGTAAATTTATGTAAATTTTACTAATAAAAGGAGTAAACAATAACATTCTACATTACATATATGGTATACTACGAAATAATTAACAAAGCAGGAAATGAATTTTATATTATGTAAGAATGCAATTTTACACATATTAGGTAAAATCACTATGAAACAATGTGCTATTTTTTGGTTTAGGGGAGACTAGGCCAAAGTCAGCACTAAACCTTTTATCGTTAACATAGTAATTCGTAAGACTTCATCATTGCTATAGCAAAGGTGGTGACTTTATACGTCAATATTTATTTAAAAAAATCCATTCCCACCAAACATTTGGAGGAAAAATCTTCAGGGCGATATGTGGATAATATTGCCAAAATATCTTCCACGCGAAAGTAAAGCAAATACTGTGAAATGACTTCTTCCTTATCTTGCGTAGACGAAAAGAAGATGAAATCACAAACAATTTTGTTTTCTGATTTTGAATGTGGAAACAAGAAGACAATAGTTTCGCTTATTTGTCATCTCTATGATACACGAAGCTATCATTTGGAAGAACGCGTCATTAGAATCCATGACAGTAATTAATTTGTGAGTTCTCTAGTGATTTTAGTTCCACCAATTCCCATTAAAAAAAAAAAATTTAATTAAATAAATATCTTCTTTATTCCCTTACTATAAATTTCAAAGAATTTATTTCGACTATTCTTGAATGATTTGCTTAGACGATAAGAAAGCGAATCATCTTGAAGAAACGAATACGCTTCTTATACATGATATGAAAATAACTCGCCAGGAAAGGATGTTGACGAATTACTTTAATGTATCGCGTAGATGATATGCATTCGTTTCTTCAAGATGTTTTGCCTTCGGGGTAACAGTTTCTCGCGGTGGAAGATAAGAATGCAATGCGAATATGATTATCATCCACGAGATATTTTATCGTCCAGGTAATAAGAAAGTGAATCTTCTGCGTCTCGTCATGTTTGCTGGGTTGCTTCGAAACTTGTTTATTATTAATGGGTTTTGTTGATTCAATATGTGTGTGTAACTTCTACGGCCATCGAACGGGAATATATCGAGGTTGTTCGGGCGGTGAAAAATGATAATCAAAGTGGCAACAAGTTTGTATCTATGTCTTTAGTTTTTAGATTTTGACAAATCGTAACTATTTCACTTCTCCCGACACAACAAAGATTTTTAGCTCAAGACTTCTTCATGCGAATTATATAGTCATAGGAACAATCTTCTTAACATTCAGAAATATATTTTATTATTGAAAATTAGTTTGTTCATTTTGCTCCGGTCTTTCCTCTATATATAGATTTTTACTCGTTATGTTGTTCAACCCAGCAAACATGGCGAAACGCAGAAGATTCACTTTCTTATTACCTGGACGATACAATATCTCGTGGATGATAATCATATTCGAAGGCAAAACATCTTGTAGAAACGAATGCATATCATCTACGCGATACATTAAAGTAATTTGTCAACATCCCTTCCTGGCGAGTTATTTTCATATCATGTATAAGAAGCGTATTCGTTTCTTCAAGATGATTCGCTTTCTTATCGTCTAAGTCTAAGCAAATCATGCAAGAATCGTCGAAATAAATTCTTTGGAATTTGTAGTAAGGGAATAAAGAAGATATTTATCTAATTAAATTATTTTTTAATATGAATTGGTGGTATTAAAATCACTAGAGAACCCACAAAGTAATTACTGTCGTGGAGTCTAATGACGCGTTCTTCCAAATGATAATTTCGTGTATCATAGAGATCACAAATAAGCGAAACTAGTCTTAGTGCTTCCACATCTAAAATCAGAAAACAAAATTGTTTGTGATTTCATCTTCTTTTGTTCTACGCAAGACAAGGAAGATATCATTTTATAGTATTTGCTTTAATTTCGCGTGGAAGATATTTTGGCAATATCATCCACATACCGCCCTGAAGAATTTTCATCCAAATGTTTGCTGGGAAAGTAGATTAAAAATAATTAATATTCGTTTTTTACACGTAATAGTTTTTGCAATGTGTGTAGAATAAAAGCTGCCTACTACGTTTTTCCTTTTTCTGTGTAAAATTTTTCTCAAATGAGGAAGAATTACTGTTTTTATTCAGAGAGACTGTTGAAACTGTTAATACTATACTTTGTATTTATTCATTACTCTATAATGTGAATAAAATTATTTTTAATTTCTATTAAGTCAAACTATACTATATCTAAACCTACTTTACAATATATATACTATACATATATTATATTTATCATCAGCCATAGACTTTTTTGTAAATGTCTAACTATATTCATAAAGAAAATTAACTTTAATCTACACATACATATAGTACATAGTTATATGTACTACTGTGTGAATGAATGTAGAACATGTCCAAATATATTTGTAAGATCAGACTCAGAATTCATTTATTCCCAATGCTTCAGAACAAAACCTTTCACTATAGGTAGATTTATGTATGTCAATTGAATAAAAACATTCATTTGCCCACTCCTTAAAGTGCTAGTGTTTGTCGAACGTGGCATAGGAAGTGTTCAACAATTTAATGCTGTTCCTTCTATCAGCTAACTTGAAGTAAAATGTTTCTGCATGCATTTCATATTATTAATCTACAAAATTCAAAAAAAAACAAAACCAGGTGTGGTCCATGACTGCAAAGATTTTATTTCAAATGGTTGAATTCTGTTCCTATGTTCATAATAGCAAGAAAAATCTCAACCATGGTACTGCCCGATATCTAGCTGTTCTTAGTACATATACCAAACAAACTTCTGTCTTGCATCTCCATTGCAATATGACGGGAAATTAAAAAAACAAAAACAAAAAACAAAAGAATCTCGACACATTATAATGTTCCATTGAACAAGACGTTAGCAAGGGCACTCCGATAACAAATTCATGTTGGATCTTAAGGAACAGGTCTTCTCGGTCATATACGATACCACGGCGACCACTCTTCGTCGATACAGATCCAAAATCGAAAACGTTGGTCTTTCTTTTCTCAAGACGCTATACCTACATTAGAGAACGTTATCGGGTCTAAGTATATTATATTGGGTGTAAAATTATATGTGATCGCACACGTCGCCCGTTCATCGCATTGTGTAATCTCTCCGGCTAGAATAAGGTTGGGTCTCCTCCAAGATTGATGTATTGCGAACTGCGCCAAGATATAATATACCTGCCCTGCGCAGATGAGGAAACTTCTTTTTGACTCTTTTGCTTTTATGTTTTGATGCTCCTGCTAAGAATTGAAATGTACGTTAATAATCCATTCATTCTGCACAATCTGCGTGGGTTGAATTACATGATCACGACTCTGAAGATGATCGTCCCTTTGTCTTTGCGTTTTTCATCTGAGAATTTTCCTCAATGAATGCATTTACATACACCGACCTAACAGGCCAACATAAAAGATAAAAGCGGCAATTCTTGTATTTTATAGTATTTGAAATTGTCTGTTCGAAAGAAATGGGTTTTATTTGGTTTTCGCAAAGTGGATGTAATGCACCGGAAGAACATTAAATTGTCCACCTTCAGTAAACTGTCCGGATATAATAAATGTTGACGATCATTTCATTGATGGTACCGGGTGGCCACACTAAGATAAAGTTTTCTGTGGAAAATTGCTGTACGGATCTTACTTTTTTTACTCAGTTTATTATCATTATCTTCGGCTATTGACACCGGGTTCTTATATTAATATCATTAATGCCCACTTTTTGCCCAAGGTAAATGTGAGACAGACAAAACAGATCATCAGGTGAAGTACTCTGGAATCAACTTATGATAATTCAGAATTTTTAGATGTATTCCTGCATACTAAAAAATCTACACCATCTCTTGCTAACGTAAATGATCTTCATTCAAAGATAAGGCGTCTCTTTGTCGTCTCTACTGTGCTGAAAACGGAAAATATGTGGACTGTATTATTATTATAGGCCGGTAAAAAGGCACACGTCCGTGTAGCTCAAAGTATAAATTTATTCTGACATTTATAATGCAGAAATTCTCAGCCAAGAAGGCCCGTTATTGCTGATAACAATTATCAATAACTAACTATAGATATATGTACTTGTACACTAACTTAAATAAGAGATTTCAAGGTTGTAGAAACTATAAACTGCGAACACATACTTTTTAGACATAATATTTGGCTTTGTGGAAGCTCATCTATTCTGGATGCCCCTCCCCTCTCCGAATTTATAATAATGTAATTGTAATTTGATGTTTTTGTAATTTGAACTCAATGATATTTCAAGTTTCAAGTGCTTGTAGTGGATAAATATGCGAAAAACCAGTTTTGATGACATATATTTTTGAAGCAAAACCCAAAAAAAAACAGTAAAATGAAAAAAGCTGAGTTTAATTGAGTAATTTTTGCCTTTAAAGTGCCATAAATTCGAAAATGAGGTAATTTTTGGAAATATTAAGGGATTCTATATGCAACAAAAACATTATAAGAACGTCTTAATCAATGTAACTTAAAACTCTGAAAAATCACATCTAAAACTCGTTCCAATGAAAAAATTTATTGTCACCATCTCCTCTATTTTCCATTTTAAGGTCTTCGCCTTATCACGGTGGACACCATATTCAAACTCCACTTACTTTTATGACAAGTATGGGACTAGGTAGCTCTGTCAATAGCTATTTAAGACAAGCAAGGAATGCTATGGGATATTTTTAATCCCGACAAATAAATTATTTTTAATTAACTGTGAAAGTTATATATACTGCGATACAAAATTTGTCATTGTGTCATTACTAACCAACGCATAAAATAAACAAGTAAAAAAGCTAGAATTGGTCTAAGACCAATTCTTAGGATACCCTAGATGAATGCCCGTATTAAACTTCGTATGGTCACCGATCTATTCAAGTACTGATTTTGAAGTTGTTTTTCGCATATATTTCTAGAACGGTTTGTCGCACAGAAAAAATGATTATAACCAATTTTATAGGATTTCATATTCTGCAGAAGTTTTTAGTACAATAAAAATGTCTTGGACTGATCGTTTTCAAAGTATACGTAAAAAACCGAAATTTTTATATGGCAAAACCAAGGAGATGCCCGATTTAGTCCATTTTTGACATTTTACTTGCTAATGTAGTAAAAACATCATGTACGAAATTTCAGCTCTCTACGTCGACGCGTTCTCAGGCAGTGTCCAAATATATAGCGGAAAACGAAATTTTTATATGGCAACCCCACGAAGGAGTTGCCCGATTTGTCTCATTTTCGAACTTAATTTTACTTTTTTTTTTTAAAGTCCGTGTACAAAATTTCAGCTCTCTAAGTATACGCGTTCTCAAGTTATCGTGCGCTTGGACGGACGGACGGACGGACGGACGGACGGACTTACGGACGGACGGACGGACTTACGGACGGACGGACGGGTGGACGGACGGACGGGCGGACGGACGGACATGCAAAAATCGAAATAACTTTTAATGTTATGAATGGGTGTCCAATCCATTTTGCTCTACCATCATTATTTCGAGGTGTTACAAACGGAATGACAAACTTAGTATACCCCTATGATTTCATCTAGGGTATAATTATAAAGGAACCAGTTCACAACCTTTAAGATCACTATAAATCGATATTACTACACCATTTTTTACTACACTGATTAAATTCTCATTCTAATTCAAATATATGTAGTTTGTGAACTTACAATACAAATACTATCCAACATTCATCGACAAACAATTTATCGTTGGGTACACACAGACACTATAAATATTTTTTTATGGACTTTCGGCGGCCTGTAATTGACTTTAAAATGTAATCCCAAAAGAAACACGATAAAAGCCATGAAGCTAAAAAAAAAAACATCATCCGGGTAAAACTTCAAGGAAATCGACAGACTTTTATTCTGTAAATACAGGATAATCCCTATAATTGTCTCACTCTATCAGATCCTTCTGGTTTCTGATTGTCCATGGTCGATGGCCCTAAATTCCACGTTAATTTTTACATCAAGATAAGATCCGAAACCGAAAAGTCTAACGTTCCCGGAGTTACATACAATTTACAAATATAGTTGACCCGTTGCGTGTTTTTCTGAGAATTCTAAATTTCCTGCTGATAATCAAATGGATTTCATCCATTTTGTTTTTTAGTCGGGGACCCTTTTTTCTTCTTAAATATTTGCTCGTAATACAGAGATGATTTTTATGCTATGCTACATATTATATATTATGGTCCTACTATATGGAACTACAATACAATGATTGCATACAGGTGCGAGTTTTTTTTTATACATACTATTGTTAGCAAAGCATTTTACTGTCGCCTTGTGTCGAATAAGATCAACCGCAAATTACCGTAGAAATTTATTGCGACCAACCAAAAGTGACGAGGGCTAGATTAGAAAAATGACACGTTACTTGGGCCCTTTTTATTTAGGAGCAATCTATTGACCTGAGTAATCTCATTTGTAGACGATCTTATCTCCTGGAGGATGTTTAACTGCGTGGATTATATTATGTGTGCTGTAAATAAAGGTGACTTCAACTAGAATTATGACTTGAAAATTAGGATCTAATGAGATCTGAAAATTGGACGGATAACGATTAATTTAAAAAAAGTCGTCACCTTTCGTAAATGGATACAATTGATTCGGGATGTAACATTTTTGTATCATTAATTTATAGAGATCAAAAATTTTCTTCTTTAGATTCATCCTCTGTACGTACCTAACCCAACTACAACTAATATGAAGTGAATTATTGCATGCGCAGAAATTAAAAGCCGGCTAAAGCAGAGCACAGTTGTCTCAATAGGGGGCTATTTATGACTAACTTATAAGTTAACCCCTTAGCGAGATCTGATTTAGTCAGAAGATCAATCACATAATGCGCTAATGATAGTTACTATTACAGTCAGTTTAGGTTTCGAGACTAATAAATATACCAATAGCCTTCATCCTCTGCTTCTATATACGTAGGCATATACGTATATATTTACTACCTTCTTGGACGTATACAATCGAAATTTTATAAACATTTTCCCGCTTATCGATTATCGACAGACACTGCACAGTACGCGGTGTACGCGATATATTCAGTCAATCGTTCTCGTCCGTATCCTCTCAGCATCAATGGACCATAAGAAAATTTTCTCCTTTTTAAGGAGAAACTTTTGTGAAAATTTATGATCGGTACGGCTGTATGCGTGGAGGTAACAATAATTCATGCTACCCAGGATTGTATGATCTCTTAAGGATCATAAATTGATTTATTGAGTTAGTTAATTTATGCTCTTAAAATATAATATATATATATAATATGCTCATATGCATGTTTTTATGTAAATTGATTAAAAGATGAAATACCGCGAACTCTGTATTTGTCCGGTATAATGATTTTAGTTATGTGAATGGGAATGTGAAAAGATTATTATCAACTGTCATTGTAGTAGGATTACATTTAGGTAATTGTGTGTTTATATTCGAGCTAAATACAATTTTTAAAGATAATTAAAATACCATTTTTTCTCTGTATTATATACTTATATATTAATTATATATTGTAAGTCGGGCTTTTACAGATAGAGTATTTAAGATTTAAACGGCATCTAAAGAAATAAAAAAAAATGTATGGCAGAGGGTGGGTTAGTCGCAGAAAAACAATTGGTAAATTATTCCAATTTAGCTTAAAACCGATAGCAACTATAAGATGAAAATTTTTATCGTCGTTTCGACTGAAATTCATTGAAAGTAATCTCAATTAATTTTCCGAATGCAACAAAAATTAAAAAAAAAAAAACTGAAATTTTCGATCCAGTGAACAGAGGGATCTCATCAGTATGGTTATTTCGGACCACCTACCATAGAAGTTCGTTCAACGATAGAGGCCACCCAATTACTAATATAAAACACTTTTTAACAAAAGCAAGTGAAATTCGTAAGATTGTTTTCTTTCAATTTTCAAATTAGGTGCTTATTCCCCCTTATCGCCATTATGGCACTTGAACAAGCAACTGCAGTGCATGCACGGATAATAGATAATAAGGTTAATAAAACAACCCATAAAATCCAAAGTCAAGAGCTTTTCGCCCTTTCCATCGAAGTTTTAAATTTGAAATTTTGGAATTTTAAACTTTCAGATTTCTGTAAGAAAAGTTTATCTGAGTGGCTAACATACCAAACTCTGAAATCAACTGGAGTTTTTTGCAACAATTCCAAGAATATCTTTCGACAATAATAGTCGATCTTCTACAACTAGGCAGAACCTTACAATGCGGGCTGGATAAGTATTTGCGCACTGTCAGTATCTCTCTAGAGATAGCATGTGTACATGTGTACATCAAACGAAGAAGAAATTGCAGAGCAGATTTTTTACCATTGATTGTACGAACATAGACCAATGCGTCTTAACTCCACCGGAAGCGCATTTAAGAAAATAGTAGAGTTCGTTTAATAAACTCCAATTAATTAGCTTTAAAATGATGAAAATATTACAAGAGGCTTATGATGGCCGCACTGCATAGAACTATGTTACCACTTTCAATTCGCTACCAATCATTAGTCTGGTCAAGCTTTCTCCAATGAACGTAGAAAATATTATATAATCAAAAGGAAAAAGAAAAAAATAAATAAAAAACAAACAAACAAAAATTTTAATGTTGCACTACATCCCCTTTTCATTAAAAGTGATGTAGTTACATTCCTTCCCCAAGAGCCAGATTGCTTCGTACGTGTGTCAAACATATGTACGCAGGAATTACGTTTGGGCCTGTTTTATATCGCCTCGGAGCGAACAACTTGTAAAATTCGAAAAGAACATTTTGAAAGGCATTTTTAGCACACTCGAAAATTCATACGTTCCAATGCTTGTATTTACACCATCGGTCCTAATCAAGTACAAGGCACCTAAGTGCTGTACGCTGATGCTTAAGCCTCTTATGGGACCTCCTTTTTCTCTGTTTTTTTTTTTTATTATTATTTTTTTATTATTTCTTATGGGTAGGTATACATATATATGTACATAGCTTCAAAACAGACAAGTCGTCCCTCCCGGGCTCACCTGGCTGTTTCATTTTTCAAAAACATGACTTAAAACATTCAACATGAAAATTTCAACAGACCAACAACATGCCATATAGCCTTCCATGGCGTGTGAGGTTGATTTTTAGGCGCTTATTTGAGAATGTAAGAGCTTTCATTGAGATTTGCTTCACACCGGGTGGCGCATGCACTGTGGACTCAATGCTCGAGGGTGGATCTCTTTGATTGATGATGTTAACACCAGGAACTACAAATACATCATATCGCATTAGGAGAAAGAGTGATATGGAAATTATTTAATGAGCAAAGAATTTTGGCTGGACATAATCATATTATCGATGGTTCATTATCACCCGGCTGGGGGTTGTGAAGCATTTTTATGCTCGCAGTTGATCTTCTCCTCGTTGGAGGCATATTTTTTCCTATATTATTTTTTTTTTCTTTTTTTGGGAGAGGTCTCAAAAAATGTGTTTGTAGCGACGAGCATGATAAGTGGTTTTTCATTTTTAATGGGAGTTCTCCCTCTCAATGCTCATGTCATTTTGAAGGCAAACACCCACGAAATTTACAAATCAAGAAATTTTAAATGTCAGCCCGCACGAACAAAACATTTTATAAATTTGTTGTTATTGTAGATTTTTCTTCTTCTCAAATGCCACCCTTTATTTTTTTTTATTATACCTGTTGTACCACCAATTTCTTTAATTATTGGATTTTATAGATATAAATGATTTAGTTCTCTTTTAATACCCACCAGATATGAAACTTCACATGTGATCTTCGTCCTCTAATAAAATCGAATTATTCACCTGCGATCAAAGATATTTTCACGCTTGACTTCAGAAATTGTCCATCTTGAATTCGAACAATCATTTACACACATTCAAAAAAAAAACAACAAAACCGTAACAAAAGTTGAATTCGACTAAAAGTGTCAAATTTTATTGTGTAGCCAGAAAAATCAGAACCCTGTTCCCCATGCGTTCCATAAATTATCTATCGTCCTCAATCCGATACAAGAGTGCTGTTTACTGTGAAGAGGGATTAGGTCGATCCAAGAGGAATTTTATAGTGGATCTATACATATTATGGCGATTGGATCGTAAACAATGTCCGTTTATAGTCTAAACTTTTTTCATGGTACATAAGTCAAGTCTGTAAAGTTAGCCCCGCAGGATGGCCGTGGTGCGGCGTCCGTAGCCTGTCATACGGGAATAAAAAAGTCAAGTGGCGCTTTCAAATTATTTAATATTATGACGCTCCTATAGGACCTTTAGATATTTTTGGGACCTCTTCTTTCCGGCTAGTCTCTCTATGTGGTATCCACGGGGAGACGACATTGAAATAAATTAAAACATAATGCAGTCACGGATTTCTGGCTGATCAAAGCGTCTTTCTTTATATGACAACAAATGCTTGTTATAGCACCAAAAATTTCCATCTTAATGGAACTTGAAAGAATATTTCTGTCAGGGGAAAAGTATAAGCTGCTAGCTGACAGAGCATACTCACCTTTATCAGACAGACAATGTTTTCTTCCTTTGGGACGTTAAAGTGTTCATTTTCAGCAGCACAGGATTAGTTTAATTAGATGCGCTTAACATCTTTTGTGCGGGACACAATAACTGTAGTAATTTGATTGGCACTTTTTGAACAGTGGGTGTTCTAGTTTTTTAGATGGCGTCTAACTTAAAAGTAGTCATCGGAGGCAGGTTGATGCAATTTTTTTTAATAGTTATCATATGAAGAAATAGCTTTTTTTGTATCAAAATTATTTATATACATATGTATAGATTTAATTAGGTGTATACAAGGTGTTAAAATGGAAACTTAGCTTTAGCATTGATATTCAATACCATTAAATGCAGTGATCTAACTATGAAATATTTTCACTTTTACTTAATGGAAATTCCATGTAGAAATATTGATGGCAAACAATTTGTATAATGTGGGGAAAAGTCAAAATTTGTTTTAAACAGTTGCACTTCATCCATACTAATACCTATACAGTCGAGTGTTGTTTGACTTTGAAATGAAAGAAGTTTTTAAGTTTCTTAAGTTTTCCAAAATGTACGAATTCAGGAATTTTCCACAATAGACGTTTGTTTTAGCATGGGGATTTTTTTTCACTGATCCATTTTTCCATGTGAAATTACACAATAAGAAAACTGGATGGGGTAGAAGTTCGTAGCACAATTCGACAATTTTTCTCATGAAAATTGTAGATGCGTGAGCTGGTAAATTGTCGTGGTGGAAAAGAATTTTTTTTCTTCACAATGGGAACTTGATTCTGTATGAAAAATCTATCCAAAACAAAGTTTCCTAATAGGTACTATATCCTGTGATCGCATGTAAAGCATGAATAGGTATCCTCACTAACATTAATTTTGTAACACTTGTAAACTTAAAATTTGAGATCTGGGTATCAGTTTGGCCCCACTTTTATACACATGCAAATGCATTTAATTCCGCTTATTTTTATTCGAATCGATTTCATGAAGAACATAAAACGATATAAAAAAAAACATTTTTTTTGTTAGTATCAACAGTTCGCAACTTAACAATTTTCAAAGTACACTTCCGAAAGGACTTATATGTGTACGACAGAGTTTCATTACCCAAAGATAAGCAGTCCAACAACGTAACACATAGATTGATGATCACATATGTATATGTATGTTTACCAGAGATCTTCGAAAATGCTAGTGTATATTGAAAATGTGTTTATCTAGTTCAATACAACAACAACAAAGTGCAAAGTAGAAGAGAAGAAAGGACCATTTCAGCAAATGTTTAAGAAAATAAAACAAATGCGCCGACATCTTATTGCCATTTGAGCACGTGCGCGAATAGAAAAGATAAACACTTTTTTTTTTAACTTGATCCTAATTATTTTATTGATTTTAAACATTGAAAAAAATTCAAATTTCAAATGTGCTAAAATATTCAAATTTCCTTGCCATGTAAATATATGTACGTAGGACAGAACCTAAATCTGATATTTGTACGCCTAACTATATAATCGCGGAGATCCTTTTAATAGTTTTCCGCCCTCTATTTATGTTTACGATAAGCTTTACTAATCATTTTAGATGCTGCCTAATGACCAATTTCCGATGCAGTCATGTTTGGGTAAGGCTCAAGGTGATAACAGCATTTACTGGCCGTGTGAAGTATATTTTGCCAACGAAAGTATCGCGGGGAAGCAGGAGGAAGGAAACTAAATATACATTATATATATACATATTCGAGAAGTACTTTTATTTTGGAATATCACTAATTGCCGTAATTAAAAACACAAACAAGAATTCAGTTTTCATCAAGATATTCTTGGTAAAGTGCATGGACTTACTAACATATAAGTTGAAAAATGTAGATGCTGTCAGCATATGTACGCAAGAATGTCACGGGACGTTAATTTCAACGAATTAACACAGGGTTGGTACTATCAGATCGTCACTTTGTCAAAACCAGCGGGATATGAAACACAACTGGATCCCTAGTAGTGCATAAGTACTATATCCAGATCAGAGAGCCCGTTGAAAAGTTCTTTGCCGGGATAAAGTCGGATATATACATATGTATGTACATACTTTTGTATATATGTACATATGTAGATCTTATACTCATCTGTTTGTCTTCACGTCCAGCTTCTATAGATGCGGTCGATCATCACAGCACGAAAACTCGATGTGCGGATTAAGTTTCACCACCACGAATTATTCAAAAAACCAGCAAAAATCTTGCCTTCCATTGAGACTGAATTGTGGTCGCCAGAAAAAGCCCGTTCATAAATATATGTTTGTATGGATGTATGTATGTATGGATCTACAGAGTACGGCCTGCCTGAACCAGATCATAAATTGGCGTGAAATAAATCATTTTATTAATTTACAGAATGGAGATCACTTTTTTCGTGCGCTACAGCGTTTCTTTAAAAGCGCTGCTGATGAGTTTGCGGTTGAAAATCGGACAATGAAGACTCATGATTTAGGGCAATATGGAACGACTGAAGGCGTTTGACCCATGTCAATTTCATTGGGCTTTAAGTGGTCTCACAGTCAAGTCTAAGAAAGCAGGTGAAACACATAAAAGTTCGCGTACTCTATTCATCGCGTTGTCTGGACACAATAAATAAGCGTGGCGCTGTGGTCAGGTCTTGAGGTCATATGAACATAATTTATGCATCGTAGGCGTTTTACGAGCTTGAACCATTTTTAATTTTTAGTAGACATCAAGTTTACGATGCGGTTCATACAAAACATTTTTTTTTCTTGATTTTCGTTTTCAATTAATTTGGGACTGTATAGTAATCACTCTTGCTGGGTATGGGGATGAAAGTAAAAAAATAGATAAATACCTAAATATAAATAAAAATAAACTTTTGTAATAGTTCATAAAATGTTTGCTTGTATCAAAAGATAAAAACCAAGAATTGAATTAGTTTTGATTTTATCGATTTATTTTATATTTCCTTGTTCTATATAAGCAGTATATCCGATGAATATTAATCTGGAAACTTAAATAAATAATTTTAACATACAAATAAGCACATTTATCGGACAAAATTCCCATCTTGAAATGTATTTTGTTTAAAAGATGTTTGTTCATTTCGTTTTGCCCAGAACGTTTTCGTATCACCAAATTATGTTATTCATGTTAGAATTATAGCAAATTTTCTAACATCTAAGCATTTTTACTAACTTGCTAATTTTAAATCAAATTTATTCTTTCTACCGTTAATTGTACACAACAATAAAATTTCAAATATATATTTTTAAAATCCTTTTTTCTTTAATCTTTACTTTATTAGATATATTATAAAATATTAAAGTTCCGATTTCCGTCTATTTTTTATTAATTTTTAGAATTACGTACGTATGAATTTCGAACTTGACAAAATGAATGCTTTACCTTGCCTCTCCAAGACTATCGTTCTGATACAGTTGCAATAGTCTTTTTGAAAATCTGCTGCTTTGATTTACAGGAACAGGATATTTGGTTATTTTTATTAAAATCATTTTTCCGATATGTACTACATTTTGCCCATCACTACTGCTAAGCATATGTTTAGTATACTATACAGAGCTTGTCATATATCAAGGAAAAACGTATTTCTTAAATCAAGATATCTACAGCGTTATGTATATGTCGTAGACACTTAGTATAACTTAGCACTTCATGAAATGTAGGCAGATAGTGTAACGATAAAAACTTATAAAATAAACTAATTTTACCTACTAATCATCAGCAGCAATTCCACCACCACTAAGGTATATGGGACTAAAGCAGCGTTCTAAACTCTCCAACTGTACCCGCACTCCTCACTCTACTTCGCAAATTATTCCAACTATGAGCAATATAAACAAAGTAAAAGCCTTTCAATACTCGCCTATTAAATTACATGATCAAGCCATTACGGTGCCGCGATGATTGAAGGAAAGAAATGTAGGCAGCCAAATAATCCGGGACACTCGTGCGCACTAACTTTAAAAAAATACAAGTGCCTTGCGACTGAGATGTGATTCCAAAGAACAGCCGAGAAGATCTTTACTGAACGGGGAGATATGATTAAACCTGCGAAGACCGAAAACAAATCTAATGCAGTCGTTAAAGGCAACATTAATTCTGGGACGGCAACATGATTCGAGTAGTGGATGAATCAGACTTCCATTGGAAAAATGGGGTATTATCAGGGCTTTGACGAGTTACAGTTTTATTCTACAGCTTAAAATCTGGGCAGAAAGCCATGATCGCCAATCAGGAAAGATATGTGATCTTGAATTGACCTTTATCCCCAAATTTGTAACCTGATGAAGATAAGGTAACACACGTCCGTCGAGAAAGACTAGGAGAATATATGCTTCTAAGGAGTCATGACGCATCACTAGACATTGAGACTTATCTGGATTAATAACAAGGTCATTATTTACTACCCAGCCATAAACTCTTTCCAAGTCCTCATTTACATGTGTAATACAGTCTTCTATGATACCAATTGGTCTGCTAGTGTACAATTGAACATCGTCAGCATATAGGTGAACGTTAGTATCACGTACGGTATATGTCAGATCATTAATAAATAAGCTAAATAATAGCGGACCCAGAATAGATCCCTTAAGTACACCGAAAATAATGGAAGCATTTCAAAGAACATTTCATAAATGCGAGCCTGCTGAGATCGTCCAGAGAGGAAGCTAGAGACTAAATTAATAGCGGATGGGGAAAATCAAAATTCAATGATAATTTATTAATTAGCTCAAAATGATTAATACAATCGAAAGCTTTGGTAAAGTCTAGCATTACAAGAATACCCACTTCACCTCTATCCAGGCTGCATCTCAGGTCTATGGTGACATTTAGCAGAGCAATTTCACAGCTATGATTCCAGCGGAAACCAGACTGCCAGCGGGAAAGCATATTATTATTTCTGATATGTGCCAGGATCTAGCTGTACATTAGTTTTTCGAGGACTTTAGACAGGAAACACAGAAGACTTATGGGTCGAAAATCAGAGGGGGAAGATATCACAGACTTTTTCGGGATTGGAATCATCGTCGCTTTTTTTTCACTTTGACGGGAAGACTGATGTAGTCAAAGTCGTATTAAGTATTATATATGTAAGATATGTCGTCCAATGTGATAAATAATTTTGATAAACTTTGGTGAAAGGCTATCGGGACCAACTGCATCTGGTTTAATGGTAAAGAGCGCTTTATGAAGTTACATGATTCTGCTGAGGAGGAGTCATGACATTAACATCGACAGCAGAAGCTATTAAGTTGTTATGAGTGGATAAAAAGTGTTGAATAAGTTCATTGACATTGAATTCCTGCTGTTTAATGTTATCCTTTCTATAGATCCCAGGCGCTCTGAAATTCTTCCATAAAATTTTAGGAGGGATCATAGGATAAAATTTCGAGCGAAAGTAATTATATTATGCAGAGCGAATCACAGAAGTGGCCTTATTACGCGCACTTTTGTATAAGGCATGCACACCGCTGGTCCTGAGCCATTTAAATAGATGGTAGTACTTTTCACGTTTTGCAATAAGTGAAGCGATAGCTGGAGTATACCATGGACATGGCTTTCTATCAATCCACCTAGTTACTAGAGGTACCTACTTAACGAAAAGGAAATTAGTGAGATTTTCAAAGACTTCGACTTGCTGAGACAGTAAAAAATTGGCACAGTTGTTGCCACAAAGCTTAGATATTTTTCTTTTAAATGTAGGGAATATTCCCTAAATTAACACTATTGCAGTAGAAAATCTCATTCCAAAGACAGGAGATGCATTCTTGAATCAGCGCCTCAGTGTTTAGATTTTTGAAATCACAATAGGTAAAGCAATCTATGTAATTTCCAGACACTACTGGAAAATTATATGTTGGAATAGCATATCATGATCTAAGAAACTAGGAGCGCTAATTTAATTTGGAATAGTACGCAATTCATATCAGTTACTAAGAATTGTTGAAGAAGAGATAGACTTGCAGTATTGTAATGTCGGTAAGCTGTTAACTGTGCTGAAGTATATAGACTGCATAAAGAATAGGAAAGCATCTGTAAGCGACCCAGGCTGCAAGAAATTGGCATTGAAGTCTCCCCCCATGATAATACTATCTAAACGACGGGCAAGACAGAAAAAATATTTTCAAATTCGGACACAACATCGCAATAAACAGCAGATAAAACGCACCTATTGGATCAATTGCTCACTTCGACAAAAATAAACTCAATATACTGGTCAACAGATGAGTGAATTACTTTAGCTTGCAGATTATCTTCCACATAGATAGCTACACCACCACACATACGGCAAGTTCGACCATTGCGCAGTATTGTATATCCAGTAACGAATGCATGGATGTTGCTGTCAGTAAACACCAACGCAGCTCATCAGTTTTATTACACTCCTGGCATTCAGCGTGCACAAATTTAAACGTTCATGCTGCCCACAAAAAACGTTCAACAAAGTTTTAACCTATTAGGTTCAATATCATCATATATATTCATATATGCACTGAGTTTGAGGAAGTATGGGCACTTGTTAGACAGTTCAGAGTATGAACACATCGTTTTTTTTTTTTTCTTTTTATGACAGTGGGACAACAGATCCCGTCCCAAGCACGGAATCCAAAGCGGCCTATTGTGCTATCCTGCTAAAAACCCTTTCACCAAAACCTTCCTGTCCTCATAATGATGCGCATTAGGTCTTGGTGAGGAAGGTTTTTCAGCTCATATATATGTCGTAGACATTTGACGTAACTCAGCATTTCACGAAAAGTCTAGGCACTTCATGGAAAGTAGGCAAATAATGTAACGGTTTTGACTTAGCCCCTTTTTACATTATGTGTCTGAAATTTTTAGTCATTTCATCAAATGCTAAAAGCGTTTACGCCGATACTATAATACCACCCTATATAACCAAATACTAGTAGTGGGAGATGGGTGGCGGAGGGGAGGTCGCACCCAGGCCTGCGACACACGTACCCACACACCACACATACACACACACACCCAAATACACACTCATATACACACATACACAGATATTCCTATTGGACTCATCAAAAAACCGTTTTGTGCACCTAGAAGTACTCAGGTTTTCCCATCTCTGAACAGAGAATGAGAGCCAGCCCTAGCTAAAAGGTCAGTCCTTTCATTCCCCATGATAGAAACATCGTTAGAACGATACACAAATTTGAAGAGTAAAGAGGGCAAATGGAATTGCTTCTAACGACTGAAGAACCGAACAAATTAAAACTAAAATTGCAAAATAAAAAATAGAGGAAAAACAAAAAATAGAAGAATCGCGACATACAGAAATTAAAAATAAAATTAATCAGAAAAAAAAGTATAGCTATCATAAGAATTCCGACACTAACAATCACAATTATGCTTGAGAACTACTTCAACACTAACCCTGCTGTTGCTCCGACGTTGATGCTTGGATCAGCTAAGATGAATTCAGAATTTTTACTGGAGTCGAATCACTGGACTTCCACTTTGCATGCACAATACCATTTCTCGTGGTTACAGAATGCAGGGAACCGCTCCGACGGAGCAGAGTCACTTCACGTAGAATGGAACTCTGCCTGGGTGTGAGACTCTTAATAGACATTACCGTCAGACGTACAGCCATAGATGCGACAGTTTTACTCCACCCCATTTACGAAATACAATAAGTGCTCGGCTTTCAGCTTGATTAGAGAGCCTAGAAATGATAGGGGAAGTAATTCTCGAATACTAGGAGAGGGTAATGAGCGGAGAAGGGGGAGGTCGCGCCCGGCTTGTGTGTTCGAGCAGTGTGTATATGTGATTGTGTCGCAGGCTTGGCGCGACCCCCTCCCCCGCTCATCCTTCGTTAACATCTACTAGTATTCGATTATATCGGCTGGTATTACACTATCGGCGTAAAGGCGTGTAGCAATTCATAAATGCCTAAAAATTTCAGACCTTCGTGTAAAAAGTCATTAGGCGCAAACTGTAGCACTATCTGCCTGCATTTCATGAAGTGCTTGGTTACACCAACTGTCTACGACTGTGCCGCTCAGTGAACAAATCGATTAACTCCATTGAAGAAAAGGCAGGAAACATTTTTATACATTTTTTGTGAAAAAAAAATATTTTTTATGCAATGGCCATAAATATGTTATCATGTAGTCCCTGATATCTTATATATATTATATTTATCTGCCAAATTGTCAACTTTTCAACCGAAATACATTCATAAGAAAATGAAAAAATTAGCAGAATTGTAGTGGAATTATCTTGAGGATAGTCAAACTGCTTTTGCGTTTTAAGTGCATGGTGCGTAAACGAAATGAGGAGTAATTTTTCACTATAAGTTCTTCTGTTCGATCTAAGCCAAATGGCATCTATAATAGTTTCGGGAATCGGGAGTACTTTGGGAATTAGTTCGCAACTATATAATTAACAAAATGTGGATTCATCTCAGTCTCTCCGTTTAATTTAAAAATATCCTTAGAATATTAAGAAAAAAAAATTTCTAACGTACGTAACAACTTTAGTTATATTGCCAACATTCCCTTGTTCATCATCAATAACATCAAAATCTTTTGATATCGGAATAAAAATGAAACAACATCAACTATGCACGTACATATATAGACCCTGATAACCACTGAACACATTATCGAACTAAAAAGTTAACATTTATAACAAAAAAAAAACATCGTCTGAACAAAACGAACCGAAATCGCAGTGTCACTAAAGAGTTAGTGACATGCTGGGTGGAGTCCCATTGAGTTTGTTATCGCCCCCTGGGGTCAGTTTGTAGCCCCTAGCCCAGTATGCCATTAGTTCGTTTTAGTTTTATTCTTGCCAATGTGCTTATACCTAAAGATAGGTATGCATATAGGTATTATTGCTTCGGATTTATCATATATGAACTGTGATACTGGTTATATGTTACTATATTCTTCCAAGTTGTCTGATGCGCGCGCAGCAACAAATGCACTCGAGGAAGCGCTGTGATCAACAGATTTGATTTGGTGCGCGCGCAGATAATGCTAATACCGCTGAGAGTCGGTGCAATATGTATTCCTAGGAGGGAAGCTGACCCAGAGTAAAATCGATGTGCTTATAAGAAACATTACTCAATAATTTTATGAGTTTTGTTCGATTTTCTTGAGGAGTTTCTTCATATGAGAGTGTACCTGTGCACTGACGACAAACCCCATTCAAGTTTAAAATTATGGGGACGAGTTTAGCGTGTTTCAACCTTTTTTTCTCTTATTTATTAAATGTATGGACATATACCAAATAGAGGTGCTGTTTGCTTTCTTTGCCTGTCGGTGCTTCTTTGTTTTTCTTGGATTTTTTTTTAATCTCATTAATGATTCGTTCATTTTGACTTGCTTTAATATATGAAACTCCAATTGACCGCATCTTTACAAAAAGCCGCATAAATAGGAGCTACCTCCTCTTAATTGGATATGATTTATATAGTTTGGAGAAAAAAGTAATATATTTAGTAGATTTAAAAAAAAAAAAACAACAAAAAACAATAACTCTTTGAAGAATCGCAGTATAGGCAATTACTGTTTTAAACCAACAAAAACGAAGAGGGGATTAGGAATATTTGATCTATTTATATCAGAGCTGGGCAAGTACCAAAGAAAAAGTACTTAAGTACAATTCAGCGTAAGTACAAGTACCGCATGTATAAAAAGTACTTCTAACTAAGTACTTAAGTACAAGTACAAGTACCGAAGCCCTGAGTACTTCAGCGTAAGTACAAGTACCGCATGTATAAAAAGTACTTCTAACTAAGTACTAAGTCTATAAAAAGGACTTTTTGAAGTACTTTTCAAAGTACTTTTTTAGCATCCTTGTACGTTTTCAGTAATATAATAAAGTATATAGAGTTCAGTTAATAGATAATAATAAATAAATCCTTTTGAAAACTATAATATGTATAGCAACTAGTGGCTACTATTTATAGTTTTTTATAGTTTTCGACGCTGTACGTAGAGTAAAACTTTCACCTTTCATTGCTACACTCCTTGACGCGTGAGTGCGGCACATGCTTTGACAGTTCTTTGCAAACTTTAAAACTCAACAAAAAGGGAGTTGCGCTAGAGATTGTGTTTGCTTTTAAACGAAGAGTTAGATATTTTTAAGTACTTAAATAGAAATATTGGTACTTAAGTACAAAACTAAGTCTTAAGTACAAGTAAATAGAAGCAAGTACTTATGTTCAAGTACTAAGTAGGGCATTTCAAAAGTATTGAGTAATAAGTCTTAAGTAACGAAAATGTACTATAAGTAGTACTTAAGTCTTTTTTTACTTAAGTATTACCCAGCTCTGATTTAGATAGAGAAAAAAAAAAATCCAGCAATATCTTAGTTCAGATTTAACGAAGAATTGTCGGAAAACCTGATATGATGCTGCTCGTTATCAAAAACCATCTAAAAGCCTTGAGCAGGTTTCCGTTATAAGTATTTGTAAGTAGTCACAAATGCTTTCTTCCTAATAGCGAATTTTCTTCCATCTTCTTATCTAAATAATTTGCTAAGAAAGGGTTCCTTTTTCTATTCAATTCGCAAAATGTTCATAAATTTATAATCCAAGGTTTTCTGTCATATAGTGGGAAAGTAGAAAATCTAAACCTAAAACTTATAAAAAGTGATCTTGTTCTGAAATCGAAGTTAAAATAATAAATTGCCAATCTCAAATCGAAAAAAGCTTAGAAGCGGGTTCTGAAAGACAGTTAATGTGTATATGTTAATTATCAGATTATTAAAAACAAGCGTCCACACGCTTAGCTATTACAAAAAGCCCCACCAAATTCATTTTGTGCCAAGCCCTATATTTGGTTCGGTTATAGATGCTTTAAACCAATAGCATGTATCAAATTTAACCATAACTGATCTCAAAATTAATTCACATAGTTGAACAAGAGACCCCATTGATCCCGTGGATTCGTCATAGAAGAAGACAAGACATTATCTTTATATACTCCTAAATGTACAATAGCTGCAATCAGAAGCGCTGAGACTAGTCAATCTACCTGTCCCGTTTATATCATCTGCCCCACCTGCAAGAAGGAAATTAATCATGCCATGAAGGAATACAAAAATCGATCAGCAAAATCGAAAAACAATCAGCTCTGAGCATTTGATAAACAGTGGTTACATGCCAGTTATGGCGGTTGTGTTCATTAATTATCCGTCACCTCATACTAGCAGGCGCCAATCGTACTCCCTTTGGCTTCCAGATTTCTTGTATGTAACATTGGCCGACGTGCGGTCAAGGCTGCAGATACAACGGTTCACCTGATAAAACAACATCGATTTATTGTTGTAACGTTTTAATTTTAAGTTGGAACAAGATAAATCTCATCCCCTAACCCAAAGATAATCAATCACTAATCAATTGTATCCTGAAAATTTTCAATTTAATTTCAAATTGTTTCAATGGCAAGAACCTTAATACTGTTTCGGAATTAATTAGATTAACGAAGAAGAAAAATTAAAAAAAAAAATTAAATTTTAAGACTAAAAAACAATAAAGAGCTTCCAGAATTTGATTCAAGCCATTTATCAAGCATAAATTCAATAAATTATTTTGATGTGGGTCACTTTATGTGGTAGCAGTTTTAACTAACAGTCAAAAATGAGAATAAACAAATGAAAAATGAAAAATTTTGCAAATCATTTTAAATTTTTCGTTTCACCGTGAGAACTTCATTCGAAATGATCGTAATACTTAAGGTTTCGTAGGCAATCAACGATTTAATTTTGATTTTTGATGGACAAAACAATGGACCTGAACTCTGTGAAGAGAACGAATAAATTGGCATCAAGTTTCCGACCCTAAAATCGATTGAATGGACGACTTAAAACGACTTCAGACTCACACAAGACCAACTCGTACGGCCAATTTGCTCGAAATTAAATAATCGAAAACAAAACGTTTCTTGACGTGTTCCGATCTCTCTCATTTTCATAGACATCTGACGAAGTGAAGTTGAATTGGTGATTTCCCTTCCCATGGCATGACTTCTTTTTTTCGATATAGGCATGTTATAAAGGTGAGAAGACTCGAGTAAATTAAATAAATTGCAAGATTGTCGAGAATTTTCCCTCATCGTGGGAAATTTTATTACTGAGTGATAGATATAGGTACTAATGAGGGTTAAGCAGAAAATTATATAAAATATAGCGTCATCTTTTTTAACCCCCCCCCCCCCCCAACGAGGCTATAATTAGGTAGTCGAAAGTTTTACAGGTTTGAGATGGGGTTAGTAATCCCAGTCTAATCCTCCAGCTGGATCTACTTCTTCCTATATTCTTCGGAAAAAAGAGATGTCATTCCTTGCCTGAATAGAATGAAGGTTCTATATTTTCCCCTATGATAGTAGTAGTAGTCTTACAAACTAACTAAATTACCGCGCCATTAAAGAAGCACCCTTAGACTGGAAAAACTTCACTTCGTTCTGCAAACCCTTAAGAAAAAGGAGGAGTTATGAGACCCAGTTGGATTAAAAGAATTGAGGATCAGAAGCAGACTAAATGATAATACATTTTGGCGCCTTGGCAAAAATGGAAAAACATGAGGAAACAGGCTAGAGAACTATAATAAGAAAACTATAGGAAAAGTAATCCAGCAGATCTAAAACTTAATGCAATAAAGAGGAAGATTCGCAGAAGTTTCATCTCTGGGATTGACATAAATAACGAGATGATCAGGATATGGACCTCAAATAAAACGTTGGTTTCAAAAGGACAGGCCTTACAAGGTTGGCTGAATTAATAAATAGATCATTGTATCGGTAATTTAAATTTTTTTTTTCCAAAAAGTAAGCCCTAGCCTCCTATATCAAATAAATATGACTATAAGGGTGCTAATTCGTTAAGATTATACAGCACTGCGCTGTCTTTTACTATTTCAATTTTGATCTTTTCTAAGTATAATTTCGATATATCAAGCTGTTAATTGCTGTTATGTATAAACAAGAAGTAATTGAGGGCCTTGAGAAGTCATTTTTGCTGAATTATGGAAAATAGAAAACCCAACCTTATTTCTAGGCTTGGCTCTAAAGGGTATTGCCCACTTTTCATACAACTTTAGGCCCGGCATGAACAGACTTTAGAGATGTCTCAAACGATGATACTAAAACCAACACAACATACGCTGATACTCTGAACATGTTTTAGTAACAATGTTTATTCAACTTAGCGGGGAAAAGCTTTGGCGATCGAATATATCTTGAGCGACTATCTTAAGTGAAAAAGTGGACTTTTCTACTTCTCATGATTGTGCGGAATTGGTGCGTCATAGAAAATGATTTCCTCTGAGAAAAATGTTCATAATAGAGCACTAATGGCCATGGAAGAAAGAACTTTAAAAATAGATGCGAAATGTAGTAAGTGAGGTGTAAGTGACCCCAATGCATTAAAATGAAGTGTCCAGCGGAGAAGACGTCCCGAGAAAATTTCCTGAATCAAGAAAAGAGTACACCACCCGATAGAGTACTTAACGAGGCCTTTAATCTGATATGCAACATGCCATATTGGAACCTCGCCGGAAGTTCCTACCACCACCCTAAAAGTACGCAGAGAAAAAATGTCTTCTACGAATTATAGCTGATAATGCCCTGAGGCGAACAGTAAAACCCGTTTTTCGAATTGACATAAACCTACCGAGGTAGAGCCGATCTAATGTGACAAAAATCTAGTACCTCAGTTCGAATAAAAAAGAGGGAAATACTAAAAAAGTGAGTATGGGAATAGTTATTTAAACCTCTAAGTATAGGAGTGTGGGTACTCAAACTCCTTCTCAGGACCTAAGGAATTCGATTCTGTACTAGATTTTCCAAAATGTAGAAGATCAAACTTGACCCCTCAGCCTTGCCTCGCTTAATTGAAATAAACATTGTTAGTAAAAAATGTTCAGAGCATCATAATGTATCCTTTAAAATATCTCGCATGGCTGTTCATTTCGGGCCTAAAATGGGCATTCACCTTTTTACCATGAGTTAGTTCCTTCCGCTGGAAGCAACTGAACACTTCCTTATTGAACCAGATAGAGAGATCATAAATTTTCTTCACATACTTAACCGAAGTTACGAAATACAACGACTTTCAAGACAAAATAAATTATATTCCCCTCCTAATGACATTGAAACATGACTTAGAAAGAAAAACTTCCAATAATTTCACCCCAAAACATTGTTTAAATTCCAGACCACATCATTCTATCTGTCAATATCTAATAAAGTTGCTCAGATCTTTATTTTATACCCGGCAATCACATAACAATTAAATTCTTAACATTCTGACATGCCAAAGCACTTTTTCAGAAGGTTTCAAGTATAAATTCAGACCATGAAGGAGAGGAATCACGGGTCTTACACGCGACTTTTGAAACCGCCAAAGATCACAGAATTCCTTGACCAGAATTAAGAAATTCCTCTCGAATTTTAAATGTATTCAAGAGCAACCGAGACGTACCTGCAACATATGCGTGTTTTAAGGCATCTGTTGTTTTTCGTTCTGTCATGTTCTCCGGCACCGCGTCGTCTTTAGTCGTTAAATTGTTCCCAGTGAGTTCCTTCATCCGAAGAAGATGGGTCCATTGAAGATGAGTCGAACTTTAAAAGAAAACACTCGTCACACTATTTCATTCTGGTGTGGTGCTTTTTAATAGGCCGTCATCGTATACAATGGTCCAGGTAATTTGTTGTAGATCTTTTCCGATCTTGTCTCGTCTCGGCTTGTCTTCGCCATTATTGAACATTCATCATTGCGCCGACGAAGATCATGTTATGCCTGTTGTGAGTCGCATTTGCCTTATCCGGCTGCACATCTCAGTTCTTTCGACAAGATCAACTTTTGTATGCCATTTATGTGTACCCACTATGCTGCCCTAATGCGTGTATCACCAACTTCTATTAAAGGAACAATGCCCAAAAAATGTGGAGCCTCTCATTTCAGTATTATAAAAAAACAAAATCTTCAATAAATTTTCTCGGATAACAACCGTCCACTCCTTTGGTGGTGGTTCGACGGACAGGTCTCCTATATGAGAGAATCTCTTGATTGATAGGAAGAATTATTTATTGACTCCGCGATTGATTGTTGGAAGTTTTTCTGTCTTTATTTAGGGGAACTGTGCAGTTTCACGGTGAATTTTTTTTTAACCAAATCAAGAAGGAAACCGCTATAGGCTATACATATATGTATATAAGGAGCTAGGTGTGAGATGCACAAAAAAATACTCCTGACAGGTTCTTAATTGAAAAAATTAATTTATCATCTTTTGATTGCTTAATTTTTAGAATTTTGTTCGTCAGAACAGTCGGCTTGTGGCTGCCTTATGCTGCATGTTTCTCTGCCCTGATCTATGCTATCTGTTCGTAGAACTACTTTATCCTGAGGCGGTTGTTCATTAATGAGGTGGCTATTGTTCCTACCAGCTTCATTTCATAACCTTTGCAATTTTGATACACATGACTGAACATACATAGTTTCAAAGGTTAGTTGTATTTTACATAATTCCTGTATTATTAGAATTCATATTTCCTGATTATAAAAAGTTTAATAAGGAGTATGATAATACTTTCTTGAAGGAAAATGAGCATCCCTGAAGTAGTGTCTTATGATAAAACTAATAGTTAATAGTACGATTGGCCTTGTGTTGGCATGCAAAAGGAAGACCTTGATAAGAAAATTAAATGCATCTTAGAATAAAATCAACAAAACAAAGAAAACATCAACACTACAAAAGAATTAAGAAAGTAGTTGATAGAGAGTCATCAGTCTCACGTGTGTAGATTCAACTACTCCTATACCCTATTGCAAAAATAAATAAGATACTTGTGGGAAAGATATATGTAGAAAGATCTTTTGGGGTAATACATCCTCGATTATTTTGCTGGAACCTTGAGTGTAGCAAGCACTTCAGTACAAAGGTTAGTGAAGTCGGCCCCATATGTTGGTTTCATATAAGCGAAATTCTGGAGCTAATTAAAAAAAATCTAAGAAAGTACCTAAATATTAAAAGAAATCATAATATGAGGGTTTATAAGCACATATATCTGGTTTTACAGAAACACTTAAAACAGAATAAGGGTGCCCTAGCCTACCCTACACTAAATTTTGTCATTTTCTTATGTACATACTATGTATGTACTCATTTCTCAGTGTCTTGAGAATCAAGAGATCCAGATCAACATATAAGCCTCCAGAATACTAATTCGTCTGGCCCAAAACCTCTAACCTGGCAATGGTACAGAAAATTATTAGATGAGCTGGCGAGAATAATAATTGTCAGGAAAAGTCCTTCACATAAAAGTTTAAGGGTGTTCTTTTAAATCAATAGAGCCACCATGGCATGAATTTTTCTAAGGCTCTCAGGGAGATACTCTAAGCACAGTTTTGGCAAGAAAGGAAGGATATAAGGTATGGTATTAGGGGTTCAAATGGAAATCGAGAAGATGCCAATGTGCATTGCACTTGAAAATACCCTGGCCATATGAATGAGGAAAAACAGCATATTGATAATGTTCCACATCTGTACCATTCACATTCGCACTGAATATTGCCTATAGATAATTAGGTAAGATATTTCTTCGAAATAGTATGTACATATATAAAAATAGTGATGTAAGATTTATAGATATCTTATTTGATATTGGTGTTTCAGGGTTTTGATGGTAGAGTTTATCGCCTAGGAGTCTTTGGACGTTCTTTTACATTATTTATGCATTCTTCTAAATTTCTTCGATAATGTGAGAATTAAGCTCATAAATTTTGTCCTGATATGGGTCTTATAAATGTGCATCAGATTCGAACGATATAATTATTTTTTGCTTCGTTAAACGAATCCAAATTGTGGATAGGCCAGCTTAAATTGCTAGAAATTTCAATGCCAAGGAAATTGAAGTGGGTTGATTCGAGATGGGTACCCTATTAAAAGAAAATAAAAAAAACAGTAAGTCATTAATAAATATAATGAATAAAGTCAAAGAAAAAAACATAGCTTTGATTCTCGTCGGCATTATGTATATTAGAGAGAGCGCCATCTAAGATTACAAGAATTGTGCGATTGATTTAAAAAAAAAATTTCAATTCGAGTTAGTAAGACAAATTCTAAACTAGTAGCTTAAAATTTTCCTAGAAGACTCTGCTACTAACTAATAAAAGTTTTGTTTCTAAGTTGATATTCATGATGGAAATCTTTACATTATTGAAAATGATCTCGATATCTCGATCAATATCAACAAAAGGCGTCTTTTGAGAACTTAGATCTTAACATAAAATAAAATTACATGTAAAAAATTTTAAAGTAGCTGTTAACTTGTAGATAACTGTAACCAGCTAAAAAATCTCTCATTTTTTGACGAATAAAGTCGAAACAAACAACATTCCTTTCAAAGTTGAATGAAAATTTATTTATTTTTTTAAGCAGATCTATCGAAAACTTCAGATTTTACCCCGCCATTGAAAGTGGTCATGAATTTAATGTCATTACATTTTCAGAAAAAAAAGAGGAATAATACAAAATAAGACAAAGAAAAAAATACATTTACACTGCCCCATATAATCTTGTATCTAAAGTCCTCGTGATTACATTTCTGTGTCCAAGCTTAAAACATGCGCGCGCATCTTACTCTCCTAATGTACAACATTTCCAGGGCATTAAAACAAAAACAAAACACAAAACAAAAAACAGACAAAATAAGCACAGGTATTAAATAGATTCTGGCAAAGTATGTAAGTATATCTGACTAGTTGGTGCGTTCATATAGCGATCGTGTTTGTTTATAAAAACAGCATAAAATGCGAGGGCGTATAAAATGTTGAATAAGACCTGCTGTGAGTGCCCCATAAGACATTAACTCGACCTGTACCTTAACCCGTTTCCTCAACATCGAAGAATCATCGAAGGAAGGCTGTATTCTATCTAAGTGACTATAGAATTTGTCTTCGGCGCGGTAAATATAACTATACTCTTGAGGAAACTTGCAGTTTCTGGTTTTTCAGTTTGGGTGTATTGCGTGTCGTCGTCGTCGTCGTCGTCGCTTGCTTCGGAATGCTTATGCATAAAAATAAAAACAAAAAAAAACACACGGAAATATTTAAAGGCGCGTTTGTGTTACTTTTACATGTGTTCCTGAATCAATTCCAATAGTGCACGTATAAACGTGCGTCGCATCGTTCGTAACTGATGCAAGTTTAATAGAGGAGAGGAGATGTTCAGCAAGAGATCGTAACGAACAATCGTTAAATAGCTGGTTTATAACTTCCTCTTGGTTTTTTTCAAAATTGATCGTAACCTTGTTATTTAAGTCTGGAACATAGCTTATGGATTTAATTGGATTTACTAGGCGACGATAGGCATAGATTAAAACAACCTTCTCTTAGCTTATTTGCGCGCGACGACGTTTAAGTGAATGGATTGCCTGTTTTTCATAAAATATGTGCTAATTTTTAGAAATCAAAAAGAGTTTTTTATTTTACCTATATGAAGCAAAAATAATATTATTTGATGTTACAAGAAATACAAGCGACTTACATATATCTAACTGCTATTTATACAGGTATATTTATACAAAAGAGGTAGTGCGCCATTTCCAACTATAGGGCTTTCACAAACTTGCACTGCGTACTGTACATGGGGATTATATAATCTGGGGATTTTGGAGGTTATATAATCCAGGGATTTTAGGATTTTCAACGGTCTCAAAATAAGCCACCCTAAAATTGTTGAAAAATGTCTGTTTCCTATGTAAATTTACTGGCGTATTGCCTTTATAAATGAATTTCAAACCATAAGAACTGACAGTTCATGTTTAATGTGAAGTTGGGTACAATTAACGGCTAAACGAAGTACTAAATAAAAAAGTTTTTGTTCAAGACCAGCCTGATATTTATTTTTATATTTGAAATTCCAAAACACCCTCAATTATTTTCGGATAGTATCATCAATCTCAAAATCTATGTATCATATTATATATTTATTATACAATTATATTATAACATTGGCTGTTATTCATCTACAGTCAGTTTTCATTTAAAACCATTAAAATAATTTTCAATCTTTTTTTTTTATCCCCTTCATATATGTAACGTATAACTACGCCACTGCTAAAATCATAACTTTACTCGTGAAACAGGAATTTCTCTATCGTTTATTCAACAATTTCCGCAAAATTATAAGAAAATTACTAAAAAATAAAAAAAAAAACAGAGATATAATCGATATTCTAATTTATATCATGCGATCATGAACTGCATCTACCTCGTTTCAATAATTTACAATTTTGTCAATCAAAATTGATTTCATCGCAAACGATAATGTCGCCATATTGATGCAATAAATTATTTCGATTGAACATTAAACGTGGAGTGAAACGACGCGACGCGGCTATCGCAATAGTTGAACACACGTAGAGAGAGAATATAACTTCGTTGCTGAAGAGAAAAAATGAAAATAAACTGAGAAAAAAAAATAAAACCGGAAAAAAAATTAACAAAAAATGAAACTGAGCAACAAAACCGAACCGATCATGGCAACGATCATGCTGTCAACTAAGTGGCAATAAATCTGTTATAAAAGTTGAACCTTTGCTTTTTATTCAAAAACTTTTGAAGCATTATTTCCTCTGTTTCTGGTGATTTTATTATTGGTAGGCACCGGTATAGACCCCAGAGTTCGTTGAGCAGAAATACATACATCGAACGAAGTTAGGTATCTCAGATAGGTTGATTGTTCGCTATCAAAGAGAGATCGTGAATTGTGAATTATGGGAAGATGTAATTTGTGACTTTGTAATTATTTGTATATAATTTCCACTCTGCAGATGGTACATATCTACTAGATGCATAAGTATATTAGGACGGTTTCAGACATTATATGAATTTTTTTTGATATAATCCTGTTTTTAAATATGCATTATGTACAAAATTAGAGAAAATGTTTATATTTTTTTAGTTTGAAACTGTAATTTAATCAGTAATTTTTAACGGCTGGTAAGATCTTTTAAGCATGAAAACTTTGAAAATTATTTCAATCTCAATATGCAAGGATCTCTCTATGATGGTAAATGACTCATCATTCAACATTTCTAACAGTTTTCGTAAAAGGGCAGAAGAGATGAAAACATTAAGAATTAACATAATAATAATTTCCTATGTTATTCTGTTTATAAATTTCAAATCTACATGGATAGGCCTACGATCTTAGCAAATGATCTGTAAACTTGCCATTGCTACCCTGTTTTCTCGTTTGTCAATACAGATCATAGCTTCTTTTCCGAGATTTCAAATAAAAGCGCGAACAAAAGAAATATAGCGAACATTACGAAAGTCGACTTAGAATAGAAACGTAAAGGCATATTGATCCAAGACATTAAATCTTCAGAGTCAATATTTATTTTAACTGAGTTAAATTGACTAGCCGGAAAAAAATGAAATTGAACACGCAGAGAGATTTCATTAAGACAACCAGAACCACAATCAAAATCTGTAGTCAAAGCAATATGTTGTAATAAACATCAAATTCAACAATATTATTCACCATCCATATAAGTCGTTATATTAATAGGAGGAATATGGAATTTGGAATGTCGATGAAATAGCACTATCGACAGATCTAAATTCAAACAAAATTCTTTCCAGAAAGGGGTCGGAAGCATGCTAATAATGGATGTAGACGACAATCATAAACATTCATATGGTAGGAAATGATAGCAAAAAATTGTATATCAGCGGGGGGGGGGGGGCATCGCTACAGTTTCTTCGGAGTTACAGGATGATTAAGCAAATATGCTAGTTATTCACAAAACACCCTGTATCTTAAAAAGTACAGAATGTATGGCCACCGTTAAGTACTCATTGTATGAAAAACATCATTTCCAACAACTGCTCAATCAGCATCGCACACCTCTCCTCTCAGTAGTTATGGAGGTCTAAATTAAAATTTTTGGATTTTCTCACCTTTTTTTACTTTGACCTTTTTTTGTTTATTTTTTTATATAAACTGCAAAATGTGGACATTCCGCTTTAATTTAACCTATTACATATTAACAAATTATAATTTGCGGAGGTCCTAGGTACTTGCCTTGATTTTTTACCAACCGCTGAGAAAATTTCACACTTAATATCAAATTTTGTTCAACAAAGAATTTTTTGGGATTCTCCGGTATATGTATAGCAAAAGCTAAAAAATGTTCTAATTTGTTATTTCATCACAGAACCCATTAATTTTTGGTGACAAGTTTCAAGTCTTGGTTTAACTCATCAACAGGTCCCAAATATCGAAATTGGGTGATTTGAAAATCAAATGAAAAAAATGAAAAAAAAAGAAGAAAGAAACGAAAAGTTTGAGAAAAATAGAAAAAAAACAATTTTTTTATTTATTAAAAAAAAAAATTTAATTTTTTTAAAGAAACAGATTTATTCGAAGCGAATCGAGCCTGTATACGCCACGCAGTGGCTGAAAAATAAAGAAGAAAAGGAAGAAGAAGAAGCGTTTCGTGTCAGCAGAAAACCTTACACTCATCGGTTCAGTTTGGTTTTCTACCTGCTGCAGACGCTTGAAAATAGATCAAACTGATCTCTTCTCATATAAACTCAGAATAAATTCTGGGTGTGAATTATATGAGGAAAAAACACTCCTATACACGCTCAGGAGGAAAAATAAATAAAAAGATTACTCTTTTGACTTTTTACCGGGTTAAACTTAATTTTGTTCAATAAAGAATTTTTTAAAATTTTTTTAATAAATAAAAAAGTTGTTATTTTCTACTTTTCTCAAACTTTTCATTTCTTTCTTCTTTTTTTCATTTTTTTCATTTGTTTTTCAAATCACCCAATTTCGCTATTTGGGACCTGTTGATGAGTTAAACCAAGACTTGAAACTTGTCACCAAAAATTAATGGGTTGTGTGATGAAATAACAAATTAGAACATTCTTTAACTTTTGCTATATACCGGAGAATCCCAAAAAATTCTTTCTTGAACAAAATTAAGTTTAACCCGGTAAAAAGTCCAAAAGAGTAATCTTTTTACTTAATAACAAAATATATTCTGGTTTAAACATAATTAATATTCCATTATGAAACACAACCCAATCAATCTCCATTGAGCGGCATTAAATCCAAAAAGTCACTCTGAAATTTTTGTTTTCAATTTTAATAGTTAAAGGGCAGCAATGCCTTCAACAGGCGTAAATTAAGTTCTATTCCCTGACAGATCTATTGAAGAAAATATTTAAATACACAAAAAAAAACGCAGATGAAAACGCTAATTTTACGCACAATAACAATATAAATTTTTAAAATATCCAACATAACTTAGTACGTACTTAACTGACCGGTGGCACATCACATTTCTCCAGTTCATTCTCATCAAATCCACAGAAATTTTATATGAAATGATGTAACTAAGTATACCTATGTAGTTAGAAAACTTTTTTCAAGAATTTGTAAGAAGAAAATAAACTTAAGAAAAGCCCAGACTCTGTCAGTAACGGGTTCGATTCCTAGGATGTTTTTTAGGTCATAAGAAAAATAAAAAAAAATAAGATAATTACAAAAAAAAAATATTTAAGAGTGAATCCCGTTCTAAGAACGGTCAACTTTAGCTAGTTTATAATAAATAGGACACTTTTTCTATTTCGTGAGTATGATTGGCAGCAGTTAGAGCTCTGTCGGTATTTGAAAAACTAAAAAATAAATAACTTTCACGTCAATTTCTTTGATTTTCCTTTACCCTCTTTCATTATAAGAACTTTTTCAATCTGACGTTGAAAAATTATCCACCGAATTAGTTTTCGTTTCTTATGGAATTTTCATGATGACAATTTTTAACGATGATCCTATGCAGCATTTTATGCTGAAAATGTTAAATAGAACAGGAAATATAATTTTGCATAGAATATATTTCCCTGACGTAAATTTCTATGGATGTATTTTTATAGATTCATTACTTTGGTAACACCAAATTGAGCTTTCACGTAAATCATAATTTTATTGAAACTTTACATTTATGGTAAGAAAAAGGTATTATGTCATATGTTTTTTGTTTGTTTGTTTGACTAGATGACTACCATCACCTCCTGTCCTATGGACCACCATGGGTGAAAAACTCTGTACAAAGTACTATACATATAAATTTTTTTTAAGGAATATTCACGTTTCTGCCGCTGTAGCTCGTTACACATCCATCAGACTTACACAAAAGGTGTTTATACAAAAAATGTAGGTATTTAGTTTTCTTTGTATCAGCCATTTTGGTAATAGGATCAACCGTTCAGAAGTTATTTTGAAAAAACCAATTTATGGTACCCTTAATTCAAGATGGTGAGGCGCGCAGACCCCCCACCAAGAATGAAAACTTGGATTTTTCATCGGAGGCCGGAAATAACATATATAAAAACTAGAGCTACCCCACCTTAAGGCCCACCAAAGTCCTTATTTAGTCTCCATTGACTGGACTATTCATGAAGTAAAACTTTTTTTCTGTTTTAGATTAAAGGTAGCGCAAATATAATATTCACATATGAAGCGTGAAGCTTCATTGCATTACTGCAACGAAATTCATTCACAAAACTGTTCTGCATGAACCTATTATTTTTATGAAGATAGAACTTTCTCTAAAAATTTTCTTACGAACTTCCCTTTTTTGTGAATTTTCTTCAGAATTTTTATGAATTTCCTTCAGATTTTATTTATTTATTTTATTTTTTATTTTTTTTAATTAATAGAAGCACGTTTTGAGTTCATTGGACTAGAAAATATGTATGTACGCTAGTCAGCCTGCAGAATATCTCAAATAATTAAGGATTTAACAGAAATCCAACACAGGGAATCTGATTACAGAGTTTCTATAAGTAAAGTAGGAGAAACAGAAATCAACAGCGTTGGGTGAATCCAAAACTTTTAAGATTCTTGTCATACTTTATTTACATGACTTGAGAAGAAACAGAATACAGCTGTGGTCGGTGTCATTAATACTCACAGTTTGCACTTGGATTTCATTGATATTCTGAAACAGAGGTAACCATATACCACCATATCCATTTTAGAAAGAAGCTTAACGTGTGTTCTGCCAAGACGCGTAAGAATACGACCCAGTAAGGATAGAACAATGCAATGCTTAGGATTTTTCTACACATAAATAACATAATCTTTTTAAGTTTTAGAATGGATCTACCTTTTAACATTTTTATTTGGCCACCCTGCTACCAAAGAATTTATTTCTATAATATAGCGTTGAAAAACTTAACACAAATGCCAGCATATGGCTCCATTCAGTCACCTTTAAGGAAAAGCCGGGTATACACTAATGGATATTCTGATTTCCATCCATAGGGAATGCACCACGATGTGAGAGTACCAATAAAGCAATAACATGTTTTCTATCTTCGATATGACAGCAAATAGTGCGCTCTGAATGAGAAATAAAATTTAATTTTACGTTTAAATTATAAAAATTCTTTTTCGTCATGCAAAGATCTGAAAACTTGTAAACTTTCGCAACAAAAAATAAATAAATAAAAATTCCAAATACATGTAAAATTCCATAGCAAGTGAAGGAAGATAATATATAACCTTCAATCACGAATAATCCTACACTGCACTACACATAATGATCATATCCCATGTTTCAGGGATATTAATCAAAACGCGATCAATTAGAGTTTTCTTAAAAATTCTCTTAGTTTAAAAATTTTACTTTTAAATAAATTTTATCCGAAAAAATATTGAAAGTTATCTAGATATACGCACCTATAGCTACAAGAAGCAACAAAATTTACTACCAACAACAACAGAATGCGGTCATCAGCTGCACAGTCTTGTCCAGCTCAATGGTCGATTTAATGACCCTTGCCCAGAGTCGATTGTATGGTTCTTACTGAAACCAATTTTCTGCCTCTCTATCCCTTTCATTAAGCAATTTACCATTAAATATCATTTAAGACTCACTTGTGAGTTGAAATGGACAAATCCTGACAGAACCGTCGCCATGGCGATCACAGAACTGTGATTTCTCAACCGCATCTCTTTATATATATACATATATATATATATATATATGTATATATATATATACGTAGTAATAACCTTAACAAACATATCATTCCGTAAAGCGTAACTGATCGTTCGCGCTGATCGAGTGTGAGCCGAAAAAGTTTGCACCAATGCGGTCGTTTATTCTGTCTGATGATGTCTTTAGTGCTTTCGAGGTTTATTTTTGTCCTCGTCTTTATTCTTATAAAAAAAAACTAATAAAAAATAAATCAAGCAAAATATTTCACCACGTTTTAAAAGTTAAACAAGTTAGAAAATTCAAAAACTCTGAATCCATCGGGATTGAAAGTTGACTTCTTTACAGAGAGATCGTGTCTTCTTAAAGACAAACCTGGATGAATAAAATGATCAAAAAAAAAATAAAAAAAATAAATAAAATAAAAAAAAAAAGCATCATAAATGACAGCCCAAGAGACTCATTCACTCTCTTTGGAGGCTTTAAGGTGTACCTCTGCTGCAATCTACACAAGGCGATCATGAGCCAACTTAGTTACAGGCCGAAAGACAAGTTAGAGCCAACAACCAGCCAGCCGTAAGTTCCAAGGCACAAGCACCAACAAGAAGGCATGCCATCACTGATGCCTTCAAGAAAACATAAATATACACGTCCAATCGGCTTTCGTACTTATGTATTAGAGAGGGCAGCACAGGTCCGTGTTGAGTACACGACTCGATGGACGTTTAGTTGTATCGTGGACTTTGTTAACATTGCGCGCGCAGCTTATTTTTTGAATATTCACAAGTTGGACAATGAAGCGCTGTTGATTTGTTCATAATCTTTGTTTCTTTTTTATTTTGTTTTTATTTTTTTTTTATTTTTAAACAGAAAATTGAATTTTAATTAAACAAATAATTGTGTTACGGAATTTTTCATAGATGTTCAAAGTGTTGCCATATGATGATGATCTTGTGTGATCTTGTGAAAACGATCATCCATTTTGAGATACTCTCACACACAAGCCAATAGATCACATTATAAGCAGTTTTTTGTGTTTTTTTTTTGTTTTTGTTTTTTTTTTTTTATTTGTAAAGCAAACAAGTTAAGCAGCAACAATATGCAACGTGTGAAAAGTTTTGTTAATTTTGTGACGTAATAATATTTAATAAACAAACACACATACACAACTAGTGTTATGAAAAACAAAAGAAAAAACAAAAATTCAAATCATTTGTACGAACGATCAAAGTGAATAAATTTTTTATTTTGTTTCCTTTTTACGTATAAGTATACCCTAAGTCAAACAATTAAAAAATGAGAATATTTCCATTGTAAACGAGTGATACTTATCAACAGTCCAAAAGTTAAACACCTTTGAAGCGTGACTATTTAAGGTGAGATTTATGGTCGCGTGCCTTTTGTGATTTTATGACTTCTACCTGCTGTGTTCTCAGCAAATACATACATTTCATTGTATCAAAACTATATCTTAAGGCAGATATGGAACAAATAGCCTCAAGTGATATTATAACGAACAATACAGTATCAAAAATGAGAAATAGCACCGCAGTAGATATGCAGGGTGGATTAGAGAATGCCATATCTCAACAGCCAACAGATTCTTCGGCGAGTAGTACACCTACGGGTGATTTGGCAGCAGCTGCAGCTGTTGTTCTATCCCTGCAAGGGGCAATGGTAACAAGCCTTCAACAGGCTGCCCTTTTACCGGTCAATTCTCCAGCTGCGGCTGCCCTTAATCTTCAGGCTTTGGAATCATATCTGACACTTCAGAGGATAACCGGTAAGGCAGATGTTCTACGATTTACTGCTGCTGCTACAATAAATAATACCCAAACAAGTAATCAGAATCATTCTTCACATCAACATCAGCAACAACAACAACAGCAGCAGCATAAATTACCTTCGATCACATCTGATCAACAGCAAGATCATAGCCTTAGTAACGAACTTGCCGATTGTGATGATCTCGCACTTTTAGATAGCGATGATCACTTATCATTTGAATCACCTCTAGATTCACCGACCGAACCAATTTCATCGCTAGAAAACAGCTATCCTCATTTGCTATTGAATGCTGCTGCATATCATCATCAACAAATGGTTGAGCCGATTCAAACAGCAATGCTTCATGATAAGGCATTGCACGCATCATCAGTACAAACAGGTGTGAACCCCATAACAACCTGCAATAAGAAATCTCTTGCTGCAACAGGCGTGCAAGTTAGTACAACAACAGCAGGAATAAATACCGGTGGTGGTACGATTACAGCAAGTGGGGGTGGTGGAAGTCAGCGACCGAAAAAACAATTTATATGTAAATTTTGCAATAGACAATTTACAAAATCATACAATTTACTAATCCATGAACGGACGCATACAGATGAGCGACCATATTCATGTGATATATGCGGAAAAGCATTTCGGCGACAGGATCACCTCAGAGATCATAGGTGGGTTGTTTATTTGGCTTTTTATTTTTTATGTTTTTTTTTACTTTATTTTACTCGTGATTTGAAATATGAGAAGAATCTTGTTTTTTTTTACGAAAGGAAGAATTATTAATGCTGAATCCTTGACATAAATTACATTCTTAAGTAGTTTCTTTTGAATTATGGTATCGATATTAATATCTTAATTAATTAGAGTATATAGAAACACAAGCATAATCTTTTTCACTAATTTATTACATTTTTTTTATGTATCATACATTATTGGTGTAGACGTTCCATATAAAAGTTTTGGATGTAAATTTGAGGCAACAGTGGATGGGTAACAGGCAACCACTATGTATAGAATTTGATTGGTTTGAAAATTTTTGAAAAATATGCACGGAAAAATTGTTGTAAATATCACCCAAGGGCGTAGGTGAAAATATATCATTCAGTAAATTTTATCAGTTGGCTCCATACAATTCTTCTAGAAAATTAATAATTTTTTGGGCATGATTTTAAATAAAAATGATTAAAACCTCAAAGCCGAATTAGTATTGCAGTTGCTTAATAAACGAAACTGTGATATTGTTCCTATTATCATATTTTATTTTGGAAATAATTAACAACTAGAAGTTTATTATTCTCAAGTTGGTTATTACATTTGGAGTAAACCTTATTTCCTCTAATTTAATAAAATATTTGTTTTGCATCGCCGGATAATAATTTCTTGGTACGTCAAAATTAAAAAATGTTATTAGTGATCTTCCAAGTTTATCTCCCTTCTAAATATATATATTTCTGCTTATGCTCTGTTGCGTAAGTCCTTTGTGCAGAGCCTAACCTTCAACTGTTGAAATTTTTTATATAAATGATTTTTTTTACAAATTTAATGAGAACGTAGTTGATCTTACCAAAGATGTTAAAATCAATACTTGGGTGGGGGTTTTTCCTTGAATTTCTCTTCCTGCTTTAGACCATTTTTCCACTATTTCCAAAAAATTAATAAATTTTTATATATCGCTTTTCTAAAAAAAAATATGGAAAACTACAATTCTTAATTTTGATTTCCACTAAAGTTGTGTGCCACTTATTTTAAACAAAACAAGAATGGTACACAACTGGTAGTCTAAATTTTATGATAGAAGTTATGAAAAAACTTATTTGACATAAGGAAGTCTATTCCCAGTACATATTAAGTTATAGAAAGATAACTATGATGCATTTTTTTATCTTTCAAATCAAATGAAAAAACTGACGATGACGTATTTCCTACATCTAACGAAATAACCTCTACAGTGACATATTATAACCACTCCTGTCCTCCCCTCTTTACACAGTTCAGAAATTTTATCTTAACATTTTCTTCCTTTTTCTTTTTAAGGCTATAAACCAGATGTGTTCCTTTTTTTTTCTAAGGCTATAAACCAGATATGTTATCTGGAAGGTTTCTGTACTGGAAGGTTTCTGTACAGTCATAAGTACTGCATATGTAGTGGAAGTTCAGTATGCTTTACTCACGTTTATTATATCTAATATTAATTTGATTTGATTGTTCTAACAACAAAAGAAGGCTGATATTAAGTGGGGTTCCACAAGGATCAGTACTGGGGCCTTTACTAGTCTTGTTGATTCTACTTAAGACTATATGGCGTACATTAAACGCAATCTAACATAAATAATACTGGTATCCTAAAAATGGGCCCCACATTTTGATTTTAAATATCTTCTAAATAATAATATCTGAATTATTTATCGAAATTTGAGAACGATATTGGCGCGAATATGAAAACTTTTGGAAATAGAAGAGCTTTGAGAACTCTTATTTTTACTGATTCTGAGTTAAATTATAAATACAATAAAAAATAAACAACCACCTCGTCCGGTTTTTGAAGCGGAAGGTCAAGGCTTGAAAAACCAGATGAGGCGGTTGTTTTTTTCTCTTGTATTTATAATTTAATTTAAAATCATTAAAAATAAGAGTTCTCAAATTTCTTCTATATCCACCGATTCTAACAATTGTGAATTCGAGTCCTTTATGGAATAAGATAAAGATAAGATGGCAGACAATCTTTGTTCCCTGCACAACTGTGAACAGTAAGACTCGTGTGTACTATGAAAATTTCCAACTCAGTGTTATGAATTTCTTAAGGAATATTTTCTTTAAATTGTTCTAATGCTGCAAGTTTACATATTAGTATAAATCTTGCTCTTAAAAGAAAAAAATTGTAGAGAAAAACATGGGTGCTGTTAGCTATGGCAATCTTGGCGGCCAAACAATGTCACCACACTCAAAGACCAAACACAAGTTTCACGTGCATTGTCTAGGCCACGATATTAGAACCATAAGTTCTCAAGTCCTAAACCATCTATTTGGCATAAGACGAAACTTTGTAAACATTTCATGATAGCGTTTAGTGAATTCCCATCATGATTTTTTTTATATTCCGGATCACAATATATAGATAAGCATGATATCGAGCAGTCGAACTAGCAATTTTAGTGTTTGTTATTCCATGTTTCCATAATGTACGATAGGCGGCAGTACAATAAATGAAAGCTATTTAAGTTTTCATGTGTCTGTGATACCCATCTTCGATGATTATTGTCAGTGCCAGGAACTGTCTGAGTAGCTCCTGTTACACCAGAATTCGATCAAAAATAACTCTGTTATAGCTTGGTTTATATATTGATATAAAAAAAAAGATAGTCCAATTTTCTTATTTTTTTTAAGAATTCAGGGAATATACCAATAGCTGTGTTATTTTGTGTACCTTGTTCTAGAACTTCCATATACTGGAGAGAAAAAATTGTTCTGTCGATTGAAGCGAACTATTTGTACTGTTTGCTTCATTTATAAATCTTTTTTTCGTTCTTTTGTATATCTTTCGTTCCGCTCTGTTCTGCGGACACAAAAGAACACAGCTAATATAGCCAGGCGGTTTTCCGTATCTATCTCAGTTGTTGTAAAAGATTGACTGTATGGAGAATTGAGGACGAATCTAGGTTGGAACATTTCAGGGAACTCAGGAGACGTGTTATCGTCACTCTATGGTTTTCTATTACGAGTTCCTCTAGGCTTGCTCACAATGTCATGACCATACCAAGTCCTACTGAAGTGTTATAAATTTCTATTAAGCGACACTAAAGCGCAACATGTAGAGAAAATCCAGTTAGAATTAACAAAAATAAAATCCCAATTAATCATCTTTTACTAGATTTTTAACTCTACTTCAAATTCAATTTATTATTCTAGTAAAAAATATATTCCAGTGTATATAAAATAGTAATTTTCCTTGAGTGACATTTAATTTTTCAATATTTTGTGACTTCTCAAATTATGAATTTCTTTCGCACGACAGCGACCGGTAGGGTAGATATGAATAGTGCTGGACATACACACTATAATTTCTTGCTTCAGAAGAAAATTATGCGACTGTCATGTTTTGCTATAAAAGAGTCATGTTTAGTTTGGTCACCAACTGTGCGGCTATTTTATTATGGTGCTTGAGCACGATTTTAACAGAAATTAGCGACTGATTTTATGTTTGCATTTCTAAAATTGCTTAACCGTGAGACTATTCGAAAAAAAAAGTTCGATAGTGTCATGAGTGTGAAAATTTCGATTTTTTTAATTTGTCTTTTATTACTTCGTAAGTTACTATCATATATGTAATCATTAACAGTGGCTGTAACTACCCACGCAGTGTTTTTATTGCCTTAATATTATATGTATAAACTACTTAGGATAATTTTCTACATCCCTTTTCACATTAGGTTGGTCAAGCAATAGGGATTATCCAGGAGATAATAATTAATTCTACTTTAGAGTGTTAATGTTAGCTGTCATGATCTTAGATATTAAGTTTACTTGCTCATTAAATTAATTGAAACAATTTGTGTTTCCATGTTTTTACCATTGCCTCATCTTCATTAAATAAAAAAGTAAACGAACTCTTAACACTTATTTTCAATAAAATTCTTGCTGGAATCAAGAAATAAATTGACTCATGATCACCCACAATTGAAAATCTCTTACGATTGCCACCAATGCAAGTTCTTGTTGCTGCAATAACTTTGTAGAAGTAATGATCATTATTTAAAGATAAAATTGGCGTTTATTAATTTTTTTAAAATTACATGATGATGACACTTAATATAATTAATTAAACGTTTTATTGCGGCGCGATTATGTAATTATGATGGTCGCTTTCTGTATATGGCGTATATTTTGTTAAGTAAAATCTAGATAAGGATTCAAGTATTTTAAGGGAACACGCGTCGGAGGAATACAAGTGATATACCGTTTTATAATAAATAAATCTTGTTTTGTCAAGAGTTACATACATAAATATATTATGACCAAACTCTTATCTTTGTACTTTCTTTTTAGCTGAAGCTGTCCTAAATTATCAAAGGGCATCGCTCAAACTGTAAATTTACAACTTCGTTTCTTTAGCTGCTATGTAACAACCTTGATAAGTGAACAACTGGAAACTTCCTATTCTATTCAAAACTATGTTTCAGTTACAAACTCGAAGCTCCAATTTACAGATAGGCTATAGGAGTCAGTCTCAACATCTGTCAGGCTCCTTGCGTATTCTCTCAGGCTCAGTATTTCATGGCAACTCCTTCACTAGAAAATGCAATTGAGTTTTCGAAGTCCAGTATAGCAAGGATATTAAACTCATCAGCTTACTTGGGATAGGATTGGCACACTTCGCTTGACTAGATTTCACAAACCGATTTCCAGCTGTAGTTGTTTTCACTATCTAAATGTGCGAAAGACAGTGTTTTTTTTTTCAGAAAAATAAAAAAGCTGTTAAGGCTTCCGCGCATGTCCAACTAATACTTTATAAATTGTTGACTATTAATTAAAATTAGATTAACTGTTAGATTTTTTTTAGCCATAGGATATATAGGTAACCAAACTGTTTCAATTTCTCATCCATAGTAAATCTTCTTCAGTTGGCTTCGTATAAGGTTAATCGGTTCTCTGTTAATTAAATTTGACGGTTATTCTACTATTTTAAAAGAATAATTTATATTTGTTAAGTTCAATGAGCAATAATATGGAACTAAAATGTAAAATCCCCGTAAATTACCTACAATTGTCAAAATACTTGCAATGTGACTTACTGTAAAAATCGAAAAATAACAAGAATGCACTATCCTATAGTTTCGATGCCATTGCATCAGTTATCTCTAACCAATTGTTATGGCTTGGTACAATTTCGGACCAGGAAACTGTGCCATCAGATGGGAAAGATTACAAACAAGAGCTCCAGGGCCCGCTGTTGGAAGACTTCACATTTTTAGTAGAGGATAAGAAAACCTTCCGAGAGAAGTTGGTACTAAACTGCTGATGTTGCCATTAGTTTGAATGCGCTCACGAAAGGACGGATAAAGAAATTCGCTCTGGTTGCAGATTGAGATAATTTACCCATTTGTAGGAGTTTGCCAGCTCTGTCGGAGCCCAAAATTCGATGATTGATGATTTTGGTATGTAGTACAACACCCGGTGGACTGATTACTCAAACTTGGAATTATATGCATCCAAGAATGTAGGAAAAAGTTCAATTGTGGACATTACGAGAACAGAAACGCTGGTGTTTTAAAAAAAATCTTCGTAATTATCCACAGACTTATTTGACTGGTTTGAATTGAACACGAGAGGGTAGTCTTCAAACATTCGAATCACGAATACTGTCACATTTATTATCTTGTCCAAATCGATCATTTACTTGAGAGCTCTGCGACCTGCTCGGATATTACAGGGGGGGGGGCAGTTGATTGCACAAATTTTAAATCTTCCTTTAACTCACTAACAACATTTTTCTCCAAAGACGCCGCCATATCCTAATCCCCTCCTTCAGTTCCTTCACTTCGCCTGGAACAATCCTATTTAAACGGGCCTAAGTGTAGCTCGAAACTAGCCCAATTGTTGTACATATTCTAATATAGTCTACTTATGTATTTGGAAAAATAAAAGAACGGAGACACACAATCAATTAAACTGGAACTGCAAGTAAGAAGTTCGTTACTTTAAACTAAACTTTGTCTTAAAGAAGGTTCTGCTTAAATTCGAAGTATACGCTTAGTCTGAAATGCTCCAAATTTAAAACTCAGATTGGCATAATTATTTAATTGTCAGAAAAAGAAGAAATCGTAATTTGAAATTAAAATTAAAATTATTGTAAAATAAAATACTAAAGAATGAAAAAAAAAATTAATTTAATTCCTCAAATTGAAGATTAGAAATAAAAGAAAGGAATTTTATTAGTTTCTTCAAAGAAATCATTGAAATTATCAAAAATAAACAAAGATAAAAGAATGTAAAGAAGTTAGGATGATATTTGTGCGAATATTTCCTAAAATCTCACATTTGAGATCAGTTTTAACACAAACATTGTACTCACTCTATTTCATTAAAAATGACCTCATAATAGAGATTAAATTCTAAATACCTAAATATCCTAAAAACTCATAACATTCAAAAATAAAATTATCGATTAGTTCTCCTCAATTTGAACGTTATAAACTATTTTATACCCGAAGTAAAAGTAACATTCCATCAAAGCTGACAGAATTCAATAAAAAATTTTTTTTTACATACACCTTTCTCCATATCACTTTAGATGAAGTATTTCATACATAGTTGACCCTAACTAGTATTGAAATTAATCACGAAATATACACCGGGCTAGAGAGAAAGATAGAAAACAAAAAAGAAGAAAGAAGTTTACCTGTGTAAATCCCATAAAATGTTCAATAATATATCCACCCAATTCACTTCATTGAAACTTGGGATATAAATTTTACAATAGCTTTTCAAGCAATTATACCATCTTATTATCAAAAACTGTCAATTAACGGTTGATTTAAGGTGAATAATCAGTTGGTTACCTTTATTCAGCACAATGTCAAGAAGCCTTAGAAAATCTTGTTATCCACCTCAATCATTGACAGCTATCGACAAAAGCCCATCTGTACGGTTATTATAACTATACACGTAACCAGCTACAACCGACGATGCGACGATCACTTGGAACTTGATCATCTGATTAAAAGGCTAACTATATTGCCAGCCGTCGGCATTTCGCAGTTCGTCCATCCACGATACGAACGAACCTCTAGAAATGGACGTTCGGTCAGATTCAATTATCTTTGATCCAAATCAAATCACTTTGGACTAATCCAGTAACGTAAAATTCATAAACTAAGATTAGATGGAACTTGTTTTAGTTGGACTATGGGATCGAGATCAGTTTAACTTTATACTAGACGCACTATAGTTACATACATATTAACATACATTTTTAGTGTATAGGTCTCTTTAGGATAAATCTTTAGTTTATGATCTGACTGATTCTGTGTTGTTGGTCTCACTGGCACTCTTGAATTATTACTTAGTATAGCTATATGTATAGGTAATGAGCCCCGCCAATATTATCCAGTATTTATTGGGTGAACCTTTCTTGTCATGTTTACGCCGAATGCACACGCATGTCAAATTCAATTAAATTTTATGTGACGCAAACGATGATTAATTGCAAATCAGGGCATTAGTGAAAAAATATGTTCCATAAGCAGGGAGAATTTTTAATATACATATGTAGTGAGTATAAATCTGTCTAGTAGGTACTAAACCAAAAAATAAAATATAGGAAACAGGTAGTAAAGAAGTCGATTATGATTTAATAAATATCTTTTATATGATAATTTTTAATTTGGCTTTTTCGATTCATTATTTAAATGATTGTCATTAACGGTCCGATCCTATGCTGGAAGCAATATTATACTAGTCACAACTTATGATTATGACTTTCGTATTTTTAGACGATCATAACCCGAAAAATATGAAGAATGGTTACGATGAACAAATTTCCGCCATTCCCTTTTCATCTAGGGGTATGTATTTACGAAGGATATTTGAGAAGTAAAGATAGATACAAGGCTAAGTAAAAATCCGAAGGAAATTATTTTTCACGGCTGGTAGCACTGATGTAACGTGGCAGACTTTTCTAAAAGCTCAGTCACTGCAAAGTTCTTCTTGTAGGTTGTATTGAAAAAGTCCACGTTAATTTCAAATCCTGCGTCCAGTAATTCGATATTGATATTGAGATCCGTGATGATATGTGTTGAACAATAAATAAAGGTATAGTCATAAGTCAATCCCAAATCGAAATACATTATTTAAGTTGTCTGGACTGAGTATCTGCAATTTCTGAATATCAGCGTATTCATTTGGACATTGTACTTTATAAGTACTAACAGCATTCAATTGTTTTTTTTTTACATGGGTTTTACCAAAAGTCTATAGTAAATAATTTATTATACCTATGAGTTACCCAACAACTTCAAGAAATATTAGTTTTCTCTTTTCACTCATAAATATAAATCATGCAAACAGAAGTCAGGATTCTAGCTGGGTGGATGGATGGGTGGGAAATATCTTCTTATTTTATACCTCATTAAAATTAGTGAATTCTGTATAAGATTTTATACAAAATTAAGACTAAAGAATATAATTGGAACGATTGATTGCACCCATATCTTTATTATTTAACAAAAGATTTTTTATTATGTAAAGACTTGAATATTTGTATCTAAACTGTGAAGGATTTTATAGCCATCAAGTTGAAGGTGTATATAGCAATTAAAAATTTCAGTATATTTAACAGATTTTTGTGACTCTCATATAATTAAAAGAACAAGGAATTGTAATGTTTTCGTACTGTCTTGACTTTCTGGGGAAGCAGGTTATTTATTTGGAACCCTGGTTATTTACTCTATATTCAAAACCTCTTCAGACAAGCAAATGAAATTTAATAATTTACATGTGAAAGCACGAAACTGTGTTGAGAGAGCTATTGCTGTATTAAAATCCTGTTTTTGATGTCTATATATATACATACATACATATGTAGTCAATGGACACGATTAGAGAAAAAATCACTTCGACTATAAAAATAGCAGTTCTTATATTTCCGATGAGCTATTTTCTGTCAGTTTTCTAAGAATCTCACAAGAATTAAAATTCCAACTTTAGGCATTGGATAGTTTGTCTTAAATTATGAGTTTTGCTTCGTCAACAAATTTTCTTATTTTGTCGAAAATTTCTTATGCTACAGACCTGCTTTTTGATCAATTGTTAATTCATTTGACTGAATTATTTTCGCGTGAATTTTTGCATTAACTAATATAACATTAAATCCAAGGAAGTATATTGCTTTTTTGCTCATGATACAAATGTAACCGGTTTTTCCTTAAAAATGTCATAGGTCCCTTCTAGATCAGAAGTTTCCCCCATTTAATCTTCCAGTGGTCTAAATTCTAAAATTGTATGAAAATGCTAAATTTAGTAAATATTTTTATAGTTTTCATTCATTTGCGGTACTAGTTCTTCTTGATTTGTCTTTATTTGATAGCTCGCCAGAGCATTTCGGAAACCATTTGTAATTGTTGAGTGTGTTGCCAGAAAACGAAATTTGTACGCAATAACACAGGAATCTTACAAAATTTTAATTACAAGAAGTTGTGATCTATAATTGGTCATAATTTCGGAATTGTTGTTGTTCTAAAAGAAATTTCTCTTTGGTACAATTAAGATGTCTTAGTTTAATCTGCCGTTCATTTCATTATTTATTATCGAAACTCAAATATAAAAAAATTTTGCATAATCTGCTGTGGAAATGTTTCCAAAATAAAATTTCCTAAAAAGGGGGAAAACGCAGTTAAGGAAATCTGCTAAGCCTATTAAAATTAAAAAAAAAAATTAATTGGGCTCTGTGGATAAAATATTCGAGCTAACGTCATAATAACAATATTCTAAAAATGGACTGAAGACGGTCATAAAATTAAAATTTGTAGAACTATTAATTTAGGATTTAGATTATTTCATTTACTAGAATCGCCACGTATAATTTTATGTAACAATTTGCGATTGAAAACGCTTACCGGTCTAATACTATTCTTATTTCATCGAACTTATCACTTTGACCAACATGCAACATGAGGTCAAACACATTCTCAGCAACTACATATGTATTCCCTTTAACTTTCTTAAAACAAGGCTTGAGTTAAGAAAAAGCTATTTTACCCTGCGTAATATTGGTCGGAATATTGAAAGTTTACTGGTTTATGAAATATTTGATGGAATCCATTGATGAATAGTTATAAAGACTCGTTACTGCAGGTTTTTGAAAAAAAAATATTTATTTATCATTAGGTATATATATAGTTTTTCGTTTATTGGTTTGTAACTTCACAGTGCGATTAATTAATTAATTACCATACAATTACAATTCTTTCATTCCTTTATTGGGTACAATTACATAATTACTTTTCAATTACTTGAATAAACTAAAATGTTTGATAACTATTGATACTATTTTGAACTGCTGCAATAAAATAGACGAAAAAATTATTTGGATCATATTTAATTAATTCATAATATCGAAATTTTTATGGCTATTTATTCTACTCCACATAAATAATAAAAACAAAAATGAATCAGACTGAATTTAGTCATTTATGAAAATATACTATCTATTTCACCGTAGTTGGGTGAGTGCTGCAGGTGTGTTCTTTCTAATCAATCTATTAGCTTGAAAAGTATTTTTTTAGTTTTTTCTTGGAAGTGCATCGGAGTAGCTGGTAACCCCTGCAGATATTTACTTTGTATAAAGCGGTTAAGAGTTACAGATTGACACGATATCTCTAATTTAACCGCAATTTAGTTTTATAAAAGTTCAGCACTTCAATTGCCACCTCTATATTGACAGATTTTTATGTCGCAACAGTGAACTTCAAATCAGACTTTTATTGTGGCCTTTGAATTGCATTGTGAGCGCTGTTGTCATATATCATGCACAAAATCTTAACAAAATTTCCAACATTCATATTTATAGAATTTCTGAGTCCTTTATAACTTCGGAATCGCAGACAACTGGGCACATTAAGTCTGGCCAGATCTTCTTAGTCCTTATTTAAAACACACTAATCTTGCAGAATCCTTTTAATATTATTAAAGTCTCAAAACAAATATTTTATCTTCAAAAGCACTTTTTCAAATTAATTCAAAATTATAGAAATATACATAAGTGACGCAAATGTTTTTGCTACTCAAACAATTACTGTAAAATCTTTCCGGGAGTTAGGGTAAAAAAAAAATGTAGGTACAAGAAAAATATTTCAACATTGAAATCATTGCACGAAGTTAGAATTTTCATGTATGAAGAAGAAAACATAGGTCCTGAAATATTTTTAGAGCCTTTACAACAACTTTATTAAAAGAATAACAGAAGAAATAATATGTATATTCGTCACAAAAAATTAATATGTGCATACAACTTGGTCAGCTATTTTTAAGCCGCAAAAAGGTAGCAAATACATCATATTAGTCCCAAAATAATTAATTTTAGTTACTACGACTAAAAGTGCTATTTGGGGATCTCCTTTATTGTCGAAAACTATACTGCGCGGCGGTAACTAGTTAGAGCTACAAAATGAATCAATTAATCTTTATTTGGAGGTTTAGTAAATAATTTTATAAATGTAGTTCTGATGGCAAAATACGGAGGTTACTATTTAAATTTTGCGGATGACAAAGAAAAATTCAAAATAACTTTTATTTTATTTCTTAAATTTTTTAATATCACTTTTGAATTAACTCTGAAAGCATTAACAGTTCCACGGTTAAAATAAGTTACAAAGAGCCGAGTTCAGACTATAGAGCGGATTAGTTATCAATTTCACTCTTGTGAAAATCTCGATAACATGAAATGCGATGTATGTTTGTATCGTGATAGAGAAGAATTCGCCCTCTTTGCCATTTTCACGTACTTTTAAAGAAATATCCGACAAACAAATGGCGGTGTATCATTCAACATTGAACATACGACTATCTTGCAGTAAAAGTGTGGCAACATCTCTCAAGTATGGGCCAACCATTTTCTTTATGTGTACTTCATTTGGAACATTGGAACTCAATCTACTCTAGCTCAGGATGATGTTTTACTTATCGTTTTCACGAGCACTGTTATCAAGTAAATCCGTCCTTTAAGCTATAACCAAATCATTTCGAATCTTCAAATGTGTATTCATTCAATTTTGTGAATACAACTAAATACATATTTCCAACAGCGACCACTTACATAGAACTGTAATAGTAACCCTTGATACAAGTTTCAAAACAAAACTCACTTGAGAAATTCACTTTCCAGTAGTATTTTCCATATCCTACCGAACAATCCAGTTCACATTTTAATAGATGCATTAGGAGGGGGAATAATTTTTTTTAAATCATATATCAATATAAAACAACAACAAATAAAACCAAATGCATGTTTCTTTTTTCATAAACTCAAACTCACTTTGAGAAATTCTCAATTTTCTTATCTCTATCAGACGCTATTTAACAACACAATAAATATTCCAGCGGTCGACATAATTTTTCATAGCGTTTAAGAAATTTTTTTTTTTTTAGATTCGTATATCACGACACGATTATCCACCGAAAAATAAATAAATTATTGGGGCATAATGGCATTTCTTTGTGAATATTCACAAAAGGCCTCTAAAAAAGCCCTAAAAGTCCAGAAAAGAGGTGAAAATCGTATAATAATAAATTAAACGTGAACACCTACAAGGTAGGTATTATATCTGGGCGCCACATGTGTATTTTACCCGAAAACTGTATGCAACCAGTTAGTCGAGTTCTCCTTTTTTATTTTGGTATAGGAACTTTGGATACCTATTTATACACTTAGTTAGTTATAAGGTCGTCGAGCTGGATCGTATAAAATATGTATATAAACAGGCTTAGCATAGCATAATCCATATATATATTCTAGAGCATCCCCTTTAATATTCTTGTCGTCAGTATCTTTTATTGATAAGGCACACAGAATGACATTCTTTTTCAACGAATCAGTCCTTCTCTGTGCCGTGTATTATACCTACATATACCTACCTGTACACATACCTCTACATCCAATTTTAATATTTTGTTGTTTTCTCTCTTTTTTTTGTTTTTAGATACATCCATTCCAAGGAGAAGCCATTCAAGTGTACAGAATGTGGAAAAGGATTTTGCCAGTCTCGGACTTTAGCTGTTCATAAGATACTTCACATGGAGGAGTCCCCGCACAAATGTCCAGTCTGCAATCGGAGCTTTAACCAGAGGTCGAATCTTAAGACACACCTGTTGACCCACACGGACATTAAGCCCTATCATTGTGGCTCGTGTGGAAAGGTATTTCGACGAAATTGTGATCTCCGTCGGCATAGTTTGACACATAATTTGGCGGCTATTACGACCGGTTTAAGCGAACAGCAACTGTTAGCGCCCTCAGCTAAATCTATTGCTTCTACGAATTCGGACAAGAAGTGCCTCAATTTGGATCTCGTGGCAGCTATTGATTAGATATTTTAAGATTTAGGACATATTTTAAATTTCTATCTTTTCTTGTATGTATATTGTGATTAATTGCAAGCAGATATTATTATTATTTTTTTGTGTACTGTATGTTTTCAAATACCTACTTCCTATATACATATATATATATATGTACTAGATCGTTGTTGATAATTGATAATGCTTCTCTTTGTATTCGTTTTAATTTTTATAATTAGTATCTAGATACATAATATGTAGGTACATAAGGCTATGTGTAAGAACTTTAAATATAAGATGAAGTACTGTTTTAATATATTTTGTTTTATTCTTACTCAAATCTGCAATTATTTTGATCTTTTTCAGGCCGAACGTAAAAAAACCAATAACCGAATAGTTCGAAATGTTACCAAAAAGTTGCACTAAGCAAATTTTATTCTAATATCACGTACAGTTTTTGTCGGCTGTATTGACGAAAGCCTAAATTCTGTAAAATATTGGGTCTAATAGAATGAAGTAGCATTTTTGATCAAAACTAAAAAACTATCAATTCCACCTGGAGTTATTTAGTTATGTGATTCGAAGCTTTTTTCTACTAAAGCAAGCAGAAGGGAAAACATTGCAAACATTACGAAGCCAGAGCAGCTCCATCTTATTAGACGCAGCGAAATAGTTTTGACAACGAAGAAAAGGAAAAACTTAATCACTTCCAGTAGAAATTTAAGCTACGGAGTCAAAGTAGCAAGATTTAGTTGCAAATAAGGGGGTATGACATGAAGTAGGTACATCATGATACTTAGATAGAATTCTGGAAAATTAGCGTTTGTCTCACTCGATTTCGTACTCTTATATGTACAAGGAATTTAGCGACTATGAATAGAGTATAATTGTATCCAATTGGTTCACATATTTCATCAAAATCTTATTCAAAAAGTGCAAAGTGGCAATACCTTACGTACTAAAAATTTCAAGTCACGGGTCACTAGGAAAGTGACAACATGATAGTTGGACATGTTCTGAAACTTTGACAACGTTTTCGTAGTTGTTCTGTAACCAAAATATTTTTGGAAGAATGCCGACTAAATGACACCACAGAAATCTGAAAAAGATTGTGTAGTCTAGTGAAACGAACGGCAGAGTATCAGAGTCTTGCCATAAAGTCACTGATTTATCAAAAGACTTTTGTATGTCTAGAATTGATAGTTAAGATTAGATGGATTCTTATTATTCTTCTTCTTAATATTTATATCTGGAATCACTCTCTAATCTACAAAATAATTCAGAAAAAAAAACCTGTCGTCTTGGCAATTCGAAGATTCACTGTTGAAATCCGTGATCAATCTTGTTTTTATACTTGGATCTCCATCTACACTAACGAATGAAGTTCCATCCACATCAATTGATTTATACTTCAATAGACTCTAAAAATATAGTTCAACACAAATTAGCTAAAAATGATCCCGTCTGCTGCACATCTTACTTTTAAGCTGCCAAAAGCTGTTATATGCACAAGGTTCTCAAGAATACATCTTATACATTGATATAAAGATTGCCCAGAATTTGCTGTCGGATATATTTTATTTTGGTTCCCGCGTTACTAATATGTATTTCAAATGCATCCATCAATAACCAAATCCTTTTTTGTTGCTAAAAATTTTTAAATCTATAAGGGTAGGAAATTTACATGGCTTTTGGATGATTTTCTAATAATATTTTATTTTAGGACTTTGTGTTAAATCTTAGTTAGTTCGATTGTTGACGGCAATTCTTATCATAGTCATAATTGCGTCCATAACAAATTTTCTTTCGGAAGTAATTTTAATTTTTCCTGATTTGTGTGATGTCAACTTTTTTGGTGTCAACTCTTTATAAATCTATTTTAATGTTTCATCTTGCAGGGTAACCCATAATGAATCAATCCTTTTCTATCAAATAAAGCAGTCATTCATAGTTGATCATCATTTTTATTCAATTTAGACTATGCGACTTTTTCACTTTGGACGTCATATCCCTACTTCCAATATTAAAATTGTATTCTCTATGGTTGGGAAATGTGAAAGAATCTAATTAATATAGTATTTACCATTTCTAAAAATGTGTTTGTATTGTATCCCCTGTATCCCCTGAAAGCCACGATTGACTTAAAAAAGTTTTGATTCGACTGTATTGCAAAACTGACGCCAATTTAAAATCGGCAAGTAACCTGTTGGAAAGTACATAAGTCCATCAACTAAGATGAGTTGGAATGAGCTGAACGATGTCACTCAATTTTCAAAGTGAAACTAGATTTGTTATCTGTTGGAAAAGAATAGTTATCGATTCTCAAATAAATAAGAGGAGGAGTGGTTTTTTCCAAATATCCGGTAGGTCAGGACGTTTTTTGTTATTTACCAAAAATAGATCTTTTTGAAAACATAAACAATTCCTTTAATATGTATAATTTAATTTAATTCGATATTTGAATTCGAATGTAAGTTTTAAAAACTCAACTATCGAAAACGTCTATTCGATATTAGATTCAACGTTTTTTGTGTTATAGGTCCTAAGTGGTCCGAAAAATGGAGATAGAGGGAAAAGATACCACACCTATTCCTCATTTTTCTCTTATGCCGGGTAGAATTCTAATATTAAAAAAAGTAAAAAGATCGTGTTGTGAAATTGAAAATATTTATATATGAAGCTTATCTTCACCTCCTTTGCTAGCTATGTGTTTAAATATTTGTTTTGGTTATTTTTACTTTGTTCAAAATTATGATCTCAAAAGTATATTTTTATTTTTATTTCAAATGTAAATAGTATTTTAAAGTGTTTCTCTATTTTTTATTAGTTTTTGGAGGTTAGTTAGTAAAATCTAATTTTATTCTCCAAAAGCGAACATTTATATGACTATTCTCAAGTTATAATCTACAATATTCTGAGCTTGCCTGAATTCTTACTAAAAATGGAAAAAAAAGTGCAAAATGATCCAAAAATAAATGAAACCACCCAGCGGAAAAAATGTCAAGCGCTTGTAAAGGAAAGCGCTTTCACGCAATAGCCAGAAAATAGCTTTTCCCAAGCTCTCTCTTACCATAGCCAAAAGGATCTTTGCGGAAGTAGATCTCTTCTCTGAGGTTAAGCTCATTCGTTTTTTGTTATGAAAAGATGACTCATATGCATCTGAAAGAGCAGCAGTAGTTTAAATCTTTTCCAACGAGCTCTCTTACCATAGCCAAAGGAAGCATTGAGTGTAAACTTATTCATAACCTATCTGTTTTTTGTTGTAAAAAGATGACTCATATACATCTGAAAGCGCAACAGAATTTTCATTCTTCAGTAGTCAGTTGAAGTGTGAGGTTAATATAAATTTAATTTAATTTAAAATTAAACGGAGCGCATTCAGAATAAAACTGAAATTTTTAATATAGTTCTTATCTTGATTCCCTCTGTATTCCCTACAAGCGCTCCAAGAGTACTACCCTACAAGCGCTCCAAGAATGATACCCGGAAAGCACTTCAAGAGTGCCACCCTACAAGCGCTCCATGAACGCTTCCCAAGAATGCATCTGAGCGCTTCTCTCTGCGGACATGCTCACGTTAAAGCGATATGAGCAAGGATACAGTGGGAAAGCGCGGCAAGCGTCCAAAGGAGCGCAATTGAATTCGTCTTTGAGCACTTCCATTTCCCGCTGGTCGAGTACAGTGTGTGTAAGGGCGGGGCATTTATGTATTTTTTAATCATCAAACACAACTATTTCATGCTTTTATTTAACTACGGCAATACCCAAATTAAACGACAAACTGAATATTCATAACCAGTGCATACCTATACAAGGAAATTTTGTTATTCAATTAAATGAAAATATAAATGATAATAGATAGATAGATAGTTTAGAGCAGAGCAGAGCAGAGTAGGGCAGTTCAACTTAGGTTAAAAGTAGAGCAGAAAAGTTCAGAAAAGAGCAAAAAGGAGCAGAAAACTCATTAAACATACTTTTCTGAAACCTTTTGGGATCTGTCACCATAAAACGCAATTATTTAAATGCAATGAAACTTTTTTTTCACCCACAAAAACAAAATTATTATTTAAATTATTCCACTAGAATAATCCAGAAATTTATTTTTTCTACAAAAAAACGGAATTATTTGAAATGTATCAGAACTGTGCACACAATTTACAGCTGTAAAATGGCTGCTGTAATTTACTCCTTCGAAAAAGGTAGAGGAGAAAATCTTGCTCTAGAGCACACCAGTTCGCTTTAGAGCAGACTCATTAGACATAGTTCAGTTCACTTTAGAGTACTTTAGTGCAGTGTTCCGAATTCATTACAGATGGTTTTCCGTTATTTTCTGCTCTACTAGAGTAACCTAGAGTAGCTCATTAAACGGGCCTATAGATACAAGTTAAATGCTTATTTTCATACACATCATTCTTTTTTAACTACTGCAGCTTCTGAAAGCTACCTCTAATAAATTTATGTTCCCTGTTGCCGTATTATACCTCCATATGTATTTGACAAAGGACAACAAAAATACAAATAAATTGTTCCAATACAAGAACGTTATCAAACGTTTATTTCTTGGTAAAAACCATAATCGTTTATGAATCGATTTAAGTGTTTGACACCTTTTTCATTCACTGTGCGCATATCACTTTCTTCTTGACAATACAATACGCAACTCACAAAAACACCCTTAAAGAATTCCTTCACAATTCAAATAAATAACCACAAAGCAAACAATAGAAATTGTCCTTTTTGTTCGCCGGTCCGTCAGTTCGCTCGTCCTATCAAAATGCTAATAATGAAAATAATGGCGAGTGAGGTACAGAAATCAAACAGTGGAAGAAAACCAAGAGCTCTTGAAAGTCAAGAGGTCCCTTAAGAAATGTCACGTGTTAAGATTATCCCTTGAGTCTAGCTTATTATTGTCATCTTACCGGATAGCTACATAATATTTAGCAGGCGAAATACTGCCTTAACACAAAAGTAAATTGATAGGTAATACCAGAATTAGTTGAAATATTGTCCCTAGCGGTCTACCATAAACACAAAATATTATTTTGGGACGTCTTGGAAAGGTAAACATAATAAAATAACTCGACACATTTCATATAGATCTTACAATAGTAAACATTTCGCACTTCAGGATAAATTTTTGCTTAATCTTTACATTTGGCACACGGACATACACGATTAAGATCTGCAAAAGGACAGATGCAAAGATTAAGAGATGCAGATGCCAATAATACATACATATATACATATTTCAATTTCATCAAGCAATTTTTCGTATACTTTTTATTTTATTTAAATTTAATTTTTATTGATCGAAGACTGCAGCGACCTTGCAATATAAAATAAAATTCATATATTTTTTCAACTGGAGTATCCATAACAAAACTGCTGACAATTGATCAGATAAGATAATTACAGAAGACATTGTCGTCAGCAAGGACATCATAACATTTTCAAGATCACTGAACACATCGATCTTATCCTATATGCTCTCGCCGAACTCATATACGATTTGACTGGAGATTTTCAACGATTTTCACTTAATACCCGGCTTGAGCTTGCTATATAAAGCTGAGGACAAAGAAAACCAGTTGGCGCGGCAAAATGATCATGGGCTGATCATCAGCGACTTGTAGAGCTAGTCGTTAATAAAATTATGATAAATGTAAATTTTAATACATATCGATTTATATCATCCAAACACTGAGAACAAATCGTTTATTTATAGAAGAACGCCGATAGTTATCATTTGGGGCAAACAGCTTGACTGAATCGTCTGAAGAGGCTCAACCTCATACTTAGCTCACTTTAGCTATGTACACATATAACAAATTTGTGCTGGAATCTCCAGAACGAAAAGATCAACCAGGTCGTGAAGTACTTGAACTTTATGATCGTTTGCTTGACTGACCTTTGTTAGTTCTTGAGTTATGTATATCCTCCTACCATTCCAAAGTATGTAACGAGCAACTCCTTCCGCGCTTATATCTAGCCGCGCATGCTCACAATTTAAAGTTATAGTGTTCTTTAGAACGCAGCAAGATGAGCCCTATCTCTCTGATAAATTGGCAGACATTCATCAAAATCTACAGAATCTCATTTGTATATGAACGTTTTGTTACCTTTGTTGGAATTTAATCATTGAAATTTGAATGCCGACCTCACATCAAGAGTCTTTTGGATAATTTACGACTGGTCAATATAGCAACATGAAGAAACTGGTCAGAAGAATTTTTCTGGGATTGGACAAAATGTGCCATTTTTTTTTTTTTTGTATAGTTTGTGCCTCTATCATCGATCAGTTTTATTGGTTGGATACAGTTTTAAAGAGATAAATCCAGACCTTCTGCATATTCGCATGCCGATAGATCGTAGGTGATCATGTTGCTGCATTTTTCCTAGAATTGAAAGCGGTTGGCTTTAAAGATAAAATATATGTCAACATATCGGCGGGGTATCAAATTTTCTAGGCAAGAAAGACAAAAAAACAATCTTTTGAAATTTAATTTTTTTTTTTTAGTAGCTGAATATGTTTATGATTTTTTTACAAAATCATTTATGGATTAGATGTTACCTAGGGAACTGCTATTTTTTTCTGCCCAAATAATTTTATTCAATCGATGGGCAATGATAAAACTGTTCCTGGAGGCGAAATACCTCTGAAGTATGAATAGAATGCCCCACCTACCATAGACAAATTAAGAACTAGAAAAGTGGTTCATCCAGAATAAAGTAAGTGAACTACGATCATGTTTTTGACTAAATTAATCTAAAGTGCCTATATTTGTAGAGATTTGAAAAAAACATGTAAACCTCCAACAAATCACTGAACTAATAAAGGATATCTTCGAGGTTTGATATTCGTCCATAGTGAAGAATTGCTTCAATGACAATATTCTGTAGACTTTGAGAATATTCCATAACTTTATCCGCAAAAATTCGAACGGATCGATTATAATATCTTAGAGTGAACAGACAAAGTGTCTAACAGACAAAGTGTGAGGATGAGCTACCGTTTTGTTGGAGAATATGAAAACCATTTATGAGTTCGGTAGGTCAACGACTCACAACGTTTTTTGTTTTAATCATACTATATTATATAAATACACAAATATTGTAACATTACTTGAAGCACGTGCACATATAACGTACAAAACATTAAATTGGTTTTTGTATATATTATGTACATACATTCCAACTTTTGTAGCAATAAGTCAACGTTTAAATGCCTTGTGAGCAAAAAGCATCAATCACACCTACCTAGATGTCCACTATACATCTGCTAACAATTTACGAAAATGCGTTAGCTGTCGTCAGAAAGAGAGGTGAGAAAACGAAAATTATCCACCATATAAAAACAGTACTCATGCGCTTATGTTAATTACTACATGATCAATTGCTCTAACAAACTTGTCAAGAGCTTCTGACAAGTAGCCGCAAGATTTATGACTAGATTTAAATTAATATGTAAAACATTTCAGCTGAAATAAGTCTACAGACATACATGCACAATCATTCATATTACAATTTTGATTTCATGAAGTACTCTTTCTCTCTGTCTCTCTTGATTTCCTTAAAATTTAGCCGCAAGAAATACGGCTTTTTTGCACGTCACCGGTCATACTAAACTATGTATGTAGGGTACATATAAGAAGATAGACCAGTGATATATATCCACCTTGGGCTACATTAACTAGGAAATGTCTAAAAACAATTACAAAAGTAATAATTCACATGAATGAGTACGAAATCTTTAACAATACCGCAGTAATGAAGATCATCAATCATGACATAGGCACTAATTAAACTGCGACCCCATACTCAGCCATTACTCATCTTACACCTAGGCTAGATAGATAGATAGCCAGTGTCCCCTCAAGGTATCGTCACTGTACGCGTTTCTTTCGAACTAAAAACAACTACCGAAACAAGTTTTAAAAAATTATTCACCGGCACTTTGATACCTGCATATGATCGCGATCTAGCAACAAAAATTAAAAAAAAAAGAAAACAAAAAAAACCAATCAATTGACCGAACCGACCAGGCAGACCAATCTTTTAATTGATAATTACCGGAAAAAATTACGAATAAACAACGATCTAGAGAGGCCTTCTGTGTACGTACATATATATCTCTGCGCTGCTCTTCAACATTTTTAGGAGCTTGGCGGGCTGCTGTGGTGGCGTCATCGTTAGAATGTTTAATTTTCAATTAGATGCTTGATTTTTTGGGGTCTCTGCAAGCAAAGCAAAGCCATTTGGACTTCGCTGGTAAAGTGGTGATTAATTGATCGTCAGTTACTAAATCACATCAGGTTCGGTACCTCTTGCTTCCATGTGAAACTTGGCACCTATTAGTTTTGTCTGTTTTCTTTGTCTTGCGATTGTCAGGTGTTATAAATTTTCTTGGACTTTACTTATAAAATAAGTATCCTTGCATGAGGTTGCAAAAATTTGTGGTGTCATTTAACACCTATCTGTGTGTAATTTGTAAAGTTTTATTTACTGCTTACTTAAATTTGATGGACTTTTAAAAAGATCTTTTGTATGAGAAATGGTATACATTGATATATAGTTGTTGAAGATTTTTTTAATCTGGGGAATTTTGAAGGGGTTTCCCTTTTTGTGATTATGGTACTATTACGTGTAGTTAAAGAATTCTAATATTAAAATATCGAAAATAAAAATTTTGTTTTTTTTTTAAGAAAGTACCTATGTGTGTATCATTGATGAAATCAGAACGCAGATATGCTGATATGAAGATATGAAACAGCAGTGGACTCAAAGTGGCTCTTACATTATTATAAAACCCCGGAAGATATTTAAAAATTCGGCCAAGTGCGTTTCGGACTCACGACGTACCATCTTACAAAATTTAACACTATGTACTTTTTATTTATTTTTTCAAATGAGAGTAATCTTCATTTGAAAAAATTATGCTGTCATTAGAAAAACAAATAATAATGCTGTAATTTAAAAAATAGTTTGATAATAATAATGAATGAGAATAAAACGAGAAAAAAACGCCGAAAAAATCCAGTTTCTTGTATGGGGGCGCCCTTTAATTTTTAATTCTATTTTATTTTTATTATTTATTGTTATTGCGGCAATAGAAATACACACTCTGTGAAAATTTCAACTTTCTACCTATTACGGTTCATGAGATACTGTCCGGTAACAGACAGACAGACGTACATCGGAGGATTAGTAATAGGGTTCCCGTTTTTACCCTTTGGGTACGGAACCCTAAAAACATCCCTGAAAAAGCCAAGAGCACCTATATCATTTAAATCAATAAATTTTGCCTTCAAAATGTTCTACATTCTAAGCTTATCAATCCTGTCGAAACACAATTTTATACACCTTAAGTAAAATTGTGTTATCTCTCCGATAATATAAAAATTGATGTACCGTACTTAACAAAATCATAGCAGTAATTAAGGTTTTAAAAAATATTTACTTATTTATTAAACAAAAAAAATCTATAAAAATTTGATGAATTTGATTGAATCGTAAGCCTAGTATGGAGTTCGAGTAAAATGTGACATTTCCATACAAATTTTAGCGCTGGTAAAATTGCAAGCAATACTGATAATCTTACTAGTGCAGTACGTAGGTCACTGGTAAAAAGTGAATATTTCTCTATTTTAATATAGATAGCGCTTTGTATGTCTCCCCTCATTTTATTGCGAAATTTACTGAGTATTAAAATGCTGGTAAAATTATGAAATTTCCTGTTTCTATGACAATTTCAGATTGTTTTTTGAATTTATTGAAGGATTTAATTTTAATTGAAAATTTTCAGATTATTTTGTTAATTTATTGAAGGATTTAATTACTCTTAACAATTTTCAGATTAATTAAGTCCATCTTTAATTCTAAATTGTAAATAAAATTAAATACTGTCATAGAAACTGGAAATGTCATAATTTTACCAGCATTTTAATGCTCAGTAAATTGCTCAGTAAAATGAGTGAAGACAACATACAAAGCGCCATCTATCTTAAAATAGAGAAATATTTACTTTTTAAGCCTAGTATCGAGTTCGGGTAAAGTAAAATTTAACGCGGTCTCCAATTTTTTCACATTAAAATGAATGGTAAAATTTTGACGTATATTAATTTAAAGAAAATAAAGTGACAGATGCCTAAAAATTTAATCGCTGAAAAACTTCAAATTGTTTATAAAGTTTAGATAAACGTTTCTACAATTTACAATTAAAAATGGACTTAATTAATCTGAAAATTGTTAAGAGAACTTAAATTCTTCAATGAAATAACAAAACAGTCTGAAAATTTTCAATTAAAATTAAATTCTTCAATAAATTCAAAAAAACAATCTGAAAATTGTCATAGAAACGGAAAATGTAATAATTTTACCAGCATTTTAATGCTCCGCCCATTAAAATGTTCAGTAAAATAAGTGGAGACATACACAGCGCTATCTATCTTAAAATAGAGAAATATTCGCTTTTTACCAGTGAACTCCGTACTGCACTAGTCAAATCATCAGTAAAATTTTTGCTTGCGATATTACCAGCGCTAAAATTTGTATGGAAATGTCACATTGTACTCGAACTCGATACTCGGCTTTACCAGTGAACTCCGTACTGCACTAGTAAAATTATCAGTAAAATTTTTGCTTGCGATTTTACCAGCGTTAAAATTTGTGTGGAAATGTCACATTTTACTCGAACTCGGTACTAGGCTTTAGACTACAGACAGTTTATATTTCATTCAGTTGTTGTTTTTCTGTAAGAAGCAACAAGTGGATTTGCAGAAGACTACCACGAATACGTATGAGTTTCTGTTTCCTGGGAGGTATCTCACAGGGGTTTTGTAAGACGGCATGAGTGCGCCTGACTAGTTGTCTCCCGAAGGTTTCGATTTGTTACTATAGGTTATAAATCGTTCAAATATGTAATGTAAAAAATGAAATGTAAAATTTATGGAAAATTGAGATAAGCATTTTACAAATTTATTTACTAAATAAATAACGGCACGTAAGGAAACGAGAGAAAAATTTCAGCAACTGGATTAATAAATGGTGTAATCAAAAACGATATTTCATTTCATTTCATTTCATAGACATGGAAACATTTTAACACTTTGAGTAGTTAAAAACAACGATCGATTTTTTTAATGTAAATGTCAAAAATTAAGGCACTCTTTTATTGGCAATATCCACATAGCTGCGTAATATCGCGCTACGTAGGTGTAATACATATATTTTTATAAATTTTATTAATTAATTAAATGAAGTAAATTTTCTTAGAATTAATTAAGTAGGTGTAGACACAATGAAAATTTTGACCTTGAAAAATCCGAAGGAACTTTCCTAACAACCAATAAATTAGTTCGTTATTGTTATTTCTGATAAAAAAAGTTCATATGATAATTTTAGAAATTATCATAGGATACACATAAGGTACAATAAAACCCATGATATTGCGGTGAACTACTACCGATGAGTGAAGAGTGGAAGCAGTTTTTAGGCATGTTCCAGCGCAGTCCAAGTAAGTTTTCCTAGTATTATATATAAATGTTAATATAATGTTAACACGTCTACAAGCTAAAATTAATTTACAACGTCTTTCTCTTTCAAAACATGAAGAATTGTTTCGGTTGAATTAGCATCGGACGAGGAGGTCATCGTTCAAAAAGAGCCCTTATTTTAAATAGTTGGAGAAATCCTAATTCTTTTTTCTTTTTAAAAATTTAAATACCTATTTAAGTTGAACAAAATGTGTTGAGCCGAATTATGTTGAAAAACAAACTTAAACTTATAAAATAAGCCTAGTATAATCAATTCAAATGCTGTGACACTTTTTTTTAGCAGGCATGGTAGTGGACAAGTCTTTTTTTAATTGAAGCGGTCTAATCCAGAATATATCAGGATACAGCGGTGGATGACCAATTTTTTAAGAGAAGCTAATTCTCTTAAAATTTAAAATCGTTATAGACTAAAAACAATCAGATACAGAAGTTCTCCATGGGACCCAATTTTTTACGCACACCTTCATCTTAATTAAAGGGAGATACGGATTCGGTTTTGTCTAAGTGGTTTTTGGCCTAACAATATGACCTAATACTGTCAAGCTCTTATTTAGTTAACCTGCAAATTCCTGCTATTTTCTTTAGTTTTCATATTTATCAAGACTTTCCGTAAATCAACTGTGCATAATTCTTCGAATTAACTTCAATAATAATTACAAAAAAACGTACATGAAAAAAAAAACAAATTAAATTCCAGCACTCAAGCTTTATTACTAATAATAATAAGCTGATTATTATAGACAGTGGAATATTCAACAACCCGTTGATATATCCATTCCTAAATTATGATCGATCACAGACACCCAACTTAATGACATTTGTGATCACAATAGCTAGATAAGCACAAAAAAAAAGCAGAGATAAATAAAATCAAGACGTCGATCAATAGATCGAGGTTCGATTGATCGTTTTGATTAGCTTAGTCGTCGGTCGGTGAATTTATACGAATGCCATGTTCCTTGCGGTCTCCGAAAGAAGCCTGAAAAGGGACCTTCATAATGTTGTAACTTGCGTCAAACCTCTTTTACGTACTCCGTCAGTAATGTAAGTATCTATGTATGTATGTATATATGAATGTATGTACGTAGCAACAGTGATGACGGCGTTTTGATTCCCATCGACAAGATCAGACATGGTCCAATATAAAGACGACTTCGAAGACAGCAAAGACATTGTACCTACAGAGATTGGACGCAAATCGTGATCTTGCACATACCTTAACCCTGTGGGAGGAGTATCTTTGGTTGGGCCTTTGTCCGGAGCCTTGAGGTGAGTCTATGGCAGTCAGCCTTTAGCTGCTTATAGTCACTTCTTTGGCGTTTAGACTTTTTTACTTTAACCTTTTTTAAGTTGCTTCCATCGATGTTTTTATTTTTCAACCGAATTGGTATTTTTGTACCAATCGACTCAGTTGTTTTATATATATAGTTGCCACAATCCAGAGAGAGATTTTATATTTGGATGGAATGTGTGCGACTCACCTGGAATCGCTATCTCTAGGGATTATGGTGCAGTGCAGATGATGCGTGGGCACATTTTTGTATCGCCTGTGGGCATTACACATGATCGTTTTACCACTGTGATTTCCATACATATACCCACCTACAGTTTAAGGTATCCACGGCCGTTCATAATATTGTGACTTTAGGAGGTAAGAATTGTAGACCTGCCATCGGCGGCAGCAACAGCAACAACAACAACAGCAAGAACAACATCAGCAGCGACAACCAGAAACTACCACTGACTGCGACAAGATAGAAGGAAGCAAGCAGCCTGCCTGCAAAGATATTGAGCTAAACTGACTCTAGGCTCCATTTTCATGGGGATACATTTGAACATGCGAACCATTGCCCATCAATTGATGATGGCTTAAAAAGTGCCGGCGGTAATGACAAGTAATAGATTTGATGTTTATTTTTTATCTTTTTGCTCAAGAAAGTTGAATGAGGTTCGGTTGGGTGAGACACAAAACAGACTAAAAAGCAACAACAATAACAAAACAACAAAAATGTACACGGAACGGCCGGTCATGTTCGGTTATGTGTTAAAGTAAACACTTTATGGGCTCCGAGGGGGCCTTACGGAAAAATTTAAACCAGCCCAAAAGGTTAAAAAGTCAGTCGTGGTTTCCTGTCGCGTGTTTTATCTTTTTTTTCTCTCCCAACGGACATTTCTTTAGAGACTATCACAGTGGTGCCGACGAAACCATACGACGACTTAATGAACATGCTTAACAGCTTTACACCTACTTGCTGTGATATGAATGATTCGTTGCCATCAGCAGGAGTGTGAGGTTTTCTGTTCTTCTTAAAGTTTTTTTTACCTTTGGTTTAGCTTTCAGAATTCATCTGGACATTGATTTGTCATTATTTGCATCCAAATTGAAGTGATTTGTTCATGTCAACATCATATAAGCTCTTTACCAATTGAATTTCTTTCTAAGTTTTAGCGTTTTTTTCTTCTTTTTTTTTTTGTTTGTTTCTAATCTGTCATTGACATTTAAGATGCTGTGTCAAAAATACCTTGTCCAAATACAATTAACTGATGGGTGAATAAATTAAAACTTAACAATTGAATTTTAGGCATGAAGAAAAATTTATTAAATTTTTCGCCTTCCGAAAAGTTAAAGAATAAAATTCCAATCCCAAAAACTTTGAAGAGGCTAGCTAAATTTATAATGGCCAGGATATATCAGCGATATAGAATATTGCACTGCCATTATACACACAAGCTCATAGGTCCACTCAACTGTCTGAATTACTGGAATCAAGCAACGGTTACCAACAATTTTATCCAGAACTCAAACCAGAAAGTAAGCTCTCAGGACGTGTCGATACCTATAAAATTTGTGTACATGAGCGTAGTTTTTCTTAAAGTCGCTTAAAGTAAAACAGAATATATTGTAGAAAGAGATACCTTATGAAAAATGATATGTTTATATTTGAAACAGCTGAGAAACTTCTGAGGTGCTTGGCGTAGTGACAGCGACTAAGAACATTTTCGGTGGGAGCAAGCACAATATTTATAAATATATATCTTATTGCCCCGCTTTCTATGTTGATTCATACTACACACCTGTACAGAGCTTTCACAACAGCGGTAATAGATTCTAACATAACCATAATTTGACTACGCTTATTTGCCTTATTACACTTCCTGTTCTCTCTATATTCTAAGTATCTTACTTTGGCCTCGGTAGCTCAGATGGTAAGCGCGCTGATTGCAATACTAGGAGTCGTGGGTTTGAGTCCCGAAATCTAATGGATATGGTTTACACTTTTTCCTCCCTCCTACCTAGTTTTCTTTCGACTTTTATAGTTTTATACATATCTTCTTGTACTCAGCAGGGCTGCACAAGGGGCTACTTTGGTCTACGCGCTTGCGATCTTTCATCCTCTGTAACGAAACAAAAAACAAGCTCTTCCTATCCATCCTTAATGCATTAAGGATTGTATTCATTAAGCTCTCATTATTGGTGCTGTATACCAAATTTTTACCTCCCTAACTTTATGACTCTCTCTGCTCCACAGAAGCACCATTAAGTACAGCCTTGACTGTAACAGATCTCTCTAGAATTATATCTTTGTTGTATAGCAGATGTCACTATTTTCATAAAAACTTTAATAGAAAATTTTATTTAATGGTACAAATCAAAATTTTCCAGCAGATAAAGTAAAAATGGTTCAAACATAAATCAAACGTATACCCAGTCATTGAAAATTCTTTTATTAGAATTTCAAAGATGGAAATAACAGTCGAAAAACAAGTATAGATTTCTCCTATACGACAGAGAAATGATTCTAGAGACATACTACAGTCTATAATCAAAGCTGAATCCCAATTACCTTTTTACAATTTCTTTGTCTCTTTCGCACGGAATTTTCGGACGAAGTTCTGATGTAGCATCCTTTGTTCAACTAACAATTTGTCAATTTTTTAGAGTACAATCTCAAGAGTGCTGCACATCAAAATAGAACGCAGACATTTCTGGTATGGCCATATTGGACTTTCTACTAGATTTTAGTACAATTTAATGAGCAGATTAGATAAATTCGCAGTTGAAAGAATACAAACACAGAAGATGAACTGGTGCGGCAGGATTGGTAAATATCTAAATTGTGCATCAACAGTCCCTGGCTCTTCTTGTTCATGCAATACAATATTGGCACTGATGTTGACTTAACCTACCCGACATATGACCAATGTTAACATAGTAAAATTCCCAACATTTTCTTATCTGCAACGCGATTTTTGTTCAATCGAGCTTTGAACTATTCGCATGTTAAGAGCTATACCACATATGAGCATTGCATATTGTAGCATATGTATATTGGACTATAACCATTTAGGGCAACGCTATCAGTATCGCATCAATTAAGTATTCTGTCTATTCCCATCTGATATGATAAGATACGTACAAAAAACATTTAGAAGTCCAAAAAATAAAGATAATTACCGCTGAATTTTTTCATATATACATATAAATTCCAATCATTCACGCCAAAAAGTTTTTCTTTTAAGGACATCTTCTAAAGGAGATATAAAAAAAAGACAGCAACAAGCAAGCACGTATCACGTCCTCTTGATTAATTTTCAACTTTACTGGGTACAAAAACTTTTATCCAAAACAAAAATTCCTATCAGGATTTATTGCTGCAAGCTTCTCCTTGCGGACGCAAATTCCAACAGAGTCGAATCCAATTCTAAAAGAACACCAAGATCAAAATACTTGAGAGAATGGTCATCGTTCGGTTATCTAAAACTAATAAGTTGGACACCATTGAACATTCCAGACAAAAAACGTCAAAACTACTCGATCGTTCAGTTAATTATTTTCTCTGATAAGAGAGAGTCCAAGGTGTGAATGTGAACACTGCACCCCTAAAACATCTGAAAATAGTAGACATCCTACAAAAAATCTACCCAATTTTAACATACTCAATTGAAGCAGCGACCATAACCGAGTGCCCCTTAACCGCAGAACTTTGTTTTTTTCTTTTCCATTTTCTTTTTTTATTATTATTTCACAAAAAGTAAAGTAGGAGAAGACAAGAATTCTTTCAAAAAATCTTCTTCGTCTGGCTGGCATCGTTTCTTCACCTCGAAATAATTTTTGGTTATCAGTTTTCGTGGCACACTGTGGTACGTTGTCGTTATATCGGCGAAACAACAACGAGGTTTTACATGAAATTCAAATTTGTAGTTAGATGAGCCTGAACAAGGTGTTTTCTGACACCTGAAGACATACTTAACGACACAGGCCTCAATGGAATTTTTAAAGTCTTTTTGGCAGACGACAGTCACTCTCTCTCTCTCTGGTAGTGTTCTTGAATGAATTTAATGAGGCGAACGGAGTAGAGCGGGTACACGGACATAAGTGGCAAAAGAAAAAATTTGCATTTTTTGATAAGAACTCTGATATTGTGGCTATTAAACGTGTTTTTTATTTGCTTTTAGTAGCACAACATGTGGTCCGCGGTATTGTAAATTGTGCGAGAAGTAATGATATCAGTTTTCATGGGGATGACAACAGCAGAAATCTACTTTGGATTTTGAAAAAAAAAAAACTCCCCTGTTCGTCGCAGGATTGTGCGAGTCTGACAATTTGACTACCTACTTTTGTGTTTAAATTCAGAACTCTAGTTCTGTGTTGACACATATCCAGTTTTATTGAATACGCGCGCAGAGGCGGTAAAGTTATAGCGCTTACAATTAATGACAAAACTTACTTAAATAGTCGCAAATGTTGGGCAACTGTATTGAACAACTTTTTGTAGGTAAGCGTAAGGCATAGGTATCACCCAAACTGGAATCTACATGGGTGGTTTAAGTGTCGCTTAATGACGCATATAATATACAACAAATTATATTCTTATGCCGGACATACGTGTACTTAGCCTTCACTTATAAGTCTTAAATTATGAGGAGATCTTAAATCTGATACAGGCGCAGGCAGATTAAATTTCGAACCGTATTGCCTTGTTATTAATGGTACCAGATGAATTATTTTGTATATAGATCAGCTTCCAACTGGTATATACAGATGTCACTTGTACAAAAATACTTTTGTTGTTGCCAATTTTCATAAATTAATGAGTCACCAGTATGACTACATACTTAAGATAGGTATTTCCTCTTAGAATATACCTTTATTAAAAAAAAAATCACGAATTTATTGTTTACTTTGGGCTACTAAAATCAAATCATGTGATAATCTGGTGACATAATCTCAGTTCCGAATCATCTAACTGAGAGTCGGAAGGAATGGTAGATCATGTCCGTGTTTTTTGTTTCTTCTCCTTTTACATATTATTATTGTTATTTTATTATTTTGGGAGGGAACGGACTGATTTTTATCTCTACGTTGGGAACATTCTTCTGAAGGTTTCGAGTGAAAGATTTGTCACATGTCAAGATCAATTAGCGTCTTTAATATGAAGCTGGGTCGAAATGCTTACACGAATCATCGAACATCAGCCGCGTTCCATGAAGGGGAGAGACTCACTCAAAGGAGTGACCAGATGCATGCGAAAAATTTTTATATGAGTTATTTCCAATCTTTAGAACTGAAGCCTTGGGTATTTGATATTATGGTGGTGATATGCCCTCCAAAGTGTTGCGTCCACTAACGACAATTTTTATCTTAACTCGGGAATTTCTCTTTGGCTTTGTGCGCCCGCTGTTATTTTTACAACAACATTCGTTTTTTCATGGAATTAATTAAAACTTTGGCAAATTTATTTTGATTGAAGCCATCTCTTGTGTTTTTCATCTTATCGTTTATTGTATGTTAGCTGCGGCTTCATATTAATCTTTTGGGTGGGCCCCAGGAAGTTGTCCTTCAATATTCTTTTTTGAGAGGAAATCGTTTTGAGTTCGACAAGTGCATCAACAATGGTTGCTTTTAAGTAGTTTTGATTGGGTCATTGAATATCTGGGTTGGATGTTTTTATTTATATTTTTTTTTTTATTTATTTCTTTTTAATATGTTGGATAATATATATTGCAGAGCAATTACTTTTTACTTTTGACGATTTATTTTGAATTATCTTTAAGGCAATGTAATTGGATAAGTTTAATTGAATTCACTTAACGGAAAATTTTCAAAGTGCTAACTAGTCAGAACGAGTTTCTAGTAAAATCGGAAAAATAGCACCTACAATGTAGTAAACGTCCACCATCGATGTGTATTGGATATTGTTTAGAATAAAGAAAAGTTTTTAAATTTATCCATTTTTTCTTAATCACAATGAGCAAAATCCGAAATCTGGCAACTCCTGTGTTGGGTTGCGATTAAAAAATTGTGTTCCTCTTTGTATATTTTGAGTTTAGTTGAGAATGCATCGACATAGAGAGCAAATATTTTATATACAGCCTTTTCGGAAAAATTGTAGGTCTCCGTTTAAAAACAGGGAAAAAATCGGGAAACTCCCTCGTGGGTTTGCCTTATAAAACTTTCGTTTTATTTTTTCTATTTATTTGGACACTACTTAAGTAGTACCTGAAGACTTAAAGAGCTTAAGTTTCGTCTTTTCACAGTCTTATTTATAAAAACGTTAGAACTAGGTTCGAAAATGGGAAACTCTGGGAACTACCTCACAGGGTTGCCATAGTAAAATCTCGTACTATGAACCAACTATGAACCATTCTAGAGGAAAAATTAAAGGAATAATTTTACCAATCTACTCAGCAGATTTTCGAAACAGATAGACATATACAGGCATTCATCTTAGGGTATCACAAAAATTTATCATATGTCAGTTTTTTTGTTTTTTGTTTTTTTTTTTTAAACATTTTATAATTTTATCAGTTTTATTTCTTTTAAGACCACGGTAAAATTAGGCATTTCTTTTTGACTAGATTTTGTTCAAGAAAGATTTTTTTGGGATATCTCCGGTATATAGCAAAAGCTAAAAAATGTTCTAATTTGTTATTTCATCCCAAAAAATTCTTTCTTGAACAAAATTAAGTTTAACCCGGTAAAAAGTCCCAAAAGAGTAATCTCTTTATTTATTTTTGACTAGAGTAAACATATCTTATAACAACAGATGAGTGTAGATAGATGTAGAGCTTTCGTCTGATTTTTAATTTTCTACTTCGGTTATTAATTTGATTTAATTCTCATTTGAAATTTATTTCATATATAAACTCCGGGCTTGTTTATTATATTTGGTGTAAGGAATGAGAGAGTATCAACAAGTAAGATTTTCTTTTTGCATTTGAACAATTGATGCACTTGATAGATTTTTATGTAAATATCGTAGTAATACTATTAACTTAAATTCATATATCTGTACTTTCACTAGGATAGCCTATTTTATATTATGATGAGCTTTCAGGTATCATTTTAAAAAAATTGTGGAAGATTTCCACACTATAGGCAAAGTAAGCACGGTTTATTTTACACCAAGATAAAGCTGTATGGTATACTGTTTTTGTTACTTCATATAAAACATACGACTTGAAGTTGCTATACACTCTCTTATTATCTGGTCCATCTAACTTTTCGAGTTCGAGTCAACAACAAGATTGATCTCTTATTATTCGAAATGGTTACTAAGCGTTGACGACCTTGTATATATCAAGTGAAATAATATGTCTTACTACACTTAATTTTATTATCGGTTCTATCAGTTTTTCCAGCCTATTTTGAAAGTATTTGTATTTATAATTTTTTTTGGATTATCAAAAATACATATTTTTTACTTGTTTTGATTTAAACTTTGCATTTATATTACAAAAATTGGGAACCTCCACTCTGATTAATTTAAGACAACGTCAATTATGAATACCTTATTTCAGTATACGTCATTTCCCACAAATAATACAAAAAAAAAATGCTGAATCGATTTCTGCATAAACAGACCACAAATTCAAGCAATTCTACATAGAGAGTAGTTCATCATCTCATAAATTTCAGTAGTCGCATTTTATATCTATATAAAAGGACATTCCTCAACAAAGATTTATGGCAAAAATTTACCACCTAACAAGAAGGTTACCAATTAAAATCCGGAAAACAATGGTTTAAAAGACAACATGAATAGTCAAGTTAATTCTTAAAAAAAAAAATACAATGGAAAAATCTGTCGATAACTCACCCATGATAAACTCTTGTACGCACTACCCTATATAATTATAAAAGTAGCTCAGACATTACCTGTAATAAAATTGTTGTCGTTACAAGTATACAGAACACCGAATAAAACATGAAAGGCCCTAGAATGCAAACCGGCGCGGCACAACTCAATATTATCATTCCACCAGATGAAATATACTTCAAGATCTGTCATAACATCAAGCCGCAGCTCATCTGCAGGTCACGAAACTAAGAGTGTCGGAAAGTGTTGTTGAATTTTTGTCGTTAATAATTTTCATATGATGCGCAAATCCAAACTGGCTCCACAGAAGTAAATCCTTAACCGTAACTGAGCTGCCGCGGTTACCTGCAGCAAAGGTGCATGAAATTTTAATGCTAAATAAAAGAAATACTAAGAAGAAATACCAACAAGCAAAGATGTAACAACCACCAACGGTCTTTACTTATTGCACATGCTCTTATAATCCAAGACTTGATCGCGCATAACTTTCAAGACTCACTAAGAAGGATTTAAGAGGCAAAACTCCAAGACGACATATTTATAAAGACATCATGTCAAGAGATGGCAGTTATAGATATTAAGTAGCTCGACCGATGAGATTTTCACTATATACAGAACTGTGCAGCACACAAGGTTTACATACATTGCTGAGCTCAGTCAAAGAGTTTTGTCTCAACTCGTCCAGTTTCAAAAGTCTGTCAGTTGAAGTTCGTTCTAGAATTTGTTCCTGAGGTTTGATCAGGTCTTGTATATTTCGTATTTGGACTGTAAATCTAACAGACTTAGTTAATTCATGTCGGCGCAAAAAATACGAACGAGAAAAATAAATCAAGCTGCTTCCTCCACGATCTCTTAATAAATTGTCTTGTTTGGTTGTCTGCAATTTTAGTCATTAAATGAGTTTATAAAGTAAATGCGATTAAAATATTCTCGCCTGTAATGACAAATTTCTATTTGGAAGATGAAAATTAAGAAATCTATAGATTCCATATATTTTAGTATTGATAGATCAGTAAACAAATCTAAAATTTTTCTTGCAATAACAAACCGCTTATATTAATCCTCTTTCAATGTTTACTTTTTTGTTTATTATATACATGTATACATTATAGAAAATACAGATATTAAGAAAATAGTAATTAACAATATTGTAGATTAAAATACTTAAACAGATTATTTTCGAAATTTCAGCCAAATGATTTTGTCAAACCAATTCGAGTTCGTCGCTTAAGTCTTTTGTTTCGCCAGTATTAATTATTCCATTTTCCTGCTGTTTGCTGCTACTGAAGAACTTGGCTAGAGATTTAATATTTGAAATTTTATTCAATATTATAATAAATGTGAGACCACTTCTTGGATACGCTAGCCAGGTCTGGTCTCCTTTTTACGGTACACACATCGAGAGCATCGAGTCTGTCCAGAGAAACCTTTTAAGATTTGCTCTCAGGCACCTACCCTGGAATAATTCATTGATTCTTCCACCCTATAAGGATCGCCTGCAGCTTTTGAATATGCACTCACTTGAGAAACGTCGCATGGTTGCCGATGTAACTTTTGTTCACCAACTCTTAAACGCGAATGTTGATTCCCGGTTGTTACAATTTAAGAAGGCTACCTCTATTGCATGTCAATTCCTCAAGGTCTAACTTTGGCATGTGTGAGCCTATTAATCGCATGTGTATTACTGTTAATAATTTGGCTGAGCATTTTGTTGTTGACGACTCTAAGCATGTCTTTTAAAAAACGTCTATATAATATTTAATCTTTTTAGTTAGATTTAATTTAGATTTTTATATTTTTGTTCTATATCGCATTGCATGTCATTTTATCTGGTGTTTGGTCTATATTTAGTGTAACATAGGAATACTAACACCGACTAAGTGATGAAACGCATGTAGTGTTGACCGTTTATTTATTAAACGTCTCCATGCAGCGAGCTTGTGTTAAGCTGATTCTGATAGTCATATTGTAAATATGTATTACCACACACAAAATTGCTATATGACAATACTAATATTAGAAGTGGCGAGCAGCTATGAAACAATTCGGTCGTTTGATCGGGTCAGTACACGGACTCAAAAGACCTGAGCCACCGTTTCAAAATCAGATCGGTCTATCGATCACTTAGACCCAAGGAGAAAAGATAGTACCTACTTTCCTTGACTTATTTGTGGAAGCTATATTTTCAAGCGATCTTATTTACAGGGCTAATTTACATGGCTATGCATGCAGCTATATCTTTAGCTAATATTTTTTCACATTGAAATAAAACTTTTGCATCTAGTTCACATTATATATATTCCACCCATAACTCTGTTTCGGTAGCGTAAGAACAAGAAAAAGTTGCTACTACACATTCAGAAAGGTTTCATTTCTGAATTAATTTTTATTGCTACTAGTCCCTCAATTACCAACTCTGCCGCCAAATCGTAGCTTTGGTATTTACCTCCCTTCTGAGCATGCACAAAAGTGCAAAGGGGTACCAAGCCAATCCAAGTATTTAAGAAACATTTTTTACAATATTATTATATATTTTCTTGCTCCACCTGCAAGGATCAACTTGGGGCTTAAAGCCAACTAATTTGGGTTTGTGTTATAGATTTGCAATTTTTATTGCCTTATAGAATGGTTTCGCTTAACCCTTGTGTTCATACAGATTTTTTCACCGTTAACTTCATGAATAGATACCCAGGTACCTTCATATATTTTGTATGGAAACTTTATTATTTTTATGGAATAACAGGTAAATAATGATTTATTTAACCTAATAACTGTTCATATTTAATATATGTAGCTTCGTAAACTTTAGTGTGTGTTTATGTTGGCATATACATATGTGTGTATGTGCGTATATACAAGCAGGAGTTAAGTACTTGACCAAACGTAAGAAAGTTTAGTAACCTGACAGATTTCTGGGGAGTAATAAAGTGAGTGCGTCATTATATGTTTTAGTACGGTCGTAATATGACAGTACCTGATGGCTGAGTCACAGTTTCTAACACACCACAAACTGAAAAAAAGCAGATCTTAAAATAAAATTAACTTAGATAGGTAGGTATCAATGCATGATGCATTTAGATTTACCTGAATCTGAAAGCATTGAGTTTATCTACAAAACCCCAAAAATTTTCCACAGGATTTGAAAATCCCTAAATAGATATATGATATTTGCAATTCGGTACAGTTTAAAACTCTATGCTGAAGAAAAAGGTGGATTTATTTAAATTTATATTGTGATATCTTTTTGACAAGTGTTTCGATTTTTTTTTTTTTTTTATGGATGACGAATATTGTTCGAATAAGGTATTCAATAGAAAATATTTTTTAACATGAAATTCCTTGAAAAGTTGTTTGCGTTATCTAGTAATTTAGTTGAGAGTCCTCCAAATTGATCATTTGTAATACTACTTTGAGTTTGTTTTTACTTTAGAATGTCCTACAAGGAGCAAATGGAGTACTTCCGAAAACTAGTATCAGATGATTCGGATAGTGATCATGAGGATCACGAATAAAGCTCTAAAGATGAGTAAATTCCACCTAAAACACCCAGAGATAATACACCGCAAATGGATGAAGAATTTTCAGATATGGAAGATGCTCTTGCGGATATTGAATTAGCTGTTGAACTGGAGGACAACGACTGTGATGAAGAAGATAAGGAAAGTGATGCTGACAGTATATCCGATGGACAAGTTTTATGTGTCAGGGATAATAGTGTATGGAGACGAACCCCCTTGCTAGTACTCGCACTCCAAGGCGTACGCCATTCCAGCTCAGAACATAGCGGAGAATTATGGAAATCTGATGCATATCCACTGTTTCTTACTACTATGGCAATAAAGGGAATAAACCAATTTCAGGACATATGCAGGTATATTCGGTTTGATAACGTCAACACAAGAGCTGAACGATGGAAAACGGACAAAGCAGCACATAATACCGATTTATGGTTGATGTTGAACGCCAACATATCTTCGCTATATATACCTTCGGACTGTGTTACAGTGGACGAGCAGCTTTTCCCCTTCAGAGACAGAACCAAGTTTACGCAGTATATTCCCTCGAAACCTGCTAAATACGGAATTAAAATTTGGTGGACTTTTGATGCATCAAATTCTTATCCACTTACAGGCCAACTCTATACAGAGAAATCATCGACTGGACGAGAGACCAACCAAGGGGAACGTGTAGTCAGAGATCTGTGCTACCAATTCAAAGGTTCAGGGTGAAACATCATCATAGAAATTTTTTTACTATATTGCCACTTGCCCGTATACTAATTTCATGGGATTTATGACTCGTTGGTACATTAAAAAAAAACAAAGCATATGTTCCACCATAAATGATGCCTAACAGAAACCGAGAAGCACTATCTTCTCAGTTTGGATACAGCGAGGTTACCATTTGCTCATATGTGCCGAAAAAAAAAAAAAAAAAATGTTGTTATGTTATCAACTATGTATTATGATGATAAAGTCAGTGGATCAAAGAATAAGCCCGATATAATACATTATTACAACAGCAGTAAAGGGGGCGTAGATAACATGGACAAATATTGACCCACAACTAGGGTTTCTGAAAAACCGGATAATTTAAAACCGCGGTTATCGGTTTTGTGAAAATTGATAACCGCGGTTTTTGCGGTTCATACGGTTTCCTAAAAAAATATAGTTCGCAAATAAATAAAAACAGGTACAAATCAAATTTTAATTAGTTTTATTGAATCAAGGTACTTTATTTATTATTATTTAAGTAATGAAATTTCAAAAAGGTCAAGGCATTCAAAGAATAATCGGACAATCTTGATCTTATTTTTGTACAAAAGTTTGCAGCTATAGAGAAAGCTCTTTCACTTTTTGTAGACGTAGGTCTAATGGTTTTTATTGCATTGTACAATAAAGTTATGTTTTTAATTATTGGTTCTTTTATACAAAACGAACTTTTGCTTCAATAAATCAAAATCGCATTTTGTTTCTCGTTCCAACAAGGCCTTCTCAATTGCTAAATTTAACTCATCTTTTAATGAGAGCTCAGCTGGATTTTCAATACAACCTTCATCCAATATTGATGTGTGTTGAAATTTTAGCATTTTCAGAATATAACGTTTTAGCATCTCACTTACATAACTTAAAATTTGTTTCGATGATTGAATAGTTGGTGTCAGGATAAATTTAGTTAAATTAATTAAAGTTTTATTTCTTCGATGTTCAATTTTGTATTGATACTAAGAGTTTTCGACTAATTTCGGTACTCATTTCTTCCAGTTTAGTATAAAGAAAATGGATAATATTTGCGTCATTTCTACAAAATGATGAGTCTACAGTCAATTTTATTAGCACTAATGCTGCTTTTATATTTTCCAATAACTCAAAATCCACAGCTTGAAATAAATGTGAAGCACATAAATCTGTCATACTATCAAAAATCCAATATTTTAAGAGTAAAGCTCTTTCAATCATTGGAAAGATTGAATTCCATCGAATATTACAATCCATTAGTAATTCAAATTGTGATTATGTATTTTCTTTAAATGACTTTGCAATATGTTATTTCTAATAGTAGAATTTCGAAAAAAATTTCACAACTTTCTTAGTAACTCAAGATTCTGATGAAGATTGGGATTAAGGTTTCTTCTTTGGAAACAAATAATATTATTTTCCTCATCTTCAATGACACAATCAACATCGTCTTCTGATTCTTCACAACCAATATCACCTCCACAACATTCTTCTTCAGAATCTCCTTTACACAAATTACACCAATAACAGAAAGTTGAGCACCATGAGCAAGCCATAGTTTAAATTTTGTAGGGCTTTTCCTCCAAATTTTGCATTAACAGCAACACCATCTGTAGTACAAGCGACGATTGGCTGTGTCAGACGAAATACAAAATTGTGACAAATGATTTTGAGCTACTTCTTGAGTTTTTTTCTGAGTTACATGAACCATTTATGCGAGCCAATCCCAAATTATTAAACTTTCCATTAGCATCATGTAAGTTAATATCAAAATATCGCCTCATCATGGTGCTGGTCCATTCATCCATCGTAAAACTAAATTTCTCTCCACGTTTTTTGTTTTCATTATCTGTGAGGATTAATTTCATGACATCCATTTCATTTTCATTGTATATCGCATAAAACTTGAACGTGTTATTCCATGACTTGAAAAGCCATATATCGCATCTAGTTTGGAAACTGTTACATCTAAAGAATATTTTCTTACAAAATCCACAATAGTTTTTTATTTTTACATAATAAAGTTTCGTCAGATTCTGAAGTCACACTCTTTTTCAATGCAATCCTATGTATAGTTTTGAGGTGAGTTCTCATTGCACTTGTGGATCCACACGAGTATGTAAAAGTTTTTTTTTTTACAAACTGTGCACTGCGTTTTAGTTAAATCGTTGGACATCTTGGTAAAATATTGCCAAACTATTTGTGTGGAAAACTATAATTCAATTTTGTTTAAATCTAATAAAGTTGTTGTGCTAATGATGAGAAGAAACAATTTAAACTAAACTTATAAGTTTGTCAAGGATTGCTGAGATAATTTAAAATATTTTCAATTTCGTTTGGTATGTAATTTAGCAACCAACACCATATCAAGTAGATTTTATATTGCTGGTGCTGCTAAGAAGAAAAAGTAGTAACCGAAAATCTGAAAAAATACTTGTGCGGTTTCGGTTACGGTTTTGTGGCCGAAAACCCGCGGTTTCGGTTTCGGTTTGAACCGTTTCAGAAACACTACCCACAACTCAGTAAAGAGAAGAACTCTTCGATGGCCGCTGGCGCTGCATTACAATATGTTGGATATAGCGTGTCTCGCAGCGTACGTACATTTCTCCAGGACTTAGGAAAGCAGTTAGCAATTCCATCAATCCTGATTAGATCTCAAGCCAGTAAACAGTTTGCTGCAAAATTGGGAATTGAATCAATGCTAGGTCACCCATTTATAGCACAGATATCACTTGCGGAAGCAGGTGGAGCAGGAGAAAGCGGATCAAGAGATTCCTCTGGACGTATAAAAGTTACCGGAAGCTGCTACATATATCGGACTATAACTAAACGGCAGCGAAAAACAAGAAAATCGTACTGTGTTTGTAATTATGCTGTATGCTGAGATTATTACGAAATGTAGTTGTAGTTTACATATAAATATATTTTAATTCGACTTTATTTTTAATAAATTTTAATATAAAAAGTTAATTTTGTTTTCTTTATCCTATCATATCAAAATTTTCTACTAACATATTTTCAGATGAAATCATTATTTACTTCTATTCCCATATAAAGCATATTAGGTACCCGATGAAGCGACATCGGTATAAATGTAAGGCTGAAAGATTAGTATTTATAAATATATTTCTAACATTTTATCTGTTGAAATATGTTTGTATTGAATAGTTTTAGCATGTAACGGAAGCACATCCAGTTAAGTTAGCTGGAACATGCAAATATCTAAAAAATATCTAAAAAACAAATACAAATTTCTGCAGCACTTAAGACTGATTTAATCATTTAGAGAATGCAGCAATTTTCATTTGCTAAATATATGGTTTTAGGCCAACCGGGTTACCTGCCATGGCACATTCCAGCAGTTTTGCAGTTACAAAAGGTACAATTTTGATTGTTATTGCTTAACACGCATTGATACGTACGGCTGCAAAATTCATAAACTGAGCGTACTTTTAGCTTTAAGTGTTGCTCTGACATGAACGATTCGGTGAGATATGTAGGTAGTTTTAGGGTATTCGATTATTATTCCCAACTGACTCAAATAACCCAAATGACCGAATCTTTTCCATGATTTAGTTATACCAAAAGACTCGTTTGACCTGAGTCACCAAAATGATCGATTTTGCCATCACTAAAATAGATGCTTATCCGTAACAGAGAATCATTAATATAGGTAGTTCATTATTTGGGCAGAATCCCGAAAAACAAAACGCCGAAAACGAAATACCACAATAAACTTTCAAATGAACATACTTAATATTTATTTTAAAAAAAAATTCACAAAAACCAATTAGCATAAATCTTGAATCTGTGGCACTATTCCAACAAGAAAAATCCAAACTTTATTGAACTCATTATCCTTCGAAATTGATATACCTTTTTCTTTGATAATCACTTGAAGAGGAGGAGAAAAACTTAAGTCGATACTCAATCGAACTTTGTTAATCAGGGTCGGGATTCTAATAATCTGTATTTCATTTAGCTCCTAAAAATCCTACAGGGAGCCTTCCATAATTTTGGGTAAACAAAAACTATTTTTTTTTTAATATTCAAAAACTGAATTTTTGAAAATGGTAATATGTATAAAATACGGCATTTCTGAAATTTTGAACAATTCATATCGAAAATGCTTTATCGTATTCCTACGGAGATGTATCAATTTCGCAATTTTTTTTGTTTTTAACAAATTACATTCGCGAACAATGGATTTCATTTTTCGGTTTTTTGCCTCTCTTGATTTTATTTTTCGTGATAAATTATGACATACTTGCAAAAATTTTAAATTTATAGATATGTTTCATCAAAAATTCGAAGTGAAACGAAAGAAGTAGAAGAAACTTTATGCAGGAGAGTCTAGATTATGTGCGAGTGGCAGAAGGCAGAACATTCATATCATATGAAACCAGATAAGATATAATAAACAAAAGATCTTAATGGACATTATCTAACTATGCAAGGCCGTAGAATTCAAAATAATGAGTTCTACTTCCAACTATAACGCTCCTAAAAAGAACAGTTAATATTTACCAAATCAGGTCTTCAGCATATGGTTAAATTAATTAATTCTCAGCATAGTTGGCCTAGTATAGTGCGCACCATGACGAGATTTAAAACTCATAGGCACGCTAATCATTGAACCATTCATAAAGGCATTCAGATAAAATATAGATAATAGATACTTAGCGATGTGGAAGAGTTGATACAATAAAATAAAATTTCGTCGACAAAAAATAAGAAACAACCGACGACTCTTTTATCCGTTATTATGTAAGTGATACTGAACATAATTAATTCTGAGCTCAAAGAAGAGTGACGTTTCGGGTTTGAGTATATCAACATATTTCTGATCATCGCCAAAAACGATATATTACAAATCCACGTAAGATAACAAAAAAGAAATTACAATAAACCCTCGACTAAACCTCACAGTTAACGCATCTTACAGAAGGACTTAGAGGTAGTTAATACGGGTTTAAGCAAGTTATAATATAACTGTGATGTCCTGAATGGAATTGTGCCAAATATGATCTGATAGGGTATATATAATACTAGTAGCCCTAGAAATATAAAGAGTTAGTTTATAAAAAAATACTTAAACAGATCGCATTTAAAAAGCGGCAATGCTCCTTCTAACTTATTTTAGGATTTATTTGAAATCATAATCAAGTTCGGCGCTTAAGTCTTTTGTTTAAAATGTACCAATTAATTAAATCTCTAATGACTGCACTCAACTCACTCCACTTATTTTTTACAAAATATTTTAAATCTAACGTCATTTAATCTATTATGCAAAATACTACCATCATAACTATTTATTTCCCATTGGGTTCAGTGAGCACAGCTTCAGTGCACTATTAAAAATTTATCTAATCTTTTGATTTTAATTATCGCCATCACAAAATTAAATATTTCATGATATAAAAATTAAGAAAACATCACAAAACACTCTCTATCTGTTTGTTCCCTTTTCGAAAGCTTAAAATCTCAACAACAACCAGAAGTCGCAATCTTGAATCGTTAAAGTGCCATTTCGCGAGGTGTCAAGAAACCAATAGATTACGCCACCAATTTAAATCTACCGGAGCTGAATTCCGATCTTTCATCGGGGCATAAATAAGATTCCTTTTTGGCCAAGGGGGAAAATTAATCGAAATATATGTAAATAGATATATATATATATACTCGTATACGTCGGACAGAGAATCTCTTTTATCGATTAGTATACAAATTAGTTGCATGTCTGCGATGCAAATTTATTGAGATGTATCTCGCATCGAATAAAGAATAGAAAAGCAACAAAACTGGTCGCCATAATGCAGAGCGCAAGAGAGGATATAAGCAGCAACAAAGAAGTATCTGTGATTGACCGGCCGACAAGATGCTTTCGATTCAGATACAATTTGTCGTCAAGTGAAGAAGAACGTGAAAAGGATATCCTTGAATCGCTTAATGCACGAGTAAAGCCTGTAAAAGAGATTGACCGATCTTCAAATCTGATAGTGTCAACGGTCCTCGGCAATCGATCTTTTCCTGAATTTTGTTCTTCTTCTTGTATATATGTACATAAATATATTTCGCAAGGTTGGGTATTGACACTGGTCTCATATGTAAATATGTTTATATGCTTATTCGAGCAGTTAGTTTAGTATAAAACTAGTTATTTTTTTTAATAATAATTTTATAGTATCGTCTTCTAAAACTTTTTATTCTAAATATGTTATGGAGTAATTTTGTGCAAGCACATAAATATCAGTCTAATGAAAAATTTATGAAGCATCCGTGCTATTGCTACTTTGCCTCCCGGGCTTCTTATGAATATTTCCACATTTTTTTTCCCCAAAGATATAATTTATTTCCAAGCGTCGCTTTGAATGGCAGCGCTAATTTGACTTACAAATGCGTTGAATTAATTTCCTCTTAGCTTTTATCTGTTTGTTTAAATTATCGCCCCATCCGAGTTGCGCTCAGCCGCATAAGAACACACATAAGTCAGTGAATGCTGTTAGCTCGTCAGAACTGCTGTGTCGCATAAGACTACGATTCCATATAAGAAATATACTGCGACGACGCAGTTGTCTTTCGTAGTGACGAAGATTCTGGTGACGACAATGGCCCAACAACAATGAGGTCAGACCACAGAGAAGCATCAGACAAACAACCAAAAAGGAGGACAGAAAGAAAATGAAATGAAGATGTTGCGTCTTCAAGTGATACATCCTCGAGACTGATTCCATAACCACAGACAAATGCTCGCTTATTAATAATATGTTTCCGCACATTATTTATAATTTCATTGTCTTGTATATGCGCGCCCATTGTCTTGAAAAGATTACGTGAGCATGAAAGAAGGGAGTTTCGCCCTGAAGGTTCCCCCAAAAGGGACAAACTATCGCACTTACTTGGTTCATCCAGGCTTTTTTTCTCTTTTTCCTGAAAATTGATTTAGGTGTATTCTTCTACATGCCGAGTGACAAATTGAGCGATTTGATGCTTATCTAATTTTCATGTGGGGGATAAACAGGAAAGGGTTCTTTGAGACATTTTTTTTTTTTTTTTTGTTTCTTTAGAGAAGATCTTTTTTATAGGTCTAGTTGTATTAGTTTGGTATGTGTAAGCGAAAGGTGTTATCTTTTTGTTTTTGGGTATTTCCAAGGAATCTTACTTTATAAATTGGAACACTGTTAATGGAATGCAAGGAATCCGTTTTAAGGTGCGATGTGTGTGCATAAGTTAGAAATTTGTTCAATGTTGTTTTAAATGTTTTAAAAATTTTTACATAAAATACGTAAATTTGCTAATTTTAAAAGTTCTTCTTACGAAATTTATTAAATGATTGAATAAATTTCAAATTAACTAAAGAATGATTAAAAAAAAAATTTTTTTATTTTTGCAAGGTGGAATGAAACAGTACAGCGTAAACTCAACAGTAACTCAGATTACAATCTTTCGTTCAATTCACGGAGTCAATTTTTAAACAGATTGGAGTCACAAACATTTTTGAAAATCACACTTACAATTCAACATTTCGTCCAATTTCAAATTCACATCAGTAACAACAATGATAGAGAATAAAACACGGAAAATATCAGAGATCCAATGCTGATCTACCCACGAAAAGAAATATTAAATCCTTTGAACTTAAGAAAGGTTAATAGCTTCCTCAATAACTTATACGTTCACACTTTAAAAATATTTTGTGCAATAGAAAAAAAATCGTTTGTAACTAGGCATTTCAAACTTTCGTAAATGAAAATTAGAAAGAAGAAACATTTTTGATAGGTGAATTTATTTAATTGGGTCTCTAATGCTACTGTCAATATTGAAGTTGAGGACCCAGATGATAATTTTCCGCATAAAGTAGGTATGTGGAGGGGTTATTTCCGGAAAGGTTAACCATAATTATATCTAGGATTATCTTCAAAATATTGGAAGATGAATGGAAAGTCAATATCTAAGAGGCTACTGTCCGTATTACGGATCCACTTAAATTTCGCCTTGAAGAAGAACTGTCTGTCGGAAATTAATTCAAATTAGGTGTGGTGGTCTGACTTATATATGAACGTAGATCTCCAATGTCACAGTATCTTTTGAAGTGGAGTGTAAGCGTGATCTACTGTTTCAACAGCAATTTCAAATTCAAATTCAAGATAATAAAAATGATTCGGTTTAACGAGTAAATGCAGAATGAACGAGTTCTATTCGACACATGTTAATCAATGCGCAGTGTTACTGTTACTTTATTGTTTCCTCATCGTTATATGCGTTTTTAAATGGCTGTATTATCAGCCTATTCAATTGCTGTAATTTCTGGGTAGTGTATCGCAAACGAGCAAAAGGAAGCAAAAGTAGGTCTTTAGCATGCCCATGAACAATGAAGCGCACTGAACTCTTTTCAGTTGAGCTCATTTACGCAATCAATTCTTACATCCAATTTAGGAAACTGTCTTTTGTTTTCCATCCACTCGATTGTCTAACAAACAAACAGCCTTCAGAAGCATTAAGTTACTATCAATTCTTGGAAATACAAATAAAAGAGAAATACACTGATCACCAGTAGCATTAATTCATAGAAGAACTCTAATAATTTCTCTCCTGAAGCTAATTTTTCAGCCTGTATCATCAACGGCGTAAAAAATCTTCGGTGGATTGAATGAAGCTAAAATATCATTGAAGTAAACCCATAGCTGGCTTCACTTTTATTATTTCTATTTTGCCTAGCGTGTTCTTTGGAATTGAAGGGCGCTCACTCGCCTCTATCAAATTCGTCTTTCCTTTTTTCATTTCATCTATAGCTAACATCATATTTACTTTTTTCTACTCTCTTCCAGTCTTTCCCATTTCGACCTGTCACAAATTACTATATTGTATAAATTAGCAAGGAAGCCTATTAATTTGACCTTTCTTTATAATTATTCAAAATTAAGAATTTGATTTCATCAGGAGCTCGACCTGTTAAATTAGTTCTACATAAAAGTTTTGTGATCTATTTGCGGGCGAGGTGAGAGGATAAAGTCGAAACAAAATCGCATTTTTCATTAAAACTTTAGACCTTCTTCTTGACAATTTTATGACAAATCTCTACTTTTTCGCTTTTTTTTATTCTCATTCCATCTTTATGTCTAACAATTACCATTCATCGTATCCTTTCAAGCTTGATCATCTTAAAGAACTTAAATTCTCCATACATTTATTCCAATAAAGTCTGTTTAGAAAAGAACAAAAAAAAAATTATTGATAAAATCAACACAATTCAACGTGTCGGTTAACATTCTTTGAAGATAATCTTATCCTCCCATTTGGTAGTGCAGTAATATCTATTCAGAAGAAATTCCTTATCATTTTATAGATAAGATAAGAGACCTGAACTTGTTGATGAGATGTCATCCATTTATTGCTTTGCTTAAATAGATTCAAATACTTACACATTCATACATACGAACATACATACAGACAGGCTGCCTTCACTTTGATTTTAATGTCTTCCGAAAAAAGAAACCGCACATAAACGAACCAAACAATTTCACTTTACCACCTATGAAAACATGAGTTGAAAATTAAAAAAAAAAAAAATCAGAAGAGATACCGCCATGGCCGCCGCCGCCACCATTTCACAAGGAAGGGCGAGTATATTCCAATTTGAACTCAATGAGGCCGTGTTTATTGCCTGCAAATATTGACATCTCATCATTTTCTCATAATCACCGAAGTACGACGAGTATACGGAAAAGTAACGCCGAGGTGTGAAAAGATACCGTGATGCACCTTTTAAGGTAAAATGACTGTAAAATGGGATGTTTGAGAAGACATGACATAGGAAACAATAATGCAACAAGAAAGTCTGATTGTTCTTGTTAAACAGAAACTAATTGTTAGAAAGAATTCAGAGTTGGCAGTAAAAATTTTCTTATAAATATTTGGGCCGTGTTGCGCCACTATGCCATAGTTTCTTCCGGTTCTGGAAAGCTTAAGATATTCTGGAATTTGGAATATTTGCTAACTTTAAATGTTAAAAGTTATGCCATGATGCTTTGACGTATATACATACACATTAAACTATCTTATAAATTTTAGGTTAATAGGTTAATTAAAACCAACAACAATAACAATAGCAGCAATAACAACAACTGTGCAAGCTAGAAAATAAAATTAAAAAAATTTACGCACAACTTGAAAATATGCCAGAAATTTCCAATGCATAAATAATAATCGAAGAATCATTCATCAGTAATCAATCGAGAATCATGGGAAATATTTTGTTACGATTGGAACCAAAGACGACGTCTGATCAGGACGATCACAGAGATCAACAGGGGGCTAAGAATTTTCAGATCGCAGGTCCAGGCAAGAAATGAAATATAATTGAAAAGATGAAGAAATTCTTTAAATGTTATACGCTGCCCCAAAACGATAAAAATATTCTGATTAATATTTAGACATCAATCTTGCGCAGTTGTGTCGGAACAATTGGTCATGTCAAGAAATTCAAAGATTTCGACCAAGGTGACATGAGATAGGCTCAAAATGTTGACAGGTCTACACGAACTTGTCGATAGTTTTTCACATCAAGAAGACCATCAAGATGATGTCTTCTAATCGGATTTAGTGAGTGTCATTTCTGGTGTTACTGTGCTGAGATATGACAACACATTAAGAGCCCTACGGCATATCGGGGCATTTAATCACTGCCCAAATATGTCATTCGATTTTGAATGAAAAATAAAAAAATCCAACAACTGACAACATTGTATAGAGTAGCACTGTATAAAAGCTGCTGAAGCGAAACTGCGGTCTTTATAATGCGCAACTTATTAGATACGCTGCTGGACTTCGGTTTTGATAACTTGACTGTAAAAAGGAAATAATGGATTAAGCAAGTGGATTAAGGGCTTCCTGTTTACATTAAGATTGTCCAGTATTAGGCTTCTTAATTACTCGGGGGTTTTTTTTGTTTTTTTTTTTTGTCAAAATTTTCCCCATATTATGGATGAAGAGCAGAATACCCCATTGGTATGGGAGAATTGACATAAAGGTCTGCATGATGGTACAGAAACATAAAAATATGAGTGGGGAGGTAAGGGACCATACAATTTTTAAATAACAAGAAACAAAAGCTTGTTGCGAGATTGCTAGACTCGTCGATATGGCCAATTGGTTAATTGATAAAGATTGCATTCGATGATGCAAACAAGAGAAAAATCACGTTCAAAAATCGGACCAAAGATAACTTCTTTCCGATGACCTTAAAGCAATTTCTAAGAGAGTTAAGCCAATTCTTAAAGTTCAGATGTTAAATTTAATTCGACTCAATTATTGCAACCTTTAGCTCCAATTCTTAAGAAGATTCGTATTAAAAGAACAATAAATCCACAATAACACAATCGATTCGTGCTACTAGACCTGGAATCAAAACTGCGGTTATATGTATTATTTGGAGCAGCTAGCACTCCAGTCTGGTCTCTCAACACTGAAAACAACCAGAAAATATGCAGGCTGTCTTCAGGTAAAACCCCATTCTTTTTTACTAAGAACTTCGACTCTTAAAGCTTTTAATTTATTCGTTCGTCATCCATCGGAAATCGATTAGTTAACTATTGACAGAACGATAATGTTTGTTCCGTTGTTGTTTCTCTTGGTGTATGCTTGCGTTACTTCCTTATGTACTCAGACTATTTGATTTAACAATTTCTTGGAATGTAGTATTCTGCATACTTTATAGTGTGTATGTATTTAAAAAAGTCATAGGAAATTCTGTTAGGTAACTAAAAAATCTTGCTTGAAATTTACTGCATAATTAATAAAGTGACAACAAAATATTATCCATAGAAAATAATGTGTAAACGATACTTTCTGGTATAATTATGGCTTTTCTTTTTGCAACTGTTAATCCTCTTTATCAAAATTAAATATTAAAATAATTTTAATTAAGCAACGTTTTAACAGCAATTAACTCATATTTATGATTCACAAAATACAAATAAGTATTTCGACTTGCTGTGGGCTGTTGGCTGATCACTACAGGTTATTAATGAAAAAAACGAAAAAAAAACAACCTTTTTTTAACCGTCCAACAAAAGTATAAACAAATATGCCAAAATGTATAATTAAGTCTGTCTTAAATAAACACTATAAATTATCAAAAGTATTATTAACAGCAAAAAATTAGCATACAAATGAGTCTCCTGTTGTCTCCTAAATTACACCCGATGACACCGAATTAATGGAGGAGCCTGCAGTCTCCAAAAACCCGATTCGATTGATTGCGCTTTTAAAAATTTTATCCATTGCATTTTAACAGAGTGGTCAATAATGCGGAAAAAACGAGAAATAAATGACTTAGGGAAGATGAGGGGGAATTTTATTTCACAGTTGTAGATATTGGTGTAATTTCAATCCAAGAGTATTTATAATATTTATTGAACAACTTGTGCGGTCCACTATACTATACTATAATATCATCAGCAGCAGCATCAGCAGCATCATCATCATCATCCACGAGACTAGAGATTTTATAGCTCTAGCACCTTATCCGATTGACGATGGCTTTACGTCCTGATCGCAACGTGTCGTGTTATGCCAACTGGAAGTGTGTAACAAATCAGCATCCTTCTGTGTGTTCTAAAAAGTCATAAAGACTCTTCACAGGTTCAGATGAAAAAGACACTGAAAATCCTTTTTTTTTATTGATTTGTGCGGCCATTGATGGCAATCCAGCTAGCACTGGCAATGCAAGTCTTTCAGCAGCTAATTCGAAAATCGTGTTAACTGGATGAGATGGTCTTAAAGTCTTGATTGAGTAGCAAAGAACAAATTTATTAGCCGTCGGAATTTGCAGAATATAGGATTACGCTTCTGGGAAAGTTCAATGGCTTTTGTTTGTGTTCAATTGGCGTGAAAATTATTTCCCGAAATTCGCTGTGTTAAGAAGGTCTTAAGCGATGACTGTAGCAATGCGGTTATATCTATCTTTCTGTCAAGAAAAACAATAAAAAATGAAAAAAATTTTTGGTGCAAGGAACTCATTATGAATGAAAACTTCCTTATCTACCATTCACGGCTAGCATAAAAACTTGAACTATATTTTATTCATATCATCGAAAGGGTAACCCCAAGTCGATATGCGTGCAGTGATTATTTGCGCCCATAAATATCCTTAAACAAGCGTTTTTCTTTGGTACTATAACATACTGGTGCTATAGCCGCACTTGATGTCTACAACTCCTATAAACTGGAGAACATTTTGTCACAATTACTTTTCAGGTGTTATTGCTGCAGCAATTGGTGTAGGTTTTTAGTTCTGTTTTATGCAAACAACACCGGCCAACTTCAATATATTATCTTGGAGGCATGCTGCCCGAACTCTTATTCCATAGCCACCAAACATCTACTCGATCCCGCTGATGCGGTGTTAACTACACGAGCTGCGAACATGGAATTCATTTCAATGTCCATTGCGACAACGGCATTTCATGTGTGGGTGTCAGAAGCACAGGAGATCTTGATAACTGCTTTATGTGTCTGAAATTTTAATAAATCAACGTGAATTATTCATTTCCGTCCAGGATATATATTTTCTTTCGCTGAAAGATTGGTTTAGCACCATCCAAAACTGCTGTAGCAATGAGTCCAGATCGGCATATCACCATCACCGTTCCCTGATGATTTTTTTTGCTTTTTTATTTTCAAAAAAATTGGTAGTTAAGGAGTTCACAGTCACTCCGGTGATATCATCTTAAATTTATTTAGTGCATTCCATGCGTAGATTTATTAGGAAATAATCGTGTGATGGGCGATTTGCTGTGATAAATATACAAAATTCAAATTAATCCATGTTTTGGTAACAGCTTTAAAGGAAGAAATATTATTTTTGTATCTTAAGACAAAAAAAGGAGATGTGTAAATGTGTATATCTAATCAATTAGATAGGGGGTAACATATTGACCCATAGTTTTGTGAATATTGTAGATTCAAATTCAAACAGCGTTCATAACTTATAAGGCATTCCACAGCTGTCACCAAAATATAAAGAGTGTTTGTAAAGCCACTTCAATACAAATTTAAGTTAAAATTTTAGTGAAACTTCATAGGTTTTTAAGTATCTCATCTCTGTAAAAAAAATTTTTTAGTTTGATTCCACGTAGCGTAGATAACACGTAAATCTGAGATAAAACAGCTACACAAAAAAAAAAAAGTTACAAAATAAGAACGTGTCTGGATTTTTCAACTCAAAAGGTACCAATTTGTCAATTCATTATTTTAGCACTTATCAAAGAGAAAATTAAAATTAAAAATTATTAAAGAGAAAATAAATTAAGCAACAAATATATTACAAATGCATATATACATAATTTAATATATAATAATATTTTCCCCAACAAATACTTTGATCACAGTGAGTTTTAATCTACAGTCAACCTTTACTAGCCACACAACGGTAGCCTTACTGCGAGCATCACTAAATTTGATGGGTGACTTTGGGATTAGTTTCATCGATGCACATTGATTTTCTAAACATATTTTCCAAATTGCAATTCTCAACGCAGTTAGGCAAGCCGAATGTTATCTTTTGTATGCCTTTTTCTGCATAACATATCATATCATTCAGTGGCACGCGTTAGTCAAAACAAGCATTAAATGTTTAAGCAGTTCACAACTACATCTCTAGATTGATTACTTAACAATTTCTAAACGATCATTATAGATCAACCAATCAATACTCCTTGAAGATAACACGACTATTGAGTTTTAAATTGACTTGACCCCATCAAATTAAATTAAATTAAAATTTCTTTTTTTCTCAAAGTCACATATACATACACACATACTTATAATGTCTAAGGAGGAGAAATCAACAATTCCAACACAAAACCCGAGAAGTAGTGACGATTCTGGTAATGGTGAAGTAAATCCACCAAACACCAACGCGAACGTTAGTAATTCAACGTCGTACGCGGCTACTCTCAAAATACCTCCATTTTGGGGTAATCGTCCTGATTTGTGGTTTATGCAATTCGAAGCGTAATTTCGGGTTAAAAATATTTCTACCTCAAACACTAAATATGATTATTTAGTTGCCGCACTTCCACCCGACACTATGGAAATAGTGGCCGACGTTCAATTAAATTCACCACAACAGGATAAATATATTTTTCTAAAAAACATGCTTTTAACAAGAAGTAGAGACTCCGAAGAAAAAAGATTGGATGCATTACTGCAACAAATCGAACTAGGCGACTATAAACCATTCGAACTTTTATACACATCGAATCCTTAGCAGGAGGCAACAGTCTAATTAACACTTCTTCGCTTAAGAAACAAGAACAGATTTTTGCAATAGCTGACAAAATTTTTGACTCCATGTCATCCTTAAAAGTTTCTTCCATTAGACACAATAGCACATATTCCACATTCAACACCAATAACCTGGTAGAAGTGGTGAATAAAATATCCGATTGCATTAAACGCCTTAAAACTAGACAGCCCCGCAATCAAAATAGAAATAGTTCGGATAGAACCAGTTTCTCAAGGTCTATTTCCCGAAAAGGAACCAAGGGGAACTTTTGTTGGTACCACAAAAAGTTTGGTGCAAAAGCAAAAAATTGTGTAGAGCCTTGTAAGTTCAACAGCACGCGAGAATCAAAAAACGAATAATAGCTACTTCGTCAACGGCACCGAATTTAGCTATGCACCCACGGCGTCTATTTGTACATGATAAGCTAACAAGCACTCAATTCTTGATCGATACTGGTGCTGAAGTTTCGATTATTCCAAACACTAAATTTTCCACTCAATTAAACAAGCAAGATCTCAAATTGCTCTCGGCCAACGGAGCACCAATCACAACTTTCGGCGTTAAGTCTTTGACTTTAGATTTAAATTTAGGCACTCATTTCCATCACACATTCATAATTGCGGCAGTTGATCATCCTATAACCGGAGCCGATTTCTTATATAAATGCAATCTTTTAGTCGATTTACGAGAGAGAAAACTCATCCACAAAACGACTTTGCTTTCAGTAAATTGCATTTCCCGTATTGTAGAGTCTTGCTCTCCTAGATTATACCCAATTCAAGGCGAATTCGGTTCGATTCTTAACGAATACCCCTTACTCAAAACTCCACCTGATTACCACTCAGAAGTAAACCATAACGTGTTACATCACATCAACACTCAAGGACCTTTACCTGCGGCAAAGCCTAGAAGACTTAGTCCCGAAAAATTTAATATCGCAAAAAGCGAATTCGAAGAGATAGTCAGACTGAAAATTTGTCGTCCTTCAGCTTCACACGTTTCTTCTCCACTACACATAGGGATTCATCTAATTGGCGACATTGCGGAGATTATCGGTTACTCAACTCAATTACTATCTTCGATAGATATCCTGTACCGAATATTCAAGATTGTACTGTGAATCTAAACAATTGCCAAATCTTTTCTAAAATCAACCTTGTTCGGGCGTATCATCTGATACCAGTAGCTCCCGAAGACGTGTACAAAACAGCAGTCACAACATCTTTCGGCCTTTTTGAATTTCTTAGGATGCCTTTTGGAGTAAAAAATGGAGCGCAAACTTTCCAACGTTTCATAAATAAAATACTTTCAGGTTTAGATTTCATATTCATTTACGTTGATGACATTTTAATTTTTGGTAAAACAGCTTAAGATCATAAAAATCATTTGAAGCTCCTTTTCAATACTACGAGAATACAACATCAGAGTTAACCCTGATAAATGTATTTTTGGCAGAAAAAAACTTAATTTCCTGGGACACGAAATTTCAGGCCAAGGCATAGTACCTAATAAAATTCGGGTACAGGCCATAAACGAATTTCCAGTACCGTCAGGTACTAAGAAGCTACAGAGATTTGTAGGCATGGTAAACTTTTACCATCGATTTTTGCCTAACCTCGCTAGGGTTGGCTGCACCACTATATGATCTTTTAAAAACAAAAAAATCAAAAACGAATGCTAAAATCTAAAAAAAAAATCAAAAAACTCTTAGAAAATAATACCCTACAAAGATTAGTCTTTGGGTTGACGCATCAAGCGACGCAATAGGTGCCGTCCTTCAGCAGTGTAAGTCAGGACAATTGGAACCGCTTTCCATTTTCTCCAAGAAACTGCAACCTGCCGAAAGAAGTATTCAACCTTTGATAGAGAGCTTCTAGCAGTATACCCAGCCATTAAGAGATTTAGATATTTTTTAGAGGGACGGTTATTCACCATATACTCTGATCACAAACCTTTAACCAACGCCCTTTCATCCAAAAGCGAAAAATCTCCTAGACAAACAAATCAGCTAGATTATATCTCCCAATTTACCAACGATATACGGCACATCAAGGGTAGCCAAAACATAGTATCCAACACTCTATCAAGAGCCAACATCAGTGCAGTCGACCAAGTATCGAAAATAGACTTCGAAATTTTATGTGAAGAGTAAAACAAAGACCAGCAACTTGAAGGTATTCTCCATCAATTGAAAAACACTCTTTCAATCTTGAAAAAATATTCATCCCGCTCGAAGACAAAGATATATGGTGCGAAGACACTACAGGTCACAATAGGCCATACATTCCAGAATCACTTCGTCGCACAACTTTGGACATTATCCATAATCTTTCCTCATCCAGGAATTAAAGCTGCTGGGAAGCTAATAACATCCAAGTATTTTTGGCCAAAGATGGATTCGGATGTCAATCGTTGGTCGAAAACTTGCATCTGGTGTCAAAAGGCCAAAATACACCATCACACATCATCACCTTTCGGCACCTTTGAAGCGCCTGCAGGAAGATTCGAACATGTACACCTCGACATAGTGGGACCTCTCCCACCGTCCAAAGGTTACTGCTATCTCTTAACCATAAAAGGCAGGTTTTCTCACTGGCCCGAAGCGATTCCTTTAAAAAAATATTTCCTCAAACACGGTAGCTACAACCCTTTTACACCAGTGGATTTCTAGATTCGACATCCCTAAAATTATAACCACGGATCAAGGAATACAATTCGAGTCTTCCTTATTCCGAGACTTTTCAAACATTCTAGAAACTCGTCGTGTCCGAACAACCACCTACCACCCTCAATCCAACGGGTTTATAGAGAGATTCCAGGGGCAATTAAAATCTGCCATCTGAGCTTCAGGTGACCCCAAGAATTGATATGAGACATTACCCTGGATACTTCTTGGAATCAGATCGACTTTAATAGACGACATTGGATTCGCACTGGCACAATTACTATACGGGCAAGCCTTACGATTACCTGGAGACTTTTTAGCAAATGATACAATAGTAGATCGCCAAATTACGCCCACGTTAGCCAAAGTCATTAAAAAATCAATATCAAGAATAAAACCTCAGAGCTCAAGAATTCGAAATCAAAAAACATTTTTATCCCCGAAGATATTAACACATGCTCACACGAATTTGTTAGAGAAGATATATATAAAGGAACCTTGAATCCTCCATACACGGGTCCTTACAAAGTCTTACGAAAAATCAACAAACATTTTCTCATACATTGAATGATAAAGAGCGACTAATATCAATAGATAGACTTAAACCAGCTTTTGTACTAAATCCAGACACGTTCAATATTGGTCCACAAACAAGATCAACATGCAAAAAGAAAGTTGCATTCAAAATTTAAAATCGATGAATTAAAAATCCTAATTAAAAATAATTTTTTTTTTTAGCATAAAACATATACTATGTACACCATATTTGTAATACACTCTTAAAATATATATTAATAGTTTTTTACATCTTTTATAGCATTGCACAGAGCAGTTGTTAAATTAGTAATAGTGCGCAACATCTAGGAATACTATATATATATAAAAACAAAAATAAATAAAAAACAAAATTCAATAATTACAATAGTTAACAATTAAATAAGAATAGAAACGTGGAATCCTAGGATAAATTAAAATCATGTTGTACACTAATTTGATTCAACTATATTTTGAAATAATCATATACAATTCAGATAGAGTCAACTATAGGGTTATGTAAAAATATTAATATGCACACTTTTCATCGAGGAGGAGTATTGTGGCGGGATTCACACATAGCAGCAGCAGGAGTAATGTGGTAGCACCCACACGCAACAGCACCAGCAGTAACGTGGCCGCAGCCATAGAACAAGCACTGCCAAAAAGAATAAGAAAAAGAAGACAAAATGACAGGAGCCAGATGTTTCTATTCGTTATCGTTCTTCTAGACGAATCGTCCACTGACTTAAGACGTATTATTACAAAGCTCCTCAAGGAAAACCATCGCAAAGAATTTATACTTAGTAAATAAATAAGTTGTTGTTAAGTTGAAGTGAATAGTTTTAATTCATAATTCCTCAACTGGAACACTGACCTTTCATATAGTGCTAGTATACACAAAATCTTTCCAGTCCAGATCATATTGGAGAGAGGTAGGTACTGTTATAAATTCTACAAATATTTCTATAAGGGACCCGGGTTGTATTAAATCGAAATACCTTCGTCCAATTCTAGTTCTTTATTTCATGAATTGCTAACACGAACTGATTTAAAATTCAATTATAAATTTACAGTGATAGTTGCAAGAGAGAACAGAATATTTGTATTAGTGTGTTCATACATATACATTACATTAATTTTCTACATCCTCCGGCACGGCCGAATTTCGGATTTCCAAGGGATACAGTAGCTGAATCGGCCGGCGCATAATTGATCCGTTTCCCAATCGTAGCTCGCAGGCTCTCACGCGGTTATCTCGTCCCGGAAAGGTTTTCGTGATGATAGCTAATTTCCAGTGAATCCTAGGAGTAGAATGATCGTACAGCAACACGACATCTCCTGGTTGTATATCCGTTGTAAATGATTTACCACTATTATGTAAGGATCGCAGCAGCTGTAAATATTCATTTCTCCATCTCTTAGCTAAATTACTAAATGTTCGGCACTTTCCTTTCCATGCCTTTCTTAAATCTGCTGAGGTTGAGTCAAGGTTTTCGTTGGTTGCATTTTCATAGTTTAAGAATCCCTTTAAGATTAAATTTGGTGTTAAAGGTGTCAAGTCCAAGGGGTCATCGCTAATGTAGGTTAAGGGTCGTTCATTAACAATGTGTTCAGTTTCATCCAGTAGCGTGTGAAGTTCCTCATAATTTATTGTCGTCTTACCAATGGCCGTTTTTAAAATATTTTTGACGTTCCTTATCAATCTCTCCCAAACCCCCCCCCCCCCCCCACCACGGAGCACGTTCCACAATAAACCTCCATTCAATTCCATTTCGGCCAGCAAAATTGAGAAGTGTGTCACTTTCTAGCACTGTCGACAGTCCTTGAAGTTCTTTTGATGCTCGCTTAAAAGTCTGTGCATTATCTGAATAAATGATGTTGGGGACTCCCCTTCTGGCAACAAAACGTCGAATAGCCAATAAGCAGCTTTTTGTTGTTAAACTCATGGTTAATTCTAAATGAATACATCTTACGGCAGCACAAGTAAATATCAAAATATACACCTTTTGCATCTGTCCTTGCGTTGGGTCTTTGATGTATAGAGGTCCTGCGAAATCTATCCCAACAGTACTAAATGGTCTGATTAATTTTATACGTTCTCTTGGTAATGGTGCAAACGGTTGGGCCATTGCTTTTGTTTTCGTTTTTCTACATGTTAAACAACTTTTAATGGTTTTCTTGATTAACTGTCTTCCCTTCATGATCCAAAATCGTTCCCGAAGTTTGGCTAGTGTGAGATTTACACCGCTATGGATCATGCGCTGGTGGACATCAATAATTATAAGCTTTGATAGATAGCAGCTCGGCAGGATAATTGGATGAGCGATATCCACAGATTCGTTGAGCGATTGAAGACGACCACCTACTCGAACCAGCCCAAATTTGTCGATTTTTGGATTTAATTCCAATAGCCTTGATGATTTGGGGAGATCTCGACCTTTCTGAAACGAGACAATATCATTAGGAAAATAAGAATATTGAATATATTTTAACCAATATCTCTCTGCGGCCTTCAGCTCTTCGCTTAATAGAGCTCGATGTTTTGGTGAGTTCTCCCTTTTATGCGTTCGGTTGAAAAATCTAATAATGTATCCTGTAACCCTAAGCAATCGTCGCCAACAACTAACATCTTCAAATTCAAAAATGGGAATTACTTTATCAGACGAATCATCATCATATTTGGCTTGTAAGGTTGTTAGGACGATTGGTAGCTGTGTTAAGTCGTTTTCTTCTTTGGGCCAGTTTGAAATGTCCTTATATAGCCAGCTCGGTCCTTGCTCCCAAATCTCTGATTTTAATAATTGTGCAGCGGTAGTTCCTCGTGTTAATAGGTCGGCAGGATTATTTCTGCCAGGGCAATGACGCCAATCACTTACTTTCGTTAGCTGCTTGATTTCGTTTACGCGAGCAGAAACATAGGGTTTCCATTTCCTATTATCACCTCGAATCCAGTGCAGTGTTATCTGGGAGTCTGACCATAGAAAAATATTTTTGAAAGTTAGCTTTAAAGATTTTGTTAAATATGATTTTAATCTGGCTGCCACTAGCGCAGCAGTTAGCTCCAGTCGTGGAAGCGTTAATTCAGGGCAACCGCTTTCCTTAAGTGGTGCCACACGACTCTTAGAACATAGCTGGTGAATGAAAATATTTCCTGATACATCTTCCATTCTGGTGTAAGCAACAGCTCCGTAAGCCTTTTGGCTTGAATCTGCAAAAATATGTATTTCCGTTTTGCAAATTTGATGCGTCGGGCAAACATTGCGTGGAACATAAAACTCTCCTAGTGATAATACTTCATTAACGCAAGAGCTCCAGCGCTTACGTAACTCGTCCGGTAAAGTAACGTCCCAATCTAATTTAGCCCTCCATATGTCTTGAAAAAGAATCTTTAATGTAATTGTAACTGGTCCAACTAATCCTAGTGGATCATATATTCGGGATATGCTCTGTAAGACATTCCTTTTGGTCCCTTCTTGTTTGTTTTTAAAAACTTCGATAAGAGAATCTATGCAGGGTGCTATCTCATCAGTACTGGCGTTCCATTTTAATCCTAAAATCTTCTGCTCAAATGGGGGTTCGACTTCGTTGAAAACTTTTCGAACTTCGCTAGCATTACTGTTCCATTTCCTTAACACCATCGATGCTCTCTTCATTAGTTCGTTCGCTTCATTATAAATTCTTTTCGCAGTTTCTTCGTTGTCGGTGCTGAGGATAAGATCATCCATGTAAAAGGAGTTTTTCAAAACAGAACAAGTCTGAGGAAATTCTGTTGGATGCGCAGTTAGATGTTTAAGAATTGTAGCGGATAGCAAGAATGGACTAGAAGTAACGCCAAAAGTTACTCTAGTCATTCGAAATGTAGATAATGTCGGCAAATCGGTCGTTGTTTTTAGACGCTTAGAAAACCATAGAAATCGATGACTATCGCGATCTTCTTTCTTAAGAGATAGCTGTAGAAACGCCTTCTCAATATCTGCTATTATGGCAACTTTTCCCAATCGAAAGTTCAATAGCATTTTTAAAACATCTGGAAGGAGATTAGAGCCTGTATGCAAGTGATCATTAAGCGAGAGGGCAGTGGGCGCATGCGAAGATGCATCGAAAACTATTCTTATCTTCGTAGTTGATCTATCAAATCGATATACAGGTCGGTGCGGCATATAATACTGTTTTTGGCCTAGCTCCTCTTCATTTACTAACTCTGATACGCCTGACTCAAGAAGTTCGTTCATGGCTTGGTCATATTGCAGCAAACTGTCGGGAGATCTTGATAATTTCTTCACTAACGACTGCAATCTATTCATGGCAATATTTTTATTGTCCTCTATGGATATATTTGTATATTTCCATGGTAACGCAGCCTCATATCGTTCACTTGTTTTAACAATACATTTTTGTTGAAAGTCCGTTACTATTTCCTTTTGCACACAATCATCGGCTTTTATACCCAATACATCTAAATCCCAAAACTCTGTAAAATCTTCTTTGTTTGCAGTGATTGTAGCTAAAACTTGAGAAGAATTAATTACATTCGTTCTAGGAGAAGTCATACTCACAGGGCATGGTCCCTGCAGGGTCCAGCCGAATATAGAATTAACAGCTGATAACCGATCCGATATTCGCTTAACTTCTCCAGTTAAAACCTTCCAACAATAATCAGCTCCAATTAGTACACTTAGTCCTGGCTCTTCTTCGAAATTTCCATAATTTACATCGGCTAAATTCAATTTACGTAAATCCTTTTCAGTTCCATTTGGTGTCGGCAAAATGTCGGCACATATTTCTGGTACAGCTACCGCACTTATCAATACTTCATTGTTATCAGCTTTATTTAATAGTTTTAAAGTCACTACCTTATATTCTTCACACCTCGTTATCGCATTGCTACCGAAGGGCAAAATATTCATTTTCACAGTTCCGATTATTGGCAATTTTAATTTATTTGCGACACTTTCCCGGATATATGTTCGTTGGCTGGCACCATCGAGAATAATTCTTATAAACAGCTTGACGTTTGTCGATGGCGATGTTGCAAAAACTAGAGCCGTTTGCAGAAACACATCACCTTGCTCTTTCGATTTTGTATAAGCACATAAATTTGTTGTCCTCGTTTTCAATTCGCTTGCAGTTATTTTTTCGTTAGTTCTAGTTTCCGTCTGTTTCTGTTGTTTATATGACGGATCACACATTGATGTAGCATGTCGCCCACTACATCTATTGCAACACAGATCTTTAACACGGCAATATTTAGATGTGTGCCCTTTACTCATACAGCGGAAACATCTTCCGTTTTGTTGTAGACACTGTTTCTTCTCGTTAATTTTTAATGCGCTATCACATTCTCGTGCTGAGTGATTTTTGGATTTACAAAAAAAGCAAATCGAAATTTTATTTGCCGTCAACAGACCAGCTGCTGTTGTGAGGTTAGATTTAGGAACCTTGGCATCTTGAGATTGCTTGGTATATTTTGACACAGCTGATGCTCGCTCTAATGACTCCACCTCGCGCTTTAAAAAAGTTAAAATACTTTGTATTCGAGCATCACCAACAGATGAACTACACGCACTTACACTGGCATTATCATCAGCATCAGCACTAATTTCATTTGAGTCGTGAGCTTGTTTCTCGTTTTGTGGTTCTTGACTCGAGCGACGATGATATTCTATTCTCAATTCAGGTGGTAGTGCCGATAAAAGAACTGTTTTTAACATAATACTATATTGCGAAATTGGAACTTGTAAGCTTGCAAGAGAACGTGTCCCAGAAACCACAGAGTTGTATAGATCTCGGAGTTCTGTGATGTTGCTACGACTACTAACTCGCGGTAATGCCATTAGTTGCTGCACACATAAGTCGATGAGTCTATCCGTGTCCCCATACTCTTCCTGTAACAAGCTAATAGCACTGTCGTAGCATGTATTTGACGGTGTGAAACCTTCGATTGTTTTTTCTGCAGCTCCCGTTAAAACGGTTTGTAAATATTGAAATTTCTCTATGCTAGACAAGCTAACATTTTCATGCACAACCGTGCGAAATTGCTGCCAGAAAGGAATCCATTCCTTAGGATCTCCCGAGAATTTTTTAAGTTTTAGTCGTTCCAATTTTGTACAGGGTTGCTTTTCTGGTAACGTCTTTGGTTCAACACGACTAACGCCGTAAAGTTTATTCCTCAACTGCTTAAGGCGCACATTAAGACGACTAATAACGTTAGTGGCAACATCTTCATACTCAGCAATCTTTTGTATCTCTCGTTCCCATTCCTCAGGTTTTATCAAACCTTTATCGCGGATATCGTTATTCGCACTACATAGACTCTCATGAGCTGCTTTTAATCGTTGTAAAAAGGATTCCAATTCTTCTTCTACGTTATCCAAATTTGCGTTTTCATCATTAATTTTAGATTCCGGCTTATTTAAATATTCAAGAATCGCGTTAGATATTCGAGTCACTTGACCACGATAGGTTGCTCGTGTCACCGTTTCTTGACTCATACCGCTATTTTATCAATGCTCGTTATGTGCACCAGGCAATCGATTTACGTTTCACTCGCGTTTAACAGAAATAAATATAGTACTTTTCATTTGCGCGATCGTTTACTTTAACAGCGAGTTCCCGGGTTTCGGCACCATGTTATAAATTCTACAAATATTTCTATAAGGGACCCGGGTTGTATTAAATCGAAATACCTTCGTCCAATTCTAGTTCTTTATTTCATGAATTGCTAACACGAACTGATTTCAAATTCAATTATAAATTTACAGTGATAGTTGCAAGAGAGAACAGAATATTTGTATTAGTGTGTTCATACATATACATTACATTAATTTTCTACAGGTACTAACCTAATGATCCATACCCATACTATGGACCTGTTTAGATAACGATAAATTGACACTACTTGCAGTTGCTGCCCTTTTCCGTTAAATCTGATCAATTTATCAAATTTATAGTTTTATATTTATTAAATTTAAATGTTTTACAAATTGCATGAGATGTCGCGACAAGAGAATTTTTATTTCGAATACTTTCCTTTGCTTTTCAAAGTGCTACAGGGCCCTATTTTCACATTTTACAGCTCGACATAATATGCTAAGGCTATCGAACTTTTAAGTATAAATGCGATGATTATGGTAAGAACTACATAACTTAAGCTATAGGGGGATTTTATACATAGTGTATGTGGAGTCCACGATAATAAATACCTTCGACAAATAAAAAATTGATGACCACACTAACAGCAAATTAAAATCTGTATGACACCGAAGATACCTGCAGATACCGAAACTAATTTACCGAAAATTTGGCATCCATATATGTAAATCAACGAAATCAACAAAAATCGGACCAGAATATAAGTCGAATTTTTTTGGGGTATAAAAGGTGCAAATAGGGACAACTTGCGCAGTGGCCCAAACTTAACATAATAACATAATGAATCGCTTTAAAAAAGTATTATTGCCGACAATAGCCCACTTGGACCTCTACATTAGATCAAAATAATCCATTCGACAAACAACGTCTTTCATTCAGCACGGAGATCTAGAAGAAATACACGGGTTGGATATATATGAACATAAAGGCAATAATTGCTATCACATATATTGAGTGTAAGCTCATTAATAAAAATTGAAAACAGCATATGACTGAGGATAGATTCCTGTGGCACCCCATTTAAATACAGAACTGTTCCTCTTTTTTCAAAATCCTCTAAATTTGACCATTTTTAATTGCAAAAATTAAACATTGATTAAAGTTTCTTAAAGTAGAGGAGAAGTAACATAATAAATTTCTATCACAGAAAATTCTTATAACCTCACAAATTTTAAATTGTGTTCTAACCTGTTAAGTAGGAGAAACTATAAAGCGATAAATGTCGAGAGGAAACAAGGTAGGAGAAAAAATCACAGGACTCAATAAAACTTAAAAAACTATTTTTCCTCATAATATACGTAACTTTATTTCAATACTTAACGTAGGTACGAATTATACGCAATCCAAAAAACTCCGTTTTAAAAAAAGAAACAAACCACCTAATCGATCATTCCCATTTCATTTCATATAAAATCAAATGTTCACTCAAAATTGAGGTCACATTGGGTCGTTATATAGCAAGACTGAAATCCGATACCAGTTCAACTTCCAGCATATATGACACCCATCAATGGCATAAATCACTCTGGAGCAAAAATGGCCACTTAGAAAGAATTTTCCTTGTAGCGCATGTGCTATCCAACATGAAAATTAATTAAACAATTAGCAGTTTAACCATGTATATGCATATACACACATGAACACGAAAAATATAAAAAATAAACAAATAATCACTGATCAAAAGTGAACATAAAATGCATTCAAACAAATCACCACCAACTGTGCTGAATATACGAGTATACACGAGTATGTACAAACATACCTACAATTTTCATGCATACTGTGAACAGGTACGCATGTGCAAGCGACTTTCCACCATCCTAGTATTAGCCCGAGATGGTAAATAGTGCTGTAATTATTATTCTGAATATAGCAAGTTGTTCGCGCAGATCAATTCCGGTGTTTATACATACGTACATACCTACATACGTATGTATGAATATATAAGAACCGGCCCTTCTTACAGTGTCTGTTTTTAATAAATTGCACAATTTTGCGCTTACCGACAAAGAAATTAGTGTGGTGTGATCAAACGGTATGAAATGTACCGACACTTTGAGGTGGGATTTAATTAAATTAATCCGCGGCGCATTATTCAATTCCCGTTCAAATCGTATCGAGGACGTGGACAATTCGCTGCCATGTGCACCGTGTTCTTGTCGCCTGCCATTAGCAGCAGCAACAGTAAAAGATGCATGATTTGGTTTCGGCTTCGTTCTATTTCATATAATAATTTTCTGGGTTGTTTGTCACCAACCGTGACTTTGCTGTGTTGTGTGCACTGGGACATGTTTAGTCAATAATAATAAGATGGACGAACAGACATGACAGATACTTTATAGACAGGATGATATGAAAGACATATATACGAGTATTAGTGAGATGATTTTCATAATCGACAGATGCGCAATACACTTTAAGTTGCTGCAGATATTTACGCTTATCAGAACTCTCTAGAATTTTTAATCTGACATTTCGGTATATATACCCATATATACCCATCATACAATAGTTGATCTACAGGAATATCTCCCTTGATTTTAAAGTAGCTTAAAAAAATGGGCGGAACACTTTTTTTATAATCTTTCAATTGTGTCAACCCTTGCTGTGCTAATTGTGTGTCATAGAGAAAGTAATATAACAAAGAAATTAAAAGGGTTGCTACTTTAAATACAGGTTAGGTTTCATAAGCACTATGGGATGTCCTTCTTGTTTACTTTTTTTTTTTTTTTAATAAGCAAAAGCAAACTATTTTACTTACATATTTATGTGAATTATAAATTCAATCAATTATAGAGATTGTAAAAGGTATGTTAATTACGCTTTCAATACCACAGGACCCTACCTTAGATGTAAGCCATATAAAATGCAATAGATCCAGGCAGTCATTCTCAAAATACAAAAACACAAATTTTCTAAACAAGCAAAAATACCAATGATCAGAAGATATAGATAGTTGAATTTTTGTTCAAGTAATCTCAAAGCTTCCATGCCAACAGCCTCCTGTGAAGGAAAAAGCGACTATTGTCAAGCTGCGATCCAATGAAATGATATTTACTGATAGACTAAAGGCACTGAAAACATAGGTCAATCCAAATAAACCATGACCGAAAGAAATAAAAAGATAAGAAAGCTAAACGTAATATCTGAGAGAATTCTTGTGAAAGGGTTAGTAATGTTCTATCCACAGCAAGAATCCAGAGTATCGTAATTTTACCAACAAGAGATATAAACTACACAAAACTTCTAACGTCGAAGGGAAAGAGAAAAAAACCGTATCTCTCAGGATGATTCATAAATAATAAGGATTGTGACCCCACGAGCCATACAATATTTTGCTTACCTCACATAGACATATTAATTATTCATTGAATACTATACCTTATTCATTTAAATCCTTCATATCTGCAGCAACTAAACTCTGTGTTAAGTTGGGGAGTTTGAATGATGGAAGAAGTTTTGATTTAACTCTCTTTGTACAAATTAAGAAAAAATAAGCACTCAGTACGTTTCAGCATGAATTGGGAATAGAACGTTAGTCAAGAATTAGAATTAGATATTTCTGTAGAAGATTTGCATGAGGTGATAACAATATTAATGCCTAAATTACACTCAGAAAATTATAAGGTAATTTTAAAACGATAAACGTTCATAAGAAATTTACATCTTTGCCCGCCATCGATATTATTTGAGTGAGTAAAATTACTACATAACTTTGTAAATTCGTGTATTATAAGCCGTCAGTGAGCAAAATTAAACATACGAACTTTTGTAAAATGTTTACGTGCTATGTAAGTACTTGGTAATGTAATACTGATAAAGCGGGCAGACAAAATATTGCTCCTCTAACATTATACTAATCGGGAAGGGAAACTCTATGTACTTCGTGCGAAATAAGCAGTTCATATAATTATAAAGCACAATTGAAAACTTCAATTAATTTGGCTTAGTAGCACTTTGCACTTTTGCCTGAAAATAATATATTCTACTAAAACACATTTCCATTGACGCAGCCGCAGTTCTTTTTTTCACACTTCATGAGTTACTTTTAATTTCAAAAAACGTTTACTGCAATTATTATGACTTACATTTCCATCAATATTTTTATCTAATGTTTGTAACTGGGTTTAATATTTCCAAAATAATAAAGCAAAAGTAAAAGTTAATGGTAAATTACAATTTTTTATAAAATTACTAATTTTTTCTCTACATAATTTATATTTACGCTCAAAAAATTTCAATATTTACAATTATATTCTAGAAGTTTTGTGTAATATTACACATATTTTTTAGAGTAGGTAATACATACATATATATGAGTCGAATATATAAATTACAAGAAGTTTTGTCACCTGATATAGACTAGACATAGATTAAAAAATTAATTAATAATTTCGGAACATCATCGGTGCTAATTTTTAAAAATTGTTAGTATGTTACATCTTAGGGTACGTACAAAATTAGGTGAAGCGAGGCGAGGCGAAGCTAGGCTAGGCACTTGAGTAAAGATACACCTCGAGTTGTAGTGTTCACAACAAGGCGTTCAGTTTTTTGGTAAATCGCGAAGTGACAGCATAAATTATGTCATCAGATTCTGAAGAAGAAATTTTGTGTCTGTCAAGTAATGCAACTATATTGCATTTTTCACATAAGTGTATTTTCAGTTGTTTTACTTGACTTGCCACCCGATAAATACGAAAAGTCTGGAAATTGGTAAGTTTCATTATCTATATGATGATCTACGGACTGATCCTGATAGATTCTTCCAATATATGATAATGAGTAAAGAGCCCCTCGATAATATCAAAGAAATAATCTATACGAATATGCCAGTTATCAAAATTAGCACGCTGCACCTCAAAAAGACAAATTTCGTTCTCGGGCGAGATACCTCGATGTGTCTCGCTAAATCGCGAGCTGACACAGCGTTGTTATGAACACTCTCATAGTACAGCGTGCAATCATTTTATTTCTTCAACTCTTGATATAGTTTCGCCTCTCCTCGCTTCGTTGTGCACGTAGCCTAAGACCCAAAGCTGTCTCATCTCATTAAAATAAGACCATCCTTTACCCACTTTGATGGAGCATTAATTTCCGATTCACCGTCACTAAGAATTCTTGGCATTAATATTCCCAATAAATTAAGCTGGACAGATCACATCTTCTCTGTTGCCAAATAAGCGTCAACATGTCTTGGATTTCTGAAAAGGTGTAATATAGGGTAAAATATTTCAGCCTATCAAATCGAGCGCTCCTCTATAAGTCCTACATCAGACCTAGAATGAAAATTCCCATATATGGTCTGGGGTTAATCGCACAGCCTTAGCTTTATTAGATATTGTCAAGCTCATTGGCGATGTGGCAATAACCTGTCATATCGACTCCCTGGAGATCGCCGGAATGTTGGATGCCTCTCGTTCCGTTATCGCTGCATGCGTGGTCAATATTCTGATGAAATATCTAGTCTAATCCCTTGTAGAATAATCCCTGCATGCAATACACGCACTGCAAACGCGCACATCCTTTTACTCGTCAAATTACTTTCGGCCGTACAGTAAACTTCCGTGATGCTTTTTATCCTGAGCTGTGCGAATGTGGAACAGCTTACAATCTTCTGTCTTTCCTCCGGCAGACAATATACGAAAGTTTAAGGGCGACATTCATCGGCACCTCGCCACTCTCCCCATATCCCCTAATCTTATCCCTAACTCCTTCCTGCCATGCTGTGCTTTGCATCATATGATATCCCCTGAGGTAGGTATACATACATATATGTACATATATGAATGTGCGGAACATCAATTTTGCGGATGTAATCTATGGGAAGTGGTACTATCAGGACCCTGTTATGATAATAATAACCACTAAATCAATTGAACTAAATCAATATTTCCCTTTACAAAACTTGAAATTACATTTCGAAGATATATAAATTCGTGATTTAAATTAAAACTGAACAAGACTAAAGATCAATACAAGGCCCGTTCTTAAACACTTTCGCAAATTCGAAGTGTCACAGTTTAATTTCAAAGCCAAATGACGGAACCGTTAATCGCCCGAAACGAATATATTTTCTGTAAATATTTTCATTTTCTACAAAGCCTCCTGAAAAATTTGATTTTCACGGTAAGTCATACCGCACAATGCGACCAAAATAAATGCATTTTTGACGAATCGACTGCGTTCCTTCCTCCTCTGATTCGTTGACAATTTCGAACCTCTTGCATTGAGCATTCACAGTGGGCTCTTGCTTTTTTTTTCCTGAAGGACACTTTCTTAAAAAATTGTTTTCAAATTTTTTTGGAAGATGGTAATTACCAGCTTGCAGTCTTGCACTGTTGTCTGCTAAATCTTTGAACCATTCAATATGTCACTTTTCTGTAGGAAAACCTGCATCAGTGTAATCCTGTCGGTTATTACTTTGCACACAGCTCCTTCACATTCCTTCTCCCAAATTGGGTAAGGATGTCTTTTTGTTTGCAAAACATGTTAAAATTTCAAATCCTCAGGATCGATATCCGTCAAAGTGTGAATGCATATAGAAGGATATTATCACAGCAGGATATGTCGTAATGTGACAGCTTCTGCATTTTTTGAAGATGGTCTCCTTTGTTGTAGCTAAATAAACCGATTTTTATGGGACTAATGGTACTTCGGGGTTTGAAACATTTTGCCGTTTTCATCCCTTTTTAAGTTGTCATTATTATCCGATACACCATAGTTACACATGCTGGCTGAATTGTAAAGAATCCAATCGACCACCATCATAGATTCTGACTGCTGTAGGTATAACCAATATTTCAAAAATTTTCACTTATTCTGATGCCTGGCTAGTTAAATAAGTGAGCAATGGAATAGAAAATGTCTGCATTTCCTGCAAAGAATTTGCATCCCGCTGTTATAGCCACATACTTAAAATCATTAAGCAATCGTAAAAGGAGCAAAATTGATACCGAGAGTAATTTTACAATTTCATAGCCAATTTCGTATTTTAATTTCATCGGCTGTAATGACTACATGGAAAGCAAATCTGCTACGCCTTGTATATACCTATATATGTAAATAAGCATAGTACGCTTCCAATACTTTACTATATAACCTTCTAGGCACTTTGTCTACCTTGTTCCGTGGATAAAAACATTCGAAACATATTTAAATCCAAACTAGTGGCCAGTTTCACGGGACTATCGATAATGCGCGAATTGATGCAGCTTTTAACACTGAATCGGATATAATAATTGTAATTGCTTGACTGCGTTCAGTAATTTTCTGGAAATTTATGGATCATCGACAAAAGTAAACCACTGTGCGTGGTAACACCATCAGCATCATCCGCACGCTGCGCGCAGTGCCCTTTGCCATGGAATTTCCTGGAGTGCGACAACAACCGCATAAATGCCATTAACGGCTGTTGCGCGCGACGCTTAGACTGAGTGCGTTCAAGTGCACAGTTCAATTTGATTCAGAGTTTATGAGTCTTCCGATCATCTTGGATTTAATTTTGAGATTTTAAATGAAATGTAAACAGTTTACTCGTGTTAATGAATCGCTCTACGAGAGTTCTTTTATAAACAAAATTCTGTTTTAAATTGAATTGAATGTAAGCACTCCTCCGGCGGTATGATGGTTGTTCTTAGCTCCAGAAAATTTGAAATTGCAACTTTGTTGCGATTCTTATTTTGGATGATATATTTCATTCCATTAACGAAATATGTATGCAATGAGTGTGTAATACACTCGACGGAATAGACGCACATCTATATACAAGGTGTCTGAGGAATTATTTTCTTAGCTAATACTATATAATAGCAAGGATGAAAATAAGACTATATAATTGTATGAATTAAATTGGAGGTAAACATTAGAAGGCGAGAAGGAAAAAGGGTAAGGAATCAGATGACATGGCACCCCCTCTATTATGAATGGAATTAATGAAAATTGAAAAAAGCGATGAAGAAAATACAGAGCCCTGAGGTACATCGGCATTAATAAGATAGGTGTGGCAGCCTGAAGTGTAAATATTCTCGCTAAACGACGAGAAGCGCTGATATCGAGAAAAAGAGATGATTGCCATTTTTGTAATCGCGCAAAGAAAGAATTAATAAAGGAATTAAAGTTGATTAAATTAGTCTTTTTTAGTAGTTCAAATTATAAAGTGGAAAATTGCAAAAAACTTGTGGAAGCACATTTAAAATACCTAATATGGTGACCCCGATTAAAGAATAATTTAAAATAAAAGCAAAACTAAGTGAAGTAAGTTTTTTTTTCTACGAACTTGAACATTACATAATAACCAATGAATCATGATGGAACAATTTCAATCCATAATCACGAATCTCAACAAGCCACTTAAAATTTTGAGAAAAAGCTACTCGTTGTACATCTCCTTGCAGTTGCAAATATACCATTTTTAAACTAAGGTCGTGTCAGTGCAAGAGGCAGCACGTGACAGCGAGCCTATTAACTCAACCCTCAATAACGAAAAGGATGTCAAAGTTGGCTAAGAATTTCTCATCGATACATGATGATACAAACTTGTGGAGGCACATATAAAATATCTAAATAAGTTTCGAAAGTAACGCCATCTATTAAACGATCGAATAAAAACCTTCAAACCAAACTAGAAAGGGGGCAAGTGCTTTTAGTTGTTTAGCTAAAAGAGTAGCATACCATATTCTTTTAAAAAAGAGAAATGATTTTCGTCTCACAAAAATTATAAAAACTACAATTCTAACATTCTTTTAGATAATATGATTATGGTTTCGAGATAGTTCATTAATTTGGAGTTAATAAAAGAATCATTGAATAGAAATGGTTGATATATAATTAGAAGGAGAACATTGTGTTTGATTGTGTATTTCAATTGTGCTGGGACCAACATTTTATATTATAAAAAAGTTTCAACTACGTCAAAACGAAAAGCTTAATTACGAATAACTGAATGCTCTAACTCGGAAAATTTTAATTGTCTCAATATGAAAGCAAGGCCATTTCTGACGCTGATATTAACTTTGCTTTCATGTTGAGACAATTAAAATTTGCCGAGTAGGAGCATCAGTTATTCGTAATTAAGCTTTACATTTTGACGTAGTTCAAACTTTTATATACTATAAAATGTTGGTCCCAGCTTAATTAAAATATACCTATATTTTCCCGATGTGAGCAGTATACCGCAGATATTAAGCAATTGTGGTAGGTACTCTTATTACTTATTATTTTCAAAACACGTAGAACGTGAAATTTAGTTCTGGAAAGGGAAAGGAAATTTGTAATTAGCTATTAAAATAAGGAAGTTACAAATTTTCAAAAGGCATTATTAAAGACTTTACTTCAATCTACTGACTTTCAGTTCGCTTTGTGTAAATATGAGTATATACTTAGTCTGTACAGCATTAGACTCTTAATCTCAGAGTCGCGAGCTTGAACCTCACGTTGGGGGCGCGAACTTTTACTTAAATCGTTAAAATAATAAATTAATAATTTTGTGAAATAGAGCCTTACGATGGACGCACAAGTTTTTAAAAATTAAATAATAAATTTATGAAACTATCTTTGCAAAACAATTTCTTGTACTGAAAACATTTTAAAAAGACTGCCTCGAAATTCCCACTAAAAAGTAGAATACAGATTTTGAATTCACTTAATAAGAGGACCGCTACCTGAAGACATTAAGACCTTGACAGTGCTGCTTTGAAGAATCTATCTATCTTAATACTGAAGCAAATGTAAAGAACTATTTTCTTGGTATTCAAAACCAAATGTAATAAAAAAAAAGTTTTTTATTTCAATTCAACAGTCATTCTACAAATATTTCGCAAATATTTTGCAAATATTTTCGAAACTATATTATCTGATAACATCTCTTCTCTATCCGGATTTTACCCAATTTAACCGCAACCCAAAATAATTTCTGCATGGAACATGTACGTTACGTGATGAGTATATGCCCTTGCTGACCCGCAGAAAAAAAAAACAATCAAAATATAACTAAAGTATACAGAAAAGGTGGCCAAACTATTTATATGACAAAACACAGTATGTTCCGTTACTTTTGTAAAATTCCAGTTATACATTCGTAGCATCACCATCTTCCCACGATCTAAAAACCAGCACTCGTTCCACACGTCTTCGTACAACAAATTAGTTAACATCTCACCTTGATGGCCACTCATTCACCCACCAGTCATAAATTTCACATCCCATTCAGAAAAGGCGTCCGAAGATGCTCATCTCAACACACAAGTTACATACCGATTTTTTTTTGTTTTTGTTAAACTGCCCAGATGGAAATGAAAAATTATTAAAAGTCGTCAAAAGTGGAAAAGGTCCCGGTGCTTCTCGTGATGTTTTTTGGGCAAAAACCAACACTGTGGGGCCCCCGAAAAAGACGTCGTTTAATGGAGGTGTGTCATACGTGTTACAGATTTTATCTTGGATTGCGTACGCGCCGTTTTGGTGTCATTTCGTAATTCGGGCTATTTTAATGGTACTCACTCATATGTACGTATGTTTATGTATTTATGTTCATATCATAATGCTTGATCAGCCGCTTTTATGTATATGGTGTTGTATCACCAGTACCCGTCAACATCGAGCAGAGTAGGTACATACAAGGATTTAACCCTCTTCAACGTCTCTTCAATTTTTGTTTCTTTATCTGTTTTGGTTTCTTCAAGTCGGGATTAGCTGTGATTCACACGTAAGCTGTGAACAGCAAACGACTTTCGCTGCAGTTATGACACACAAAGTGAAAAGTGAGGCATTGTAAACGCCATCGGCAAAACGAAAATGAATCTCACAACGGTTAACTGTGATCTTCACTCATAAAAGGTGAAGATATAAAGATGCCATTCCTTTTGAATTCATACTTCCGCGCTACGTCTAAATGGAAGAATGTCTGTTAAGAAATTATTGCGTTCACTGGGTTCAATATTCGAATGGATAAATTTTTGCTTATTATTATTACAATAATTTTTCTTTAGTGATGGGTATGTGGAATAAGAAGGAATAAGGTCTGTTAAATGGGTGTTGAGTAACTTCCTGTAGTAACCATCGCATATCTAGGTACATTTATTTACTGTTAGTTCTTCTTACTGCTGGCTAAAAATTAAGATGTAGAACCCAATTACTTACCAAACACTACAATTGAACAGGCGGAAATTAACTTCTTTAATCTGCTTTTTTTTTTCATTTCTGAACATCTATCGACCTATGTAAACATGGCAACCTTCAAAACCTGCACTACAGATATTTCCGGTAACAAGCTTGAGTGTAATGGCATTTGTGGTGAGACATATTGTGAGCGTCATGAGTAGCTTTGTGATACTAAGTATTTCTTTCATCATCAATAAAATTAACAGTATTTTCCATCAAATGAACTGAATCTGGAGGTATTCTCGAACGTCTTATATTCAATGGCAAATTGAATAATTGAAAGGTCTCATTAGCTTTAATCCATGATAAAATTAGTCTCATCTTCATGCAGTTCTGGCTATCTTAATGCGAATTGTGGACCAATCTTGCCCATTATTAAAGATATTCGTCTCGGAATGAGATATGTCAAATGGATCTTGATTGATGGAAACTATTACGAATACAGAACTCTTAGACTTTGGTTAGGTTAGATAAGAGAGGTGCTGCTAGAAGCGCCTAGCCTGCTTTACTTATACACCACCAGTGTGTCCATTGTGCCCTTTTGTTCTCATCTCATAACCTTTACAGTAGCCTTAAATCGATCCTGCTTCCCTTAGGAAACTCAGGATGCATCTGAACTCTTTGCTTTGAAGATTCCCCAGACATGAAAAGAAGTAGCTACCTAATAGCCTACCTCTTTTATTCATCAGAGCAAAACACTCGCAAAGCATGTGTCGCACGGATTCTATCTCCACCGAATCCTTACAGTTGCTGCAGAAATTTTTCGCCACTTCGCCATTTCAGAGTCCTTTTTGACCAACATGTCAGCCATCTCGTTGCCTGGGATATACCAGGTACCCAGCATAGGACCATCTTCTGCTGCGTAGTCAATTCCTCAAGGATACTGCATCAATTTTGATTTAACCAGCACCGCATCCAGCGCCTTATTAGCTGCCTGACTGTCAGTATATATACAGATATATGTCGTGCGGACTCTCTGCATATACATGCCAGCACTGCCGCCTAGTAAATCGCTACGAGCTCTGCCTGGCAAATACTACATTTGTCATATATGAGAAACCTAGTTCCTTTCCAACTAGTTTAATTTAACCGCAATGAGGCGCCTATTTGACAGTCATAAGTTATGCGTGACTCAAGCACGTTTGAACAACTTTCTGTTGATCCTCATCATAATTAAAGAAAACAGAATTATGTCTGCCATCCTGCAGAGCGCCATTCTTGTCGGGCTCGCAGATGGAGATGATGCTGTCGCGGAGAACCTGAGAACAGATCTTAGGGAGTAAAAACTCAGCTTTATTATACCTCACTATGATTGACATGAAGACTACACCAAAACCAAATGGTGGTTCCATAAATACATATCAATATCTGATGGGCACATCTTTAATGGAGACAATTATTGGCTATTAAACATAAATTACTTTGGATAAAAATAAAACTTCTCGTTAATTTTTATCAACACCTCGAATATATCAAATATTAGAAAAAACACATTGTTTTATGTTATCTATCTATATCTATAGAGCGGACATTATCGGTTTATTGTATTGAACAAAATGGACATGAGTAAGACTATCCGGCGTTGCATTTCCAAGAGAGTCTTCAATAGCACTACCAAAACTCTTAATGAGATCTAAATTGATAAGTCCGCCGAACTTCTTTTCTTAATGGATGCTTGCTCTCAAAACTATGATCTTGTCTGAAAGTTTACATACATTTTTCAAGTAAAAGCAAGTTAACAAAAATCACCTAGGACATAATACATTTGGATACATTTTTTTTTTTAAGTAAATATCTGCCACCAACACCTTTTCGTCTAGATGATAGCAGGTACTGCTACAACACACTCTTACTAAACTTAAACTAAGTTAAAAATAAACTAAAACATGAAAATTATGTAGGTACCTACATATCTATACGTGAAAGAATTTATGAATTTATGTATGTGCTACTTATACAGTAAAATTTGGGATCAGAATATCAATAACAAAAACTCTTGTAAACGGGTCGCGCTCCTCTTCTCATCATTACGAAATAATTACAAGGGTAAGAACTACCTACAAATTATCTTTATCGGATGCACGTGAGCTCCCAGAATAAATCTAGGAATAACTCCTCCATAATCCCTTTGCAGTCATTTTTTTTTTCTCTTCATATACTCTCAAAAGCTATCTTTGATCTCAACAACATTTCTTGAAGATGAATTTTGTTTACGAAATGGTAGCAGCTCACTTTTCTGTAATTTTAGATTTATATCATATAATGGGATGGTCAGACCATTCCTGCTTAGGCTTTGTTTTCTATAACATTTCAACTGTATGCACACATATGTACATACTTACATTCAAGGCATATGATTAAATTGTCAAGAGAAAAAAAAAACAATGAAAAAAATTTTCTCTTGATCCCCCCATTTAAACTGTGTGGCATATAGCACACTACACTACTAACGTGTAAAAAATATGATTCAAGCAAGACTGACCTACGAGTATAGATCAGAAAAAGTTGACCTATTGACTTTTTGATGTTGTTAAAGAGATTTATGGTAGCAGCAACTTACAAGAATTTCTTTTCAATTCTCGTTAATTTTTCGATGGTATGTTCGTATTCATGGTAGAATAACCTACAAACGAGAAGATGAACACCATAAAATCCATTTTCTTAACGCTTATGATTTACTGAAAAATTTAATGCGACTTTAAACGTGCAGACATAAATCATATATGTACACACCGAGAGTATGTATGCTTTGTCGGTGGCGGCGCCTAAGTTATAAGAGTTTGCTTTGCTTTGCTTTGCTTATGCCACCTTTAAGACTTTGGCCGGCTTTCACCTCCAACCTGTGCTTGTCACAAGTTATCTGATTATTACCATAGACATACACACACACAAACGTTATGCAAGCCAGGTGTTAACTAATTGATTCGTATACGCGCAAATCAAATTACGATTACACTTCTCAGGTTACATATGCCTAACTGAGTAGTACGAAACTGGCTTTCAGTGTTAACTTGAAGCTTTCAACACCGGTAGAGATTTTGTCGTAAAATTTTTGTCACATTGTAAATTTGAAATGGTAAATCACTTTCTTGTAAATATTAGACAAATAGCATACCATTGCGAAAAATTTAATGAGAAATTGACACTAAAGTCGTATATACCGTGCATTTATTTAGAAAGTTGCTAATATTTATAAGTAACGTTGTTGCGAATTATAGTATGGTTCATATTGAAAATGGATAGAGTTATGGCAAGGTGGCTATGCACGTTTTTTTGAACTACCAAATTTATGGTAAAACAAGGAAAAAAGGTAGAATTGATATAAGACCAATTCTTACGATACCCCAGATGAATGCCCGTATGTAATTTCGTATGGGGTACCATACGGCACAAGTTTAATTATCTCATATGGCTGCCTTTCGCACACGTAGCTATAATACGAGTGGAATGTGCAAAGAATATACGATTTTGAAAAATCTAATGAGAGATTACCTCAACTCGTCCCCATACTGAATATAAAGTAAAATTTATCGTTTCTTGTAGTTTATCACTCTGGCTGTGGCTATTCCCATTAGGACGAAAAACTAACGCTTCTGAAAGAAGCATAATTTAAGCACTTCCCTAGTCATCTTTTATCCAGAAAATTAAGCAAAGACGCGAGTAAATAACACAAGAGCTTCAATATCCATCACTTGGGAAGATTATTTGATGAGTTCCAACAGAAGTGCAACAAGGGCAGATCTCATCTAATTTTCTACGAATAAAAACTGTGGATTTTTCCGCTATTGTACGAAGTAACGCATTTCTCATTTTCAACGAAAACTTCAGAGTGATTAGGAGTAATCTGCTAAAGTTCGTGTTATAAAGTGAAAATAAAATTGAGAATATTTGGTTATTTAATCAATTTAATAAAATTTAATACCACAAATAATCATAAGCTAGCGCAAGCATTTTACTAATGCTCTCAGGAGCAGTCTTGAACTACTCTTATGAGCTTAAGGAGGATGCACTGCGATAATTTTTCAAAATGCTCACTTCTTCGCCTATTATTTATCATGCCTCCTCGAGCCCTTCTGAAGAACAGCATTAAAGCGCTTGCCTCTGAATAAATGCCTATGTTAAAAAGCAATGGATTGGGATAGGAAATAGATGCGCTACAGGATATTTCTTAGAGCGTTCTTTTGGTTTATAAGAATTCATTTTTACTTTCTCATTGTGCACAGGAAATTGAGTTTAACTATAAATTATAAAAAAAAGAAAATAAAAGTGAATAAAAATTTTTGACATTACTATTTCTAACTCCGAAAGAAAATTTTTACTAGATTTTTTTTTTCCCGGAACCCAGTCACCAATGAAATTCAAATATATGATAACCCGATAAAACCACAGGTCAATATACATATTACCCCCACAGACCAACAAAGTTTTTACAGCTGCATACCAAACATATGTAAATATATAAAACTGATTAAAACATGTCCATTTTTATCATATAAATTCATTCCCAAAAAAAAAAACAAATTTTCTATGCATAAACATAAATCACCGAAATTACATATATCCCTGATTTCAGTTTTAATATAGAATGAAAATGAGGAAACAACATTCGAATGCCCCCAATGACCATATCATCATAATCATCTTACTGTTGCCACCGCTATCACTATCGTGCGCGGTATTCGCAGCAAGAACATAAATGTTATTAGCAGAAACAGCAGCATAAAAAGTCATATTTTGCGCATACATATGAACATTTGTATAATTTCTGACAGCCGTAAATTAAAAACTCCGAGTTGGGGTCTCTTTTGATGGAGCTCCAACAGCTTTCCAGGTATAAGGCGTACATAATGCTACTTCTTGGGAGAAGTATCATGTCTACCTGACCAGGGTCCATATCCATATTATCTTATGTTGAATGCAAGCGGTAGCGTAGATATCTCGCAATATGGGTGTATCCTGTCTTGTAGACATGTCTGATAGCTTCTTGCGGTGGCCTTCATAGCACCAAGGGGGTGGATGTAAAATGTAAATTTTGATTAGTGCTGATTGAAATTATAAATCCAATAAAACTTAATAATAATACGCGCCTGCGCATGTGTTCACCGATGTTGCGTATATTATAATTATGAGATTGTTAAGAATATACCTGAAATCTTCGTGAACAGCGTGAGATTTTTTGAGGCTTCGACTTGAATTTCTGCATGAGTATTGTATGGCATATATGCGATAGCCTAACTAGTATTTGCCAATTCGTATCTATTTACTGTATATACATATATACGGCTAAGGAAATGCTTACCTTCTAATCATCCGGTTACTATTTTAACATGGAGAAAATCAATTCGACACTTTAGTGAAGAAGAATTACACTTGCGTATTTTTTCACATTTCACAATAAAGAGAGCGAATTCAGCTTCATTGCAACTGCTATCAACCCATTCATTATGACAATTGTCATTTGTGTAGTATAGTATATTCATTCTCCTATACTTCATGTCAACTTGCTTACGAAATAATCGCGGATTTATGACTCACTTCATTAAAATATTCCAAGAAATTCCATGCAGATGACTACTGATCTGGCCGATCTTCTTAATCTCACACGAATCACCGACATTCCTTGTTTGCGCTTTTATACATACATATATGTATGTATATAGTATTACTATACCTGATGAACTTTCCCCTTTCACATAAGCGCTACTGTAGATTGACTCAACTTGAAATCTTTAAGATTAACTGCCGCATAATATGAAAAACCACAAGAAATTTAGCTGTTGCGTGTTGCGATACAATCATCGTCATAATGAGTTGCTGTCGCGAGCTGATGATCAACAAATTGTTGCTAATAAAATTTTCCAACAAATTCTCGAATTGTAATGCCTAGAGGCAAGAATTTAACTAATGAAATTAGTTGAACAGACATATACACGTAAAACTGGTTAGCACTCATTATAACTTTTTGTGGTTTAATTTTTTGCCCGCTTATAGTTAAACATAGGAATTGTAATGATCCTCAATTTTTGACACGGAAAAACGTTGAATAAGTGAATATCATTGGTCTAATGATAATAAAGTGTTTTTTAAAAGATTAAGGCTAAAAGAAAAACTGGGTTTTAATTCAAGTCAACTTAATATCAGATACATTGTGTGATTCCCAAAAAAAAATTGTTAATGGCGGAAACGAGACTCCAAACTTTTATATTTTTTTAATTTTAATCCCCCTCAAAATTTTTTGCGGTCACAGCAAATCATAGTGTTATTAATTATGACACCTAATTTGTAAGCGCTATTTAGTCTGTGGTAGCTGACTTCGACTGCACTATCTGTCAAAGTTTGACGGCGGCGCTAATGCTGAATGCAATTCTAACATTCAATGCTCCTTACCTGCTTCATGCAATTCGCTTATGAAGTGAGAGCCAAAAACATATACCCCTTAACGGAGCGTTAAATGTAAAAAAAAAATTAATCAAAGTTCCAAAATTAAAACTTAAAAGCTCCATAAATTCCAGGGACGACGAATCATGGAATTAATTCTTCACATTTAGCAAAGTGACAGAGTTTTATATGCAACAACATGTTAGAAGTAACTGTATGTTGTGTGGTTTTCCAAATATAGGAATATTATATATAAAAAGTTCGACTCCTACAACTCGGTATAGTCAACTCTTATTCCCTCATTTATTCATACAATTTTTAGCTCTGTCTCGTTGAGAGGAATCACCTGGCCAAATGTAGTCCTTAGTACGGGATACTTTGGATATGATAAGATTCATACATGCTTACCCGAAATGAATTTGAATATGAAAACTTTAGAAACAATTTCGAAGATCCAGATGACTCTTGTATCGCAGGTACCTACCAGGCAGACCTGTAAAGTACTTAAGTACATTGGTACTAAGGTACTAGTATCAGTACCAGTATCTGGACTTGTACTTGAAAAATTTTAAAGTACTAGTACCGTGACTTTTACTTAAAAAAAAAAATTTTACGTCCCATATATATGCTTAAGTACCGTATAAATACCAAAGTACGCACTTACTACAAATACCGCCACAACGCGAAGTATTTCAGCTCTTCTAATAATAGAAGTTTAGTAGCAAGGATAGAACGGTCATAATTTTGTATGAAAAAATTAAACTACAGTCATTATGCAGTGATTTTTATTTTTAAGTTTTCAATAAATTGAATTAGTTAATCTGTTTTATGTAAATATGAGTAACAGTAGGATTAAAATTTACATGCTGAATCGATATCCTTTATTGGAAAGGTTGGCAATTGTAGGTCTTGTAAATGCTCCATGAAGGCAATAATTATCTGATGCGATATTTGAAAAGCTTGCTTTACTAAAGGCAAACTCAAGTATTGTATAAATAACTTCCAAAGTTAGAAATTAAAACAGCAAAAGCTTGCACGATTCTATTTCATTTCCTATCATCTTGCAACATATTTTATGATATTTCATAAATGAAAACTTCATCCAGTCATTTAGCTGGCTATAGAATTTTTCAAAATTTCTGATTTGAGTTTTTGAAAGCTCCTGAACATCTATTATTGAAAAGCGTGCTTAAATAATTAACGGGAACTTAAGTATGTACTTGGCGGTGGTATGGCTGTATTACGTGCGTACTTGGTACTTTTATAGATACTTAAAAGCTGATATGTGGGACTTATGAGTACCAGACTTGTACTTGAAAATTTTTAAAGTACCAGTACCGGGATTTGTACTTGAAAGTTTTTTAAGTATCAGTACCGGGACTTGTACTTATACTTAACATATTTCAAGTCCAGGTCCTGGTACTGCATACTGGTACTTGAACTTGGAATTTTACAGGTCTGTAATGGTTAATGAGGAAAACGCAAAGATTTCAACTTAAATATGGTTTGACCTCATTTATATGATAAAACTGCTGCAGAATTGCTTCCTCCATTAAAATCTCAAAGATGATTCAGAATGGATTATAACTGATGGAGAGACGATTAAATGAAGACCTCTAAGATAAGTGATTCTATCCAATAAAGGCGGACGAATTTTATCATAAAAATCAATAAATTAAACGATAAGTAATTTTTTCCAAAAATCAACGACTGAAGATTAATTCAATCCTCCTTAAAGTAAATGGAAAACTCCAATATACCAAACACAATAAAACTTTCAGAAACGGTAGCATTTTGAATGAAATTGGACGTATCAACTTAACCATTCATTAAGCATCACAAACAAGGAAAAAATTAAATTTACCACCACAACTCATCAAAGATTCAATTAAAACGCAAACATGCTAATCATGATAAGAGAAAATTAAAAAACAAAAAAAAAAAACACGATCACCTTTCATGGGAAAATGATGATCGGCTACCCTTTAGAGACAGACCGTACCGACCGACACACGGATGGACATCTCAATTATTTATTATCCTCTGCTTCTATGTAAGTAACTAACTCTATCTATTTATAACCAGTCAGCTAAAACCTGAGAAATTTAACATGAAGTCCATAGCAGGTGATACGTTACACCTTAAATTCTCCAAAATTAGAGAATAGGTTTATTGATCGTGTAACATGACTCATTGATTTGTGATTTTATTCATCGAGAATTTATGGAAGCTGTTCATCTCCGAAAACCGGTGATGGTGTAATATTTTTATATATACCTATATACATATATTTAGCAGCACAAGACTTCACACACCATTCTCACAACGTCGTCATATCAAATTTGGATCATTTCAAGTTATATATACTAAGAAGATCAACTCTAGATGAATGTCAAGATCTGAAGAGACTCTTACACCTGTCTTTATATCGACGCGCCGAAATCATCTTGACAATAACTACTATATATATATACATATATGTAACAGCTAATGACATAGCATCTATGCGAGGGAATAACCAAAAGATGATAGTCGCTTTGTAATGTATTCAACAATAATTATTATTATTTTTGTTGCCGCTTTTGGATGATTCACAGTTCGATCATTTATTGATCAGTCAACGTTTTTGAACACAATAACGGAACGGTCATTTTAAATGTTTAAATCTTTTTGCCTCGGCGTTGTCGAATTGATATGAATATGTTCGCTATATACATATATGAATAGAGGCTGTGCGCAATGTGTAATCTTTCAGTGATCATAAATGAATCATTAAAGATCAATCGATCAGCACAAAGAATTGAGAAATTTTTGTTCTTTTTTTTTCGTTTTGTTACTTACTGATGCACACGTTTCGAGGGTGTCTTACATTATAATATTGGCTCGTCTGATTCTTAAGTTGCCGTATTCGATACAGTCAATCGTGAACAGACAATTGACTTACCACTTCGAAATCCGACAAGGGTAAAAATTTATGTCCAAGTCTATGTATAAGCATTTATCGAATGGAAATTTTATGATGAAAGAACTGCTCAAAATAATAATCGATTTATTCGATTACCGATTAAATGGACAGTGAACGCTTAGTGATCACTGCAAGTCACAATGCGGCTTATTGTACTATTGTAGCGCTCATTTTTCATATTTATTGGATTATAATGGAGTCTGAATTGGGTTCATTATAATGAAATTTATGGAAATCGGTTATCATAATCATTGAAAAAGGCAATATTTAAAATGAGTTTTGGTGAAGATTTGAATTTATATGTAGGTACATGGATATACTAAGTAAATCAAAAAATTAAAATTATAAAATGATTAGGTGACAGACAATATTAAGTATTTTGAGATTTTCTTAAATTCACAACAACACTATGATCGCCCGATTTGTGGTAGGTATGAATTCATTACACATCCATCACCATCAAGAAGTGTGTTGGTGTTAAACTATAAATCACGAAAGTGAAATGCGGATCGGATCGACATGGTATGAGGTCTGGCTGGACATAAAAAAGCAACGGTCACTTCTTATTCATATCGTATACGCACACCGCATGGGTTGACAATTTAAGAGTCAACCACACTTCTTGCGTACTAAAAGGAACTGAAATGATAATTCTATGTGGGATTATGAAAATACACAAGAAGAGTCATAAATTTCTTTTACGAAATCGTTTTTAGGCAAAAAACCACTGACGAACTGATGACCACTTGAATATATATATTTCTTCTTTTTTTTTGTACACGCGAATTCGAACAATAGAAATTGGCAGCTGAACTATTAGATTTTTAAAGGTGTTTTCTACCCACTACCACCCCGCACGTTCTGAAACGAATTTAGCTACTGTTTGTATCCGGATGTGTCGATTACCCACCGAGAGCGATTTTCATAATGGTATACATATGTATGTACGTATATTCCAAAAAAAACCAATAGTGGCCAGAAATTACATCGTGCTGAGTTTTATTTTTACTTTACTATAGGGCACGCGAGGAAAGGACAACATTTTTAAGAACACAATCCAAGTTTTCCTTTATACAAAAAGTGAGGAGGTAGATACATATACGCCTCATTTCTTTTTTACTGATAGTCAATGGAAGAGAAAGCATACTCTGAAAGTCAATATTCGCAAATGGATAGCACGAAAAATTCTTACAAACGATTCAGTCTATAAAGGCAAACCAAAAGTCAATTTCAGTATCATCATCCTCTTCCTCCTCCATAAACATATTAAATTCCACCTGTTGCGACAGTGATATTTATTGAAAATTTATCGATCGTGGTGATATTCAGCAGCAGAAGGCCATTTCAGATAAAAATCTTCAGAGATATTCTTTCTTGAACTTCTTTCTCTTACTAACGATAACCCTAAAGTGCAGTGTTGAGATCTTTTGATCAAATCCAACTTCTTCAAGAAAGGAACAAACAAAATGATTGCCTTTAAAAGGATTTCGAAATATCTCTATGTATTCTGTAAGTAAAATATTATACTTAATAAAATAACAAGATTAATCGAAATCTATTCATCTTGTTGGATTTCCTATGAAAAAAAAATATATTTCTGTTTTCTAGAAATGCAACCAAAAGGATTCGATTCGACTGCTGAAAAAAAGAGTCGTCAAAGAGAAGCCTGTCTGCTTTGCCATTAAATTTAACAAGTTGATAAAGTTGATAGAGGCAGTAAACAAAACAAAAAAAAAACAAACAACTCGGAAAAAAGTATTTCGAATGGTTTTTGTGATAAATACTTTTGCCTCACCCTATAGTACTGATAGTATCAATTTCTGGCACCTGAAGGAGCCCTGACACTTATTTGGTGAATTTTTATGAATTTATTTGACTTTGATGGTTCTATTCGAGGTGGTCCACAAATTTATTGATTTATTGGTCATGTTTGGTATGCTGTCTCAACTTTTTGCATAGGTTCTTGAATACGATATTATGTAGTAGTATAGAGGAGCAGTAAATTTGTATTAAAATTTGTGTAGTGCCAGTGAAGAAATTTTCTTAGAAAATGGAAAATCATATTACATTCGGAAGAAAGGAAGAGCGTGAACAAATTGAGAACGCTCCTATAAAATCGCGGAAGTTAATCATCATTTGAATGTGTCCATGAAAGAAGATGACACACATAGTAATGGGAGGATACTTATGTCGATTTCCATTGATATTTTAAGAAAAGTGCACGTCAATCAATGGAACTACTTTTGACGCGTTGAGAATGTAATAGTAGCTCATATCCGTGTAATTTGTCAGATTGAAATTTTCTGGGAAAAATAAAATCACGAATAACGTAAAAATTATGAAAATTGTAATTTAAAAGATTTTGGCGCGATTGAGGATGAATTTGGTGGAGTAATAGCTGAAGATTGATATGTGATGCTCAAATTAGTTGTGACATTTCTCATGAAGATGTGTGCGTTTTTCGGTGTAACACCGCCGATTTTTCGGAGCACCAGGGTCATTTGACGTACACTTTTTCTAGCAGGTCAATGGAACGATTTCGGTGTAACACTGCAAGAAAAGTGTAACACTTCTGCTAGAAAGCGTGATCAATGGAAATCGGTATTAGGTTTTTATGTAGGAAACCCAATTACTTTGATCAGATTTCTGATGGATTTATAATTCATTGTATTAAACTTTGTCATCTGTCATTGTGACAAGTTTATTTAATTGCTAAATTATGTGAACGCTGAATGAATTTTCCTAAAATTTATGTCATCCGACACGATAATTCAATTTTCAAAATGAAATGAATTAGATTTATGTAATCTGTTTTCTGGGTATTTCTAATACAACTGAATCTTGTTTTAAATCTTTAGAAAATTTATCAAACTATCTTTTTCTTAAAATGTTTTAATTTTTCTTCTTTAATTAGAAAAAATTAAATTTTGTAGATATTAGAATGACCAAATAGAACCTTTTTAAAAAATAAATAAATATTTTATGGAATTATTTTCAGTTAGGACTATTCATTATTTTACAGCCATCATCATGATTGGTTATTTCATAAATGTGAATAGATGACCTTCACATCTTATATGGAGGTAACAAGCGGTGAATTCTTGCTTTGTCTATATTTTGGCATAATACAAATTTACCTAAAATTTCTAATAATATACATAACTATAGAATTATCTGCCTTACTTTTTTCAGTCACAAGTTTTAGAGCATACGATTTCAACTGATCAGAGTACGGACCACTGTGATCACTTGTGTCCTAATTGGATGAAACTGTACCAAACTGAAAGGTTTCACTCAATATGTCCCTCTATTAAAAACTTAATTTTTACCCATAGAAATGGCGTAGTTATTAGAACTCGATAAAATAAATTATTTATCGACCGATCGTAGTATCTAACATAAAAAAATTTCATTAAATAAATATTTACAAGAAATTTTTTTATTTTTTATTTCATCAAGATTCACATGAAAAACGGGCTTTTATTTAAAAAAAAAAAAAATACTGTTCCTCGCAAAATGAAGAATTAATAATTTCTTGTGAAAATTGTAATTTGGAAATATTGCGGTTGCAGTACGCAGATTATTCTACAAGGGATCAGACTAGATATTTCATCAGATCATTGACCATGCATGTAGCGATAAAAGAGAGAAATGCATCCAATATTGCGGCGGTACTCGCGCGAGTGGATATGATAAGCTATTACCACATGTTCAACGAGCTTGAAGGCTCTCTCTTGACACTATCAAATGAAGCTAAGACTGCGACCAGTTCCGGCCCATATATGGGAGTTGTATTCCATTCTAGGTTTGATGTAGGACTTTTAGAGGAGCGCTAGATTTGACGGTCTGAAATATTTCTTACACCAATCCAAAATATTTCGATGCTTCTTTGGAAACTAAGAAAATGTGATATGTCCAGCTTAACTTACAGGAAATATTAATACCAAGAATTCTTAGTGACGGTTGTATCAGAAATTAATGCTCCGTCAAATGAAATGTGAGTAGTTAAGTGGTGATCTTGTTTTAAAGAAATGAAACAGCTTTTGGTCCTAGATACATTGAGTTTAAGGTCGTTATTCAATTATCTGATCATGCAATCTCGTTTAAAACATTCGGCATTTTCTCTGGAGTCCGCAAGAGTGCCAAAGGAGTAAGCTGAATCAAGGGAAAGCAGATCATTAATGAAGAGAGATAACAGAGCTCTGGGGCACAACGGCATTTATAGAATGACGATCAGATGTAACACCATTTAATACAATCCGTATTTGGCGATTTGATAAAAACCATTCAATCCATAGTAGAAGAGGAGGGGAGATACCAAGTACTTTAAATTTGGCTAAAAGGGCCGGATGCCGGCGAACTATTTTGACGGCCTGTGAAATATCCAGGGCAACGATTTTGGGCTTACCAAAATTGTGAAGACTACGATTCCAACGTTCCGTATGAAAGGTCAACAAGTCGCTAGATGAGTGTCCCGCTCGGAAATCATATTGGAAATCGTTGATGAGTTGATTAGTTTCTAGATACTTCATTAATTTGTAATTAATTATAGTTTCAAGAACATTGTAAAGAATCGAAGTGAATGCAATTGGTCGATAATTTGAGGGATCGCTACCCTCTCCTTTCTTGGGAATAGGCTGGTCATAAGCTAGTTTCCAAGCAGTTGAAAATTTTCCTGTCGAATAGGACAAGTAGCATAGTTTGTGCAGGCTTAACCAAAGATAAGGCACAGCTTTTAATTAACATGGGCGAGAAATCATCAGGACCTGCGGCTTTCGAGACTTTAATACCCGTAAGTACCTTAAACACATCTCCCGTACAGATATATATTTACTCATATACACATCCACACGGGGAATGCAAAACTGGTGTTTGTGTAGTGCGTGTAAGACGAGAATTTAAAGCGGATTTAGCACCCCAAATATTAGCTTTATTCAGGAAATCAACAAACACTTCACCATTATTAAATCAAGAGGGTATAGAGGAACTGCTGAAGTTGTTCCTGCCGGTTTTGACCAGGTAGTAGAAACCTTTACTGCTTACCAAGATTCTTTGTCTAACATTCTGGTCAAAAAGTAATTTTTCTCTTTGGAGAATTAACTTACAGGTGTTCCATTCAATCCTGCAGACTTGTTTGAGTTCCGGACATGGATGCAAGTGATAAACACGAAAATCAGACTAACCTTGTTATTCTCACATATTCCAGGTTTTTTTTTTTTTTTTAAAGCTTCGGACAAGATATCTCTTCTCTACACAATTATTATTAGTTTTCGTTATTAGCTATTCCCTCTTCATTAATCAGTAGGGGCATTTAATGAATTTCCGTATTACTTAATTATTTTACACACGTAAAAAATTTTAAAGTAATAAATAACAATTAAAATACTAGAATTAGTATAGAAAGTCCGAATAATAACCCTGAAACGGTAATTAGATATGCATTCGAATATCGACCTATGCTTGATAGCTGTGCTGATTTCTTAGCATCATCAAATAAAAAACGTATCAAGACAAAAAATCGTGGGTGGTTTGTAATAACATCAGATGGGTACCATGAGTGAACCAGGAAAAACAAATTTTTAAAGAAAACAAGTAAAAATCTAGAATTTATCTAAGTCCAATATTTTTATGATACCCTAAATGAATGCCAGTATATAATATCGTAAGGTCACCCATCTGTGTAAGTTTAATTTTTGAAATGGTTTTTCGCATATATTTCTAGACCGATTCGTCGAAGAGTTAAAATGATAATAACCAATTTAATAGGATTTCATATTCTGAATAACTTTTCAGTACCTACAATAAAGACATCTAGGGCTGATCGTTTTCATACTATACGTAAAAAAAAAAAAAATTAAATTGCAACAACTTGAAGGTGTTGTCCGATTTAGCCTATCTTTTTAAATTATATTCAATATTTCTATGAAAACACCGTGTACAAACTTTCAGCTCTCTATGTTGACGCATTCTCACGCAGTATTAAAATATATAATTAACAGGTAAAAAAGCTAGAATTGGTCTAACAATAAGACTAATTCTTATGAAACTCTAGATGAATGCTCGTATGAAATTTCGTATGGTCACACTAGTTGCAAGTTTGATTTTTGAAGTGGTTTTTCGCATATATTTCTAGAACGGTTCGTCGGACAGGAAAATTGATTATAACCAATTTTATAGATTTTCGTATTCTGAAAAAGTTCTTACTACAATAAAAATGTCCAGAACTGGTCGTTTTCACAGTATACGTAAAAAACCTAAATTTGTATATGGCAACACCAAGAAGGGGTTGCCCGATTTAGTCCATTTTTTTCATGAGAATACTCTAGATGAATGCTCGTATAAAATTTCGTATGGTCACACTAGTTGCAAGTTTGATTTTTGAAGTGGTTTTTCGCATATATTTCTAGAACGGTTCGTCGGACAGGAAAATTGATTATAACCAATTTTATAGATTTTCGTATTCTGAAAAAGTTCTTACTACAATAAAAATGTCCAGGACTGGTCGTTTTCACAGTATACGTAAAAAACCTAAATTTGTATATGGCAACAGCAAGAAGGGGTTGCCCGATTTAGTCCATTTTTGAAATTTTGTTTTCTATTACTATGAAAACACCATGTACCAAATTACAGCTCTCTATGTTGACGCGTTCTCAGGCAGTTGATTTTATCAATAATATTTTTTGTTCTTTTCAAAACAGACTTTATTGGAATAAATGTATGGAGAATATAAATCCTTTAAGATGATCAAGATTGAAAGGATACGATGATACCCTAAATGAATGCCCTTATGAAATTTCTTATTGTCACCCTTCTGTGCAAGTTTGATATTTGAAGTGCTTTTTCGAATATATTTCTAGAACAGTTCGTCGAACAGAAAAATTGTTTATAACCAATTTTATGGAATTTCGTATTCTGAAAAGTTTTTAGTACAATAAAAATGTCTTGGACTGATCGTTGTCACAGTATACGTAAAAAGCCTAAATTTTTTTATGGAAACACTAAGAAGCAGTTTCCCGATTTAGTCCATTTTTTGAATTTTATTTGCTAGTACAATGAAAGCACTATGTACCAAATTTCAGCTCTCTACGTCAACGCGTTCTCAGGAAGTGTCCAAATATATAGTGGAAAACGAAATTTTTGTATGGCAACTCCACGAAGGAGTTGCCCAATTTGTCTCATTTTCGAACTTAATTTTACTTTTTTTTTTTTCAAAGTCTGTGTACAAAATTTCAGCTCTATAAGTATACGCGTTGTCAAGTTATCGTGCGCACAGACAGACAGACAGACGGACGGACATGCAAAAATCAAAATAACTTTTAATATTATGCATGGGTGTCCAATCCATTTTGCTGTACCATCATTATTTCTGTGCGTTACAAACAGAATGAAAAACTTAGGGTATAGATTGCATCTAGGGTATAAAAACGAAATTTATTTATGGCAACCCTACGAAGGAATTAGACGATTTGTCCCATTTTCGAACTTAAATTTTTTAATTTTTTTTTGTGTGCAAAATTTGAGCTCTCTAAGTACATGCGTTCTCGAGCTATAGTGAGAATTACACATAGACAGACGGACAGACAAAAATCAAAATAACTCTACCATAATATTTTCTAGTGCTACATACGGAATGACAAACTTACGTATGTATGTATGTACATAATATGCGCCTATTTTTAACTTTTCCTTCCTAATGAACTCAACCAAATGCTCAAATTTGTTTGGTTTGAAATAATCTTAGTGGCATCAAGAAATTATATCTTAATTAAAAAAATTGCAAAAACTGTAGCTCAAAAAAACTCAGGTTTACATACACGGAAATAAATCTACAGTTAATTAATATGCCTAGATGCACTTTTATTACTTTCTTTTCCCATCTCTTATATATTTGGCTTTCTTGAGTGATCACACTTGGTACTATACATACATATCTACTAATAAATCCGCGCACAGGAAAAGCTAGCAAGTCTTATGATGACATCGTTTACTATTTCGAAAATAAAAATGCTGACCACACTGGAAATCCTTCACACAACAATATTTTCTTGAACGTGAAATTAAATGATTTTTCCAAATAAATAATTTACCTACTATTCTAGTTGTTTTCTTTTCCTTTGTTCTAGCACAGCTATTAATTAATTCCATTGCTACAGTCCCCACCAAGTTGTTTTATCTTTCCTTCTATCTTCTTTACCTTATCGAATGATGTCGCATGCGAGAATCGGCCCAGATGCCAAAAATCACATGATATAAATATTGCTTGCAATAAAATAACATTCAGCCAATTTTCAATCTCTGGATTGATACACAATTGATTAGGTACTATTTTAGAACATTCTGATAGAAAAAAGTCTCACTTCCCTTTTTAATTAACGTAATGAGACTTATTGCCTTAAAATATGGTGACCAAGCACGTAATACATGATTATTCTTTTACCTAAATATACAGTTCACTAGAATAATTAACAGAAATACGAGATGCAAGATTTCGCCGCACCAATTTATTATTTCTGTCACCGCAACAAGTGGTATCTACGTCCCTCTTCATGCACATGTGTGTATGTGTGTACGAAACAGAAGCCAAAAAAACAGTTGCACTTACCTTGAAATTTTCTTTGTTCCACTTTTTGATCATTTATTCACTTGAAAAGATAGTTTTTCACAGTTTTAATTACATGGCTGCATTTTCAAACTTGTAAAAAGTTTCAATTCATATTCAACACCTCACCACTTATGCTTAAATTAATTAAAAATGTGAAAACACCAATTAAAACAAACAAATAAAGCCATGCTCTCGCGAACAAATAGTTATCTACTTTCGTCGTAGCACTGTACTGTACTGACCCACTGTCCTGAACTGATGATGCATACAGACAGCAGCAAGAAGAGGCACTAACTTCGCTGTTCTTTTCAGAGAATTTTTTTTTTTTATTATTATTGCCACTGCAGTGCAATATTGTGCAGTTTTATTTAAACCGGAGCAATTACAACGCATGCATACACATAATAGACTGCAGGGGAAGGAAATTTTCAATACATTATTGAAGCGAATTTTTGCCGTTATATTTAAACCGTGGCAATTATAAAACAGTGCGTGAATATACATGGTCTACAGGGGAAATAAATTTGAAGCGAACTGGAAATAAAGTTTTGGGGGAAAATATTTGGGAAATTTTTTTCTCAGAGTCGAATTTTACCGATGAATGGGAAATTAAAAAAAAAATATTTGGGTCACTTTAGTTTAGATTGAACAGAATATTTATGTACTATTTCACTGAAATTGATTTTATTTTTCAAAATTTCTGTAGGGATATTTCACCTACTCCGAAAGATAGAAAGGTTAAACAGATATTTTGGGCAAATTTCGGAACAAGACGGATAGAATTTCGAGTTCGGTATGCCGTTCGTGATCTTTTTGGTGTCTAATTTTTTTTTTTACTTCTTGTTTTGGGTTCTGCCAATAACCAAAGGTACACATCGGCGGTAATACTGCATTACCGTGAGACTACTAATATCACTACCGCGTAAGTTAAAGTGAAAGTAAAATTTTCAGCACATGCTAAACTTTTTTTTTTAATGACAAAATTACTGAACTTTAAGAAAGGACGAAAAATATCATATTTTTGAACTTTCGACATAAAATTGATAAACAAGATGAAGTTTCCTAGATATACATTACCATTAATTTCGAAATTGGATTTTGCTACTCTATGCAGTTATGATGTTATGATATTGCTAGTCTCGCGGTTATGCAGTATCACCGACGAAATGTATATATTACGGCAATGTGATTATTGCCTGGCCACCTTAGAAACTGTGACCTCAAAGAACTTTCCGCGACATTTATCTAGAAACGAAATCTTTTTTTTTTAATTTTATTATCTCGCACTTAATTGTAGTAAGCAGTATTTTTATTTCACTGCTCAAATATAGTTGGGCCTTTCTTTTTTAACTCATTTAGGACGTAGAAACTAATTTTATTAAACTCTTTGTGTGCTAGACTTAATGTTTTGTTTTTTTTTATTAATCTAAAACTGTGTAAATTGTTCCTATTTGAATCTACATATACAAACTGTTTTTGGTTTATTCCATATTTATTTGGTTTTGTAGACATTAAATATTTCCTACTTGTATCTATATTTGTACCACAGAAATCCACCAACAATTCGTCAAAACATTCTGAAGCACTTATGAAGTGCACTTGTTTACAATATTGGATAAAAATTCTTTAAAAATGTCTGCAAACGCAACCGTGACTCCAGTTCAAGTTGGAGAGCACTTTTGTAGTGCTTCGAAATCATGTAAATCGTTAAGTTCGACATCTTGATGAATGTTACTACATTCCTCGTCCTAATCACTTACACACTCATTAAAATTGTCCTCCATAAGTCATTGTATATTTTTAAAATTGACGTGCATGCATTATTTTAACTAAAAATTATTTTGTTTAAAAAATTAACCAGATGAATATACGCGACTGAATACTGAAAACTGGATATGTTTGCGATCGACATGAAGGAGTATAGGTACACCATAATAGGACATTACCTTAGGAAGGTAGCGTGAGAAGAAGAATCCTTCGGAATAATTCTAAGTCTGGCTTTTTTCTGTTTCTCATGGTGTATCACAGGGCTATATACTTGTTCCTTCGTTGATTGTGTTTTATTAATAACCAATGTTTGTATAAATATCAAGTTTGTGCAGATCATTGTTCAAATGTATTTACCTCTCCCCTTACTGATAATATGTGGAGTATATAATTTGCATAAAGTTGCTTTAAAAGATTAAGTATACTTTAAAACATTACTTTTTAACAGATGTTGCATTGATATTTGCAAATTGTAATTAACAAAAATGAATAAACTAAATATAAGATAAAAGTATGAATTTTTAATGTTAATAATGTTGTATTGGAATTTGTTTATATTTGATATATGTTTTAACAAGGCCGAATAGCAGATAGTAGTAAAATTTCGAAAGTCCGTAATAAATTTGAATTTAAATTCTCAAGTACTCCGTTACAACATTAAAAATTTGTAAATAAACATTATGTAAGTATATTGCTTCTTTGGGTGTTTTCTATTGGCGAAACTGGGTACAAACAAATGTAATTTACACATTTATTTTTCGAAGTACACATTCTTAAGATTTTCTTCATATCATAACACATTTAATAATGAACTAACTAAAGAACAAGAACCAAGAGCACACGAAACCTGTTTGTTTAGTTGGTAAAAAGCCCGATTTATATAATTGGTCCGTTCAGACTTGGTACAGAACATCTCACTGGGGCCGTTTATATGTATGGCATGGAACTATTAGTGAGTCCATCGAAGTAGTATAGGTGTAAATGCAATATTAAGAACCACAAAACTTTTGCTTTCTCAAAATCCTCCTCAATTATCTTGCAAATAAAAACACAAACACAATATTAATTCATTTTAATAATATATTAATTAAAATATATATTTATGAATTTTAAAATCAGAAAAATACAATCATTGAAAATACTACAAAGCACAAAATAAAAAAAAAAAAATAAAAGAAATAAAAAAAAAATCCAAATAAAATAAATTAATTTTCCATCTTATATCTTAAACATTTAATATTTTGCCACAATTTTTGTTTATTTTGATTTTTATCAATTTTTTTCGTGTGCCGAAATAGGGTTTTTCATCATTCATCGTCTTCTTAAACAATAATAAATTATACTTGTTTGATCATTACTAATTATTAGGAAATATAATAATAATAATAATATAAAATAAAATTATTGTTCAAAACATTATTTTATAGCAGCAAGACTAGAATCTATTCTAAGCGCAGCTTCCATTTTATGATTTCTTAAGGATTGAATATTTTTTTTTTTATTATTATCTCGTCTGCATTTAAATGGAAAAAAATAGGGATAAGAGATTTTTCTTGCTATTGTTTTGAATGAGTTTTTAATGTATGTCTAACTATTATAATGGAATTGTTTTGTGTTTTCTTCTCTCTTTATTGATTATATATAACAAAAACAAAATCAAGCATTTAAACATTTCTTTCCTTTACTATTTATGTGTTATTAAATGATTTGTAATTTCTATTTTTATTTTTATTTGATTACGGAAATAATAATATTTGCAAATAATTTTCAAAAAGTCTTTTACCATTGTAAGAAAAAGAGCAAAAAGTATTACTTAATTGATCTTTTTATGTAAATACACTTTTCGAAAATTCAAATTTCCTCAACAGCGTTTTGTTGCTTTTTTAAATTTATTTTTATGATTTTTTATATTATGAAATGACAGTATTCCAGAAAGAAAAAGAAAAAAACATTTAGAAGTGAAAAAAAAATTAATATAACTTTACATATTGTTGATGTTTGCTTGTTTTTCGTTTATCATTTTCAAAATAATACTTTTATATCATATTTCTATAAATTAGTAATACCAAATATTGCATCTTATACTTAACTAAATATTTTAATAATTGATAAATTATATTTGCAAAAACATAATTATTACTGGTTTTATTTTTATATGTTTATTTTACTTTTATTTTACTATTTACAGATATTATTTTAAGTCACCAAGTGCTTTTAGTAGTTTCGTGTGTATACGTCCACGTGAATTGTTCTAAAAAAAAAAGCAAAAAAAAATGTTTTAATATTTAATGTTTTTATGTAATACTATGCTTTTTTCTAAAATAGGACTAAAATAGTATAAAAATGTAATATATTAAAATAAAATAAAAGATGAATACAATTGAGTAGGTAACATAACAGAAGAAATTTTTTTATATGGAGTAAAAAAAAATTTTATAGTTGGATATGCCATTGTTGTAATCATCGGAAGTCAATTTCTAAGGACCCTGTGTGAGATACAACCCACAGCAGACACATCTTTTTAGAAAAAAGAATGGAGCATAAAACATCTGCATCTGCCTGGGTAATGAAGTGATATTGTCAGCATTATACCCGGTCAAGTTTTGCTTTCCCCAGATTTTATGCAATGAGAACTCTAAACACGATTTCAACTTGGAAATCAGTCAAATTCAGCTTAGTTCCAGAAGATAATGGAGTACTGGGAAAAGAGAGTAAAGATAAACTTGTTAATGGCTTAACCAAATCTGTAATATTCCTTAATTTTTTTATATCCGCTTCTTCGTCCTTAATAATTAATCGAAGAAAAAGAAAAAAAACATATTTAAGAATGTGTACCATCGAAAAATGGAAACTAGACAAGACTGTAGAGTCGAAAATAAATATTCCGAATAAACCTTAACGAGGGTTTGATTACTGTTTAAATGTCAACAAATTTTAATCTAGCAATTGGTATCGTCACATCTCATTTTTGACTAATATAAAATTTAAAATATAAAATTCAATCATATTCAAATGCAGAGCTGAAAATAAAATGGTATCACTTCCGAATCCTGTTCATGATACCAGCAATAGCTCTTAGGGTATAAATATATTGAATAATCGCGGCCTATATAAGAGATCTTTTGAATATATTTCGAAAAAAAAATGCCTAAAGAGAGCCAAGCCACTTACGGTAATGAACAGAAATTACACCAGCATCAGATAAAACACACATGGTAATATGGAGTTCTATCTACTAAAATCATCAATGACGAAGATGCTTTGTATGAAAGAGGAAAGACCCAAGTTAATGCCGAATCTAACAACTGTCAATTGGAACATTACCATTATATTATGTACGTATATATTAAAAACATGATAGAAAACCAAATTAAGTTCCTCTTGATCGTTTTCACTAAAAATTGCGACTGCCATTGAAATTTCATAATTTCTTCAGGCTTAATAATTGGTCTAACTATTTAAACAATCTGTAAGTATCATTCAACTTAAAATTTGTTGTATTCTAACGTTCAGTTAGTAACTGTTTGTTACCAAGATGTCTATCTAGAGTAATTTAATTTTCTTCGAGTCGAAATAATCCAATTATAATCCGAGGTAAAGCGAGGGCGAATTTCATCAATTCCTTCTATTAAAACTTGAAGGTAGGAGTTCTATCTCCGAAAGGCATTCTTATATAACCGACAATCTCTAAAACTCCTCTTAAAGGAAATTTTAACAGATCTTTTCGAAACTGTTTTAGCTTTTGTAACTAATAAGTGTTTTCAATGAATTTAAAGAAATGTCATTCATAAATACATGTATCTTGGTATAGCTACATAAAATAGTTGATGGATTGATCTTTTAATATTCCAGAAGGTATCCGATAAATGTTCTCGCATAGGTGGGGTCACAGTACTATTCACTTATGATACATGCGAAGGAGTCATCTGTATACCCTCTTTCTCTGGGGCTTATGTAACCCCATAGGACACAACAAGCAATAAAGTCTTTTAAAAAAATTTTTGCGCTCCTATAGAAAACAGAAAATTTCTCCACGTTTCTAATACCGCAGACAGACGGGCAAAATCAATGATCATTAGTTCGTAATTGAATTTTTCAAAAATCGAAGTACCATTGAATTTTAATTCTAATTATTAAAAATGTGTTGTCAGTTCAACGAGGTAAGAACTAAAGGAGATGCAAATGAGAAAATATCGCGTACCCAATTCTAATACATTGACACTGATATTGTTTGTACATAAGCGCCGTAAAATTTGTACATCTGTACACAATTGTACAACCTATGCGCAATTTTAATCGCTTTTATTTTCATATACTCAAAAGTATTTACTGAATTTGCAAACGTGAACGTAAAAAAGTTAATAATTAAGAAGAAAAGTTCAGTGGTAAAAAGTTTGTGAGTAATATTTGCTTCGTGGCCCCTACGGTTATTTCACGGGTTTTCCTGCGTCAATGCACCAAGCCCAAAACCATCCAAACCTAGGTATGGATTTGACAGCGAAGACCAAAAATGGCGGAATGAAACATACACAAACGTAGGGCAATTTTGGGTACGCTCATGTACACGGATCGTACATGTGATTGCATCTCCTTTAGTTATTACCTCGTTGTGTCAGTTACATATAAAAATTGACAGGACTTTCGTTTTAATCAACAAAACCTTGGGTAACTGGATTTTTGAAAAAATCAATTACGAATGAATGATCATTGATTTTGTCCGTCTGCCCAGGGTATAACTCTCGAAGTTTTGATGGTTGAAAATAATACCATAACGAGAATGGAACTATTCTAATTGATCTAATCGATCTTGTTAAGGCCTTTAATTTGTCAATGCAATTCTTTTCTCGTAACGTGTGAACTACCAATGGCTGATATACTTGAATAACACGAACTTACTCAACAAATCATTTTTAAATAAATGTTAATCAGTCCTTCACCGCATTGAGTACAAAATGAAAATATACGTAATATTAAAATATGGCATTAATTCAGGGTATCTTCCATTGTAGAAATATTAGGAGATTTACAAAAAGAATGTTAGCCATATATGACTGATAAAACTATTTAGAAAATTTTTCGAAAGAAAGTTCAAACGACATGCGTAACACAACACAGGATCCGAATGTTAGAGCAATACTTTACCCAATTACAAAAGGAATTTCGTCGAAATATCATTCATGGCCACTCAACGGAATAAATGTAAGCTATACAGGATAGGTGCACAATTTCTCGTCTCTATAGACTGAAATTTACTGAAAATAATTTCAATGAATTTCTATAATGCATTGAAAATGCAGAAAAAATTGAACTTTTCAACCCAGCGATCAGAAAGGTCTCATCAGTATGATTATCTCTGATCGCCTACTATAGAATTTATTTTCAGTAAATTTCAGTCTATAGAGACCAGAAATTGGCGACCTACATGTTTTATTGGTTTATCCAGTGCCTTATGGCGACAAGGGGAATGAGTTATCTTGCTACTATATGATTACATTCCCGTTTGATAAAAAGTATTTATATGGGCAATTGGGTGACCCTATTATCGAACTTCTATGGTAAGCGATCAGAGATAACCATACTGGTGAAACCTTTCTAATCGATGGGTCGAAAAGTTCTTTTTTTTCTATACAGGATGTCCTGTACTAAATATTATCTCTTGCCAAGATAATATCTCTCATAAAAACAAAAAAGATATTGTATAAGGGGTTCAAGGAACTAACTAACTAACTTTAAATCATCATCGTAAGGAGATATCGTTTAGGAGTCATATAGACCTATTCATTGCATATAAAAGAGAAATCTTTAACCTTTCCTTTTTTGTTTATTACAATAAGTAGAACCAACTAATAGGAGATGGATCTGCAGAAAATTTGCAACGATGGGAGAATTTTGGAATACAGATTATAAACAGATCAATTACTCTGCAAAAAACAATCTTACCATTTAATAATACCAGAATGTAAGGAATATGGGAAATTTACTGTTTACTAATTCGTGATTGTTCCCTTGCATTTTAATCGCTACATAACCGCAGCCGGTGTGGTTAAATCTAAAAAGAAACAGATTAAGAAAACTGCAGTTAACTAAGCAATGTTTAATTCAACAAACTTAAACCGATTATAAAAACTGTGATTAAGAGCGAATTTTCAATGGAATATTATTAGCCAATTAACCGGGTCGTCGGTTAGGCTACAGGCGGACTGTGTTGTCCTGCTAGAAGCTCTTTCACTAAAACCTTCACGTCCTCTTAATGAAGCGCATCAGGTCTTGGTAGGGAAAGTTTTTCAAATCATCTACAGACCCTAGAATATGCACCCAGGTCCGGACGAAGGCCGGACATGCACACAAACAGTGTTCGGTTGTCTCAGACTCTCCTGCCAGGCAGTACAGACACTCAGGGCTGTCAACAATTCGCACCCTTGTTAGATGAGTGTGAAGCGATCTGTGACCGGTGATGATGCCAACCACAGTTTTACATTGTTTTCTTCCTAGCCCCATCAGAAAATCAGAGATATTCCTATTGAACCCATTAAGAAACAGTTTTGTACAACTGCAAGTACTCAGGTAGACTGCTTTGATGAGAGACTCAATACTCAAAGTGGCTACGCCTACAGCGGGCTCTAGTCCATAGAACGCGGAATCAGAACCAGCCCTAGCTAAAAGGTTAGCCCTTTCATTCCTCATGATCTCCTTTTGTGGATACACAACTTATCCACAGACGACCTGCAATCCCTCAGTAACTTGGGTTAAATTAGGTTTGTCTATTAATCCTCCCAGTTCGGAGAAAAAGTAACTACCCAGCGTATTCCTCCTACGCTTAGCAAGGTTAGAGCATTCTCACAGCAGGTGCTTAACGCTCGCAACCTCTTCCATGTCCACACAGCTTCTGCAGAAGTCATTGTATGGAACTTGCATGCGTTCTGTATATTTTCCAAAGAGGCAGTGTCCCGCAATAACTGCGGTAAGATTACGCACATCATTACGGTTCTTCTTCAGCAGAGATTCACTCTTCACAGGACAAATCTCGGGCCAGAGCTGTCTTGAAATCACGCATGATGTCATTTCTTGCCATCTGCGATTTGTCAGCGCGCAGGCCAGTACATCTAGAATCCTCTTCACTTCGATCTACGGATTCCTCTGATAGACATATATTCATAGCGGAACCCTTCCTGGCCAGGGCATCCGCTGCCTCGTTTCCAGGTATGTCACTGTATCCAGGCACCCACTAGATAATAACTCTGTGGTTAGCACCCAATTTCCCGAGCTCACAGCAACACCGTTGCAATAGGCGCGATGTAATGTGCTCAAGTCCAAAGATTTGACTGCCGCTTGGATGTCAATGCAAATCCTGATAACTCGATCACTAGGTACGGCGCAAGTTGTCCGCAGCAGCCTTGCTGCTTTGCAGATTGCCAGGACCTCGGCCTGGAAAACACTACAGTGGTCTGGTAGGCGGTACGATTCTTGTATTTGAAGGAGTGCTGAGTATACCCCGGCACCCATTCCCACATCCATTTTGGAACCGTCCGTAAAGACACATATATCAGAGTCAATTGTCACGCGATTACCCTCTCATTCCTCTCTACAAGGAATGCTGAGAATGCTTTCTGAAAGTCTAGTGTTGGAACAATGTAATACGTAGCTCCCCGTATACAATCTTCAGGACAGATTCTTAGTATTCTACTGTGACCCAGCAGCGCGACTCTTTAAGGCTTAGTGCACTCTTTGCAGCTATACACTTGCCATGCATGTCGAGGGGTAGGACAGTAACTTACAGTTAGTCCATATCATCGTATTTCAATCATTAACCGATTATATGAAAAGAAACCCGTCCTCTATTAAACCCGTTTTTAAACAGCGAATTGGTTAGCTCATCCCTGAAAATAATCTCTACAACAAGAGATTTGTAGATCATTGTAGATATCGAAAATTTTCTAAATGTGACCGCGATATCGCATACAAAAAGTTTTCGAATGAAATATTTGCTCTGGGTTCGAGTCCCACTGGCAATCACCCACAGGTTATTTATACTATAATGCATTTATGTCAATTTAATAATTTCACTCAATGGTGGGCAGAATTCGTAATTCATTATCGAGATCATTTCAAAATCGTATTCCATTTTCAAATAGAAGTAAATAATCTGTAAACTCATTAACACAATTTTCTTTCTATTAAATAATAAAAAATTAACCTCAAAAATATCAATATGTTTTTTTCTTTGTTTCTGTTTTAAAAACGTTAGTCGAATATCAATGTTAAGTTAAATGTGAATTTTAAATTTTACCCCAACACCATCAATTCCAAAATCACAACTTTTATATAATTACAAATAATAATAAAAATATTGTTAAAAAAAAAAACAAAATACGAAAAAAGTATGTTCCTTACTGATAGATATAGCTGCCATAAAATCACACACATACACCATAGATTCTCGACCGCCATCGCGCTTTACACATTCTTTTTTTCGGTTATTATTTAATATTTCTTTTTAAAACTTTTTAACTTTATCGGGTTCAAATTATTTTTTATTACATTTACTTTTTGTTTATTCATTTGTTTTTTTTTTTGTTTTTTTGTTTTTACATATATATTTTTATAACTTTTATCATTTTATCTCTTTCGTGAGATTCAAAAGGATTATTTAAATTTATATTTTTGTTTTATTTAAAAAAATAAAAATAAAAAGTGTTTCTTATTTTTTACTTAACACCACCTTCACCACAGACAGAGATCAGTGTTCACATCATTTTATGTGTGTTTATCGCCAAACACACTGACTACATCTACAAAATAAAGAGAAAATTAAATTAAGTAAATGAAGTAAGTATATATTATTAACACTAAATAAAAAATAAAATAAATAGTGTTTAAAAAAAAGAACTCTCTCCAAAGTTAATTTTGAAAAACAATTTGGAAAATATAAAACAAAAATTATATGTTGTTTCAGACACCACCCAAAAAAACAATTGTGTGCTTAGTATTTAAAGTGTTTTTTGTGGTAGAATCTTAGTTTCTTTTACTGTTACCTACATATGTATGTATATGTATGTATGTAAATAAGAATGATTTTTTTATGTATTTTCCTTTGTTTACAGTGTTCGTGTACATTGCAGAGTTATGCTCAAGGTGTACCTATGTTTCTAAGCAATATAATAGTATAGATACCCATTAACCGATTTATTTTTTTTTATTATTATTATTATTGTAAGAGAAAATTTTGTTTTTAATTATCCAATAGGAAGTTAATACCCAATACAAAAAAAAATCGAAAATTTTGCCTTTTAATTTCATACTTTTCGTTGTTGATGAGCCAATTTTCTCGGATTCTATGCATCTGAAAATGATTAGTATTTTTTTGTGAATTTTTGTTATGATTTAAAAAATTTTGAATAGTAAAACAGTAGCTTATCTAACTATTGTTTTTCGAATAAAAAAAAAATTTCCAAAAACAATTTTAAAATGCAGAAATCAGACAATCAATAAATGAAAATCTAGTAATCTCAAAAATATTTTTAATTTCATACTAAGATAAGTGGTGTTCCTAGTCATTCAAAAATAATTACACAAATAATATTGTTAAAAACTCAATTATTGAAATGTGTTGAAAATTATTTTAATTCTGAATAAATTCGCTTTTAAGTAATCTTTTGCCTTCAAACAAACAAGTCCGTACTGCCTTTATCTACTTCAAAACCTTTAGCTGTTCTTGAACGATCTACTCATTTACAATAAAACAAAAATCTTAACTACTTCGACATTTTGTATGGGAGGCAATGGCGAACTTCTACCTAGGCAAACTAGGAAGTTGCCTAAGAGCCCACTCGTGCAGTTGGCCCCAATAGGGGCCAAAATGGTATACATGGATCAAAAGGTTGATTGTATAACTAACTACAAAGACTTGGTTCCTGCTTACGAGAACATGAGTAAAAAGTTTCACTTTCTCATGAAGTTACATAGCTTGGAATCTCAAGATATCCCCGAGGGCACCCGGAACTTGAAAGCTTCTATCTAGAAGACTTAGACGAGACTTTGGGAAACCAGTGTCTGCAGAGAAGAAAGCTCGTCGCATGGAAATCTAAGCATATACTTACACCAAAGAACTTTCTTTGAATATAATTTCGTACTATTTGTGATATAGCTAAGTCTGCTTGCTTATTTTCTAAGGCTGATGTACGTTAAATAAATGAAAAATAACGACAACATTTTTGTTTTATTCAATTATTTAAAAACAAAAGATAAAGGTTCACCGAATAGGGCCCTGAGTCTTTATGTCCGGGCCTGATGGAAGGGTTTAGATCAGACAAAAAAAACGTAGCTAATATTTGGCAGTATCTGCATTACTCTAACGAGTAGCAAACTTAAAATTAAAAATTATTTGCAAGGTTTATGTGAACTATATCGAGGAGACAAAATCACTTTAATATTTATGTCGGGTCTCGTCTGACCTGGGAGCGATGTAGGTAAGACCTTAAATGGACTACTAACATGTACAACATCAGACAAACCGCATAAAAACAGGGCAGGGGGAGTATATATATACTTATATATATTTTGTCTCTATCCAGCAAAAATTCTAAACAAAGTTTGTTAATAATTCCTGAAAGTCAGAGTAGTCTTTTCCTATTTCTGACTAAAATTACCTAGTTTCTGCTATCCTTTTTTATGTTTCCGTACCCAAAGGGTAAAAACAGGAACCCTATTACTAAGCCTTCGATGTCCGTCCGTCCGTCACCGGACTGTATCTCATGACCCGTAATAGGTAGACAGTTGAAATTTCACACACTGTGTGTTTCTATTGCCGCTACATATAACAACAAATAATGAAAATAAAATTAAATTAAAAATTAAAGGGGACCCCATACAAGAAATGTGTTTTTTGGCATATACATAGTGTTAAATTTTGTACGATGGTACGGAATCCTTCGTGTGCGAGTCTGACTCGCACTTGGCCGGTTTTTATTTAAATACTTTAATTATTGATATAACTGCTTATGTTCCACACATTCCACACCTGTGTTTTATAATAACCAACAAAATCAATTTCGAATAAATCTAGTGTATGTAAACAATAAATAGAAGGCAGGCAATACTTTTGAAGTTCGACAACGTAGGTATAGTACCTACTTCATACTTCGATGCACCTTTTATCCTAATTATCATTACTTTACTCTAAGAAGAGTTAGTTGTTCATTTGAACAATTTTCAGTGTCCATTTAAATTAATCGAAGCGCGAGTCATGCCCAGGTTTCAATTCTAAGCCCATTTCTTTTCAATCAAAATTATAACGACAAAAATGGGCAGACTTCAGCAAGTGGTCGATATGTAGCACATGGGCAATCTGTATCAACAAACTTTTAGCCCGATTTTACAATGTGATAATACAATTCATAATATATGTTGGAATCGGAAAAATTTTTTGGTATTCGGCGATCGAGATTCAACTCTTGGATATTCTGATTTGTACTTTTGTGTCCTATTATCACTGGTCTGATTCAAGCACCTATCAATCAACTCTGTTCAGAATACTATTAACGCATGTTATGGTAGAAAAACTTAAAGAGGAGGCACGATGTACACTAAAATTGAATTCAACCCGGTGAGAAATCAGATGTATGTAAACTTTCTAAGTATAAATGATAATAGTTATCATTGTTACGACACCGAATGTTTTTCGGAGGTGTAATCTTTATTCACAGAGCTGTACTATCACTTTTGATATTTACACATAAAATAATAACAAAAGCACATCCAGCTTTTGCTCAAGAGAACGGAATTTTGATTTTATGGCTCCTTTGGAAAACATAGAAAGACAAATTTTTTAAACTGACAATATCAAGGATATTTTAATGTTTCTACAGTGATAGAGTCCAGAGAATAAGATCGTTCTTTTTAGAAGTCTTTATTGTTACGTAATATATATGTTCAATAAATCCATCCAAATACTTTTCAAAATATACTTCTTAACAGTTGAGCGAAATTCTTACAACATTTAGACAAAAATTAAGTTGACTAACTAAATCGCAATGCCACACCAAAAGTTATAAGTGATATTTCATAACAGAATGCAAAGAACATTTACTTTTCATGTTTTAGAATTGAAACATTAAAAAAGACAGAAAATAAAAATTGTTGGAAGAATTTTATCAGATGTGGAATTACGGTTAAACGGTGCAAATTTTCCCGAAAAAAACCACAAAAAGTCGCGTTCTTCGAGGGTTATACTGTGTAAATACCTCTGAAGCTAATAACAAAAAACCTATGTCCACAATTTCATTGAGCATAATTTTTACGTGATGGCGCACTATCCGAGGTTACATACAATATTAGTAAACATCTGAAAGGAGGGTTACAGGTGCTATGAAAAAAATTGTTTAGTTCAAACAATTTTTTTTTTCTTATCCAGAATAATTTTTAAGTTCACTATAGTCAGTATTGGTCCTCATGTTATCCTTCATTCCCCCCTCTTTGCATTAACCGCACTCATACTATCCCTTATTTACATACATAGTCAGTAATCAGTTTAATTGCAATCGCATTGTTCGTAAATTTGGATGTCTATAATAACCGACTAAAACTGTTCAACAAATATTATTTGAACACTAGACTTATGTATATCTCATACTCATATTGAGCTTGAACCTTTTTTCCATTCACTTCTATTTTAATGATTATCTTTTGAAATATATTTTATACATATCCCACACTAATTTTCTTAAGTTGGACTCTGAATAGAACAGCCAAGTGAGTGAGTCAAATAAGATATCATGATCTGCCTACTTTAGTTTATATAAATTAAATTCAAAAAATTTTAAGGTGCAAAATAAAAAAAAAAAAAATTTATTACCGTATTACGCAAAAGTATTTTTCTGTAAATAAAATAAATTTATTAACGCTACTCAACCCACCTAAACTAAACAATTATATGTAAAAAGAAAGAGACAGAGATAGAGACAGTGAGAAGAAAGAGGGGAGAAAAATAGAAAACCTACAAAAATAGAAATCTAATTTATATATCACCCTCAAACCATTTTAAACAGCCAAAACGTGCAACATGTTTGAACACTATACTGCAAATGTAGGCTATACCTAGATTGATTTAACAAAAGCAATAAAATTTTTTACGATGACATTTGATCTGTGAAGCAGCTACAAGAAACTTCAAAAAAAAAATATCTCAATGTCATACCCGTTGATGATCAGAGTCCGGCGAAAATAAAAAAATTATCTCATGTTTTAAAAGTTATAAGCGAAATCCACGGAAAAAAAAGACGGTCGCCGAGAAGCGCTATTATTACACCTATTACCCAGCCCAGGGTTACCCATATTTACTACCGTGAGTTATCGTTGAAATTGTGACATTTTATACAATTTAACAATAAAAAACGAGAAATATCGACACATCAAACCAAAAATTTCGCTAATAAAAGCAACTTTAACTGTGCGTTCCAGTTTCTAACGAACATAAACGACGCTGATTTATTTTATTGCTTTCCTATCGAGTATATCCAAAAAAAAAAAAATATAAGCGCGCACAAAAATTTTGATCTCGCGCCTACACTGATGAATATTCCCCAAAAAAGTGGAACTCGCTGAACATATTTTTTTTTTTAAGTGTGACAACAGACTTTAGAGAGACTACGAGACGACTACATATACATATGTACATGTAGTCATAGTCCACAGAGCCGGCCAGACTGTATGTCTTCATTTGCTTGACAAAGCCTATAAAAATGTCTTTGCGCGTGAACACGTAATTTCCTAATCGTCTTAAGTCGTTCGCGTCACTAGGTGGTGATTTTGTGGAAAGCAAATACTACACGAGAAACAAATAAACCACACTGCTGCGAAGGTGAGTGCAAACAACTTCTTATCTTAATCAAACACCGGAAAGGCTATTTTTTGAGAAAACAGTTTTATTTGTCCGGCGCATTTGACCGCGCGAAAATACCTGCTCTGCGTACAGAAAAATGCGCTCTCCACTTAGTGTGCTCTCTGCTTGTCTCTCTCTATCTCATATATATATTGGAAGATTGCATGAAATAGATAATAAAACAAAAGATATGAAAAAAATAACACACAGAAAAGGACTGACCAAACAATTTAATCCACAATTCACACGGATATGTCGTTTTCGTTGTACACACCCCGTAAAAACATATAATTTTTCTTTTTGCTTAACATTTTAGTTTTATTTTGTGGTTTTTTCTTGTAAAAAATGTTAATTTTTGTCCAAAAGGTAAAAAGGTATTAAGGAAAAATTTTGATTGCACAGCAAAATATGGAGAAAAAAAAAACGATCAGTAAAAAAAAACGTGAGAACTTACCTATGCTGGCGTAGATTATCCTGGCGTTTGAAATATTTGCCGCAAACTTCACAGGAGTACGTGACCTCCGGACTCTTGTGGGTGCGCTCGTGTATCATCAGATTGTAGGGCTTTGTGAACCGCCTCTGACAGTATTTACAGATAAATTCGCACTTTGGCCGCATCTTACGACGAAAATCTGACCGACAATCATCGTTGTCAATTCGCATCACCGCAAACATTATGAGTTTTTTTTTTGTTTTTTTGGATTTATTCGACTACACGATCGCACGTAAATTATATAAAAGTGTTTGTGACTGTGGCTGTTGCTGTGGTGGCCGTACGGTGGGGCGTAGCGAAGCGGTTAGATGACTTGGCTAATTGCTTTATTGGTGTATAATATGATAGAAATGTGTACTTCCCCTGATTCAACGAAAACACCAAATTTTAGTATATGGTTTTATTTCTCGAATGAATATACACGCAACACGGAATCGGAACTGATGTTTATCTGTAAAGGAATAAAGAAAAAGATATTTTTAGAGACCTAAATAATACTGTACTGTCAATATAGAAAGTGATATCTCACTTTTCGTTTTTATAATTATTGTATCATTTCTGTGTACAAAGCAATTATACAATTCTGAAATGAAAAATCTTTTTTTTTTTTTTTTTGGATTAAAACTACAAGTAAAATGCTATAAAATGCTTGCGCAGCGATAACGAACGCAAAGCTTTTGATAAATTTAAACCTAGAGGTAAATACCTATATATGTATATATATATATATCTCCACGGGCTGTATTTAGTTTTAATCTGAACAAATTCTAATTGTTGTTTAATGGACATTTCACAGCTACTTATTTTACGCTTTACTTTACTAAATCTTGTCTGATAAAAATTGTATTTCAATCTTGGTAGACTTATTTTCAATTTTTTTTTTTTGTTTTTTTTTTACAATTTAAGCTTTTGTTGATATAAACTTGACTTAAATGAAATTCAGAAAGATAGAAAATGGTTATACGGTGCCTGCAATATGCTAGTTATTTAAAAATAAAAAAAAAACTGAGGGCTACGTATAAAAAGTCAGATATGTAGCGTTCTTCATATAATGAAAAAGTCGTTTTGAATTCAAGAGCCGACAAGGCTACTTACTTAGCGCTCCTTTAACTTATATAGTAACAAATTCAATCCTTGAGAACACAGTCGGTAGAATATTAAATGGCACACAATGGGTACTGTTAGATCATCTCAAAAATTTTGATGACTCTAAAGAATATTTTATTTTTTATACATACTATCGAAAGAGAGTTCGGAATTATGTAATATAAATTTGCTCATGAAAGAAGCTGAAGACCTCCATCCAAAGTCTTCTCCGAATTAGATAAAGGACCAATGCTATGTTATGTGAATTTGCAAGATTTTATGATATTTCCCCTAAAGACGTTTGGTAAAAGGACGTTTAAAGTGTTGTATTACAAAAAGTTCATTTCACAAAATAACATTTTACAAAAGCAAAGACAAAACAATCGTTTTCAAAAAATTCCTTTGCCAAAACGATCTTTGGCAAATATGTGTCTACAATTGGCAAATATGTTGCATAAAATGAGGCACGCACACCCTTCATTTCATGCAACATATTTTCCGCTTTTAGACACATATTTACCTAATATATTTTTGCCATTTGTATAAGTGGAATTTCGTTGTGGAATTAGGTATCTTGAAATTTAAAATATATAAGCGTTTTCAAATTCATGTAAATCATAATATTTTAAAAATACAGAAGTAAGTGTGTTCTTAATAATTATAGAATTATAATTCATGCACTGTATCATTAATATCTATGGCGGCGGTCACATTGATGAAGTATGAAGTATACAGTACTTATTGCATTACGACTGAAATCGTGTTTGGTAATACATTTTATTTTAGCACGCTGAAAAGGGATTACATTGATATGAAGTAGCAGTAAAAATTGCACAGTAGAAATCGCATGCAGTTGTCGATGCTTGTTGCATGCAGTATTTACTAGTGCAGTATGTGCTGAGAAGTTGAAGAGATAAGTCATTCGATCTTTTTGTTTGTCGATTACTGTTTAAGAAAAAAGAAAAGAAACAAAAAAAAACATTGTGCATTTTTTGTTAAAATAGCTGAAGATATTGCTATCAATATAAAATTTTCGGAACTGGTGGAAAACTGGTTTTGCTCATTCTGTAGAAACTAGAAAACCATTGCATTTTTCATCATCCATAAATTCGTTAGTGACAATTGCTGAACTATGCTACAAATTTTCTCCATAAAATGGCAAAATCCAAAACCTCCTTTTTGACAAGTGCTTACGGCAACTAAAAAACCGTCAAAAAGTTATAGCTTCTTCCTCCGACAAAGACATTGTTAATACTAGTATTGCATTCAATACTGCGTCAATGTGAACAACATCGCAACCTAAAGTAAGTATTGTATACTGCGTGTTACATACTGTGTATTTCATTCTTCATCAGTGTGACCACCTCCTAAGGGTGAACAATGGGCCTTGTTGAGACATGCGGGCCAGAGATTCCACCAGGGGTCTCAATCTCTCTTCAATCCAATATCTACGATATAGTTACCTACTTATTTTAAGTTTAAATTTTTAACTATAGCAAATAACATTCTTCATAGTCGGATTTTTTTTAATTCGCTCCTCTTTTAAATAAAAGTTTTCATATTTTCGAACTGAAGGTCCACCACATTGAAGCTTATCAAATTTTCCTTTTACGAAAGCAATTTATTTTTTTAATTCAGTACGGTATATTTAATTATAAATTTTTCAATGACTTGGAAAATGTCCATTTGGTAATGATATTTTGGTAAAGATCTTTATTTGGCATCCATCGTTTTCAGAAATGACCAGTTTTGTAAAATAAACTTTTAGGAAAGAATATTTTTAAACAATCATCTTTAGACCAAATTTCTTTTTGGCAAATAGAATTAGTTAAGTGGGATGGATACTCCCAATTTTCAACTTACACGTGTAATTAAAAGCTCCATTATACCAAAGTATTTACTTGTAGGTACGTGCAATTCCAACTATCATGATTATAGCTGTATTGCCACAGAATTAGCGTGCTGGAAAATTAAGTGAGTACCTAGTATGTATTAATAATAATTTGACATTTCCTTATTTACAAGAGTGAACTCTAAAAATTAATGAATTTATTTTCCATATTGAAAATTTCTCATTAAAAATGTTAGAAAAGATGTCAACCAAACTCCTCTTTTTTTATTTTTATTTTAAAGTTTTTTTTTTTTTGCTTTCACCAATAGCCAAAATAGAATGAGAGAAAAATTTACGTTCATATTGACATTTTTAGCATGGTAATAAAAAACAGAAAGGAAATATTTTCTACTGCGATGGCAGTTGTAATTCAATTGCATGTGTAACTCGCGTGGAAATGAATCGTTAATCGTGTGGTAGGTCCTTATCAAGAAGAAGATTGATTCCTATACTTAATAATTGCAATTTACACCAGTATATCCTTATTCGGTAGACATATTAGTTTTAGTTCCTGAAAAGCAATCCAAGGAATACGTGTAACTAATTTCTAATTTATTTTGTTTCCTCTTAGGAGAATGTAGTCCCTTCCGAATACCACTCTACACATACATACATATGGAAGTTCATTTGAATAATAGAAAACTTATAACAATAATAATAACAATATTCTCAGATTAGTTCATATAAAACAGACATTTGCAACACTTGAGACAGCATGACAATACGGATAATGTTAAACTTCATTAGAAGCTTAGAGGTAAGAAGGAAATGTACTGGAATTTTTTCTTTATACTTAGGTAAGTGATTTATGCATGCACTCTCTATGTAATTATCAGACACAAAAATTCAAACAAATAATTCCTAGCCAATATGAGTTGTTTTTTTTTTAAAAAAAAACTTTTTATAACTAATTTCCTTTATACCAAAGTGGTTAGTATGGAGTTACTGTTTAAGGCTATCTCAGATAAAATCATTTTTCCTTTTACATCCATAAAGAAAAATACTTAAAAACATGACTACTGGAAATCATTAGACACAGTCATCAAATTATTTAATATCAATTTGAACTTTCTGATCTCAATCTCATCATATATCAAATATCGTTCTCATATTAGAAGCTACAGAACAGCCCCTCTCCATATAAGTACATTTATTCATCTCACAATTTAATAGGTACTCATGTCTAGACTCATTACTAACTACTTGTCGCTATGAATATTTTTCTCCACTCAGAACAAAATAAACATTCTTCATGCTCTCATGAAATTACAAATAATTAAAAATTATCATAACCATTCCTTCCAAACAAGATAGTGTCAACGTTCCAGACGATTTCACCATCATTTCATCTCAAAAGAACTGGATCTAAGCAAGCTATAAGAGAAACCAACAAAGTCTAATTATTAAAAAGATATTTCTCATTAATTTCGCTTTCGTCGTATCAAGTGCAAAATAAAGTCAAATTTTCGCCTTCATTTCACGGTCATTGGTATAGTATATGCCTCAGAGCTAAACTAAAAGGCAGAAAAAATGCAAACGCCAAAACCAAGATCGCCTATCAAGTGGACACCCCGCAGGGAATTGATTCGCCACTGGTTTGTTAAAAACAAAAGTGAAATGACATCACTGACCGTTTTTAATTACATATACACAGTCCAGACGGGACAGCAAAGTGTGTACGGCTAGCTAGTATGCTATAAATAATATCTTTATGGATATCGATATATATTACGTTGCCCCCATATAGAGAAATCAAATCAAAGAGTGATTAGTATAGAATTATGGGTATATTGCTACGGCTGCCGTTGTCTTTTTTCTAATTTTGAATAGACAACTACGATAGTATACTTATAGAATGTCTAGCGTCTGTCCAACCAAATCAAATATAGTTTAAAAACTTTTTGGGGGGATATCTCCAGCATAAATCGATCCCATATATATGTACAAGTTCTAAAAGTGCCGAAATCATCTCTAAGAAACAAGACAATATCATCCCACATGGACCGCTTGAATAAGATTCACTTTTCGTATAGTATATCATTCTATAGCAGTTGATATGCATGTAGATAAAAACAAAAGCCGTCCGATTAGTAATGGTCAACGAGCGAGGTCGTAATTATGACTGGGACGCACAGCTGGATAAGTTTTTGTATTTGCATAGTGACGCAGTTTGGTAGTCATCTCAGATACATTATGGAATCTTGTTAGCACATGTCTAAACTGCTAAAGATTTATAACTTTGGGGCTGATAAAGTGGACACAGATATTTTTGTATGTATATATAGTAGATATATCTCTACAATGAATAATAAACTCAATCCGGTTCGGTCCTCTATCCTTGTTTGCTTGCCCTCCGTGCAATCGACTGAAAAGGTATGCGGAATGTCTCAACAAATTTTTCGATAATTTATGAAAATCCCCTCTGAATGAGTCAAAATATCCCCATAGAAAAAAAATGCCAAATTATTAATATTTGTGTTGATTAGCGGCATAATAAATTGTTTTGATATTTCATTTAGTACCGGATTAATACCCGGTGGTGACTGCGATGATAGTTACCTCCCGCATTTTATGGAAATTAAGCCTAATCATTTCGGATGAAAATTAATTAGCATCAGATTTGAATAAATTTTATCGAAAGCGATAAGTAAGTATGTATATAAAAACAATTTAGCTTTTGGAGTTTTTGTAAAAGAAATTGTATCTACTACAAAAAAAAGAAAAGGGTTCAGAGAATTTATAGCTAACAAAAAAAAAAAACAACAGTGCTCCGTGAATATTCTGTCCAAGAGACTGCATGGATAAACAATAGCAAGATTAGACCAACGAAAAATCAAATTTGTAAACAAAATCGGTGCAGATAAGTTTTCTTTAAAATCTATAAGAGATGATTCGATACGGTCTTTAAAGACTCTGCTTTAAGCCTGTTCGTCACACCTCGCTATGGATTTTACAAGAATGGGAAAAAATGCCTTGGTTGAGTACCGCACACACAGTCATTCCGTCCTCAACCATATCTGCAAAATCTCCCACGCCTTATACTCGTATGTAGACCCTTGAAGGCAATTAAAAGAAAACTATACGTTTTTTCTTAACCTCTATGATTTTTTCTGTAGTCTGAAAAAAAAAAAAACTATTACCAACCTTAGTGTGGATAATGATTTTTCGATGTCATCCTGTTCAAGTAATCCCGAAAATAAGAGAGTAAGATTCATAAGAATCAAATGGAGTTAGAATAAACCTTTTAGGGCCAGACAAATCGCAAAGCAATTATCGGCTTTAGAGATTTTTAGTTTGAGTAATTATTAAGAAATTTAAAAGGTGTCCCAACTGATGGTTTATATAAGTCATATAAGGTTTTTATGTTTCCTTTTTCCTTGAAGAAACCAATTATATGATATATTCTAGTTATTCAGTCATTCTAAAATAATATAATATTTAAGATGAAAAGATCAAACAATCCTGTACATTTAACATTTAACTCGTTACTGTAATTGCAATTATATCTCAGAAAGAATAAAGCATACAAAATGAAATACTTAGGTATACTTTCAACAATTTTCTGTATGATTTCTAGCAGTTTAAAGATATTTCCATCTAAAGAACCGCCTGTCGGAGGATAACTGAAAACTATGCTCGACTTCTGGATATCTATTGCAAACGTATAAGCCGTAAAATTGAATTTCAGAATTTCATTCATCAATAGGCGCATAGGCGTAGTTTTAGCATCCGCTGCAGTCGGTATACAATACAATAGACACGAATAATTAACCTCTTATATAAGTTGCAACATCCTTTTATATATAATTACACTTATACTATGAGTTTTTTCCAGAATCGATTTCCTCTGTGAGTGACACTAAAATACCTTATTTCCATCTCATGAGCTTAGTCTTTTGAAATTCACCAAAGCTTTTGATACTGTGGATCACTGTGAATGACTTTGGTTCACCTAATCTGCTAGTAAGCTCATTCCCTAAAGATTAAATGTAGTAGCACATGTGCCACTGATATCTATACTAGGTTGTACACATTTTATTTAATCTGTTCATTTATAACTTTCCAACTGTTATTTCAAACTATGAAGGTTACATATACATATGTACGCATATGTCAAAATTTTTCTCAGCCACTCTATTGGCTTTTTGCAAAATGACGTTAAGAAGATATTGGAAGAGTTTATAAGTATTCTACGGATAATAGGCACACACTGAATCACATAAAATCTCTGGTTTTTTCACTAGGTATTTACTTAAACTAACTTATTTTGCATATATAGAGCCTTGATATTCCCCGAATCTGAAGTAGATGTCAGTAACTAAATCAAATTCGCTTGTGATCGGCGCAGGTTTGATCTCTTGCTATCTACATTACTTAACGCGTAAAATATTGAATACCTCCATAACTCTATAAGAAATATGGAAACAAATAATATGATTCTGGGTCTAGAAACAAGAAAATTCTAAAAGAGTATGAAGATGAACTAATAAGGATAAGGCTTCTGAAATCTGGACGTTATCATTATCGGATATTGAATTTTTGGTAGACTTGCCAAACTCTACACCGACATCTACCTATAGAATTTGAAAACATAAAGACCTCCTCAATAAAAAGCCTCTATAGATTTTATTATGTAAATGTGCCAGCCTAACAAAAAATAGAGCAAATGCATTAACTTAACTCTTGTGCACAGCTCCACTGATTATAATAAGTCTATATGTCAGGCCGAACGTTCTCAAAATAGGTAGGTACTTGACTTAGGGGAAAAACAAAGTAAATCATTGATTAATAAACTAAATCATTTATGGAGCCCTGACGGAATAAGTGAATCGTTTATAATTATTCTCTTAATTCTATTAGCGAATCTACTTTCAATTAGAAGACTAGTATGAAATAAATCAAAATATATATTAAGCCAGTTTCTATCACTCCGTTTCATAATTTGAGAAAAAGCTGGGCTGCAATCTATTTTGGGAATTTATATGACTTTTTTTCCTTTTTAACTTATCTCGATTTGCCTTAATTTAAATTTATTTCATATTCAACAAAATATATTGATTATAAGTATCTGAAGTCATGTACGAAGTGAAACACTGATAAAAATTTTGATATATAATTCCAGAATGCTATTCTAATTCCACATAGGTACCTACCTAAATGCGTCTTTTAAATAAAGAAATAAAAATAGTATTAACTATTATAATGCAGTATACCTATGCTCAATCAAATTTTAAAAATTAAGTGGGCTTTCGGTAATTATGCATTCTATATAAATTTATTAGGTTTATTAGGTTAGGATCAGATCAAAAAGTTTAAATTTAAAAGATTCTTATATGCATCTTGATAATTTAGGTTATCGTAAGATATATAACTATAAATGAGAAAACAAATTTTACTTCCTTAAGGTGTCTGTCTATGTATATTTAATATTTAGCAGCGATTTCCCATTAGGGATATATGAAATAATAATTATTAAATGAATTACTTTTTGATCCTACAGTCATTTTAAGGCTTTATAATATTATATATGGTAGAAAATTTTATCTACAGGAATAATTTCTTTCCAAAATTGACATAAAAAAATCAAATACAGAGCTATTAGAATTTCGTGATTTGACAAATAACAAATGGCCAAAATGAATCTACATTTTAAGGTTTCGGTGTTTCGGAATACCATTCATATCAATGGCTTTCCAATGAGTAGCTACTTTATTTCCAGCAAAATACCTCACCCATTACGGGCTGCATTAACCACCCACAGAACTCATAACTTTTTTTTTCATATTGCACTAGGTAGCATTCGAATTCCTATATCAATTCAATATTCTCATTGAATCGATGTATATTTCGAGAACTAGTAAAATTTCTGTTTGTCATTGTAAAAAAGTATATCCCCTTGCTTTTAATTGCAAATCTAATGAATTTAACAATAAATTGACACTCCCTAGGTCTAGAACAAAATCATCTAAACTAGGAAATCCCATAATATTGCCGTACAAATTGAATATAATTCTTAAAAATTTTCATATTTAGGTATATGTATAATATCAATGGAACCATTAATGATCTCATCAAGGCATATATTTAAAATAGTAAAATGATCTGATAAAGATGCTATCGGCGTACATATTCATATATACATATATTCTTCTAAGAAATCGAATCCGTTAAACTTAGAATCTAAAGATCCTTTACTGAAACACTGCTGACAATAGCTGAATTATCAAAACAACACTAGAACATTAGATTTATCTAACCGAATACCTATTATAAAAATGATAATCGCCTTCTGAATTAGAAGCATTTAGGTGAAGAATTTTTTGGAAAGCCCATTTCAACATAATCAGTAAATCCATGTTTGTTGAACAGATAGGTTTCTCAATTATCAACTGAATACATAGATAAGTAAATATATGGAAATTGTAGGTGATCAGAATAACAACGAAATTTCATTTCAACACTAATAAAAATGGACCACGAATTCAGCCCTATGGGAATCCATTAGAAACAGTAAGGAGTTCAGAATGTGAAGAGCCATGAATAAAATTTGTTATTAAACTTAATGTAACCTTTTAAACGTATTCTGCTAATACTTTTTAAAGAGTTTATAAGATATTTTCTTAGTTGCTAACTGAATGAATAGCATTCACGCACAAAATTTATTTATATATACAGAAAAACAAATCTCAAACAAGTCTTATTGTAATGAGAATAGAAACTTAAATCTTATGCTAATCTGTCCTTTTAATCTATTCTTATCCTTATTATACCTTTTTTTTCAAAAATAACTCACAAATGTCCAAAATTTCAAATTGATAGGTACAGAAAAGAAAAAAAAACCCTTATCACAATTTTCAATTCTCTACAGTTTCCATCTACCTACCTAAAACATAACACTTAAATCATCTCAAAACTAACCAATACCGTAATTCCACCGGTACTATGCCGCCTATAAATCCCTCTTATTTAATCAAAGATCAAAATAACGAAAAGTAAATAAACCTCACCATTCAATACAAAAACACCCATCTGATTCAATTTCTTTGAGGAACAAACAAAAAAAAAACAAGAAAAAAAACAAAAATAGCCTTCTCCAATAACAAAGCGTAAGACCAGCAGTCCATAACTGTGGCACGCGGCAGCTTCATACATATGCATGTGAACAGCCACTTACCAGTTACCATAATCGTTCTTCCTCATATACTACCTACTGCAGTCCCGACAAAAGAACATTTGGCGTTCGTTTAACATTTTCCACATATAATAAATAAGTATAAAAAAAAGTAAGTTGCTACTATAAAATGTAGAACACGTAAATGGTTCAGGTAACAGCTTACCTGAACCATTTAAGGAAGATTCGCTGTTAGAATTTATATTCCTACATACCTACATATATTATGTACTTTCAGTCTCCACCTATTAAAATCTCACAGTAGTTGCATGTTGCACAAACAGAAGCAACAGACATCGCGGCATATTAAACGAGAAATTTCGTTGGGTAAGCGCAGATCACTTAGAAATTTCTATTTATATACTACTTGCGTTAAACAAAGATAGCTGCAGAATTACGCGCCACTCATACTAACTAAAAAACAAAAAACAAAAAAAAACCGATGTCAAAAAACAGCAGCATTATTATCATCACATCGAAACATCATCCAACGCAACTGAACAGAGTGAACACCGCCGTCCCCATATAAAAATCAAGAAAAAACAAGTAGGAAGCATTCTTCTTCTAAGGGAGGCGCTTAAGACCGGTAGCTGCGCACACTCTTGTTCTTCATTTTCTGAAACTCCATCTACATTTATATTCATCTGACATATGCCGCTTAAACCAGACTACCAAAGTCCGAATTATATATGACGTCAGACGCAAGTGTATGAGTAAATCGAAAATTGTGTAAGTATTCCATGAACGGTAGCTACATGTTATAAGCTTGACTACCATTGGTAGTTACGCGCATGTGCAATGTGCTAAGTTGCGCAAGCGATGGAGTTCATCCATGATGTAGTTTTTTTGTGCTTTTAAAATCAAAATTATGAACCGAACAAAAATAATAAATTTTTTTTTAAACGAAAATAAAAGTGACTAAGTGATGGGATAATAATTAAAGAAAGAAAGAAATAATAAAAAAAAGGAGTAAGTATGTGCTTAATAAAACTTACCAACAAAAAACAATCTATTATGACTTTCTTCTCTCCTGAACACAAAAGAATTAAATTAGCAGCAGCAACAACAAAAAAAAACGTTCTTTTGTCTAGTAAAAGTTATATGAATTGGCCTGAGACTTTCCGTCGGACCGAACAGAAGTTAATAACAAAAATTTGTTTCCACACTTTTTTATTAACAATTCTTTGAATTTTTAATTAATTATCAAACTAATTAATATTAATGTCGAAATTATTTAAATTAATATCGCCGCGACGACTATTTAACAGACCGATTAATATAATTTATATCACTGATGATGAATTTTAGCGCGAATTTGTTGTTGTTGTTTTTTGTTATGTTTTTGTATTTTTATTATTAAGTAGTACTGAGTACAACCGCAAAATATAATATTATTATGTTTTTAATAATTTGCCGATCTCATAGAACAAAAAAAATATCTATATTTTTTTAATTTTACTATTAATAGAGATCCATCTATTGATGGCAATACGTTTACTCCAGTAAATTCTAAAAAATTCACTTCCGAACGCTTCTGTGCGCCACGATCAACTGACTGACGACTAAATTTCAGATTGCTGACTTCACTTAACTAACTTCCAAGTCCAACAGATCTCCGAACATTGAGTTGAATGGTTTATTTTATTTTTATTATGTTTTTTTTTTCTTACTTGGTCTTCTTCTTTTTTCAAACTTTATTTAATACTGCGATATGATTATTCCAAGTCTTTCAAACTGAGGGTAGGTACATAGGTATATAACAAATTTTTCTTTTTGATATATATTCAAGCTACCACACTTATATGTGAATTAATTCCTCGAAAGCAACGATCAAAAAAAAAAAAAAAATAAATATAAGCAAAAAAAAACGACAAAAAACTCGAATCCTTGTGTTATACTGGGACGCCCGACTATAATCCAATAAAAATGTATTAATGAAACGAAACTCGAAAAATCCGGAGGGCGTTACACACTAAACACTTATACTACTTTTTTCTGGCTGCCTGTTGTGCTGCTCTTTAATATGCGACTTGATTTTAAGTAAGCTCAAAGTGAAATGAAGTGGCCACAGAGTTATAGGCAGTCACTAAACGAATATCGTTACTCGTCTTTAACGAAACACACAAAAAACAACAGCAGCAGTATAAATCTTTTTCTTTTTTTCATTTTTTTTAAGGAAACAACAAAATGAATAAAAAAATGAAAAACGGAAAGAAGGCAGTATTAAGAGATTATATATTGGTAGGCTCTTATTTATTTATATACCTGCGTATATTCGACATATATACATATATACAAATATCTATCTACATATATGCAACGAACAGAAAAAAACAAAAAAATTTACCTATATATATATTAAATATAAAGCTCTTTTCGGTTGGTTACTTTATGTTAGGTCGGTCGGTAGGTATAGATGAAAATTGCTTGATTGTGTATCTTCAATATTCACCAATGAGTAGCTATTAGAGAACTTAGGTGTAATAAAAAAAAATAAATGAAACAAAAAAAAAGTGAAAAAAAACTACACACATAACACACAAATACACTCATCTAGACCACCGAATGAGCCGCAATTAACCGATCACCAATAGTAGTAAAATATCTTCTACAACATCAACACTAACTGAAAGTTAAGGTGCTGCTTCAAAACTCAGCACCGAAGACAGAAGTCAAAAGAGTCGACTTTCTGGCTAGTAGCTAAACTGGATACTGTACTTGAATATATGTAGAGTATCTCTTGCTTGAATAAAGGCTAATGGAAGAAAAAACACCACAGCCCGAGAGGTGAACCGTCAATTTGCGATTGTATAAGTGTTAAAAAAAAACCAGCAGCTTATGTATATAGATAATATTTAACCCATAATGCTTGCAACTGTGTGTGTGTTTGTGGAGGGTTTGTATGGTGTATACTTTTTAAGCCAAATTAGCATGCGCAAGTAGTTGTTTTCTCTTCAAGAATAAGACAGATTGACTTTTGGTATTTACCGACAAAATTCATCGCTGGTAGCTGTTTTAAGGGATACCCCCTGCCGCCCGCATAGTATTCATTTCTACCTGAACACATTCTCACACATAAAAACTCACCTGACATAAAACGGCCCCAAGAGTCGAAAAATACTATAAAGATGCTGTGCACTGAATACTGAAAAGAATATTGCTGGCTGATCTGCTGTTCATCATTCCCTATCCCCTACTCCATATACCTAGTAGGTATGGGCTATATAGAAAATATTTTTGTGTGAATCTTCTTATTGTAAAAGAAACAAGTCAAACATCTTCTGTCCTCGCCTTTTAGCGTGCTGTAGTGGCGGCTGCAGCGGTGGTGCGCCTCACCGTGATCGTCGTTATGAGTGTTGACGACGACAACGACGACGACGGCGACATTGTGCCCCACAGTCATTCAGGTTAAGTTGCGCGCGCAGAGCTTCTGATAACTTGAGTTGCTGCTACTTCACTCTCAACGCAGCAAGTCTTTTATATTTAAGCCCCTCCCCACGGAAATGATTTTTTAGCTCCGCCTTCTATTTTCTATATATAAGATCTTATTCTTCTTAATTATATATCTTCACGATGGTTTCTTCTTCAACATTCTAAGTATTAGTGTGCCTCCATCGGATCCAAGCGTGAATTGAATGTTACGGCTTCCATGTTACGCAGACAATTTGCGGTCACTGTTTTGGAAGACCAACAACAGCAACAACAAAAATGAAAGAAGGAAAAAAACCGGGTTGAGGTATTTTGGTCGGCTGCTTTCATTCTTTAGCCTCTTCATCTGGAAGAAGATTGCTCATCTATTGTCGTGGAAACATTTTTAAATACCTACCTATCTGCGTGCTGGTGGGCATGTTTTTTATTTTATTTTATTTTTTTTATGTGCTCTTGCTCATTGAGGAATCACATGATTTTTTCAAAGAATTGTCTTCTTTTCTTTAGTTCCAAATAAAGTGTCCATGTCCATATGTATTCCTTCAATCTGCTTCAAAATAAATTGTGTATTATAACATACCTAACCTACCACCGCACACCGATTTTCGGTTCTTTTTGTCATTTTTCTGATTGGTGGGTAACCCTGCTATAAAACGCCGACATTTGTTGATATTTATTTCCTAAGTGTCTGCTTAATTTGGCATGTATTTTGTTTCTTCTCTTTTCCGGCTTATTAATGGCTTGTAGGTATTTTGATAGCCTACTCAAGAAGTTGGGCGTAGGTTAAAAGTTCTTTTTAATAGCTCTTTAGACGCTTTGATATTACCTTTTTATCTAGTATTTATAGTTCACTGGAAATAATGATTTGGAGAAATGAATTTTTAGAGATAAAATCTTGTATGAATTCATAATTAATTAATGTGTTTATTACCTTGATGTTTGAAGACTGCGCAGTTATATAAGTTGTGCTATTTTGAACCTAGAGGTAGGTAGATACATAGGTGTGTTTTCTAATTCATAGGAACTTGAGGGCCGATCGATTGTTACCATCATACCCTGTCCTGTTCATATGTGCTGAAATCCATCCATGCTATTTTGCTTGCCTTTGTTAATAGATCCAGGACTACGATATATAGACAAACATGGTAGGACGGTCCCATATCGTACAGCGCCATCCTTAGCATCATATAAATCCATACCTAAAATATGAAAAATTGATTTAATTTTTTAATAATTTTATTCAACTTCCAATTAATATAATGAAATAAGAACAATTTTAATGTCTTAGGAATTATCCTCTAGTCTAGGGTAAATCAGATCCACAACGATCCCCAAGAAATTAGTAGGTATATGTATGGTCTACACATAGTCCGTGGAAAAAAAACTCCTGCAATCGAAAAATCTTTAAAAAAAAATAAATTTCTATACCAAAGCGGGCGTTTCGTAATAGCAGGAACCGTATTACTCATCAGTACGGGTTGGTTCCTACCTGCCGTATATGACACAGTGTATAGCCAAGCTGACCTCATATATATGCATATAAGTGCATATATATATAAGTGAATATATGAGGTCAGCTTGGCTGCTATTACGAAACGCCCGCTTCTACATAGAAATTACTTTTTTTTTAAAGATTTTTCGATTGCAAGAGTTTTTTTCCACTAAATTCTCTAGCTGCGGATTTGGCAGCAAACTCAGTCAATTTCATATTGACTAAATTCCCTATGAATTTATTTCATGGTAAAACTCTCTATGAAATGCTAGTCCCGCATAGGGCTAATATTTCTAGGCATTTAAGTAAATACGTAGTATTTCGCCTTGTATATAATTCACACTTAAGAATTATTTTAAGTACATATATGAAGTCAGCTTGGCTGTGCACTGTGGCGTATACGGCAGGCAGGAACCAAGCCGTACTGATGAATATTACGGTTCCTGCTATTACGAAACGCTCGCTGTTACATATAAATTTCTTTTTTTAAAAGAATTTTCGATTGCAAGAGTTTTTTTCCCACTCAATTCTCGAGCTGCGGGTTTGGCAGCAAACTCAGTCAATTTCATATTGACTAAATTCGCTATGAATTTATTTCATGGTAAAACTCTCTACACATAGTCAATCCAATGTAGATGCAGACAGATGTAGTAATGCGCTAGATTCCATTTTTGTTTTTTTAGTTTTACTATGAACCAATTGGCCGAAAAGTAGATACCTACTGTGATTAAATTCTCTTTGAATTATTATTATCTAGGAATGAGATTTCCGAGATCGAAAATAAATCCAGCTTCATAACATTGACTCCCGTACGTTTATAATTCAATCGCCAGAGTTCACTGATTTTTGAAAAATCGAATTTTTCTTTCTCAACCGTAAGTAACATCTGAGACACATTATTTAAGGAGTACCTTACGATGTCTACCTTAGAAGAATAAGATGGAATTTTTTGTAAGAACAACACCACATCTGCTCAGAGCTGTCCTATCCCAGACACAGGTTTTTATGTATGTCTTTCATATCGATCGATGATTGACGATGAGAATGATTAGTGATTAATTAAACCAAATTAGCACACATATTGTTTAAGATATTTTATTAACTGAGGGCTTAAGCATGCGTAAAAATGGTGTGAAAGAATTCCACTGACAAGCGAAATACTATATCTTGTCCTTAAGTTTTTTGCTAAAAAATCAAAACCCAACTTCGTGATCGCAATTCGGGAACTTTTAAGAGAATCCGAAAGTAGTTGAAAACTTTCAGCAGTTTTCAAGAGTCGAGACAACGTCTCTTTCTATATGTGACTTCCTAGGAAGCTATTATTTTAAGAGATAAAGACTCTTTGTAATTCGGTTTCTAGTAAATTATTCTACACAATCAATATCATTATTTTCTAGACGGCTACAATTACGTAATCATTTTTCTCAACTACTAAATATATAGGATACAAAATTCAATATAAAAGAGATATACATATATCTACATACCTATAAATATATTGAAGAACTATAAACCAGATCATAAGCCATTTTTGTGGAGGAATACTTTGCTTGTGAAGTCATATACCAACAATGCCGACAAAATTTACATTGAAATCCTCCCGCGGCTCAGCGTGATAATTAAGGCACCATCACTTGCCGATTGGAGTCACCTTGAATTTTCCTGAAATTCTACAAAAAAAAAATTAAATTAAAATCTTTGCTTTTTTTTCTGAATATTTTCACAGCGATATCCTTTGTTAAAAACTGCTTCATTATAAATTTTCGGGTTCAAACAGAGGTTCAATCTCTGCACGACATACATTTTGACAACGAAATTAGCTAATGAAACCGCAAGATTCGGAGGCGATGCAATATATCCTGTACCAGCAGCAGTAAAGCTACAACCGTCATTGCAGAACTTATAAATAAAAGAAGAACTCAGGCATCGTAAATTATCGAAATTATACCGTCTAAGAAATTTATATCAATCGTTTTGTCAACAAATTTATAACTCTTACAATTTTAGCTAGTTTTAATGCTTTCTTTTTGTCAGGAAGCTGCTCAGATGTAGACCTGAGTCGTGTTGTATAGATTTAGTGATCCATCGAAAGTTTATGATTTTTTTTTATTTATTGTTATTTTTTCTGATTCTGAAAGAAGCCTCCTGCTGCTTAATTTGTGAAGCTTAAAAGCATCTTTGTCGATTTTATAGTCCCACGCAAAAGTCACACAAAGGCATTTATTTACTTTCAGAGAATCAATTTCAGCTCCACCTCATCATTTTATGCAGCTTACACAAAATGCCACACGTGAAATTGTTTTTTTTCGATTTGGAAGCAAATTGAATGCTAAAAGCTGTGAAATACGATGTTATTTGGTTGAAAATGATTTTTAGTAGCTGTGGATTAAACTATTTTATTATTTCAATAATTCGGGAAACGGTAAAGAGAAAATTAATCGCGCGAAAGAAAGCAAGAAATGTTATTGAACCTCAATGTGCATAAACAGCGTTTAAAATTGGCATTTTGGTATTTTACTAAAAAAAAAAAATATTATCTTGGCTGGATTAAAAATTTTGAAATCCATAATGTTGTTATTCACCAGTCTCGCAATTTAATTATAATTCCTCAAAATTGGCACAGATTCCACAGGATTCTATTCAAGACCTGTTTTTTGTTTTTTTTTTTTTAATTTAATTATTGTTAGCTGTGTTCTTTTACGTGGCTTGTTCTCTTTAATCGATCGAGCAAGATTTTGTCCTTAATACATATGTATATATACTATATTAATGTCCTAGCTAGAACAAGGTGAACAACAGAACAGCGTCTTTTTGATCTGATAACAGATTTTAAAAAAAGACTAATGCCCTAATGACTTTTAAATTCATTCGTATCTGTCAATGGAACTCTATCTACTTGGCGAGATCTTACATACTAAGACACGCTTAATATCAACAGAATTATTCTTGTTTTATAACTTATCAAGCCCTACATAGGGTCTATATTTCCAATAAATTATGGTATACCATATTATGCGATATTATCAGTATATACCACTTCTCCATGATGTACCATATTAAATTGCCACCACGATCGAGCAATAAATTTGATAATATTCTCAATCAAATTGGCGAAAATGAATCTGAAGTATACGTATACATAGTAATTAAAAAATGGTATATAGGAGTCTTTTCGCGGGACTCACCCACGACTTCGTTTTTTTTAACTCTTTGAGGTTTTGAGTTTTGCGATATACTTAATGCTCTCTTAGATCCTGACAATGGCATAGTCTAATCCAAAATGGAATAAAATACCATCAAAAGTTTCATCGTCAACGTGATGTTGCAATAAATTATGGTAAGAAAGCTCGGCTTAGATAGGAAGGTGTGATGGCATAGGTCCACACAATCTACTTAATATGCGACCCTTTTTACGATTTTTGCTTTTTCCTTAAGCATATCCAGTGAAAATGAGCTTTAAACTCATAGGGAAAATCGTTAGAGAGAGTTATAGGGAGATTCCTCTGAACGTCCCCTACCACCTCCCGTATGAATGCAGAATTGATACCATTACCCTGTACATAATTATGTATCTACATACATAATGCAGGATTAGTTGCGGAAATACTACAAGAGTACAAAATGATGTGTTGTATGAATTCGTATATCAAAAGTTATATTATTTCTGGAGGTATCTATAATGAATTTCGAGATATTTACATTTATCATCCATTCCAAGTTCCAACCACCCACATGCATGAGACATGCAATATGACTCCTTAATAATCCTCAGGTAATCTGTATTGTATTTGTTGATTTCTAATCATTACCATTACTCAGAAGATAAGAGATCCTGAGAGATATATTTAGCGTATCTATGAAGTTCTTTAAATTTATATTTATATATATATATTAATAATATGTGTAAATTCCTGGCCTCATTAAAGTATATAGATACTTACTACCGACATAGGAGAAAAGCGACTAAACCTAAATTAAAACAAAGAGTAAATACAAAAATACAAAAGTCAACTAAAGCTAAGCTTTGTATCCAATAAAAATAAATAAAAGATATAAAAATAAGCATTATAAGACTTAATAATCAAAAAAAAATAAGGAAAAGAAAATTATACTAAAAGCAATCAAATAAAAATTCAAATTTAAAAGCAAAACGAAAAAAAAAACATGAATTATAAATTAAAAACTACTAAGGTAATAAAAAATAAATTCAATTAAAATTTAAAAAAAAAGAAAAAGTTTCAATTAAAAATTAAAAACTGCTATGAATTAGTAATAATTTCAGGAGAAAAAAGAAAAAAAAATGAATAAAGAGGATCGATAGAAGGAAAATATATAGAGAATAGGAAAAAACAGCAAGAAGCAAAATAAAATATCAATAAATATAAAAAAGAAAATCTCTCCTAAGAAAGAATTTTAACGATGGCATTACGTTTAAAAGTTGAAGGACAAGATTGGAAGTGGTCAAGATTTCTAATGATAGGAGACTTTTTGTACGAAATGAATCAGGATTAAATATTAATAATATATTACAGTAGGTTCTTGGTAAACATTGATCTTTTGATATAATCCCACACATAACCAATGCCTGTCGATATACTATCATATACCGCGATCTCCAAGTAAAGGTCACGAAATCACATGGTGGAATTGAATACAACCAGCATTTCTGGGAAATTTGACGCAAGATGAACATTTACTCAAATTTAAATCTTCTATCATTTGAGAAGCCCGGAAATCCTTTTAAGGCGCACTAAAGCTCGTCTGAAAATTCTTCCAAAGCATACAGCGAACAAACCTTTGTATACAGCATTACGACAACTAAATATGTGTATATGCTTTTTTTTCTTTTTTGTAAATAGAACCTAAGGCAGATTCTTTTGAGTCAACAAATGCTATTTCCGCGTTCGATACAAGTAGGCGTCAATGGTAAAATTATTAGAAAAAAAACACGCGTTTATGTTGATCTTATTGTTAGTTCAACCGCCACCAACAAGTACTACATTCAAATTTTAACTAAGAGCATTTAAAATTTAAAAAATCTTATAGAATTTGTACACTAAAAATTTCATCGTGTGCAAAAGTAAAGTAAATAATAATTATACATGAGGGATTTTGATTATTTAGGGGAAAAGCGCAAGATATTATTGGAAGGAATTTATTTTGTTTAATTTAAACAACAAAAGTCTCTAAAAATAGGTAACTATTATGCAAATGTAAAGTTTCGTTTCTGCTTAACAAAATTCGATCTGCTCTCGATGACTACGTAGCGGGAAGTGTTCTTCACTATCGCATGGATCTCTTATCAGCGCTGGAATTTGTCGGCATATATTCTTTTGTGTTTTGTCAGCGCATGATCTGTATTCATGATTATAACTGGACGTATTTTGGGTAAGTTGGGTAAGTATTATGCATGGATTAGCTTTGTCGTTTTTAGTTTTGGTGAGGATCCTACATTCGGCCATCCTGCTCATCATCTGCCTCAGATGATTCATCCTCCTCATCGTTGCACCATAGCTTCATATTGTCAGCAGCTAGAGTCGTCGCCGTTTGGTCCATCGGTATTGCCTACCCTTTTAAGGTCGTATCTATCGTTGCCTTTCACTTTTACAACTTCGTACGGGCCCATAAATTTAGGATAAAGCTTAACCCCTGGGCTAAACTGCGTTTTCTTAACCGCCACCAAGTCGCGTAGCTTATATTTATGCGCCATTTTTCGTTTACGTACTGAGTATTTCCGGTTTTCGTCTTGAATGCGAGCTATAGATTCCTTGGCACTGCTTCGCATCTCTCGTCTTTGATCCTCGAAGTTTTCGATAATAGCATCTTTTATAAGCTGTGATAACTCCAGATCCTCCGAATTCCTGATAGGAACCCCAATTAACAACTCGAACGGTGTTTTGTTTGTGGCTCTCGTATAAATACCGCTGTAATTTTGGCACGTGCTTATACCATTTCTCAGGCTCTGGTACAGAAATTTTTGCTAGTACAGCCAATATAACTCGATTTAACCTTTCAACCGGCCCGCTTCCCCTTGGTACTCCCGTAGTCACCAAAACGTAATTTATCCTGTGTTCTATGCAGTACTCTCTAATCGAACCTGATGTGAATGCTATACCCCTATCTGTTACCACTCTCCATGGGTTACCAAAAACTTCGCTCTGTAACTCTAATCGTTTTAAAACTTCACATGATGACGTATCCTTCACAGGGTAGATCCAGCTGTACTTGGTGAAAGCATCCATAACAACTAAAAGGTATTTGTAGTTCTTTGCCGTTGATGCCAAGGGTCCAAGGTGATCCCGGTGGTAGGTATAAAGTGGTATATCTATCTTCTCAATAGGGTTTAGGACTCCTTCTTGTTTGCCTGCCTTTCTTGAAATCAATTTGATATGACTCGCTCTACTCTTATTGCTAAACTAGGTACGAAGTAATCCTGGCGAATAGTTGCTTCTACCTTTCGAGCATTGATATGATCTTTGTCATGAACTGATTTTATTATTTCTTCTGGCATAATCTTAGGTAGCACTAATAAATAAGACCCCTTTTCAAACTTGTATAGAATTCCGTCTCTTAAGATGAAGTCTTCGTATTTATCAAAACTTAGCAAGTTCGTAATTAACCGACAGGTCTCCTCTCTCTCTTGCGCCTTTCGGATCCGATAAAGCAAGCTGTCTTCTATTGTAAGTATAACTGGATATCAACTAAGAGCGTCGACATGTCGCATCGATGTTTCTGAGCGGTGGTGTATCGAACAATTAGTTTTGTCGGTTTGATGTTGACGTAATCGAAGAATTAAATTAAATTAATTAATGGTGAAGTTTGTCTCTATTAGCAAAGTACTCGCAAATTTGTCGGTTCAAGACAGCATATGAAGGTTTATCAAATGAACATAAAATGATCTCTTTGATTCAAACTGTATATCTCGGAAGAAAAAGTGCTCTACATGTGGAATATGATGCAGAAGTCAACTTATGGAAGAGACACAAACAGTCTAGTTGCCTAGTAAATAATAGAATTTTAAATAAATATTATACTGGTATACTGATTTCAGGGAATAATCTGAGAGCATGCGAGAAAAAAAGTTGAAAATTAAATTTAACTTCCGATTGCTTTCCAACGCCTACACATTCAAAAGGCCCCACTTTAAAGCCTCCACTTCAGGACTCTTCACCAACCAACCTAAATCTTGTTTAGAACCGATCCTAACACTTCGAAATCGATAGTTCGTAGAATCCACAATTTTAACCGATGACTACACTAAATTGTTGCCCTAAGGATAGTGTCCTGTTTTTTTAACTACCTTAATTTTTGCTATATGGAATTAACTCTAGTGGTAAGCAATACTGGGATAATTTCGATACTTTGAAGAGACATCGTGTAAATAATGATAGAATACAATTTGCTTGCGTTGAACATTAAATCATTTTTTACCATATGGTGATACAGACAGAGATTTTGCCTCTCATCTAGGCACTGCGAACTGTAAGATCTTTTGTGACATTATCATATAGTGCCTAGGGTATCCATTTAAACTTGAGGTCTTTTACAAAACCTTTCAATGTTCTTCAGAGCCATATTTTCAACACCCTCTGTCAATGGGAATGCCTTTTCTAGATGTTTTCAACTTATAACTTTAGCCAAGAGCTTAACAGTAACAGAAAACGTGTTCAGCAATCTCGTCGACCTTCATGCAGATACGACACATCTCGCTGTCAACCTTACCCATCTTTTTTAGATGATATCTAAGTGGACCATGTCCAGTAAGTAGGCCCGTTATGAGCTTTTTCTCTCCTGCTGAGCGTGAGGAAGATATTTGTCTTCTGTTACGAATACCTACATAATGAATTTGTTCGCGTGTCTCAGTCCTGGGGTGTTTTCTTAGTGAGGCAATTGAATTCTCTCCTCCGAAAGCCTGAATTTTGCCGAAAGGTGGGCCCTTTAGGTATTCGAAAACCGGCTCAGGGCCAATAAACAAAAACTCCTTTGTTTGTAAGGTAGTCCGCTAAGTTACTGGGGGATCCACAGCAAGGTGTCCCTTCTGTGGTTTCCTGGTCACATGGGGATCATGGGGAATGAAAGGGGTTGACCTTTTAGCTAGGGTTGGCTCTGACTCTCCGTACCTCGGACCGGAGACCACCGTAGGCGTTGCTACCTCGATTAACGGGTAGAACTGTAGTTGGCATCATCACCGGCCACAGCACATTTCACGCTCATCTAACAAGACCTGATGCGCTTCATTAAGAGGACAGGAAGCTTTTGGTGAATGGGCTTCTAGCAGGACAGCACAATGGACTGCTATGGCCTCCGTGGGATAGAGTCGCCTGTCCCAATGTCTTAATAAAAAAAAAAAAAAAGTAGTCTTCAATCTCGTTACCCTTAATGCCTTCAAGTATCTTGGCACCCAAATCAACGCAGTTTTAATTATTTCGAGTAATTGCTTCAAGCAGTAAGACAGTCCCAGATCAGCTTAGATTAAAAGGTAAATGAATTTATCGCTTTGAAAAAAAGACGGGAATAATATAGAACGTTATATGACACCAGGGTGGTGATTCTGATCTCTTTGTCGTAACTTAGGCGTATATTTTACTCACATATTTTAACATTTCGCCTCGAATTTGTCGTACTTTTATATTCACCATATTCATTTTGATTTATCCTTTTCAGCAACCACAAAATAAAGTAAAATGAATTTGCAATGAATTAATGTCAGAATACACGCCTAAAACTACGACAAATTAATCAACTGCTTTCGAGGTTATGACAAAAATTTTACACTGTGGTAAATGGATATTCTCCACGTAATTAGAGCAATACAAGTTCTTAAATTCGAAATAATATTTTGAATTTGTAATGTAAAGTGTCATTTCTAGTTCAATCTACGTAATACAAAACGATTAAAATAGGAATTGTTAAGGAAGGTAAGTAAATATTCTACATTAAATTGTATTTATTTATTGCAGACCCAATGGCCACGTAAATTAACTTTTTTCTTTGTATGATTGACTATCAGAACCAGCTTAACACAAGCTCGCTATAGTGACTCGCTTAATAAATAAAAGGTCAACAATAATTCTTTTTATCACTTATTCCCTCAGTGATAAATCGTCCGTAAGTGATAAATTAAATGAATTTTTTGAAAGTGGCACTTGTGAAAAGTTCAAGAGAATAGATTTAGCTAGATATTTGCTAACTGATTTAAAATAATTGAAAATTTATCCAAAGCTCAGAATTTGGAGGCTTTGAATTTAGCTAAAAATTCAAAATTATCGTTATTGTCTCTTCAGTTTATATTGGAGCGGATGTCACAATTGAAAAAACTCTTCATTCAGTAGTGTACGCAAATTACAAGATTTGAAGGTTTATTAAATTTTAATCTTAACTCAGAGACAGCTAAAATTCTTGAACTTATTGTTATAACAATAACTGAAGTTGATTTTTCTACAATATATGACCACTTAAAAGGTTTTTGGGAGCGGCATTATGGCGACAGGCGAAAAATTAATTACTGTGAGAATAATGTTATTCTATACATCAACGATTGCGACCTTGACGTTGTATAAAAGACCTAACAAGATTAATGTAATTTTAATTAAATTTTAATTTATTAATGTGCGCGATTTTGTGTGAAATGATGTTGTTACTTTTGATGAAATGTGATTTCGTTGAAAATTCGTACAATTTAATGACGACATCATTTGTTGGTGCTAGATTTCTATTCAACTACAGATGGAAACTGTTAATCCATACAGACCTACAAGATTTCACGGACAACTTCCGTCCGATTATTAAATATTCAGAAAAACCAAAGATACTTTGTGATTTGACCGTGTCTGCCTGCAATCAAGCAATTAATTTTGTAACTTCTCGCCACTGTTATTCAGAGTATCTTAATTAAGTAATCTACACAATTTAAATTTGTTTTACAAATTATTATACTTTAATACTTCGTTAATTATTTTCCTGTACTTTAGACAACAAAACATCACTTGACTGCCAAAGTGTTAACCACTTTCAGTTCATTTCTAGTCCACTACAACCTGAATGAGTTGGATTACAATAAAAAAGAAGAAGAAAAGCAATTCATTTCTTAGGCGTATATTCTGACACTTAAAAAATACAACAAAATATCAGAAGCACTCTCCAGAACTGATTTTAAAAATGAATAAGAAAACACAAAAGAAAAAAATGAATGTTTAGGTAGAATTAAAAATTGGCGAAATTAACTTTTAATTTCCATTTGGTTACTACGAGGAAATTAATAAAGAAAAATAATAAATATAAGAATTAATATTATAAAAAAAAAATCTTTACTTTTCATGGATATTTTTATAATCTTAGTCTATTTTTTATAACAACATCAAACAACATATTGATTAACCCCTTAATGGCATTCAGAAGCAATACCATATCTACCACTTTTAAATAAAGAAGCATTGCCACAGATATGTAAATTTGATTTTGACAAACATCGATTTCGAACCCAGAGTTAAAGATTTCGTCTTTTAATTAGATCGTATAGAATGTCCAGCAATTTAAGTCCGTTCAATAGATAGGAGTATATCGAGAAAATAAAATTCACCCTAAAGGTTTCTAGTGATATATTGACTCCTATCTACATATATTCATGCAGACCATATATTCATCCAGAATATAGTTATACGTAGGTAGGTACATAAAATAAGACTTTTTTCAGACCAAATGGAACGAAAAAGATTTATTCGAGTTGCTGCGTGACCTGTGGTGAAGTGCGTAGGTTTAATATTATTAACTATACATATTTAGATTCTTATAATACTGCTTATATCTTTTATAAAACATGTGCTTCAATTGAATCATTACAGCAAAGAAATAGACATTGCATTTCTTCATCTAATTTGTCTTATAAGGAATTTAAAGGAGTTGAATGAAAAATATATGTGTACGTACATAGTAGGTACTGCGTTCTTTTATACTGAGCTGGTTCATTGGAATTTTATTTTTATTTATTTTTTTAAATCAATTATAAGGGACCATTATTTTTAACATACGGAGAATTTGTCAATTCAATCTTCCGACAACGTTTTTATCCTTCAAAACATGACAATGTACAAATTTTATTTTATTTTATTTTATTTTATTCAAATTCAAATTAATTTAATGCTGGTTAGAGTACATACAAGATTTACAATCTTTTTTAAGTACAATATTATATAATGGTTCTGAGATAATTGAATATAAAATGAAATAATCTAAATCAATTTAGTAAGTTTCTAGTTAATACCTACATATAATCGTGCAGCTCCAACGCGTAGATAAATTTATTTTATAAATTATACATGTTTAATGAAATAAAAAAGGTTATTCTAAGTGGGGTCGGACTAACTGCTGTTTGGATAGATACGGGTAAACTATTCCATAGGCGGATGACTAGTTTTTGAAATCGTGGAATCACTATATTCCTATTCCGTTGGAATGTTGTAAACAAAAAAAACTCTCTAATATACTCAGGCTTATTTGAATGCAGTTAAGGACAATATATATTAAATGCGCAAGAAAGACTCTGACTATGACTGACTATGCAGTATATTATATTACAATATAAGTGACCTGCGTTGTAGAAAATGCTTCAACGACCATCCCAGTAAACGCATTCGAAAAGCAGATAGATGATCAAACTTACATAATCTAAAAATGAATCGAATACAATCATTAAATATAATCTCTAATTTACGTCCACATATAATATCCAGCTTTGGAAAAACAATGTTACCTGAAGTGAAATGAGGCAAAATTAACGATTTCACTAGCATTAAACGAATACTATTAAAAGATTAGCAGAAAGCCAAAGCCTTCGCAATCCAGTATATATTTTCCTCAATTGCATATTGACATTTTCGTAACACTTCATATTACTGTTCAAGGTTATACCTAAATTGGTGACCTTACTAAGCGTAGGTAGGAGGGAACCATTTAACATTACTGGTGAAACATCAAGCAACTCAAATGAATTATTGTTGAATTGCTTATACACTGTCACTTACTAGGGTTTAATTTTAACTTATTATATTTAGACCAAACGTGGATTCTGTCTAAATTAGAATTAAGCTATACAATCTTCAATAAGCCCAATACGACGACTCAAGTATAATTGTAAATCATTTGCGTAGAGGTGAATAATAATAAATTTCACATAAGGTGAACATAAAAAAAGAACAACTTGATTTGATAAGTTAAAGAAACACTTTATTGCCAATCCAAATTTTTATACAAAGTTACTAGACTAATTGCAATTTACTATACAACGACCGAACCTCAGACTACCGACTTTCAGACTGACTTTTCTATCTTTTACAAATTACTTGCTTTCCGCTAAACTTATCATTTCACGTGTCTACTACACGGGAAATGGTTTTGACGAAAAATGCATTTCTGGCTTTTTTAAGATTCTCCCATGAGAACTGTAATTTAACGCTTTTCGCATATTTCTATTTGATGCGCGTTGTCTGGGTTTCTTTTATTTGAAATGAAATTCTTTAGATTAAAAATTATATGAAATGCATTTTTTGTGGGAATGATATTTAATGTTATAATAATTGGTTATTATATATGCCCTATATGATATTTTTATCTATAACAGTGAATGCTTACATCGCTTACATCAGTGAATATCTTTAAAATAGCAGTTTCACAACTGCGATGCGTCCCAAATCTGGATTGCCAGTAGGTCATTAAGTTATATTTGTCCACATGTTCAAAAACTTGCCGATACATTAGTTTTTCATCCACTTTAGATAGAAAGCATAGTATCCTAATTGGTCGAAAATCAGCTGGGGATTCAGCAGAAGATTTCTTCGGAATTGGGAGAATATGGAGAGAAAGGAGAATGATGACAAGCACGAATTCACTATATGCAGAATAAATGTACAGATGATTGAAAGCATTAATTTGATAAAGCGTGGTGATAGGTCATCAGGGCCAATCGCATCAGATTTTATTGAATTAAGGCCCGAAATAAGTTCATCCATGTTACCGTATCGAAAAGAAAATAGATCACTGGAACCAAGCGAGATACTGCTAACTGGACTGGGTAAATAAACTAACCTGATTTAGAGTAGATATTTCAGCAGGAGAGTTACTGTTCGAGGTAAAAATCACATTCAATTAATCAGGTTGAAAACTGCAATCGCTCTTGTCCTTATCATATATTCTGATTAGCCATAGATTCCTCCACAACTTTTTCGAATCAAGGTTAGTATTAATTTTGGAACTATAATACTGGCTAAACAGTCTCATCGCTGTGGTAGTTCTATTTCGAGCAGTTTTATACAAAGACCGGGCTTCATAGGTTTTGAGCCTTCTATATCGTTGATATAGATACTCACGGCTGATTTGATTGTGTGCAATAATCTTTCCATTGGCTGTCACTAGAATCAGATCAAGAATAGAAAGATTAGGTGTGTTGTAGTAGGTAGGATAGAAATTGACAAAATTAAGGTGATTTTTATTGATTTTTATGAATACTTAGAAACCATAGAACATTTGTAATCGTTTTTATTTTACCGTACCATATCAATTGGAAATCTATCCTCATGCAGACCAGTATAAAGAACGTTGCTGCACCAAGAAATATTCTACTTAATCGATTTTTTTGATGTCTTGAATTTTCTTTATAAAAACCATAAATTCCTCTAAGGCTATCACTGATGACAGTCACTGGTAAATAATTCACATAAACAGATTATAATTGACATATAAAAATAAGAAATGAAAATTTAAATCTGTTCGGCTTACTTCATACTTTATGAATTTCATAACTTTCTTATTATTCTCAACACTGTAACTTGTATTATTATATCATTTTTCATGTCTCGTGATTATATTACCATAATAATGCTAATATGCATTTATAAGTGAAGAAAATCGGAGCAACAACAGTCGTTCAGTGACATAAAACAGCAATTTCTCACTCAGTTTATTTTACTAATTCCACTACGATAATTTTCTTACTCAACAAATTTTCTCGCTTGTTGACCTATCCTTATCAAGTAAACATTTATTCCGATAGCCACAGGAATTTTATTACACTAATTAATAAACAAAGATTAAAAAAAATTGATTTAGTTTCAATAGAGCTAGCTAAGACAATTAATGAGATACAAAGTAATGAGGAAGTAATTTTAAGAATTTTTAAAAGCTATTGACATTTGCCTATTGTTATAATTCAATTTATATTCATTAATTTTTTTCTAATAATTTTAGAAACTAGTAGTAAATATCTGAAGCTATTCGATGCAAAATTTATATTTTTAATTTACATTTTTCTTTAAAGAAACAAGTTTAAAGTTCTGCATAAAATAGATTGGAATGATATACATATAAATCACATTCTTTATTCACTGACCTGAACTGACTCAGTTCTATTTACATACAAAACAACAATGGCACACAAGCTAATTCTCAACCAGCTCTCGATCAAGAGAACCGGATTTATATTTCTTATTTATTTATTTATTTAGTACTGTTGACATTTTGTTTTTTATAGTTATTTTTAATCTTATATAAAAGTAGCAACTTTTCGTATGACGAATTTCATAGAAAATCATATAAATTATAATTGTATGGGCAAACATTAAGAATAACAGCTTTTAGTTTCCGATTTCAAGAGAGTTTTGAAGTTTTCATTATTATAGAGCCATAATCTCACATTTGTCGATATTGAGCACCAAATTATTGCTCTTTCACCAATTGTAAAATTTTTAAAGGTCACCCTGTACCTATTCACAATCGTTAACAGATTTAATCTGAGCGAAAAGCTTAACATCGTCGTCATAAATCAAGACCTTACAGTATCTCACGACAGAAATAATGCCGTAAATAGACAGAATAAAGAACAACGGGCCCAAGTGATTCCCTTAAGGTACGCCAGACGAAACCTTTAAGACTCTACTAAAAATGGAATGGCGGTATATGTTCTGTTATCTAAATATAAGACTCCGTCCATTTTAGAAATGTTGGGTGAAACCCATACTTTTCCATTTTAAAGTGTATCACGGAGTGAGATAACTTGTTAAAGGCTTTACTAAACTCTGTATAAAAACAATCTGTCTGGTAGCCCTTTGCAAACCAACCAATGGTATCCAAGACAAATTCCAACAAGTTAGTGGCTGTAGATCTGCCCGAAATAAGCCCATGTTGGTTTGAACAGAGCAAATTCTTACAGGAAGTTGATAGTTGACAGCAAATGATAGATTCGAATAATTTGGGCGTACAAGATAACTTTTCAATAGGCCTATAGTTAGAAATTTCATTTTTACTACCTTTTTTGTGGATAGGTATGATAAAAGAGTTTTTCCATAGATGCTGGAAACAACTACTATCGAGCGATTTTTGGAAAATAGTTGTCAACGGAGCTGTCAGAGAGTCGTTCAAATGACTGCAGTTGCTATTTTGAGGTTGAAAATTTGACGAAGCAAAGGCATTGTCAAAAAAAAAAAAAATAGCAAATATATCCCAAATTTTAGACGAATCATCACTAGCAGAATCCTTGTATCTCATGGTATTGGAGTAGTTGTATGTTCTTTTCTTCATATTAATAAACTTAAATAAGATGCGTGGGTCACTAAATAATTTCGTACGCATGCTTTAAATATACTCATCATAAAGGGTATAGGGGAAAGTTCCTTGAACTTATTATATAATATGAGGAAGTTGTTGTGACTTATAATGTCTTTATCCCTTATAACTATAACTTTTCCACAATTGATTCTTTCTATTTTTAAGACCCTTCAGTTCTTTATTGAACCATGGTGATGTTTTTGGTGAGACGCTGACGCTCATGGGGAACATGAGAGAAAAAAATGGAAAAGAATTATATATAAAATTTATGAACATCTTCGTCAACAGTATTGCTAGACAGTAATGTGTTGAAGTCAATAGATGTAAGTCTACTGGAAAGTTCCGAGAAGTTAGCCTTTCTAAAATTGAAAAAGTATTGTGTTTCGTCACAATTTGTTAAGTTTTCGGTTTCATAGCAATATGTAATTTGTAGAGGGGGGTGATATTTGTAGAGAGTAGACATATAACTGGGCTAGGTTCAACTAATAAGTTACCCACGTCATTAGAAAATCCCAGGTCTAACTGCCTACCCATGTCATTCTTCACATTACTGATTTTAACTGAGACCAAGAGATGAAATATTGTGTAGGAAAAGTGATTCCCTTGTTGTCAAGTTATTAAGTGGAAGTACCCATATTATAAAATTAGATGTTGAAATGAGTAGGTCGTAAATATTCTGAACTTTGTCATCGACAATGTTTATAGAGCCTGGACGAATATAGCAACAAATAATATATAAGTAAGATTTTAAAAGAGATAACTTAAGAGCAATAAGTTCAATGTCGAGAGTGTTGGAGAAACTGGGAAGCTCAGCCTGGCTGCAATTAAACTGGTTTTTACAGGCGAGGAGTACACCACAACCTCGAACTACAAATTCATTAAGTCTATCTCTTCTAAAAATTTGATTGGAATTTTCAAAGATTTCAGCATCACGAAAGCCATGATACGCCAAGTTTCAGTAAAAGCAACTAATCGAAATAAGTCGCAGCAGAGGTTTTGAAGATTTGTGTAGTTTTTGTACAAATCCCCCTTACGTTTTGATAGTAAATGGAGAGAGATTTGAGTATTTTGAAATATGGCTGCTTATTTTAGATGCATTTCTAGGTTGGCGCCCGGAAGGTACAAACAATTTAGCAAACGTGCCAGAGGGCCAAAATGTGGGATCCAATAACATGTCCCGCACATCTTCTGAGACGCTTAAAGCAAAGGATGCAACCGGTTTAGAGCTTTTACTAATCTTACGACAAAGAATACCATCTGGTACGATATTGTTAGACTTCAGATAGTTTAATATGTCCCCACACAACGTTTCTTGAGAGACACTTGTGACGAAAATACTCGAAGGTTTTGTTACTGCTCTCAAAGGGACAACAATACCATTACCTAGAGACGACACAGATGAAGTATCATTCAATACCGCGGAAACAGATGCAGGTCTTAGAATGGTGTTATGGGAGCATTGACTCCCAGCGTTACCTGAGGCACTCGCAAGAGGAGTAGCAACAGCCAAACTTAAAGCACTTGATCTCTCCCATCCTTTCCTATCATGTATTAAAACTTTTTTTTATCCGGTCATCTAATACGGGTTGTACTAGATAGCGTTTCATCAGAGCCTCACACTATATGCCGGTGTGCCGCAGGGTTCAGTTATCTCTCTATCTCTTTTCTTGATTTTCATTAATGATCTGCTTTCCCTTAGTTTCAATCCCGTCCATAGTTTTGCCGATGACAGTATCCTTGATTTCGCTTACTCTTTTGACACTATTGTAGACTCCAAAGGGAATTCCATATCTGTCAATCGAGATTGAACGATTAGATCATTAAATAACGACTTTCATAATATCCTCGCTGGGGAAAGGCATATCGCGTCGATTTCAATGCATGAAGATCCAAAGCTGTCTTATTTCTTTCAAACAAGATCAACACTTAGCCACTGCCATTTCTTTTGATGGAACATTAATTTCCGATTCACCCTCACTAAGCAGTCTTGGCATCAATATTTCCAGTAAGTTAAGCTGGACAGACCACATCTTCTCTGTTGCCAAAGAAGCAAAGTGTCTTGGATTTCTGAAAAGGTCTAAGAAATATTTCAGACCATCAATTCGAATGCTCCTCTATTATAAGTCCTACATTAGACCTAGAATTGAATACAATTTCCATATATGGGCCGCGGCTGGTCGCGCAGCCTTAGATTCATTAGATATTGTCTAGAAGAGAGCCTTCAAGCTCATTGGACATGTAATAGCTTATCATAGCCACTCGCTCGAACACCGCCATAATTTTGGATGTCTTTCGCTCCTTTACACGCATTATAGATGAAATATCTAGTCTAATCCCATGCAATACTCGCCTGCAAGTCGCGCACATCCTCTCACCCTTCAAATTCTTTTGGCCGTACAGTAAAATTCCGTGATGCTTTCTTATCCCGAACTGTGCGAATGGGGAACAGTCTACCATCGCCTGTTTTTCCTCGGTCCTACAATGTGCGAAGATTCAAGAGTGGCATACATCGGAGCTTCCGCCATTTTGCTCATGTCCCCTAATCCTTTCTCTATCGCTTTCCTGCCATGCTGTGCTTTGCATCATAGGGTATCCCCTCAGCTTGGCTTAATAATTTAAAAAAAAAAATGAAAATTACATTCACTTCAGTAATCAAAATTATAACTATCTGCTCAGGGAACATTGATCAAATATTGAAACTCTTGGCATTAAACAAAATTTCAGAATAATAAGTATATGAAAAATGGGCAAACACAAATTTCTTCAAGAATCGCATATAGCAGGAAAATCAAGATACCTGGTGGAATTTATGTGTCGCTAAACGAATCAAATGATAATGAAGTTCGTAAATTCTCAGGATCTGTGAGCACCTCTATACAAAATGTAAATGCGACCATATGGCTTAATTTCTAGAACTATTTATTGTGAAAAGTTTTCTTCGCGTACCTATAATTCATCTTCGAATTTTTCAACCATAATCCTCTTCGAATCTCAACCATTTTCCTTTTAAAATCGCAACCATTTTCTAAAAAAACCTTTAAATGAATAATTCTCCAATAAAAATTCAAGCCAAGAACAAAGTTGGTGGAATAAATTCCAATAATCCCTGTCCAATATTAGATTATACTTAATGATCGCTGATTATATACCTCAGAAAATTATCAATTTACTGATAAACGTCAACAAATCCCAGTAAGATAAATCTGAAAACATTCCATGAAAATTGCTACTCAGATAAATCAAGGACTGACAACTCTGATCATGCAAGGAAAGAAAGTCCGTGAGAAGCTTCCATTTTAACAGTATCCAGCAGTGTTTAAGGGAATCTGTGGTGTGATCTCATTATACACCGAATCCGAACCGAAAATCATTTCTGATTACAGTCGTAGGTATCACTTTGATTGGTAAGCAATCAGTACAAGAAATGAATGTAAAACGTTTTTTTTTTTTTTTCAATACATATACCTACATATAGGTATCTATCAAATACCAGCGCCATGCAAATCGCGGACAGTTCTTGTTCAAGTGAAAATTGGCCTGTAGTTGATTGTGCCTGCCAGAGGAGTGGAGTAGGTACAATACTGAAGTTTTCCTGTCGGTTTGATTGGCGGTTACCATAATATTTGCACAGAAACTAACTGCCTGAGGGTACATAAGCGCTGAGTACTCTGATATTAAAATTCTTTATTTTTTTCGCCCTCAGATTCACACACATTATCAAGAATTGGTATGCGCTGATTGCAAGCGTGAAAATGTATAAAAATTATACTGTAAGTAAAGCGGTCCGACTGAAATATTCATACAAAATTTCCGCATGAACAAACTAACAACGCTCCAGAAATTCGTCGGACAATCGTACATAGTCCTCTATACAAGAAGAATGAAGGGAAACCAACGATCAAAAACGATCGCGCACTGATCTTCTGTTTACAGCGTGAGATTTCAACATACAAACACGATCACGGCTGACACAAACACAGTCAGCTTACGAGACTTTTAAGTACACAAAACACAAATATACACAACTAAAATACCGTGGGAATTGAACAGTAGTTACTTTTCCTTTACCCCCTCAGTGGTTATCGTTTGCCTTTTATGCGCAACTCACTTAAAGGTATGCGCACGATCACACAATCCACCTTAGGCGAGATTTCATTTATATAAATTACCTGAAAGCACAACTATACTCATGATCGTGCCGATGTATAAAACTCGTCCACCACAATCACAACCACAAGCCCGAATTATATAAGCGAATCAACAAAGAAATCATGCGCTGAAGAGTTGAATGAATGAATCGCACTATAGAAGATGAGCGCGGATCCCCGACAAAAAGACCAGGTGAAACTGAATGATTTGATATACCGCGAGGCGGGATCTCTGCCGCTTTCATTAGCTTCGATCAATTCAATGGGAGGGTATATAAGATTCGAGATTATTTTTCGTAGCTCCACCTTACTTTGTATTATTGGTTTAAGTTGATAAAATTTTAAGTTTTTTTTTTTTTTTTTTGTTTTTGCTCCAATATTCGCCTTATTATCACTTTTGTCGGCCCTAAGCCGAACACCTAAAAAGAAACAGAACAGAATCGACAGGTATTTGAAGATGTCAATAACAAAAGAAGAAGAAAAAACCGAAATTCAAAAATTCCACTGTAAGCTTAATGATGACTTGATTTCCAGCATGTTCTTCCCCTATATTTTGAGTAAATAAATTCACTGATAAAGTCAAGTGCCAACTCAATAATTTCTGTGTAATGCCGCGCATGTTTAATGAAAGAATTAAAGCGGCACACTCTTCAAATTAAGCAGAAACCGTCAAAGTTCTTTTTCCGGTTTGGGATTCTTTCAACGTGTCACTGATAATGATTCCCCATTCTTTAAATTCTATACACTGTGAATGAAGACACCTTCGAAAAAAGGGACATAATGTGCGAACATAAATTTACCTTATCTCGTGTGAAGAAACACTCAGTGAGGAGGCTTCTCCTTTTGATAGGTATGTATAGCCTGACCCTCTAACAAGGGTGATCTGATCATTGCGTCTGGAGGAATGGTAAATAGACCTACCAGGATCAACCTCATCATCATCATCATTATTATTATTTCAGACGACTGATGTTGTCACATTGTGATAAGTTAATGAGATAATTTTTACTGTCTTATTTTAATCTACAAAGACCTCTGTGAGTTTTTTTTTTTTTTTTTTAAATTAATTGATCCCAATTTGTCAGAATGTCACGTAGCTAGGTGCTAATAGACCTACATACACTTGGGTCAGAATTATTTAAATGTCTGGCGCCCAATTAATCTATGTTTGGTGTCTTGCATCTACTTGTTCGCAGGATTAATTTGTTGAGAAAATACAAGACAAATTATGTAAATTTACATTTCATTTGTTTCAACAGTTATGCACCCCCTGCTATGCAATATTTAGTGCATAGACTATATTTCCAAGGTTTGTGGGTTTAAGTCAAGTGATTTTTTTAAATATTGTTATGATTTGACGGTATCGAGATAAGCAAACTGATTTGTGTACTTAGCTAATTATACTTATAGAAAAATTTGAATCTATGTCAAAACATTTAAGGAAAAATTACTTGACTTCTTTGTAGCCATAGTCATCCAGTACGTATACATCTATGTAGACTGCTCTGAATTATATCCAGAACGAAAAATTTAACAACTGCTACCGCCGCCGCCTAGGTTGGACTTGTAGAGAGGAATAGTTTTCATCTCTGGCCTTCTTCATTATTTAAAATTATTGATCTGATTTTCTTTTTAATGCTGTATATAATAAATTCAGTGATTTTACTCTGTGACCGATAAATGAATATGGTAGTGCAGTGGCACTGCTAATACTAGGACCATTCACTAAGATTATGAGCCATTCAGGTTTAAAAAAAAGAGTGCAGCAGCCCCACATTTCAACAATTTCAATTCCCATATCGCTTGTAACAATTATGAGCATCAAAATAAAATCTGGGAATACTCCCTAACCGATCTATTAATATCATATTTAATAAGGGGAACTAATCATTGTAGTGACTGGTTCCACAATAGACTCTGGTCCGAAAATGGTAGTGCTGTAGCAATATTTAGTTGTTATGTCATACAGGAACAACCCGTAAATACACTGTATTGTAAACAAAGAGTCCAACCAATGACTTCCTGCATTCGTCTAGCGACATTTTGAAAGGCTAGTCGTATCTTCCTTCTTGATACCCATATCAAACACTACATTTGAATGACCAAAATACCTACGGAACACTATATATGTTAAAAACACTTGAAAAATTGCCAGTAACTATGTATGTACTATATTAAAAGATGAAATAGCCAGAAAAACTATTTGGTAGTTTATGGACATTGCTTCCTGAATATTTCTCGGTTTATATCTTTTGTCATATAAGTTGGCACAACTCCGACCTCTTAAATTATCGATTGGAAAGATATTGGAAATTTAAACATTCCGTGATCTTATAAAATTTATATTCGCCATATACATGAATAAATAGTCTCAATACTTATCTTGTGTTCTCCCAAAGTTTTTTTTATAACTATGTATATATTAACAACTCTAAATTGGAAATTTTTAATTTGAATATGGGTTGCTGAATTTTAAGCAGTCATGTCGCTACATAAATGTTGCGAATTTGCATTAATATATCGTAATACAAACTACCGGATTTCTAGCGCTGCATATTGTAAAGTTGATGGAAAATATAAAACATAAATCGTAGCGATGTTGATATTCATAAATTTAGAATGCTAATTCAGTATCGGATAGTATCGTCGATATCAGAAACACTGACAACTCGTTTGGTTATTTGTGGTCAAATATTAAATATCGCACAAGATTTAAAAAAAGTATTTACAATTTTATATTTTCAATGATATTATTTACTTGATGGAAGAACTGAAACCTTGTTGAATCTAAAGCTGTGTTCTTTTGTGTACCTTGTTCTAGAATTCCCATATAATGGAGAGAACAAATTGTTCTATCGATTGAAGCGAACTATTTGTATTGTTCGCTTCATTTATAAATCTTCTATGAAAATGTATGAGGCGTTCTTTTTGGTATCTTTTGTTCTGCCCTGTTCTGCGGACACAAAAGAACGCAGCTCAAAATTATTTAGACTTTAACTTGACGTAATACTACCAAGAAACCAGAAAAGAACATACACAGTGTCCTGTAAATTCGAATACAAATTTTTCGGGACCTACAAAAGGAAGAGATAAAGTGGGACTTCATATATAAAACAATTAAACGGTATAAGGAAATATCCTCTGTTAAGGATCGTAAGAGAAGTGGACGTCCACGCACTGCGCGTACTAGGTAAAGCATTAAGATCGTAAGAGAGCATATTCGTAAAAAAGAGGTCGTTCAGTAAAAAAATAGCTACGAAATTGGGAATCTCGAGCAAACCCTTACAAAAAAACAGAAAATTCATGGAGTTTCAGCCTCATCCAAGGAAAAAAGAGCTGCAAGAGTTGAAACCATACTTGCTTGGCACGGTGGTGATGAGTTAGTGTTTTCCGATGAAAAACTATTCATTCTGGAGCAACCACACAATCCACAAAATGATCGTGTTTGGGCAGTGAGAATGGAGGACATTTCCGAAAATGAACTTTATGTGCCCCTTAGAATATAGAGACAACAGGAAGTGTTGATACCTGTAAAATTCGTGTGCAGAGCGTAGATTTTTTCAGGGTGTCGTGAAGTAGGTCAGAATCTGGTGAAAATATACGTGGGAAATCATTTTTTAGGCAAGTGTATATTATTTTGTGTATTTTACACACATTTTTATATTAAATTAAATTGTAATTAATAACAAAAACGATGAAATATTTGTTTATTGAAGATTTGTTTATGTTTGTGACAGCTGAGAAACTCCCTGGATATCTTGGCGCAGTGGCAGCGACTAAGAACATTTTCAATTTTTTTTTATTTCAATATTTGAAGAAAATTTAAAACTCGTTCAAATAAAGATGCTTCTTATGCTTCTTATGCTGTAAAGCTCAGGCAACAGATCACCATTTTGAATACTGTGGTTGGCGTTATGTACTTAGTTTTGCTAATTTTAGAATACCACAAAATTTTATCCTATAGGAGTAAGTTATAGTAATCCTTCCTATCAGAGATTTGCGGTGACTATATACTTTTACAGACACGATGGTATATCAAATCAAATGAAAAAGTAATATTAAATTGAAATATGTATTAAAAATATTATAGAAATAGAATACATAAAATTTAGTCAATATAAATTAATATATAAAAGAAACAACCTTAACTTAGGCCTTAGACGGCACTCACACATCTCCGCGCTGGTTCAACTGTTTATGCCTGAGCCCCTTACTAAGCTCTTGGAACTCAGACCTCTATGCTAAAGCCATATGGTGTTCTCTACCCGCATACAAAGTCAATCGCTTTCATGCAGTAATCTTAATGACTCTAGGCTTGCTCTTCAGAGAACTCGTACCCGAGTCGGGTACAATGACATATTTGGTCAGGGAATCAGCCTCTGAAACTCACTTTCGGAATCTATCAGGAAAGCTGGTCCTCACAAGCAGTTCAAAGAACTTGCTTTGCTTTACTTTTGGGCGCTTAATGTGCTTTATCTCATGTAGTTTCTACACATTGGCTCCCAAGGCTGTGGAGCTCACAGTGCTTCGGCGATTAATCCCTCGCTGATTTTTGATCCTTTTGGTTTGATTGAATCTTGTATAATTTAATATCGTTCATTGCTTTACTTAGATATATAATATGTTCTATGGGCACGCCTGATTGCTCGGCCTACCCATTTGTTTGTAATTAGGCACATCAGTTCCTAAGCTTTGTTTTTATAGTCCCGAAGTATTTTTTGTTAGTAATGTGAGGCAGTTGATATGCTAGATACTGGCTACATCTACTGCATATTTTATCATATATCACAATGTATTACAATATTTACAGTTACATTTACTGTTACTTTTGTTTTATTTCAGATATAATTTTTTTGGCTTCGAATTAAGCTTATTGTTTTGCTCCTTTATCTTTACTACAGCCGCAGTGATCCTGTTCGCTGCTCCTACATTAATTCGCTAACAATTTTGTAGTAGTGACACTTTTATGCCTTATATCTTATGTTATCTGCATTTTAGGCTTTACTTTAAACTCGCTATTATATATCTTCATTATCCTAATCTATAGGGCTGATATTGCAATGAGTCTGTTCATTGCTTCTTTGTTAGTTTGCTAAACAACTTTGTATTTTATCGGTAATTCCAGCTATCCTTTACTCACTCGATGTACCTTAAGTTGTAACGTAGTGTAAGCTGTGGTTGTTCATTAAATGATTTCTAATCAATTTTGTTCTATTAGGATGCTCAAAAGTATACATTCTTAATACCAGTGTCTGGAATTAAACAAAAGGCGACTAGCTGAAAGCAAATGCTCAAAGATTGTATCTAATTAAAATTGGATTTTACACAGATTAAGATCATCCTCATTGCTATGATATTTATGCGATACATAGGAAAGTACATATCTATTTAAACACCTGTAATAAGCAAAGCCATGAAAAAGAGCACCCGGAATTTTAGATTTTTTTTATTGCCCTGTGGAGCTCTATTTAAAAATCTTCCTTTGCAGCAGCGTTTGTTAGAAAAGCACTGATATAGTCAACCATAAAAAAATAAATAAAAGTTGCAACTTGCATGTAGTATATAATATATATGAAGTAAATAAAAACCGTAAACTTAATTATTTTCTTAAGGCTAGACTTGATAAGTGAGTATCTTTTGAGAAGCGAAATTCCTTCCGATGTGGCGGGCAGTTATAAAATAAGTTTTTAGATTTAGAGGTATACTTAGGAAAAATATATTATATAGAATTTTTATTAATTATTTAGAGAACTTACATTTGATTTATCGCTTGATTTGTCATTTGACTTAAGAAAGTTCCTCGGAAGTACAAAATGCGAGCAAATATTGTGAAAAATATATGGAAAATAACGAAACAGACACTTCAACTTGACAGGTTTCAAATATTAAATGTCAGAAAAAGTTGCAGCCAACTTTGAAGTATAGAATTTGGTTCTAAAAGGTTCGTGTATTAAATGATTATGGTTTATAACTAGGGTCATATGGCAATAAACTCGCATACGCGTACATTTTTCGCAATTTCAATATTGAGTTCCAATGTACTACATACTGAGCGTATATCGAGCTTTCTCTCAGTATATAGAGACAGACTTGCGGTTTAGCGCAAATTGCAATATTGAAAATGCAAGTCTGTCTCTGGTATTATAATTATACTGCAATTTATTTGGATTTCTATTGTACTATCTACATCTATTTAAGTTTTCTAGTGTATTACGTGAATAACTTCGGTTTATTTTATTATATGGTATTTTATATCTTTACTACGAACGAAGTATTTCTATGTACTTCTATTTAAATCATCGAATTGTCCAACGTAGCTTAAGCTGGAGAAAATTAATAAATGTTTTAGATTTGATTTGATTTGATTTCATTTGACTTTTATAAACAAAATCCTTCAACTTTAGCGGGTATATTTGTTTTAACAAAAGGTATAGATAACACATATTTTTCTTAATTTCTATCTTAACATAAATGTATTTTGCTGGATTTATGCCGGTAAAATGAGTGTTTCTGAGATATACAATACATTATTTACCAACACGTTCTTCTTCTTTTTTTCTTCTGTTTTTTATGATTCTACTACTTCCTTTACCTCTCAATACCATTTTTTAAACTGAACTTGCATGAAAGGTTATAAGACATCAAGCGAACTGCCTTCCTAAAAATTTAAAAACGCGTTGAAGGGAGACTACCCTGCAAGCTGTACTTCCTCATGAAATCCTCAGGTATGATCTTACCTATTCCATGGTTTCCAAACATACCATAATGTAAACCAATACTGGGATTCAAAAATGGATGTAATAAAAAAAAAGATTTTATTTGTTAAACAGATAAATTAAAGCCGCGCGAATGCATTTTGCTACATTATGTATTTTTGCATGTAGCACTAATCTACTAAAAAATTGCTGCCAAAATATTAATGAATTTTGCAATTAAAACAGAAATTCTTATATAAGAAAAAAAAATCAATGAATTAAGCCTAAATATAATGTTTAGTGGTTAGGATAAAAATAAAAGAAAAAAAAATTGTAACACCTACAATCCGCGAGTCCCACCTTATACCTAAATTGATTTTGCAAATGTGTGGTCAAAGTGAAGGATTAAAGGGCGCCCTTTATTGTTTTGCTTTTATATCGAGCTGGGCGACCCTGCTGAATCTCTCAATAAATAACCAAGCAAATATAAAATAAAATTATTATTATTTTCTAAGATTGTGTGACTTCAAGTGCGTGGTTGTGTTGAGTTGATCATATGTATTCATTGCAAATCTTTAATTTAAAAGAAGTAACGAAGGCCTATACCCAAGAACACTGGCGAGAAGATTTAGTAAGGGATGCCATTCACCGCGCCTTAAAGTAAACGTTTTGAATCAACAATGGAAATTCCATTTCAATTTTATCTCAAGTGGGAGGAGCGGGAATTTCACGATGAACCTTCTTGATGTCGATGATAGACAATCATCATAAAGCGGTGTAAACGATCCATGGTTGGTGCTAAATTTGTAAACAATGGGCACCGAACCGATAGGTTTTTTGCAAGTTTTCTTTTTGCTTTGAAATTGATCGAATGCTGCATAAAATATTGTATCCAGGAAGGACAGGGAGTGTTTCTCTCAACATGATGTCTTCTAATGATACCATTGTCTGCTGCAATTTAAAGTGAATCTTCTTCCTCCCAATTTGTCTTTCTCGAATGATTTACGTGTGTAGCCATAGCCGAAGACAAATCTTCCAGGGAAGAATTTCATTTAAAGTTTTAAATAATTTTTAGGTACTAATGGAAATCATTACATAAAGATGTTCTCAAAAAGGAATAAAGTAAAAAAGTACATAAATAACATATTCAAAAATTTTTTAATCGTCACAATAATGAAAATTTTCAAATCTCAAATTCTTCAGATTCATCACTTTCACAGGAATCATCTGCACTTTTTTCCTTTCCTTCGTTCAGCCAATCGTAATTTAAAATGATTTGTTTTCCATCTTCGCTAAGCTGATGATTCCATATCTTTCCGTTTGGGTCATAAAAGCTTACACCACTATCACCGTTAGCAAAGTTCTTTTTGTAGTCACCTTTAAGTTGAGAGGTATCACCAAAAATATACTTCCCTGCTGTATACTCTGGAATTGTAGTAATTGATCCTTGATATATCGACCCATTCCTTAAAGAGATTACTACTGGACCAATTAGTTTATCGTCAACCCATTTACCAGTGTATGCCTGTCCATCATTTGTTTTATAAGTCCCAATTCCATGCTTGAAAATATTTTTATCTTGGAAATTTACTGCGAATTCTCCATGGTAACTGTCTCCATTTGGAAGTGTAAAACTGCGTTCTTTTTGTTGTAGGATGATACCTTTCTTGCCAATGGATTTGTCTTTACTTTTTGTTGCTTTAGCAGAATCCTTTTTTGACATATTTTTTATTGAAATAAGTAAATATTAGTCACCCGGAACAGCAGAGCACTCTTATGTATCAAATAAATGTTTATGAAAATTGAATGAACATTTTCGAGGGGTAATCCTCTTCTTAAATTCGATATTGTTGGAAAGAATTAAACTAACATTATGAATTTATATAACAATTCGAGCAGGCTCTATATACAAAAATCCTTGAAAAATTCCTTGTTTTATGCTCCTTTTCGCGAACCGTGTAAAACCTCTTGAAACTAATAATTCCCACTCGGGGGAAAATCCGTTGTGAAAAATTTAAAAAAAAAAATTTCTAACGGATTTTGATAAGTAGTAAAAGGGCCTCGGTAGCTCAGTTGGTAAGCGCGCTGGCTACCATCCCTGAGGTCGTGGGTTCGAATCCCACCTCGACTTGGTCCTGTGCTTCTCCTTCCACCTAGTTTCCTTCCATTTTCTGCATTATTCCTTAACCCTTGCTATTAAGTAATTCTTTAATCGACATTTAATTGTATTTGCTAAGGATATATTCGATATAACTTTGTATTGACATGTGCCTATGTTATATTTCTAAAGAAAAAGTTGCTATTAATTAATGTAAATAATTTCTATAATTAATGATTCCTCAAGTATAATGATGTCTATGGATTATGTTAATAATGATTCTATGATCTATGATTGTTTCTAATGTTTGCCTAATAATACATAGCTTATACATATGTAAATATGTAATATTTCCTGTCTGTAAGATTGTTCAAATCGGTAGACTGAATAAATAATAAATAAAACAAATGGGCACATTTCGAAAGTCCAAACATTTTCAAAAAAAAAAAAAAAAAACGAGAAAAAAAGCGAAACTGAAAGTTTAACGAATTCAAAGCCTCTCAGAGCCATCTGACACCTCATAGTGAAGAGAGAATACAATTTGACACTTGACAACGAATTTGAAATATAAATTTTGTATATGGCAGTACTATGTCTTAATTGACCTCTCGAGAAGTAATAAGGTCGCATGTCGCATGCTAGCCGAGAGAAGAAGCAAGTTTAGTCTGGTCGGCGAGAAATTTTCTTTTATAAATTCTCTTGTTCAGTGCTTAAATTTATTTAAATTTCACGTAAGAATAATTTTAAAAGCTGCACCATTATATTGAACGCGAAATTTTATCAAAAGAAGTGCCCAATAGACTGAACAAAGAGCGCTAAAATGTTTCGAACGATTGTCGTACGAAACGGAACCTTATTGCGTGGAACATTAACGAAAACATCAAGGAATCGTGGTGCTGTACGTGTTTTTAGCACTCAAGGTGTTAAGAAACTTAATTCATTAAGGTGGGAAATGTTTTCTATCATTGGACTTTTGTTAAAATGTAATTTCGTGTGAGATTTTCTATCCCGGTGACATTTCTGGAGAAATTGAGGTTAAGGTGTTGTGTAATATTTTTGTGAGAGATTGAAATGTCAAAAAGTACAGAGTAGAATTTGGGGGTGGTTTCTCTCAAACAAACAATTTGTTATTTGCATTTTCGTGAAATTGTCAGATTTTTATTTTAAATTTATTTTACACACGAATTCATAACATTTTACTTGTGCCAAGAATTGTGGTATATAGCGGGAAAAGTAGACATAAATCACAAATGTTGGTTTTTCGTGGTGTTATGATTATTGAAATTGAGTGTTGGATGATGACGTACCCGGCGCTTTTGATAAGCGCGTATTATCATCACTAAATTAGTGATAAAAAAACGCAAGACCCTGAACTTGCTGTGCACTTTTTTGGCGCATGATTGAGAATGGAAGAGAAATGTGCGTTAGTATTTAGTAAGTTAATTTATTTCTTATAATCTCCCCCCAACTTATTCCTTGGGCACTTTTTCATTAATTGTGAAATCAGAATTTTTAATTTGCTTTAGTGAGAGCTACAATTTCATCCACACTTGGGGAAAGTTGAACAAATGCAAACTTCCAATTTGTCTTAACCACTCGTTTCAAGCAGGGCATGCATTTCAGAGTCTCATAATATCTTTAGGAAGACCCAAGTACCTATGAGAATCCTTCATAAAGTAGACTGTCTCCCAATAAATCATAGGTTTTTAAAAGATCCATTGTAAAGCACCTTCTAATAATTTTTAATTATTTTAGATTATGCCGTGACGGTACTCTGGGAAAATCACAGGCACCATCATGGAGTATAAACTTTTGTCGCGCCTACAGCAGTTATCCACCACACACGAGAGTACCACTTCCTGCTCTCTCACCGACAATGGATCAGGGTACAATAGTGAGTTGGGAAAAAAAGGAAGGTGACAAGCTAAACGAAGGTAATTAATTCATTAAAAAAAAAACTGATTTAAACAACATTCACTCTTTAAATATTTATAGGTGATCTATTGGCTGAAATTGAAACAGATAAAGCAACAATGGGTTTCGAAACGCCTGAAGAAGGGTACCTTGCAAAAATTTTAGTTCCAGCTGGTTCAAAAGATGTCGCAATTGGAAAACTTGTTTGTATTATAGTAGAAAAACAGGAAGATATTGCTGCATTTAAGGACTTCAAAGATGATAGTCCATCAACAGCAGCAAAGAAAGCCGAAGCTCCTGTTTCAGCTGCACCTGCACCCACTCCAGCTGCTCCTAGTGCTCCACCCTCACCAGTTGCACCGCCTCCACCAACGGCATCTCTCGAAGCAGCAGCAAGACCTTTAACAGCAGTAGAACAGAGGGGTCCACGAGTTTATGCAAGTCCAATGGCGCAAAAACTAGCAGAAACTCAAAAACTAAGGCTTGAAGGTTATATTGAGTTTTTTTTTTCAATCGTCATACTTTTTATTTTCAATAAAAAAATCTATCTTCAGGTCAAGGTAGTGGTGTTTATGGTTCTATTAAATCAACGGATCTTGCAGCTATGAAAGCTGCATCACCGGCTGGTAAAGCTTCACCTGCTGCTGCCCAAGCACCACAAGGTGGCTACATAGATATTCCAGTTACGAATATCCGGGCAGTTATCGCTAAGCGTTTATTGGAATCCAAAACGACAATACCACACTATTACCTATCTATAGAGTGTCAAATTGATAAAGTAAAAGACTTTATTTTTTTTTCTGCTCTACAAAAAACATTATCTAACTAAATTTCATTTGCAGCTAATAAAACTTCGAGCTAAGGTCAATAAAAAATACGAAAAGGAAGGAGCAAAGGTATCCCTAAACGATTTTATTATAAAAGCCGTTGCCACTGCCTGTAGGAAAGTGCCCGAGACAAACTCGTATTGGATGGATACAGTAATTAGACAGTAAGGAGGAAATCATTGCACTCTCTTTTAAAAATCTTATCAAAATAATTTTCATCAATAGATTTGACAATGTAGACGTTTCTGTAGCTGTGTCTACTGATCGTGGTCTTATAACGCCTATTATTTTTAACGCTGACCGTAAAGGTGTAGTAGAAATATCAAAAAAAGTAAAAGAATTAGCTGCCAAAGCTAGAGATAACAAATTACAGCCATCAGAATTTCAGGGTGGTACTGTTAGTGTATCAAACTTGGGAATGTTTGGTATGTTCATATTGATACAATTTTTTTTTCGAAGGATTTTTATTTTTAAACATTTTTTTACAGGTGTGGATTTGTTCAGTGCTGTTATTAATCCACCACAGTCATGCATTTTAGCTATTGGTACTACAAGTAAGAAGCTAATCCTTGATCCAGACAGCTTAAAAGGGTGAGAAAATTGTTTTTCTTTTAATTACTGTTAAATTTTTCACATTTTACGTCAACATATTTCTAAATTGCTTTAGATTCAAAGAAGTTAACTGCATACAGGTGACACTTAGCTGTGACCATAGAACAGTGGATGGAGCGGTTGGCGCTCGATGGTTACAATACTTCCGAGATTACATGGAAGATCCAGAAACAATGATTCTCTAAACGCTTTGGAGAAAAAAAAAAACTATGAAGAAATATATGAAATATATATTAGGCGTGCGGAGCTTTCGGATTTTATTCCAATTATCTAAGATCGCTAGATCAATCCTTTTAGTGTTGTTTTCTCCATACCATCGGATGTCTTCATGTTAAGTTTTTGCGCTGTGCGTTGTTTTTTTTTTTTCATTTCATTTCATTTCAACGAACGCAATGTTATTAATTTATTTTTGAAAGCTATTTAATTTTTTTATTCTTGAGCTCCATTCAAAAAGTAAAATCTGAGAGTTCTTTAATTTCTTTTGTATCTTCTCGACAGTGAGCGTCTCATAAAATTCGCGCATTCAACTTTCATTGTAATTTTACTTTATGTGCTTTATTTAAAATGCGTTCAAAGACATTGAAATAAAACTGTAAATTGTTGTAAATGTCTTTTCTCTATCGTGTATCGCCGTTTGTGCTTTAGAAACGAAAATGTTGTCTGCATTTTTATAATTGCAATTTTATTTATTTTCTTGCTTAACTTTCTTACATTGATGACCCTATTACGAAAGTCGAATGGATTAATTCTGCTAGCTGTAAATTGATTATATTGGGCACAAGTATTTGTAATATTTTCTGCTTTCCTTATACACTCGTTTTCCATAAACAGGACCAATATTTTACCACTAATTTTATCTATTTTGGTCCTCCGTCTTCATTTAAATCCATGAGGGATTTATGTTATTCCTTGTTTCAAGGATAATAAGGAACTCGCAAACGTTGGATATGTTTCCCGAAGAGATAATACCCAGTAATGACTAGCATTGATGTTCCGTACATTCATCGGTGTCTTTTTCAGGATAATATAGCATATAACAGCGGGATAAAAATTTAATTTGGGTTAAACGTTATTGAATTATTCCCAACAGAATGTTACATTCATCTTGTACAAAGCACATAAGTTCCAGAGATTTTTAGCGATATCTCTTCACCATCTGTGAATTAGTTATACAAGATTTGAGTGCTATTTTTTTTTATTTCGAATACAGCACGATTTCCATGCAACAAGAATTCATGAACAAAAAATGCAAAATTTGTCACATCACCTCAACAACAATTACCCCTGGGATTTGTATATAGAAAGTGTGTTGTGATCTAGATAGGCGCACTGTAAAATCGTTTTTGCTGTTGGCATACTATATAAATATATAAACAGTAAACATTTACAAAAAGCACATGAAACGAACGCTGGCAGCCACTATAAACCATAATACTGAACATTCCAAAACGAATCAGTACCAGCTCATGCAGAAATGACTCGATAACTACTTTCAAATCTCACGAAAACCTTATTTTAATATTTATGGTCTTGCGGGAAGACAAAAGACCAACATTTTGAGAATTTATTTGACTTTGTTTAGTTGTAACTCAATTTAGGTAGGTTGTAAGATTGGCTTAAAGTTAACCAAAATGAGCATGTACAAAGGCTTGAAAAACGACAAATTTGTGCTTGTGTATGATTGACAGCATCCCAAGTTTTGATATTCATTCGAGTGTATTGACAAAAGTTGCTAAAATGATATCAAACTTATAGAATGGATTGCCAAATGAAATGCTTTCTTTTTTATATGCTACGTTATGCAAGTTACGGTTAGACCTTTAAGGTCCAACTATAATTGACTTAATCATTTAACGAATGTCACTGAAACCAAAGTCAACGGATGTCTGAGAAATCGGAAGAATTAATCCCAGAGATCTGGGCATCTACGGAAAATCTCCTAATTTCTCGATGGGACTGCTATGGAGATCCCAAATTCTCCTGATGGGGCAGGTTAACCAGCACGTGGGATAACCCATATTTGACTTCGGGTATAGAAATGATAAAATATTATTTAAAACGAAAAAAAAACAAAAGTGAACGTAACTAGAATATTTATCTTTTGTTTTTATGAGATATACAAGTTCCACCTGCCCGCATGAACCTAAAGAGCTAAAATTGTATACGAACACGAAATGGATAGGGTGTAGGTAGGCCATAATGGACCTGGTGTACCTAGCTTTGGCTCTTCGCTCATTTTACATTTCATTTTGTTGGAGGTACTTTTTCTGCATCGTTGAGACAAAAGCACCATAAGAAAATGAGTAAAATAATTTTTTTTTAAAAAATAATATCAAAACTTAAGAAATAACGGAAAGATTTTCTATCCAACCCCATAAAAGGGACTATATTTTAGCTTCAATTACTTCACTAAAAACAGAAAGAAATCATTTAGAAGAAAATTTAGTGGACGGTCTTCTTTTGATTCACACTTTTCCTATAGGGATATTCCACCTCTAAACCACGAATTGTCTATTTTTCTTTCATTTTAAAAATTACAATAAATTAGAGACCGGAAATGGATTTCATGGAAATTCTCTTGAGACTCTTAGCAGCCATATATAGTATCTGCAAGCCTCTGAGATTAAATTGTAAACTTTTTTTAGGTTGTTTGTGCGTCGAAAACGAAAATCCTGAACTGAAGGGATAAGTCACATTTCTACCATGCAAGCAATAGTGTGAATATTTCCATCCACCACAAGTTAGGTGGTATCCACGCTCCCAAATCTGTATGTATTCCTTGTAAAAACTAATTATAGTTTTCTGTTTTATTCCAACTTTAAATTATTGGCACTTTTTTTTTAATTGGGACGAAATTCCTGTCAACAGCTGTGTTCTTTTGGTCTAGAGCAGAAAAATATTTTAAAAATTGCAAACAAGAAAAAATCATCAAATTGAAATTTTTAGATAAAGCGTTTTTAAAAATTATGTTTCGAGCAAATGATCATTCATTTTTTTGCTTGTCTGTCGAGGGTATTATTTTGAAAAGCAGATAATTTTTCTTCGATAAACAATAGCCGCACAGACTTAAGGAAGAAATTTGGCTATACAAAGCAGAATTCAGACCCATGATCACCTATGCTGCAGCAGCATGGTGGAACATGTGTACACAAAAGGCAATCATCAGGAAGCCAAACGAACTCCAAAGGATGGCATGTCGAAGTGTAACTGGTGAACTCAGAATTATTACAAAATTCTAATCGAACAATTAAACAAACACGCATCGGATGGACATATCACCCACTGATGCATGTAGGCTATGTCTCGAAGAGGATGAAACATCGGAGCACGTCTTAAGCGAATCTGAGGCCATTGCACTTTGTAGATTCCGGATTTTGATTCATATTTCCTTAAGCCTGCCAACTACGTAGAAATTTCACGCAAAAAATACTGCTCTTAGGAAATGTTGGATGAACTATAAAGAAAGAAGTGCACAATAAGCCAATGCCCCGCTTAATTCCCTAAATATAAATCTTAAGGGACAAATCAGATGACTACTAATAATTTTTATATCGACTTTTGTTGATCACGTTTACTATCAGAACATGCAGTCCTAGAAAATGTGTACGTTTCAAAATCATCTTGGTGCTAAACGGTTGAAAAATCGACGGTGGTACACTGAAATCCTCCACACATCATCAACGTCTTAAACTCAATAATAGGAATTCATTTTGCACCGAAGATTAAAGTTGCGTACGTGCTGATCGTCATTAAATTCTCATTGCTTCAAGTTCTTCCATTCAAACCAGTTCTTGGGATTAAGTTAATTTTTGTAGAAACAAAAAAATTATAAAAGGTTATTAATGAAAAGTTCGGTATCCAAGTCATCGAAATTAGGAAGCTGTGTTTTTCGCGGAGATAGACTTTGCTCTATAATTGAAGGCTAAATATGTTCCAGAACTGAATTTTGTTTTTAACATTCATTTCAGGAAATGTAAATTTCTTAGAAATATAAATAATTCAACTTTTCTGGCTTGCGTCTTTTATACGATATGAATCGCTGTTTATATCGGGTGCAATTTAAACTCTGGGAGCATATTGGTTCTAAAATAAAGTAAAAGGAATATTAAACAAAAAAACAAAATGTTCACTTTTATTGCAGGATGCAAAAATATAAAAATTTAGTTACGGAAGAAAAGGCGAAAGAGCTAAAATGAATGCGCGTTAGTATGCGCATTTTTTTGAATCGAACAAATAATCAAAGGCAGTGAACTAAGTTTGGATTATTTCTGACAAAATTTACAACTAATTTCAAATTTTTATCGCTCATATATCGATTTAAAATGTTATATAGTCACTTCCTTCAATTACCGAGTTCTCGTAAATTTTTTTGAAATTAATCTTCATTATACAACAAAACAAAACAAAATAAAATACACACAAAAATAGATGGAAACGACTTAAATCACATTTCAAGTTTTTAATTAAAAATTATTTCCATCTAAGATTTTAATTAGACGACTCTTTAAAGTTTTTTAGATTTTTATAAACAATTTCTTTTGTTTTATCGAAAAAATTACAAAAACTCTTTCATGACATCTTTTGTCAGATTTTTTTTTTTTTTTTTTTGTAGGGATAACAAAATTCTGCATTAGATGAAAACTTAATTTAGTAGCAGCAACAGCAAATTAAATATTTTCATTAAAAAAGAGAATCTTTAGAAAATTCGACAAACATCGTTACGTAAAAAAAGAAATTATAATAATTATAATAATAATATAATGACAAAACTGCTACTGATTTATGTTTTCCTTATGAAAACGCAAAATCCTTTAACAATTATTCCCTACGCGTCCAGATCGTTAACAAAGAGTACTTCACGATGCTTAAGACCAACTTGTCCCAATGTTTGGGAATTTCTTGATTCTTTGGTATATAGGACCCGTTTTGGAAAGTTTGTAGTTATTTCGAATGTATCTGGTGATGCCGGATGGCAGAATAAGTAGTTATAGACATCCTAAAAAGCACAATTTTATCAGATTTTTGTTTTGTTTTTCTTATTAAAAATAATCTCTTACACTTAAATTATCCGAACTTAGAAACCGCCTTTCAATGCGTGCTCCATTTGGAAGTTTAAATACAACACTAATTGCATCCGGTGCGTTTGATGGTGGTTCTGAAGGCACACTGTTTGCTAATTCGATTTTAAGTCTGGCAATATTCTGTAAAAACAACAAAAAATAAAGTAAAATCATATATATATATCAAGAAATATATATAATAAAATATGTGCGTACCTCTTTCCTTAGTTGTTCTTCATGTCTTTTATGATCTTCCTCCTCTTGAATTCGAAGTATTTCATCTCGTTCCAATTGTTTTCGTTTTTCTTTTTCTTGATCTGCCCGTAAAGATTGCTCATAAGCCTCATCTTGTTGTTGCCTAAGTGATTGCGTTAAACTTCTCTCTAATCGTTCAGATCTAGCCTGACTTAGCCAAACTTCATTATCATTTACGATCATTTGTAAACGTCTTATTAGTTCTTCTGGAGTACAATCACCCTCCATTCGACCCATTATAATCATTTTGTTCGCCCGTAAACCTATTAGTACCATTATTGGATATGTTCTCGCATTTATTGAATGTGAGACACGATATCCTTCTGGCGATGATATATCACAGCCCCAAAGAAGCATATTGCGATTTACGTAATCAATTACAGTTTGATCAGAAAGTGTTTGGCTACAAAATGTTTGGACATCTTGAACATTTATATTTTCTGAATGTAAGTAGACAAGAAGAAATCTTAGCTCACGTTTGGCATCATTAAGAGCTTGTGCATATGTTCCTTGATAAAAAACTGGATGTCTAGGATATTTTTCATTGTAGGATTCAATGAAATTCATAACATCGCCAAGAGGATCTGTGACGACTGTAAAATATTTTGTTGAGTGTAAACGAATTTGAATTGATTTTTTTTTTTTGATAAACAGACAGATAAAATCATACTCACTTCTTTCGTCACTTCGAAATAGACTTATAAAAGCAGTAACTATTGAGGAAAGTGAGCTGTAACAAAATTGAAACACATAATTTACAATATATCCTATAAATCCGGTGAAGCCTGACGGAGGCGCCCCTCCAACACCTCTTCCACCCGACATACTGGCAGAGAATACATGTTGAAGAAATCTATCGTTTACAACTTGTGGCGCTCGAACATCTGGAGCAGCTGCATACATTGAAGGCCTGCCTTCCCGAATATTTAATTGTTCTTGTATTGCTACCTGAAATTATGGTGGCAAATTTTAGTTTATATTTAAAAAAGTGAAATGGAATGGTTATGACTTATGGCCTTGACAAAGGTAAAATTTGAGTTTTATTTTTATTTTTCATTCTTAAATATTTCGGATGAAGGAGCTAAGCTCTGCAACATACATTTAAGGTATTTCTACCATCTATGGAAGCAAATAGAAGACTACCTATCCCTTTTAGGTCTTAATCTACATTAAAAAATTTTTTCCGATTTCTTAACGAATAAACAATTTCTTTACTACCTACTGGAAAGTGTTTTATAGAAAATTACCTCAAGATCCCATTGATGTCTAATAAGCACATCTCGGCAAATATTAATATCATCAATTCCAGTCAAATCCTGGAACTGAAGAACTTTCTCCGTCTGTTCATTTGTTAGACCATCAGGATCCATATCCTTTTTGTTCCGTCCGTGTCAACAATATGTGGGGAAGGAAGTGATGTTACTTTAAATTTGTCTCAAAATTCTTTTCAAAAAAATGCCCCCGAAAATTTAACAAAACTTCTGACGTTAACAATAAATTATAAATTATTAAAAGTTCCGTTGCCGTAGATTACTTTTCTTCCGTCTTCCTCGTTTGAGTTGGCTGTCACTTGTTCTGTCAAAGTGGTATCTGGGCTCGGAAACTTTCAATTTTTCCTTGTTTTCCATTCAAAATTATAGGGATTTCATCAATGGAACACGTAGTTTATGTAATGAGAAATATTTAAACGATACATTTACTGTAGTAATTTTTTTCACTGAACCAATAAAACATAAAATGTTAATGAAGACCTGAAATTCTTCCGCAATAAAAAAAAACACCACTGTGTCGACTCGACGACGTCTTCTTCTCTGTGTGACAAGTGAAATTTCATTTTATGGAGAGTTCTTATTTTCAGCGATATATTGTTTTTTTTTTTTTTTTGTTTATATATTTGAGTAATAGATGGTGTTAGATTGCTTCTACAGGATTGGCATGATCAGAAACAATTTTGAAGAATTCAGAAGAAATCCAAAACAGAAAAAAAAGGGGAGGAAAAAAGAAAATTACTAGTGCCGTGGGTTAGTTATTTAAAGTATTTTGGAACTAAATTTTAAAGATTCGGAAATTCATTATTCATTTCGTCATTCTTCGAGTAGTGATGAAGATCGATCGGAATCTTTTTTCTTATAGCCGAAACGGGTTTTTGTACAATTTTATCGTTACATATTAATTACATAATGCAACACATACATAATAAATATGTATATACTATCATCACATAACTATTCTTCAAGAAATGTTCGATGGAATCAAAAACTTTGTTTACTTTTTGAAAATTGACAAGTTGCTTAGAATAGGGACGGCGTGTTAATACATGTAAAATATGGACTACCAACGCAACCAGAATTCATTACGCAAAATCTGGCTTATCAGCATTCCTGTTTGCTATATATTCTAAGTAAAATCCTCTTCAGTTTGCTGTCATGTTAACGAATACAGTGAATTTTTAAGAAAATATTTTCAAACTAGTGAAATGATTAATTTTTCTATATTAAATTATAAATTCTATATAAATTCAAGTTAAATAGAAATAAACAATTTGTATTGTTTGATGGGTGAGTGTTTCAATGCTTTCTATCTTCCGTGCGTTCAGCCGCACGCAGAATGTCACATAATGTCAAATTTTTACACACCATGTCGTTCAGGCGACCGAAGCGTTGTCATTTCCCCAGCACATCGGTGTGCAAATTTTTACGCTACGGTCTGGTAGCGTAGTGTCTCAGTGCGCTTAGTAGTTTTGACGTTTAGCGTAGTTTTATTCTTTAAGAACTTTCAAAATTGACATTTCGAATCGAAGTGCACAGCACACCAACCGTTCAGTTTCTATCCCTACTTTTTAAATCATGTGATGTGCATACCGGTGCCGAAAAGCACATCGGTGTGTACACCTGAACCACTGACTTGTAACAATGGACTGAAGATGGAAAGATGGCACAAGTTTTACAGTTTTCTCTTTCACCTTATGGCAGAGTTGGAGCTACCAACACAAAATATTTCTTACTAACGTTTTCTTATGCCATTTGATGTTTTTATGTTGGCTGCAGATGCAATCATGGCAGAAAGAATAAGGTAAAGATAGTGTTTACCATGCTCCGTCTCTCTTGCCCATGCGCAGGATTCAGTTAAGAATAACTTTTGAAAATTAAAGTCGGAATGAGTTTAATTCCTTGTAAGCGATTAAAATATCACTTGGACACAAGAAAATATACTTTTTTAATTTAATTCGATTTTCAGGTGTAAAATTTCATCTGATTGGTTGAGTTTTACATGTTTTTTATGTAGTAAAACTTTTAAAGGGTGCTCTAACGGTGATATACAGAAACACAATATTTGTGCCACATGAATAGCAAATCGTTCAGTCCATTTGTTATAAGTCCTGAACGCACTGCTTAACGAAACTCTTTTTACATGGCAATCAGTACTAAAATGGCTGTTGTACATTGTCAATTTGACATGTGAAGAATTTGTAAACAAGAACTATAGAAATTTGTGAAATTCGGATATTATAGATATTAATATATATATAGATAAGACTTTATGATATTATATTCTTACTAAAAGGTTACTGAAAATGTCTTATCTAGCAAATTTTAATACTGAGACTGCCAAAGTAATTCTTGTAGATATAATCAAAACAGTAAATCAATCTGAAAACTCCAAGAAGTTGTCGGAAGCAAAAGCATCGGCTGGAAAAGAAATGATTCTTATGATGCAACATGTTTTTCCTTTGGTAATGCAAATTCAGATGGAAGTGATTAAATCGCATGGATTTCCCGGTAATAGAGAAGGACTTGTACAATTTGCTCAACTTATACGAGAAGTAGAACGTGAAGATCCTGAAATAGCCAGACTGAGGTCACAAATTCGTGCCATTTACCTTCCTCCAATAGCTGTTAACACAACAAATGATGTTCTAATTTAAACGTAATTTTTTTTTATTATAAGATATTTTTGTACCATATGTTATCTAATTTACAAGCCTTTTTTTTAGCTACTTAAGTTATGAATAAGTAATGAATAAATCGGTTTTTCTGACAGAATAATGTTTATTTCCAGGCCATATATAGTTGTCAAAGGAAGGAAACAAATAATTACTACTATAGTTAGTCATATTATATATGATTTTATGGCAGCGATTTCTTTTTAGTAAATCAGCACTCTGGTATACTGAGCAGTATACAGATTAACCCTTCATCGCCATTTTGAGCGTCATCTGAATCCATGTCTAAAATACGAAAAACAATGTTTCAATTTTGCAATAATTTAATAATTTTGATTCTAATTAATTTACAATATTCAAAAAGAGCATTTATAATTTCTTAGGCTCACATTTGCTGCGTTCCGTTTCTCATTCAGAATGAATTTTTTCAATCCATGTTCTTTTTTTTCTCAGGCTGAACGATTTAGTTTCAATCTGTCGTCGCTTTTTTCGGACTCCGAATCGTTTCTGAATGCACCATAGTTTTTCCTGTATTCAAGCAGAACGATTTTAATTTGTATTCGTGAATGTGTTGTTTACAATTTGGACGAAGTGGTATTAGTTGAGTTTAAGTTGGCTTGGTTGGAAAATAGCTTTATTTTTCATAAACAACAATTTTTACGGATTTATAATTGCTTTTATCAAATGGAAGAAATGTCAAACACTTGAAATGGTTCCGTTCCGTTCCTTTTCTATGAGCACAGAATTAAATTATGACATTGTTCTGTCGATTCATATAGATTCATTCAGAACGAGAAAAGGAACGCAGCAATTGTTTCGGTTGGCCCCTGCTGGCAATGACGAAATAATAACGGTTTATTAAATAGTATGAAAAATTTAAGTTAAAGTAGGGTTACGTCAACGCGCGACAATTCAATCTGTAATTGATGTTTGCTGGTGGTTAGTGAAGAAAAATGTTTCCTAAAAAAATTAGCTAGTTGTATTTATAATTAAAATAGTCAAAACCGCAGAATAGAAATGATTTCTAATGGTTTTATTTTCTGTTTGCATAATGTTTGGCAGGACAGCCAGCCGCAAGTGCGAAGCATCTTGTTCTTTTATTGTAAATTAAAGAAAATTCAGGTAATACTCTAGAATATTTACTTACGAGAACATTTTATTTCTTCTATGCTCTTAATTGACAATATTTTAACAGTTTAAAAATTTATTTGAAATTCCGAAATCAATCAGGCGTCAGTCAGCTCTACGTTTACGTTTACATGTAAATGAAACTATCTCATGCCTAGTAAAAAACATAAAATTCAAATTCAAAGTTTATTTATTACATACCTCGGCATAAGCGCCAAGCCACTGACGTTGGGTAAATCGATTAGAGTATTATACATAGATTGTTACAGAATATTAAGTAAGTATAAAGTGTTAGAAGAAAGTAAATAAGTAAATAGTTCAGATAGTGTAGATAGAGTCTAATCTGCGCGCTAATACATGAGAACGGCCTGTAACTCTACGTAAAAATTGTCCTAGGCGGTGTTAGATACATGTACTTCAAGTGGAAATTACGTGAGCTTAAAAATTTTAATATACGTTAATTTAGATTAAGATTAGCTTATTGCAAATTTTAACACAAAGCACATCCTTGAATTAACAACGTCCTTCCGAATTTGTATGGAGTAATGCATTCATTCCCAATATCAACTGTATTGATATTGAGAATGTCGAGTTATTGACCTTATTAAAAAGTCATTGCCAGAGGGACAAGAGCTTAACTTAAACTAGTTCCCCTGTGCAAATTTTGGGGTAGTTGTATATACAGTCGTTTATAAATTGATTTCTTGAGGATGTTGTTGGCTCCGTTGATATTGCGGCTCCTCACCAATTTATAGTGTGGGCACACTGTGGGGATTGCGATGTCACACATTCGAGGAAGCAACAAGAGCATAATTTCGTCTATCATTATAACACTGCAGCGTTGGTGTTTACATTTTAAAGCTTCCAGCAGTGCCTTTTGCGGAAAGCTTACATACCCCTTGATACATAGTCCGGTTTGTCCGTTTCCATAGGCCACCAGAGTTTTACCCGTCGTTGTAGCAATTATTGGGCGAACCACAGGCCACTGTGTGAAATAAGAAGTAACAGCCTCCAGTGGAAGTTTTCTTTTGTAAAAGAATGCAAACTTTCTTTTAAACAAAGTTGCTTGATCGTTTATCTGATTCTAAAATTCTTCACTCCAAGAGTTTTCTAGCATGACTCAAGAGCATCAAGTGTCTTAAAAAAGAGCTATGGAGAGATAACTTAATCAGAAATCAACAACCGTAAATGCCATCTATTTGGTTTTCTCTACTTTCTAAGTACATAAGTTCCCTCCAATTTTCTTACAATTTTATACACCTGATTTAAACTGATCAAATTTAGTTAGTGTTAACGATTGTGATTTGTGACTAGACTATAGAAAAATCGAACATATACCAATTACATTAGTAATCCGCTTTCGGGTCTTCCTAATTATCTGAACTCACAGGTCCTTAAATATTGGGTGTTAGTAAGTATAGGGATTTGAGCTTTGGGAAATACTACCATACATATGCATATATATACGCATATGTATAGAGAAATCCCGCCGCCCTCCACCCTAAACTTTTCGCATGTAATGGCCTGCCACCCACTCTGCCAAGGCCATTTTTCAGTATGTTGATGCCAGAGTTTACGTCTCGGTTCCACGTGATATCACATTTTGGGCAAAACTGATATCGGGTGGAGATCGAGTAGTATGGATAACATAAAAAAACATTCTAAATGGCTACTTATTACTACTACTAATTTAAGGTAATCCATCTTTGGTTTGTCAGTACATATATGTACATCACCCTGACATCCAGATAAGGTGATATCTAATTTCATTTGGTGTTTACGACAAAAAGTTTAATAAGTATTTAATTTAAGTCGAGTTTAATAGTACTCACGCAAGAGATTTGGTTATACGGCAGACTTAAAATAAAATTTGTGTTATTTCATGTCAGCATAATGTAAATACAACTTCAATGTTATTTTAAATGCACCAAAGCTCTCTCTAATAGGAGTAATAAAACCAAAATCAAACCCTTAAACTTTCACTTTAGTATTTGATGATGGACATGTTTTTCAGGAAATCTTTAAAAACTTCGCCTGGATAATTTAATACAAGTAGCTGATTACTGTACCTTGCTGTTTGGAATGAATGACACCTTCCCCAACACTATAGTTTTCCACCCACTTGCAGATATTTGCATACATAGCCAAAATCATGTTCGAGCATAAAAAAATGTACTTTAATGATTGCGGTTATGGGTAGTTTCGTGATATTCGATAATTTGTCCACTCATCTATCTTTCCCCCAGGCGATTTTTTGCTTTTAATCAGTCACTGGTACTGATAAAAAATATGTTGTATATGCATGTACTTGGTGCATTCTGTACGCGTTATAATCCTGAGCATAGATTTAAGAGTACCAGTAATACTAAGTATAATTCTGCATATAACCATAATAATGTCTCTTCAATTTCTTCAAATGTGATGCGGAGTACGCGATTTCATTCTGTAAAATGTTCATTGCCTGACTTCTGAGAGTAATTCATCATTTAGTTTTAGTGTTTTCGCCCTCCCAGTGCGCTTGACAAAAATCATACAAAACGACAACATTATGCAAGTATAATGTTTTTTTATTCGTTTCATTTTAATAATTGCTTTATGGCTGTTGAGCACACTATAGAGTCGTTGACGGTGAGCTGTTGCAATTCGAGACCATTTAAAATGGCTGTATACAACATTAAGCACCTCGTTCTCTTCCGCACTATGGTGGCTTAATTTTATGGGGACTTTTTTCTGACCTTTATGGGGGTTGAATGAAATATTTCCAGTGTTTTAAATACAAAACGGTAAAAAGTTTTATGTATGTATGAGCTTTTGATGAAAATAAAAATTGTCACGCACTTTTATAGATATATGTATCTATGAATGAGATCGGATAGTATCAACGTATCGTAAGATATTCACTGATTTGAGGGATTATATAATAATAAAGGACCTGATAAAATCAAAGAGGATCTTTGGAGCTTTGAAAGTTTCATTTTACCATATCAGATAGAGAGCATTAATACCAGTAAACCAGTAAGCCCCTCAAGGGGGCCAAGGCGACGTAGTAACTCCGGATTTTTACAGCCGAAGCAATGGCCTGCCCTGCAGTTGGGCTAGGCCAATGCACAGAATGTTCCTACCGGCGTTGATGTCCCGGCTCCACGTGGTACCACAGTTTTTACATACCTGGAACCGATGTGGAGACCGAGACGGCTTCGCCGGCTCAAAACAATTGCTGCACAAAACAATTGCTGCACAGCTTTGTTGTGCGGAACTAGTCCACTTCGCGGACAGAGCAATGAGCTTTAAGTGCCCGCAGCAATTTCGTGTATGGCGGCCGCACATAGCCACGTATTGGCGAATTTGCGGCAATTTTCGTTGAACCAATACATACCAGAATTTCTGGTGCTTTTTTCGCCAATTGATGCACTGCACGCTCTGTGCAAATATATATTTGAAGGGCAAACGTGCAACCTTGCGCTGCCCATACACCGGTGTACTCCAAATATTCCTCTTACATCGGGGATTTCGTGCACATTACTGCAGTTGTAGGAAGCGATCTTGTATACTTCAATGTCGAATGTCGAACTCTTGATTTTTAGTAGATCAACGGGTTCGTCTACATTCGGTGCTCGTACACCGCCAGCGATCAGCCGACAACCAGGATCTAATCCAACAAATTGCTTATAATACCCGGAGTTAAATTTAGCCCGGATATCGCGCATTGTCTTGCCATCCTCCACTTCACAATTTTTTGTTTTGTGCCGTTTTACCGGTGGTTGGGATGGTACTACTGCCACTTCCTTCTTCATCGAAAAGGTCATTGCTACACCATCGGTGCAAATGGACCAATCAAACTTTTTACGGCCTACCGATGTCGGTATTTTGAAGTATAGGACCACTAAACAATTTCAGTCCGCGGAGATGTTGAAAGAGCGCAAATGAATCGTAGCGCACATGGTGCAGCCCATGGTTGAATATAGGTACGAGAGCAAAATTTTTCAAATTATTTGTCTCGTTGTACCGTTGCAGCTTACAAAATATCTGCAAATAATTGTGTGGTTGTTGCTTAATGTTGTAAAACTTCACATCATCATCAACATAACCAAGATGTGCAGTCATTTGCTGCAAAAGCTCCGCCTTCGGTACAGATGTACTTCTGCGTGTGAACAAATAACTTAATGTATCATAAACTTCTTGTTTATCCAAATGTTATTATTGAACATAGTCTCGTAATGCCTGGCATCTACCTTAAATAGATTCGTTTTAAAAGACATATCGTAGAGACCATGTTCTATGCGAGAGCCACGTAAACTTTTGTACTGCATGTCAATGTCATATTTGGTCTTGCTGCCCTTTATCAGAGGGTAATAATAGTCTAAAAATGTTATTTTCCCAAAGTCACCGTTTTCCCATGCCTTATTCAATTTGAAATGGATATATATCGACATTTCTACGGAAAGTGCAGACACTTCCGCAACGTCAGACTGTATTTGTTAGCGTAGTATGTCGTTCTTACAGTTCTTTGCAAACCCCTTCTTAACGCACGTATATGTTGTTGTTGCTTCATTTTCTACTGTTTGTGAATAGGTCCGTTTTGGGGGTCCTGGGTTACTCTCGACACCTTCGCAGGTGATGTCCCGCAAAAAGGGATTTGTCGAGAGTAACCCGAAAATTCTCAATACTTTGACTACTTACGTACATACATATTTCAGACGGTAGTCAAAGATAATATCTAAAAGTCCAAACCAAGGCTGATCTTTATAAAAATTGAAAACCCAATAACTTTTAGTATCAAATGGGGTAGTTTTAAAACTGCTTTCATTTTTAGTAACGATGCTGACTAATGCAATTTGCGAAGAAGACATCGCTGTTACCCCTTCTTGTCATAACATCCATTTCAGTGGTGGCTGCCTCATATGTATGTACGTCACGAATCAGTCGAGAATGGTGTAGTAATTTATAGAGCAACCCATTTTTTTTTAATTTGGTCAGGAAGGCTCGAATTTAGAATATAGAGAGTACAGGAAGTGTGATATGCCAAATTTAGCGTAGTCAAAGTCTGGTTTTGTTAGAATCTGCTGCCGCTGTAGTGAGAGCTCAGTAGAAGCGTGTAGTAGAATCAACATAGAGAGCGGGACAAAAGATATATGGTTGAAAATACTGCGGCTGCTCCCACTGAAAATGCTCTTATCGTGCTCTTAGTCGCTGTCACTGCCTCAGAGTACCTAGGGAGGCTCTCAACTGTTTCAAATGTAGGCAAAGAAAAAAATTATCTAACATTTCAATTACAAAGAGAAATTTTTCGAGGTTACAACCGCTATGGAAAATAAACTAGATGAACTCAGAGAATCGATCTTATTAAAAAACTGCAAATGAAATATAAATCGGGATTCTTGGCCACCACTTATGAGCATAAGAAAAATAAGAGCTGGAACTGGTTGTGGTATAGTAACACGAAAAACGACAACCTGTTATATTTGCTCCATCTCTACATAAGTCGCATGAGAATGTTCCAGATTGTAGATCTAGAAAATATACAAAAAATATTATATATATTATCATACTTTGTACATATTTTTCTCAACACACGAATCAGTTGTTACCCAGAAAGATTTTTGTTCCAAAAGTATTAACCAGAAAACCCAAAGGACATTATCTTGAAAACTTTGAAACGTTAAATTTTACCTTTTCTGTTGTCTGCATTAAAATCATGACAAAGTTTGCATACCCATGATAAGTTAATTTTTAGACAAAACAGAATACAAGACACGAAAATTATTTCATGGAGAATCATCTGTAGAAGTCAAGGCTTAAAGAAAATTCGGAAAAAGACTGCGATCATTTATAGTACAAATATTTAAATTTATATGTATTTATAGAAAATTTACCAGTGCATTTCTTGCATCCATGATGTTTGCGTAACATCAAATAATACCAAATATGATTCGCCTCGTGTTTTACTCTTAAAAGCACAATAGACCAAGATTCTTGCGAACTTTTTTACTAGAGGGGCGGACACATTATTATTTTTTTCTTATTTCAAGGGCCTCAAAGTCCTTGAAATCGTGCTAAGGAAAACATCTGTATATATGTGATGTCTACTACTAATGTCTACTACTTTAGACTAATAACCCCAGACCCATTACCATTACTTATCAACTTGTTATTTATATCAGCTTTTACCTGTGTGTTTTACTAGACAAAATACTTTCAATTTACATCCATTCAAGACACAAGCTCATTTTAATTTCATTTTAATTTCAGATTAACTTCTCCATAATATGCTTATATCAGGAAGCTTCACGTAAGCAGCATTAGTAAACCTATAACATCCTTCAACTTTATTTTATGGAGCACTATGACCTGTACGCATTGAAGATGAACCAACATAATGAGGTTAGATCTTTCTGCGATGTTTCATTTTAATTTATTTTATTTTTATTTTTCCTATCTCTATCGAAACTGCCATACATTAAGAAATATTTTTTCATCGTCAAAGTAATGCCCTGTTTCTTTTCATAATTAAATACACACAACATTTCTTTCTTCTTAAGAGGATACATCAAGCAGCCTCAGGAGAAATCCTTCACTTTTGATAAGCAACATCCGCGCTTAGCATATAACGTGGGCTAAGAAATATTGTATAATAAAAAGAAAGGGAAAGAAATTCTCTACACATTTATATACATATGTATATAAAGTCCCAGTTGGTGAGTGTATTTGCATGAATTTATTACAATTGACAATTTCCCAGCTACTCTGGATGAACTACGCTACCCTACCTCCTTCAGATTCCTTATGTTGGCATGTGATTGGAATCATGAAGGAAGAATAAAGAAAAAAAAAACATTAGAACAGAATTGTCCCAGGCATATTCAAATTGAGTGCCGAGGGCGAAAAACGAAGCGGTTTTGGGCTGGAAAAACGCTTTCACTCTTGTACCCAGATGTGACTGATCAAAAATTCCTCTTAAAGCCATTTATTTCATTGAATACGCTTTTACACGTGCTGGCAGCAAGTAACATATGCTACCGGAGAAGTTATGCTGTCTACTCTTCCCTTCGAAAACGAAGCGTTTTCCTATCCTTTCCTTGAAATTGAAAACGTGACTGCAATGCCGAAGTGGACGGAGATGAACTGGCTCCTGAAATCGATTGTTTAAGTTTTAAACCGCATTCGTCTTTTTTTTCTTCGATAGAAACTACCCACTTCATTCAAAAATTGGCAGTTTTTTTTTCTGTATTCATCTTGTCGAATGGTTAAGGGTATAGTAGAATATTTTTCAATTTGCAAGGAATTTTTCACGACCCTTTCGGGTGAATATTTAGAAAAAAAAAAAAACACCAAAAAATGACCATTGCTGTCATGAGGGCGCACGTAGAGACCATAAAATCACTTGCTATTACCCTCCAGAGCTCCTCAGAGAGTAGTTATAGTTTGTGAGAACAGAGCTCATTGGATATGTAAGAAAAGCTGAGAGAAAAATATATTTTCGGCAAGGGAATAGGAAAATTATTATTTTCAGAATCTGTTATTGAACTTTACCTAGGTGTAGAAAAGTCACAATAAGAGTTTCTAAAAAGTACGCGGACTATCAGCCCTGACAATAAAATATTTATTTGAATGTCGGGTGAATAGTGGAGAATATCCGGCGAAGAGAGTTCGGGTTTTATATTTTTCTGTTTGCGTCTGTAGAGTTCGGACTTTGGAGGGATAGCTTTCCAATGTTTTTGCTGTACTAGACACTTGAAGTGAGTATATTTTCACCACCTTGCTGGAATCCTTTTAGATTTCAAGATTATTGTTTTAAATATCTGACCTTAGGCTGCCAAGATTGTCTATTTTGTATTTTTATTTTTACATTTTTGAATATGTCATCTAGCCGTAAAGGTATAAACAGATTCATTCAAAATATGTAGGTGTATTTTAATTTCTTGGCTATGACGTAATTCAAGACCCTTTTGACCATTCTCTTTCTTTTATTAATTCATCTAACTAATGAGTTCAATTTAGACCTCTGACCGATTATATAATACTATAACCTTTTCCAAGTATGTTTAAATTTGTTAATAAATCCATAAACAAATATAAATGAACGAACCTACATAATCGGACAGGACAGTGGAAATACAAAGCATTTGCAATCCACGATACTCTTATATAAGTAGATTCAGTTAAGCATGCCAAAAAATCCATAAATATTGATAATAATATCTTTGTACTTTTGTTTAGAAATCAAACAAATCCAATCTCTGAAAATATCGAAGAAAGTAACCTTTATGTACTAAACGAGGACAGTGGTCTCCATCAATCAACTAAATAGATGGAGTTGGGACCAAAGAAAAGGAAAAAAAAAAATAGGTAAAAGTGAGGAAGAAAATCCCACCAATAATCCGAACCAATAATACATTTATCCATTTTTCCCATTGAGGGGTGATCGAGAAAGGGATTCACAGTGTACAAGGAGAAGCTCCTTATATTTAGAAAATTCTCTGAAGCGATAAAAAGAAAACTTTGGAGATTCATTTTATCGATATAATCGCATTTTAGGGATTCCTGTCGTGAAGGATTGACTTATATTTTTTATGGTTTTACTGTGCTGTATGAATTTTTTTTCCTTTTCCTGAAGATGGAGAGATATGATATAAAAATAATGGCGGCTTTTAGTGTTACTTTCGTCGATTTAGACTCCTTGTTTTTTGTTTTTAATAACTGGCCACAAGGTTCTCTGGAAATTGTTTTTGTTTTTGTTCAATTTTACTCTGAAATCAATAAAAATCAATGAATTTTCATTTTGTCTCCCACATTTGGCAACATAAAACGAGTCGAGAATTTTATTGTCGAGTTTATAAACGTGATAAAAATGGAACTGATCTGATCTTAATAAGTTACCTGATTTTCCTGTAAATACTCGTAACTACAAGAAAATTGTATTTTTCCACAACGGAAATGCTTCGAAAGAATTTTCCCCATAAATGCTGTGCAGACCTATCTCCCTACCTATGCACAAAACAAATAAAAAATAATCCTCAATGCAAGAATAAGGTCGTGTCGTTAAAATTTATATTGCACAAGGAACCTCTATACGGTCACATACCCCTAACGAATCCTAATTTACCCACCTTCTGGACTTTTTCATTGTGCAGGTCTTAGTAAAGTTCAGGACAAATTTCCTTTGCAGTACAATTTCCAGGACAATTAGTAAGGTCCTTCAAGCCGAAAAACAGTGCCACCCGCAAAGTTCATTTATGGCCGGTGATAGTTTGCTTTTATATTCACTTCAAGTCAGAGAGGGTAAGAAGGCTGGGTGGCTGGCAGGCAGGCAGACAGACGGAAAAGCTTTGCTTTGCCCTTCCTTTGGCCGCGCTCGTCCTGCGCTATTATTTGAGTCCTGCCAGAAGTGCACTCTGCCGCGACTATGTAATGTCTGCAATGCATAAAAGATTAGGCAGAAGGCGAGCAATAAAAAAACTTCACTGTCGGATCTATAAATAGTCGACAATGCAAGTTTTCCTTCGGGTTCTTCCATTATGCAAAAAAAGTGGTAAATAATGTCACACGAATGAAATCGGTAGTTACAGAGGCCAGATCAAAGCATATACAATATATGAAGATGGTTACATTGGAGAGCAAAAAGGTCGTACGACAATAATTTCATCTATTATAAGTAAGAGGGAAAAGTTTTTGAAGTTTTTCTTATACTGTTTTTTACTCACCTTTGAAGGATTCCGAAAATTCATGACGCAAGTATCGTGCTCACAAGCTTAATCCCCTTTCAAGGGGTGTGATTATATCAGCTTGTGGTGAAATATGGCAGTTTTAAAAGCGTGAGATTACGTTTCGCATATTTCACTTGAAATCGTTTGATTTATTTTTCACGAAAATTTAAATCTTGAGTTATGTCCTGTAGCCCCAAGGGCAACTAGAAACCTAAATCCCTTTAACAGTTCACTTTCTTCTTCCCAGGAAAGCATTGGAGCTACATACATATGTATGTACATACAGGTATAACTGAATTTTCCTATAAATTTAACACCCAACTCAGGAATTGCCACTAACGGAATGGTAAGAACTCCGGGGGTAAATTTAAACTCTTTCTGTGATTTTAGAACTTTCTTCTTCAAAGCGACAAGATCTGATATTTTGGAACATCTGCTTTTGTGTTCTAGCCAGAATCTTGCTCAATTATTTGTAAGCTTTGTGTGCATAGAATATCGCTGTTTAACGGAAACTACAAGACAACGCAGTCTTAACCTTCCTAAGTTAAATCTAGGAAACGAGTTGGTTCAGAAGAAAATTAGAAAATGAAGTCAACTTTGCAGCATACGTAGACGTCCATATCAGTCGTCCGTATAGTTTTGATTTTGTTGATTTTACGCTTCTAGCTGTATTGCCGAACTTATCCTGACTATTTTTGTGTGCATCTATAGTATATGTATATAGTACCCTGCAAACTAATGGGTTTACACTCGGCGTTGATTTAGTTTTGCGGAAAGATAGAGTTTAACTGAATTTTGTGGAAATTTATGAGATGCTGTCTGATAGAACTTTGGCTGGCTGTTCTTGTTCATATGTATATACGTATATAGTAGATATATTTTTGCGTGTATATATTTTTGGTTAGAAAATTACTCGTGGGTATGCAACAGGATTCCATTTACGAAAGTTCCTCTATTCGTGTTGATGTATAAATGTAGATTTTAAAGTTTTATGCCAACAGGGAATTCAGATGAGAAGATATGTAGATATATGTATCCACAGATCGTATTTGATCAGTCATTTTAATGCAGTAGTCGTGTCTTAATTTTAAAGACTTGAATCGCTAGTTGTGTGAAAATTTAAGATTGTTAATACTTTAAGTGAATTGGAATCGGTGTATTAGGTCAAATGATTTTGGTTGGGGGCCAGTATTGAACTTTGTATAAGAAGAGCGTTCGGTTGGGGACTATGAGTAATTGCTCATAAGTTTGGAGGGTGAACAAGGGACTTGCTCTGGCCTACGTTACAGGGACTAATTCAGGGTCTCAACCTCTCTTCAATCCATCAATCCACTAACTCGACATTATCGAATGTTCTCTTGGGACACAGAAGATTCCGTAATATTTGGAATATAAAAAACAAAACGACTTAATGGTGATGATTTCCATGCTTTACTACTACTGTTGATTTCCGGCAAAGAACTATATATACATACATTTTAAAAATTTAACAAATTAGTTAAATTCGAATTGAGGGTTTTTCTGGTCGTCCATTAGTCTAATAAAGAAATTATCATTTAGTGTGGGGTTCCGCAAGGGTAAATATTAGAATCCTTGTTTTTTTTTGGATTCTGAATATACATAGGCTTAACTCTGTTTTGATGTCGGTTAGAAATCATCAGTCAATTAAATTTAAAATTAATAGCAATGTCCGAAAAAAAGGGGGGTGACTTACAATTTCTTGATTTAGTTCTGAGCGAGCTTTTGTCTTATAGTCAATATTCAGTTTATTTAAAGACTTCTCCTTCAATAGCTGATATAGTTGAGGAAACAGCTCTTTGATATAAACAATTGCTCTTTCCCACACTTGTTAATAAAACCGTCATTTGAGTGGGCGGGGTATAATGTTTGGTACGTATAGTAAAATTTTATAGGTGGTTTTTGAAATTTCGTCAAATTTAACAAACTCTGTTTCTTCTTCTCATTAAAAGTTCGTAGAGACGAACTATTTACTATTTATATTGTTAAATAGCGCTAGATGCACTAGTCTGGTTCATCTTTGAAACAAATTTATGATAGCTTTGCTGGTAATGTTTATCTTTGATAGCGGAGACTGAATGTTTGATGTTAAAAATGATGGCGTTGTGAAAGCTCCTTAACTTTCCGGAGGGAAGTGGCACTCCTTGGTAGGACACGAACAGTAGTTTACGGTCTACCGGACCGTAAAATAATAATTGTTTTATTTTCTAACTTTTTATTATCAAAGAACGACATTTTAACTTTTAATACAAATAAGAAAAACTCAAATATTCATGCTAACAATACTCCTTATTAATTATTAATAATAGCCTTTATTTTTCTGATTTGTTCGCTTTGCAACAAAATTAACATTTATCTACCGTGCGGATGTTGTCTATGGGACCGCAAATTACAATGTCAGGACACAAACACATCCGAGGAGACTTGGCGACCGATTGACGTATACGTCTACTGCTTTCCCAGGAATAACCAGCAGCTCATAGAAGTAGACTAGTTTGAAATAAAAAATAAAAGGGAAATAATATTGGTGCGGACTCATAGACCGCGCACCACTTGCGGAAAGTTGAAGGCACTGTTTCGTGTGGACTATTATCAGATTCATCCAAATCATGCCTTGAGCAAAGGGATTACTTCTTGAGTGATTGGGATCCTCAAATGAGCAAAGTCAAGAGAGTTTGAGTAGTAGGAATCATCACAATTGCCTGAAAAATGAAAGATATCACAAATCATATTTGTGATATTATTGGTCACCCCTTTTGCGAAAACGAAATATCTAACTTGATTCTGACTTTGTTGAATGGCAAAATGGGTTTATTTGGTTGGGCAATTTGCAGCATTCATTAGGCCAAACTTTTGAAAAAAAAAAAATTTTGAAGAGTTGAAGCTGGTTGACTGTTTCTAATATTTTCTTTGGTGATTCCGCTTACTAGATAAAATCAGCTAATTTGTGTGCACATTTCTGATATCTGCCATATCACAATATTACTCCGCTGTCTGGATTGTGTTAGACATTTATATGAGTTTATGTTTCTGAATATGTTCAATATTTTTAGTGCACGGGTTTCCCTTCCTAGAAATATGTTTTGGTTCTCAGTAGAGAAACTTTCCTGCTCGATACAACTATTATAAGGATGTATTCTCCCATAAAAGATAAAGCATGATGCTCTTAATCTTTATGGTATCAGATTTTTTTTTTGCTTAACATAAAGAAAATGAAGTGTACGTTCGTCGCCTTTGTTTTTTGTTTTATTTATTTTTTGTTAGCTTGCGACCACTTTACATGTAAATCTGCAAGCTCACTTAATAAAAGTTCATCTCTGTTGAGCACCCAGACTGATAGAGGAACAAACACCAACTTTGCCTGGCTCTCTTGGATCCAGCGCGCAGACGACAAACTTTCAAATTGGAATGTTATCGAAAAAATTCAAATTTTATATTGGTTTGAATATTTTATCTGATGGTGCAAGAGTTTGATGATGGTTTTGCATCAATTCAAAGAATATCCTGAATTTATTAATAGGTGTGCTTTCGTGTTAAATTCTTTCATGTAGAAAATTGTGGGAGTAAGACTACTTTTTTTTGTCTATTGAGACGAAAATGATTTGAGTCACTGTTTAAAGATTCAAACCGGAGAGCAATAATGCTTTGTACCTATTTAAAGTAATTTAAGAAGTTATAATTTATCAAAGGTATTATGCAGTGAGTGTGACATCTTGTTAATGATTTCGTCCTTGGATATGCTAGAAGAAATTTTCCCGTTATCATCTCTAAATATACGAAGAAAAACCGAAGTATCTAGCGATATTATATCAATCTAAGAGATTGATTAGATCTTTGATTCATGCCAGACATTTTCTACTTTTCATTTGTGAATGTCATAATCCTTCCGAATACTGAAAGCTATCCTCCTCTAATATGTCCCTCTTTCGTCCCATTAACATTTTGCGCAATACAAAAGTTTTAATTTTCACTATATACATATTTGGATCCTGCTTGAGATGGTGTTTATCTAAAAACTTGAAAGTTTGTTTACGACGTTTTCAAAATAATTGTCAATTTAAGTTCGAAAGTGGGTGGATCTGGCAGGTCGTTCGTATGGCAAAGTTTGCAGATTTGCTGATTTTCATATATGAAATTGTTTATAACCATCCGAAGAAGATGACGCACAACTTTACTGTTTGAAATTATAAAATTATCTTGCGATTAGAATGAGATAATCCCAAACAAAAACAAACTGCTAAGTCAGACGATTCAAACGGATTATTATTTTCTTCTCACTGCTCTAGTTGCTTTTTATCCTAGAAAAGCATGACATTTTGAAATACACCCAAACCATTCTTAGAAGAAAACAAAATTTCAGTAGTAAGTTAATGTATTAAAACAGTTCTTTACCCTTACTCTCCATAAATTGGCAATTATTAACAACAGCAGCAATATTTATTAGGTTCAGATTGTTACAATCACGAACTATGCATAGAACACCAGCTTTTAATTTAATTACATTTAACAAACAAAGGCGGAGCAGTCCGTAATTCTTACCTTTCTCCTTAATTAACGTTAATTGTCTCGTAATCCCAACAACCTTGGGGATAAAAGACTGAATGGTTGGTGGAAGATAGTCTGAGTTGCCTGTTGTATGTGTGTGTTTTGTTGGCCTTTCACGTCCAGGAAAACCCAACCTTTCGGCAGAAATCTCTTTATCCATCGTGGGGAAGAATTAGGCAGTAATTTCCGTGAACCTCCTTATTACACCTGATTAAGTACAAGTTAGCAAAATTAACATTCACTCGAGCTTGAGTGAATTATGGTAATTGCTGTCCTATTTAAGCTCTGTAAAACAAAAAGACCTTCATCAGTGTCTTCCTTATTATAATAAAGTCATTTCATGAAGTATATCCAATTATGAGGGACAGGTCTAGGATTTTCTATTTTTTTCTTCTTTTATTAGTAAGATTAAATCCCAAAATATTTTACGTCAAATGACTGGCATCCATCGTTCATCTTTCATGGATATGTACACCAATACGCACCAGCGAGAATGTCTAATATCGTTTTGTCAATGCTACAAACAATTTCACGTAATTATTTCAATATTCAGAGCTCGTTTCATCATCATCGAAAACTATTCCTTTTAATGCCTGTCCAATTTTCCATCATCATCATTGTCATCGTCATCAAATCCAATAATAGTAATGTGCTGCGATGAGGCGTAAAAACCAATTTGCATATAGGCCACTTCTTTTTACGTTTACGGCCTCCATTCTGTCATACTCTTTGCTATCAAACGACGATAAAATGAACCAGAAAAGAAGTCAAAGTCAAGGAAAAATATTGAAAGCACGTGCTCCACAGATTGACTTTTTGCTTTGGGAATATTTTCATGGAAAGTCGGGTTGGGCGGATGAAGTGGAAGTAGAAATGGAATTTTCTATGCGCATGAGTATATGGGAATATTGGGGATATAATTTGGAAATCACTGGAAAGTGCTTTCACTTACTATAAATTTGAGATTTTTTTGTTTTATGGAGTTATTTTTATTTTGTTTTGAATAATTCGTCATGCTTGAAACACTTAGGAACCTACTTGTATAATTTATGTACATAGATATAATCTGATTGGTTTCGAGTTAATAGTAATGGAATTTTTGTGTAAATGAACTTTGTAAGCACTCGTCTCAGAGGACTACACAAACTTGCGCTACTGTAGTCCACACTCTATTGAATGGGCCTTACCTTTTTGCCGATCTATATTATTTGTATAACATAGGTATTGACCCGAAATATTTTATGATTTTCTTATTCTTTTTTTAAACAAAATAAATCTCAAAATATGCTTTTTATTAAGGAACCATCCTAGTTTCACGTTTTTTTTTAATTGTTTATTCTTTTTTATTATTTTTTTATTTTTTGGCATTATCCAAAAGTATGGAAATCCATAAAATATCTGTTAAATTCGATTTATTCTGGTTGCTAGAGCGTTTGTCAAAAAAAGGTATTGACCAGCTATGTTAGACCAGGGCGCCTCCACCTACTACCTACTTAATTCGGCTTGATAAAATGAATCGAGTGTAAAATATCATATAGGAAGAAATTTTTGCTGACAATGATGAATTTGAAGAAGCTAAAGGAATATTCAGTCCAACGGGAACTTGATTCGGTCTAGATTCGATCGAATCTTTCGTGGAGCATTTTTTACTAGTAAAATTGACCGCATCGAATTCTCTATAGCGTCAATCAAAAATAACTGGCACCTCCTTTTATTGAATTTGAAAAATCTTCGATTCAGTTTTATTAAACAGTAGAAAATACTTTTTGAAAAAATTCGACTCGATTGAATCGTATTCCTCGGTAGGTCTGATTTATGATGGGCCTGGCTGGCATCGCTGATTGATCATTACGCAGTTCACATGAAAATCTCGTACTCTAAATTTTAAACGCGCTTTTCTCGAAAAGTGATGGAGGCTTTCAAAGAGAAGAGTTTCCAAACTATCTGTCTCAAAGGGGGATATCCATTTTAGGCTCGACACCTCCAGACATTAACAATGTTTACTTAAGATTTTTCGCACTTTAGATCGGATCTAACTCGGTAGGGTTATGTCCGATCGGAAAACGGGTTTCACTGTTTGCTTCAGCTCATTACCAGTTTCAAGTCGTGGAAGAAAATTTGTTCTTAGGGGGGGGGGGGTTAGGAACCCCAGGCGGTGGCTCCAATACGGAAGGTTGCATATCAAATTAAAGGTCTCGACGAGTACTATCCGCTGGTGTGTTTTTTTTTCCGATTCAGACAACTTTCTCGGGACGTTTTTGTTCCCGGGAAACTCATTTTCATGCACTTGGGTCACATAAACCCCAGTTACTGCATTTTGCATATTTTTTGTAGTTATTTCTTCCATGACCATTAGTGCTCTGTTGTGAATATTTTTCTCATAGGAAGTCATTTTCTACGACTCACCAGTTCCGCGCAATCACAAGAATTAGAAAAGTCCACTTGTTCAACCAAGAAAGTCGGTCAAGCTACATCCAATCGCCAAAGCTTTTCCCCGCTGAATTGAAATAAACATTGCTAATAAAATATGTTCAGAGTATCATAATCGTTTAAGTATCATAATTGCTTAAGACATACCCATCTCATGTCTGGAGGTGTCGGGCCTAAAGTTGTATGAAAAATGGGCATTCCCCTTTGGGTACAAAAATATTTGCTTTATTTGAAAATTTCATTTTTTTTTTAACGAAAAACCGTGGAAAAAAGTTGAAATTCGACATTCAATTCTGAAGTGGTGCATTCGCTCTTCAGTTTTTCATCCTGATTAATATTTTTTTTTTGCTTCAGATAATTTTCAGAGGAGTAGGACCTTCAATTCAATTCAATTAATTTATTAATGGCATCTACACAATTAAGTTTCTAATTAAACTTATATCTATGCGCAGGAGATAATTAAAATACAAATAACTCTACAGCTAAACTTATGATATATGTACATATGCTACAATAATAAGAAACAAAATAATAATAGTAAAATGGATAAATAAAAATAAAATAAAATAAAGATCAATTCAGAATGAAAAAAAAAATAAAATTTAAAACAAAAGCCGAAGAAAACAAATATCTATCTATCTATCTTGTAGGAAGCCCAACAAACCCACACAAAAACTATGACCACTGATATTACTCTTGAGTTCAAGGGGAAGAGTGTTCCATAGTCTGACGGCTTGGACAAGGAATTGACGATCAGAAACCCGATTACTGTAGCTTGGCATAGTTAGATTCATTGTCCTCTGAGACCGTAAAAAACTGAGCTTTTGATACAAATAAGTTGGCTTGCGATATTGAATCAAGTTACGTAAAAAAAGTATCATGCAAAAGTCCAGATATGTACGAAGTGTGCAACCAAAGATTGAATTCACATAAGCAGAAACATGGTCATATCGCCGAGGCCCAAAACAATAACGAACCGCAGAGTTGAAAGCTACATTAAGTTTTCTCTGGGAAATTGAGTCAACTGCACAAAACAGCTCACACCCGTAAGTAAGTAGTGGTACTACAAGGGCTTTAGTTAAAAATACTCGAGTCTGAACGGGCGTATACGATGCAGATAAATATAGTTTGCGAAGAGTTGCATATATCCTTGACACAACAGAATTAACATGATCCGACCAAGTTAAAGTTCGATTCAATCTTACACCAAGACCTTTTACCACGTTATTATAGGGAATTGTTCATACTGACTGCAGGGTAGCTGGGTATGTCAATTACGGTTTTATGTATAATTATGGCATTGGACTTAGAAGTGTTCAGATCCAGCTTGTTTTCAACAGCCCAGTTATAGACATTTCTTAAATCAGAATTCATGCACTCGACTGCATCACAAATTTGATTCTTATGCCTAGAAATGTATAACTGAACATCATCAGCATACAAGTGGTATCTACAATGCAGAATAACACCAGTAAGATCGTTGATGAAGATGGTAAACAGCAAAGGTCCTAGAATAGGTTCCTAGGGCACACCACTAAATACTGGCAGAAAATCAGAAACTCTGCCGTCGCAGCAAACCTGTTGCTGCCGGCCTGTGATGTAACTGTTAATAAGCTTACATGCTGGAGTAGAAAAATCAAAATGTGTAATGAGTTTATTAATTAAGACCGCATGATCAACTCTATCAAATGCTTTGGAGAAATCTAAAAGGCTTAGAATAGTTAAATTATTTTCCGCCATTGCTTCGCGAATGTCATCGCTTATTTTAATTAAGGCTGTGATGCAGCTATGTTTTGACCTAAAGCCAGATTGATAGCGTGATAATAGACCACTATTTTCGATATAATGACACAGCTGATTGTGCATTAATTTTTCGAGCACTTTTGAAAAGAAAGGAAGTATTGAAATAGGACGATATTCCTGGATACCTAATTTTTTAAGAACTGGAACGATTTTAGCCAATTTCCATTTGATGGGAAATGTGGAAGATGAAATAATATTATTAAAGATATAAGTTAGGTGTGCAATTAGGAAAGAAATTATCATTTTTATAAACTTCGGGTGAATACCGTCAATTCCCATGGCATTGGATCTAATGGCCATTATTGCTGTATAAACTTCAATCTCCGTTACATTTATGAATGAGTACCCGTTATTTGGATCATGCCGATGAAAAGTTGTTAAAACTTCTACCATTTCTGCTGCCATAGATTCATTGGAGGTGGAGTGAGTAAAATCAAGATTTAATTCATTCAAATCCTTAGCAACAATAGAGAATTTTGATTTACCCACCCCGATGTCTCTTAAATTCATCCACAGGTTTTTATTAGGGAGCTTCACATTGAACTTCGATCTGGAAAAAATTGTCTTAGATCGACGGATTCCTTCGTTACTGAATTACGTAGAGTACGAAAAATGTTCCAACATTCAGGGGTTCTAAAGCGTTTCCACCTTCTATAGGCCAAATTACGTTGATAGATTAGATTTTTAATTCTCGGTGTAAACTACGGACAGGTTGGATCAATGGTAAACCTTCTTTTAAGCGGTACAAATCTGTTAAAAATATAGTTCACTAAAGATCCAATATAATCAACTTGATCATTAACTGATACCCAGGAATACTATATAATTGATTCCAGTCCAATGCAGATGCCTCTGTATATAGACTGTCGTGGTCAATACTAGAAAAATCGCGGTAATAGAAGAATTCTTCTACAGCATCCATTTGCCACACACCATATATGGAAAATATTAAATCATGCCTGGAAAAGTTGGAAACTGAAAGTTGGTTAAAAAATTCTACCTTTTCAACATTACTAACAATGAAAAGGTCTAGCAATGACGACGAGGTAGAAGTAAAATGCGTTGGACATGTATTATTCACAAAATTTAAGCCAAACGAGTCGATCATATCCCTGAAGTATCTTGCTGTTGCATTGGAGGTGAGTAAGTCTATGTTGAAATCACCACATATAATTAAATGGGCATACTGATGACTAATGTCAGCAATTAGTATTTCCAGTGCACTGATATCCGATATATGAGGTGCTTTGTAGACTGTACCGATTAAGCATCTTTGATGGTTAACAAGAATTTCAACAAATATGTATTCGACCTCTGCCAAAGGATCAGAATAAGCAACAAGGTGTGAATGGAACGTATTATTCACATACATCGCAACACCACCACCCACTCGGCCCGTGCGATCATTCCTAAAAACCTTAAACTTTTGTAAGCTGACAAGATCGTTGTCAATATGTGGCCGCAGCCAAGTCTCAGACACACAAATCACATCCATATATGAATTATTAAAAGTATCTCTAAATTCGTCAACCTTTGGCAATAAGCTCTGGGCATTAAGATGACAGACTTTCAATCCACGGCTCCTATTACACATTATGTTCAACAAAACGCGAGAATTATTGACCAGTCCATCAGACACTGAAACACCTGAACTATTCATATTAAAAACAACTTAAAAACAAAGATACAAGTAAATGACAGCAGAAGTCACAGCTGATACGGAAAATATGGCAGGAATACCTGTTGAGACTTACACTGCAAGATAGATTAACAATAAACATAAAATTATAGATTTCAATAATTGGCAAATTAATTACAATACTTTGTGAATATAAAATATTAAAAGTGTTTACCACAAACATTATGATATGTACAAAAATACTCTATATCAAACTAAATCTCCACTCAAAGTTACTACTATAGTAATTTGCAATATTAAACTACTAAATTCATTTAATCACTAATCCAAGTTACTCTATAAGTTTATTCAAAAGTTCAATAAGATGTACAGAAGCAAAGAAAACTAAAACGAAAACACAAAGAATAGGTAAATTCAGCAATAATAAATTATGTTTGTATATCATGCAATTTCATGCATTCGAAAAGAGTCTAGTTTTGAGATATCACTTATGATAAGAGTTTCACCTCCGGGATCTTTCCGTACGTGTATACTTCCACGGATAGAGAAAACAGATGCCAGCTGTTTTTGGCGCTTCAGTCGCAATGCTTCTCGATAAATTACATAATTTGACCTAGTAAGACTTTCCTGAATAAATATGCGATTTGATGATTGAAAACGAAGATCACGCAGAGTAAGGCCCTTTGCTTCATGAAGACGGCTTTTAAAACAATGCTTATATCGTGAGCAGAGATAAATTTAATTATAATAGAGGTACCCGTCACATTTGAAGATTTTGGCTTAACACGAAAAATACTTTTAACCGATGGTGTAGAAATTTCTATCACGTTGCAGAGTTTTTCGAATATACTAGTAAAATTCTCATTCGGTTCTTTGGGTATACCATTGACTACAATATCCGCTGCATTTTGTTGACGTTCCAATGCATCAATTCTGATCACAAGGTTGCTTGTAATCGTGTGAAGCTCTGTTACCTGACGATCGACTTTGACTTCAAGTGCATTTAATAAATTTCGATGGACATCTGCTATGATCTTTGAATGCAACTCATTAAGTTGCTGCTGGAAATTCGACTGTAGCATATCCACTTTTTTATTTAAGCCGACTAGTAATGATTTGATGTCTGCATTCTCTACTATTTCAGCACACGTAGAAGGTGCTGCAGAAGTATGTGCAATACTTGCATCTACAGCAAGTGTATTAGTAGTTGGAAGTGTAGGTGTAGTTGCTTTCCCTCCCTTTTTGTTACTTCTTGTATCAACACCACTACCAACCATGATTGCGGTTATTAATGTAATTTTAATTAAAAGACCACAGGAAGGAAATATTAGTGATTTTCACAAATTCAAAAGGTATTTTTAATATTAACCACACCGATTATTACGATGCCGAATTTTTACTAGATAATTTGCAGAGAACTCGTTAGACACGTCTAGCTGTCAGCACACATCACACTACACCATCAGATATTATTTTATATAAAAACAAAAATACATAGATTGAATTTTTTTGTATAGAACATAAGTGTTTGGAATATACAAAAAAAAAAAAAAAAAAAAAAAAAACCCGCCCGATTATTGTATCGTGTTTATTAAAAAAAAAAAAAACAAAAAAAAATGAATATCAGAGCAATTTTCAAGGCTGCTGTACTAGGAGTTTTTAAGAGACCTTTTGCTGAACTTTTTCAAATGGTAGAGGAGTCTTTCTAACTAAGGTAAATAAATCTCAGAACGATTGAGTTAGATAGTATAAAAAAAGAAAAATCCTCAAAAAAGGAGTAATTCATGTCTTGTCCATGACTATGTGCATCCTCACAATAATATTTAACTGATATATCAGATCTGCTTTAACAAAATTTGAAAATCCAAATCAAATTATCGTTATGACACGGCATAAAATCCACTCGGAATACTTTAGGGTAAAAAAAGAGAAAATCATTTTATCCGTTATTTACGGTTGTTTCATAATAGATATCATACAAAAATCATTTCCTATCAAATCCCATCTTGAGACATTCAGGTGAGCCGACTTACGACTGTGACTTTAAAAATCTCATTTCCAACGCATCTCACTGAAGGAATATCTATTACGTCAAGGGTATACCGGAATTGTCCTGAAGGAAATTTACATAATGGCATGTGTCTATTATGGCATAGGATATACACATACATAAAGCAGGATTTTTCTTATTTTTCGTTTTTCACTTTTATTGTTGATGCTATCTACGAAAATGTTTTTCTTCAATGATTCCTTTGTGTGGCTGTCATAACACGCAGGGCAGTCCTTTGTGGCATAGAAAAGATAGAGTACCAGACCGGTAGAATGACGACGACGCCTTTAGCAATGCTCTCGGGTATGTCTACAGCAGATGAAAAATGACACAATTAGGGAGCACCTTGGTATTTTGGTAAAAATATGCCAACTTCCGTTTCCGTAACGGTATCTCAAGGGAAATAAATTATTCTTTGAAAAATTAGCAACACCATGATAAGAATATTATATAGATTGCTCTACATATACCTTTTATTTATTTAAGGTGGATAGCCGACACGAGCCTTGTACGATGGACAGAGTACGTCGACCCGTACTTGTTATCTTTGATCTTTAAATTGCTACAGAAGCAAGTTCTCTTGCCCGTTATAAAACATAGAAGCGTTTAATTTATGCCTCTGATAAGTCTTAAAAAAAATTTTTTTTTTTAATGGGTGAACAACATCTAGCGTTTTTCGTTGGAATTATAAAACTGGGAAATTAGTTGGTGTTCACAAAGAGCCTGCTTCTCATGTTTAATAAAAATCTCATCAAACCGAGCGAGCTAGTTATAGGCACTACCTTAGTTACCTTTCCTTGCATATAATTACACAATGTACGAACTACGGACCTACATATGTATACATTCTTTGCATACATGCATCCTTGAAAATGTTTCATTATCTCTTCTTTTCTACCACCAGGTAACTACTTTATACGAGGGCTGGATGCATTAAATGGGCGGGGGGTTTGTTAAAAAAAAAAGAACCAGGAAACATAACAGAAAAGCCACAAATATAAACAGTTTTCCATATGGTGAACGGGTTGGAACCATTATGACTACAAAGATCACAGCTCAGTGAGCTGCTAACTGATGAAATACTAATTGATGCATAGCTGTTCCCATTTTCCACCGTGTTCCTCTTCTTTTAGCTCCACATAGTCCATATGTTTGACTTGTATTCAGAAAAGTGAAAACATCCACAAAAATTTATGAAACAATGTTCTTCCCGTTTATGGTGGGGATGGAAAGAAATAATTTTCAGTCAGATCTTTACCATTATGGAATGGAAAGCGGCAAATTACGTATCTAGGTACGTACCAGTTGAGGGATTTGGACAAATTACAGGATGATTATCACACAGATGTTCAAACCGAGAAATTTTATTATTCAACAGAGAAACTAAAAAATTTGAGTTTATACTTTTCTTAGTCGTTATTTTATTTTATACTTTATATATGAAGGGTTAAATTCGTCACATGTTCATAATTACATTTATTTTGAAAATGATAACAAAAAAAAAAACGTCGAATATTCTTATAAACTAGTATTCCGTTTGGATAATACATTTATACTAAAACCGAATTCGAATTTGACTTAGAGTATATCCTTTTACTTGGTATTTTATATCCATAAGTAGTTATTTTTTTATTTATAGAATTGAAATGAAATCTGTCTGTGTGGAAAAATTTTCACTTGTCGCCTTATATGTATGAAAAAGCCTTAAACTGAACCATCTAATGATATGTGCTTGTAGTGAAATTCTGGGAGGCATAACACTATTATTATTGATTTGCTCTGCCAGCTAAGAATGCTTCTCTTCCTTATTCTATTCTGCCAAAGACTATTCCTAGTGCTTTGAATACACACCGAAGGACACAAAATGCAATTTTTAAGGGATCAATTCTGAAAGATATTTTTTTTTCGTTTGAGATACTACAGGGTAGTTATATTGACCTCCTCTTCTTGATTGTAAATATGTATAAATGATCATACGTATTTTAGGAAGACCTGAATACCTTTAACGTAATGAATTTTTCGAATCTATAAGTAGGCACAGTTTGTACTACAAGTTACATGAATTAATTGAAATTTAGCTCTGAATAGTGACGCTGTGGTCATCTAAATATTTTTTCATATCAGTTGTAGTAGTGTCAGTAATGTTATTCATCTCGCCACCTCTATATTACACAGAATTTGGTACTTCCAAAGGTATACAAAAATGTTGAGCATACCTTATTAGTCTGCGTACTGTGGATTATAGCAACATTTTTGTGAAATATTTTTAAAATTGACGTAGTCGACTTAGTACATGTTCTTATTTTATTTTCAAAACAAGCTAAAGTTGCACGTTTCCTTCCTTCATCTGTCAACAAGGTCATTGATGCCGCTTATAAAAAAGGTTCCTTCTTTATATGCCAGGGAATCTACCACTGCCCTCTGAACATCCTGAAAATTTTGCATAGAGAGGAATAAGTGGTAGTCTGACGGAGTCAGGTCAGCTGGGTATGGTAGATGTGATAAAACTTCATATCCACTTAGTCGGGTTAGCTGATCACAATATAGGTCTGCCGTGACAGTTTGATCGGGTTGTAACAGTTCCCAATTGATAAAACCTTGACAATCTCACCAAATGTGGGGCATTCGATTTTTGGTGCAAATTAGTCTTTGCAAGGGCAGGACACGTCACGAGCTACCTGATATTACCTTGGATCGTTTCCTGACTATATTTTCATACACAATCCATTTTTCATCACCAGTAATGAGGCGATCTGAGAATGGCTCATTTTGTTACCGAGAAAGCAAAGTAGAAGCATTGAAAATCAGATCTGCCATATTTTTTCGCTTAATTCGCGAGGAATCCAACGACAACTTTTATAGACAAATCCAAGCTTGTTCAAGTCGTCCTCGATGGTTATATGGCTAACGTTAAACCTTTCTTCGATCTTCCTCGTAGTCCGTTGCATTATGAACTTGTTGGAACTTATAAAGCATAGAGTGCCTTAAATTATTTTTTCCTGATCCATCATATACCCCAATTTGTCAAAATTTAATATTAAACACATTTTTTTAAATCAAAAATCAGAACGTGGAAATACTAGCTTTTGATTAATACCAAAATTGTCTAAATCGTATAAACAACAATCAAGTTATGAACATTGCAATTGAAGCAACAGAAAATCGTCAAAACTTTCTTACCAACCTAATAAATTAATAAATGTTGTTAGGATTTGAACGCGTTACAGACAGAGTCTGTACTTAGGTTTTTCTTTTAAATTTTTTTAATTTGCTTTATATAATAATTTGATTCTCAACCATTTCTCATTGGTCTTAAAATATAGTAAATCATCCTAAATTGCTCATTAATCTAGCGTTAAGCTTTCACTTCCACCTGTTGGCCTTTATTATTGAAATATGGCTTCATATCCAATAGGATGCAACAACTCAAAGTAAAAAACCTGTATTATCAAACACACTGCCCCTTACCTGTGGAGTACCCACGGATTAATCTCAATCCTATTTATTTTCATCATGTACATTGATAACCTTCTGATATAATCAGTAGCTGGAAGATTTAGATTTATGACGACGATATGCTGGTATATCTCAGTAGACCCATTGGTCTAATAAGAAGATTATGTGCTATCTTAAGGCTAAATTAATTTGCAAGCATTTCGTTCACCCTTTATAATTTCCACAATTTTTATGATATTGATTTGAAACCTTCGACAAAATATTAGAAACTATTTTGTTCAATTGCTACCGGGCTTAGATTTTTGAAAAAGATGATGCCTTGTTTTTTTTTTTAATCAAAAACTTCAAAACATCGTGTCACTTTTTCATCTAGACACCGATTTTTATTATTTTTCGTACATAGGTTTTCCAAACATATTTGTAAATGCTGCAGGAGCTGTTTTTCCAAATTTGTTAATATCTTTCATGTTATAATTACTCTTATAACAGTAAAACTGAGATTCCTGTAACTCAAAAAAAATATATTGCTATACATTTACTTTAACACATGAAGATTGAGGTAATTTTATTCAGTAGCCAAAAAAACCGGATAAATCTCGTAAGTAGTTTATTTTATAAAAATCAATTTGTAAATCTCTATATTGATAAAAAGGATTTATTCATTTTAATTCTCAAAAGTCTCTCGTTATACGACAGGATCCAGTAGTCCAAGCAAATACTCGGTCTTGTACATATGTATATAATTTTGAATAGTACTTTATAGGCATTATTGGTAGGCATTGCTAATGTAATTAGAATGAAAGCTCACGCTACTATTGCATAGTCAAAATTTTGGAAGCTCGAAATCTAGGACTTTGCCATTAAACCTTAAAATGTTATTTATACTTACTTACATTCATTTTTACTAATATACTAATAATTACCAACAGCAATATTGCTATGCATTCTGTGCATTTCAATTAAAAATGTTTTTACCAGAGATTCCCTTGATACATGAAGAATTCAATATTAAAAAACATTTTGGAAGTTGCCTTTTACATACATATATAAGTTTGATTATTAGAAAGTAGTTAATGCCAGACCTTAATGTGCAATATCTTCTTGTCAAGCACACAGTTATCGCACTTGAAACTTATTGAATGGTAATAAGTCAAATGTTCAAGCACACAGTTATCGTACTTGAAACTTGCTTATTTATAAAGATTCCCGACACAATTTCACTAGCTTTTTAAATATTTATTGCACTAGTTTAATAACATTTAATTATTTACAATAGAAAATCGCTAACCAAAATTTACACATTTACTTCTCAAAGGACTTTACTAGAATATCTCCTGTCATTAATTAAATTCAACTGTTTCTTTTTTCACAATGCATAGATGGTTTGATTGAAATTTACTTTGGAGAACCAAAGTTTTTAAGTTGCTTCAGTTTCTTGCTACTTATCTTGGCCGTTAATATGTAGCATCTATGTACTTCGGCTTAGATTGTCTGGACTGATGCTCGCAGGCCGGTGCGGCGTTGACACTTCTTATTATATACCCAATTTTTTATGAGTAAAAACATAAATATGTAGGTATGAATTTTTTAAATCAAGATAAATTATACCAGAAATTACTGAAAAATTAAAAAATCTTATATTGATATTTTTCTTCATTATCGTTTTCTTACACAGCAGACAGTTTTAATCAGACTTAATATAAAACCTAATTCTATTTTAAACAACAATTTTTTTTTCTACTTTAAGTAATCTAATATCACCATCCAAAAAAAAGTATCATAACTGAAAACATTTTAAAAACTTTAAATTTCCCTTGAGCATTTTGAATTACCTGATAAAATTTAGTTCCAGACTGTCTTTATCTTGTTTTATTCTCATTGTAATCGTATACTTGTCCAAGATTTTAAAGGGTTCAATTCACTCCGATTAGTTTGACTGCTGATAAAAACTTTTACAACGAACTTAGGAGACCATTTAATGAACTGCACCAATTCATATATATATAGTAAGTAAAGCACCTTTTGGTAAGAAGACAGACAGACAATCCTTCTCATCTTCCTAAAATCCTTAAAACGTTCAGATTTAACAGTCTTTGCCCGGTTTATGGTGAGTCATTATAGAAAATTAGTTCCCTCTAAAGTATTCACCGGCATAATTGACAATTAAACCGTTCTGAACGAACATTTCGAAATTCATAGTCATTCATTTTACATTTAACTCTCGCAGTTCTAAACTGTTTTGAGAGAAGATATTTGTGGTTTTGTGGTAATAGTAGTGCTTTTAGGGATTTCACATTCCCTTGGTTGGTATAATATTACCCAAAATAAAATTTTCTTTGTATATTTTTTTTATTGTTAATTAATAATGTCTACAATAAATTGCTTAAATTTTCGGTAGAGTCATGACTAATTATATTTATGTATGTACGAAGGAAACTATAATTTATATTAAAATTTGTAAATACCTATCTTTACTTCACGTACCTCTACTCATGTCTGCCTAATATGCATGTATGTGCAAGTTTAGGTAGATATTTGCTAAAGTTATAGCAGCTTTAAACTCTACCACCTTTAAATGGGAGAATTATTACCAACTGCAATGCAGAAACAGCACAAAAACTTTTCCGAACTAGAGGAAACCTTTTCATAAATTTGTCGGAGCTAAGGCGAATTAATTTTCCAAAGTTAATTAACTCAGTCGAGTTAATTAAGTATGTAAACGATAATTCCATTTTTAATAAAATTATAGTTGCTGTTTTTTTTTTATTTTCCGCAAAAGTAAACTCACTGCAAAAATATTGGTTAACAGAACTGAATGGCGAATTGTAAAACAAACAAAAAATATCTATAGGTTTCGTAGTATTCAATTCAGTCTTCGATTAATCATGAGTAGAGATTAAAAAGCAGATCTAGACTTTAATTTCCGAACAATAAGTCTACAGAAGAGTTTGATATGTGAAATGAAAGAGGGGAAACAAATTTAGACAAATATAATTCGTTTCAATGGGTGGTGTGGTGAGGGATGAGTTTTACAGGGATTTAAAGGTTGACATTTTCTCTCAAAGTTTCCCATATATTTTTAAAATATCTTTATCTAGCCACAAACTTTTGTCCTCCTTAAATGATTTTTAGATAATACCGACGTGGGCTTATCGCGGTATCTTTTGTTACAATCGAGGTAGGCGAGAGAAATTAGAGGCTTTTCGTTTAGCTTTTTTTTTCTCAGATTCTAGGCATGTTTGTTTATATACTTAAGCTAAATGCAAACAGATAAAGGACCAAGTCCACATGTCGAAGAATTAAAGTGATTGTCGCGAGTGTAATGATAGGTCGATTTTTTTTTTATATTCTCCGTGACATAAAAATTGGAGCGTACAAGAAATTTTTTTTTACTTTTAGGGCAGTTGTTGAGGTTGCTTGTTATGGTTTCCATTAAGAACTTTTGGTTGTTATTTCGCATAAGCGAATTCATACAAAATTAATAATTTCTACGATATTTATTTCACAATCATAAATTCCATAAAGAATATGTATATAAAAATGTAATAGCTCTTCCAAATCTATTTGATATCACAGTTTGATTGGCCGCCTATATCAATTTTCTTTAAGTTATAAGAAAGCCGAAAAATCGAATGTTTGGGTTTTTGCTCCGTGTTCCTTTTTTTGTTTTTTTATCTTCATTGTCTTTCCCTATTTTTGCACCAATATCCGAATCCCAAAAAATATTTTCCACTTAATTTAATATACTTTAACCTCCGTGACTTAGTGACTTAATCATGTTTGCATGGTGGCTTAAGATTTCTAAGATCTTACAAATCTCAATATGCCTGTAGAATTTTTCTATGAACTTAGAAGCCACACTTATGTTTTCATATAAAAAAACAAGAAGAGAAATCGATATTTCCCACTTATATGTATATAAAAATGTAATAGCTCTTCCAAATCTATTTGATATCACAGTTTGATTGGCCGCCTATATCAATTTTCTTTAAGTTATAAGAAAGCCGAAAAATCGAATGTTTGGGTTTTTGCTCCGTGTTCCTTTTTTTGTTTTTTTATCTTCATTGTCTTTCCCTATTTTTGCACCAATATCCGAATCCCAAAAAATATTTTCCACTTAATTTAATATACTTTAACCTCCGTGACTTAGTGACTTAATCATGTTTGCATGGTGGCTTAAGATTTCTAAGATCTTACAAATCTCAATATGCCTGTAGAATTTTTCTATGAACTTAGAAGCCACACTTATGTTTTCATATAAAAAAACAAGAAGAGAAATCGATATTTCCCACTTATAAAACCCGCTCTCTAGAGTACTGAATTGATCAGAATTTGGCTACACTTGTAATATAGTAAATAAGTTATGTTTTTATATATTATTATCTCAAGCTTAGGGGATACGCTATGATGCAAATCATAGCATGGCAGGAAGGAGATAGAGAAAGGATTAGAGGACATAAAGTACCAGTATATTTGTAGTTTCGTGAAATAGTCCTTAACTTCCAGAATGCTATACAATCTATGAAGTACGACTTGTATTTATATACATAAAAAATGTATTACATAGTCGATTAGTTAGCCAGGCGGAATTACAATCATTAGGACTATAATTTTAATATTACATGGAGACTAAACTATCACTCCCACAGAAAAATTAAGCTTTAATAACTATATAACAATACTAGTAAAAACAACTTAAATCCGAAATTACTAAGTACAACTTAACACTAGAATGCCCGGTATTTACAAACCCCCTTAGATGAACAAATGGAATCATTTTAACTGCTATATCAGATGCATTATATGTAATGATGTTTTATACAGATTTTTATGGATTGATAATGCGAATAATAATGTTATTTATTACAACACAAAAAAAAAAAACACACTACCATAGTATTGTTTCAATTTTTTACAATGTGCCTTAGTCTGACAGTACTTAGTCGACTGTGTAGCTTCCTGGTCAGATTCTTGATTACACACAGGAGTAGGAAGCACATTTTCACTCTTCATATACGGGTCTGTAAGCTCCTCTGCTGACGTTTGCAGGAAAACTACGGGAAATTTTTCAGAGGTCACTTCTTTATATATGGTATATCACCCACGCATTCATTGGAGCTAAGTCAAGAATGTTCTGAAATGAATGAATAGGCCATCGCCTTGTACTTGCTCGGACGGTATATTTTCGAGTCATTTGATCCATAATATCTACTCCGTACTTAGTATCATTGTAGGATTTAACACTTTTGGGTGTTCTTTTTTCGCATTATCCCTGGTTTTTAAACAGATCTGAGTGAAGAGTGCTCAGAAGAACGCGACTCTGGTCTTTTTCATAGTTGCTAAAAGAGTGGTTCCATTTCTTTTTAGTTTGTTTGCTATCACGACCGACGTAAGATAGTTAGCGGTAGTTACGTTCCTAATTTTGTTGAGAAAGTTCAATAAGTTTCATTGCCACATAGTCAGATACACGCTTATCAGCTGGTCGAGAATTATCCTTCCCTGTATTAGGAAAGCCATTTACCAAATATTTACTATCCTTGTCTATTGATAACCAATACTTTTGACCGTACTTATCAGGTGAGGCTATAAATTGAGTAAAAGTATATCTTGCCCTGCTGGGAAATAACTGCTCATACAGTGACGAATGCTTAAGGCTTATAGCATGCAGACAAAATTTATCTATCTGCACTGCAGACGAAGAGAGCTACAAAATCGTTTATCAAAACGAAGAAAGCGCAGCATTTCTCAGAAACGACTTCTTGACAAGGGTTTTTTCCGCAATGGCAGACACCAGTTATGAGCCTACAAACTGTGCGCAGGTAGGTTGCTTGCACCTACATCTCCTCGTGCATACATTACTTCGATAAACGCTTCAACCTCTTCATCGCTAAGTGTAAAACCTTCGCTTTCGCTCCGCCTCCTGGCTTCAGTGATGGCACAATTTTCTATATGATGATATGATGTAGTATAAATATATAATAATTTTGCAAATAATTTCATTTACTACGCAATCATGTATAAAAATAACAAGGAGTCAAAATGATTTCCTTGGGCATTAAAGGTAAATTAGAAGGACGACTAATTTCACTTTTTTTTCATTCTATTAAGCTTTTGAAAATGAATAAGAGAGGGATTTTCGAAAAAACCTATTAAAAAGAAATTAACATGAAAAAGAACCTTCATGAGGAGTCAAAATGACTCCGTCGGGCTTGGCTTATTTTCAGCCTATCGATCATTTGGTCATAATAACAAAGTTAACTAGGTTTGTTATTTTCCTTTAACCAAGTATATACTGTTTAAAACAACGATGGTTTATTTCCATTTAAAAGAAAAGAAAACACTTGATTAAACGAACCAATTGACAAGTTTATATTTTTAACCAACTTTTTGTCAAGCGTTAACCCAACAACGCTTGGTTCCATTAATTAAGTTTTGGTTAAAATTTTACCAAAAACATGGTTAAATCAAAAAAACTGGTTAACGAAAATTTCTGTTAAATTAATATGATGTTTAACTAGGTCTTGATTAATTCAACCTTCTGTACTTAAATAAACTTAAATTAAAAGGACGTAGGTAGCTATACATTAATCAAGGCTAAGAAAGAAATAAACCAAAGCATGGTTCCTAAAATAAATCCCTCAGTTGAAATTAACCATGGTATACTTAGTTGAATTTAACCAGTCATATTTGTTACTTTGGTCTTTGACCAAACTGCAGAGGGTTATACATATTAACAAAATTAATTAGGTTGAGTTCTTGTAACAACCCAGTAAGCAAGTAACTTGCCATGGGCAAGCATAACCCTCGAAAACGATATTGCCAAATGCTCGTTTATAATTTACGCGGCGGACTAAACGGACATAAGAAAGTAAGCTAAAAATGGTAATTTATAAGTAATTTGCCTATTCCTTACCAAAAGCAAGTATATATATTTTATATACTTGCGAATTGCGAGGGTTGAGTAAATTACTTTTAATTTACCGATTTTAACTTACTTTTAATGTGTCTGGATTGACATTTTGTAATTCGTAAACGTAAAGGCAATCTTTTTTAAATATTTCCACAATAGGTTATTATAATTTTTCTTCTTTTAATTACGATTGTGTTTATGGACTGCACTTTCATAGCTGTAAAATAAACAAACAGAAGCAAAAACTTATGTTTTTTTCGTTCTTTCCATTTCTTGAATTGACTTTCAATGAGGCTTGCTAAAAGCGAGAAATAGGCAATAGTTGAAAGAGAGGGAATCATATGCACACTTTATTGCCATAATTCTGTCCCTGTTTCGCAACTATTGCTCATTCCTTACTTTTGGCAAAACCTCGCCAAATTGTTTGCTGGGATGTAGAATTTAAAAGCGCTTCATTATTTTAAAAATACTTCGACAAAACAATAACAAAAATAACAAATAACAATAATAAAATTACGGTGGGATAAACTTAACTTGATCTAGGTAAATCTGTTAGTGACGACTGCTATTTCATGGGTTGTATTATATTCCTGGATTACAAATAAGGTATCCTAGTCAGTTTTTGACTCTTTAATTGTGACGGCACTCCGCCTATTTGGTAGGAAAAATATGAAGAAAAACAAAAAATACGAAAATCACAGGAATCGCATACATACATAGTGAGTTATCATACCTTGTTTGGAGTTACTACCTAGTTAAAAACATTTCTTTCGATATGAGAGAATCCTTACGGACAGTATTTGGACATTTAATATTTTTTTCGACGTTAAACTCAATTTTACAGCAAAATTCGTATTATAAGTATGACTGCTCTTCGAGTATTATTTTCATTATAAATTATAGGCATTCACCATTTTAATACTGGCTCATTGATTAATATTTAGTTTCTATCTATTTGGTTAGGTTTTGTCTAGCCAAAATACATGCATCGTCGCCTATGTCCCTTGAGCCCCATCAATATATCTATACCTACCTACATAATAATATCTGCTAAGCCCACACCAAAAATTATACAACAAACTGCCGCAAGTGTTAATTATGCACTTGACAGATGGTATTAGTCCATAAATTACAGAAATGACAGTATAAATGGGCGTGAGACTAATAAAGCTTCTGTTTCCTCTCTGCCCATAACCCCTTGTGAATCGATTCGAGTTGGAAAGACATTTTTATAGATTTTCGTATATACCTATAGTACAGTAGCTTAACAGTCAACATTTTTCCTCTCTGTGGTTTTAGAGAGAGATTCAGACTTAAACTGAAGATTTTCCTCGGGAACATTTTCCGTGACCTCTATGAGATTCAAGGATAACATGTCTAGGGATGTGAATGCACATGGGCAGATAATCTCGTGCAAATATCCATACATTCTGGTACATAATACATATGTACCTACTCGTATATCCATGTCAAGAACGATGGTTATAAAAAAACCATTGAGAGTTTATTTGACCAGCAAATAATTATTAATCTACATAGATCGATTTATGATATATCACCCGCACGGGTAAAATCTATGGAATGCTGCAAATTTATTGTTAATAAATTTGATTTTTGAAAAATTGCACAATTTTTAAGAAACTTTTGTAAATAGAGGTTATGTGGACTTATTTGTTAGCTTAGGGACCTAAAAGGGTTGTCGTAAGAAATGAGCATTTTCACACATAACTACATACATATATGGGAAGTTTTATGGAGTATAAATTTGCATTTTTCTCAAATTTTCATAACAATGTTCACATCTCTCACCGGTAAACAAGGGAAGTTTAAAACATGAAATGTTGAAAGCTTTTATTGCTTATAAGGATAAAAGGAAGGTCGAGCACCTGAAAAAAATCACAAAACGTGGGAATAAATTCTCTGAAGGTAGCTGCATTTTTCTTCTACCTTTCGTCGACTTTTTCAATTATGCAAACATTGTGGTAAATAATTGTTTTTGCCAGTAGGTACTCGAGAATAATGCACACACAAAAAAAAAAAAAACAACAAAACAAAAAAATAAAGAAAAGAATGAAATTAAAAAAGTTCGCCCAGAAAGGAACTTCTAAAGTTTTCGTAATATTTATTCCGAATCCCTGAAGCATTTTCTAATGAAAAACGTTTGCTTAATGAGATCATGTTGAAAATTCTCAGGTTATGTGATGATATGTATTTTAGTTAGAGATACATTTGTATACAGATACAGTATCTACCTACGTAAATTAAAAAAAAATCAATTTAAAATTTAATTGGATAAAATTATAATTAATATTTCATATTCATATTTAATGGTCATTTAATTACGACTGAGCTGCTACTCGTTGAAAGTTTTTTGTTAGTGTAATGCAAAACTGCTTGTTTTGTTACGTTTTAATGAAAAGTGTATGAAATTCAAAAAAAATTTTAGTCACGAAATCCCGCGAACGCGTGTACTTAGAGAGTTGAAATTGAATTGAATTGCACATGGGCTTTTAAAAAAAAAGTAAAATTATGTTCGAAAATGGGATCAATCGGGCAACTCCTTTATAGGGTTGCCATAAAAAATTTCGTTTTTCACTCTATATTTAGGCACTGCCTGAGAACGCGTCGACATAGAGAGCTGAAATTTTGTACACGGTGTGTTGTTGAATTTCAGTTACATAAAGATGAAAAATTTCCAGTTCATAAAAATAGTAAATAGAATTCCCATTCGTTGCCATACAAAAATTGATGTTTTTTGTATAAATGATCACCCATAGACGTTTTTATTGTACTGAAATATTTTTCAGAATATAAAATCCTATGAAATTGGGTATAATCATTTTTACTGTCCGACGAACCGTTCTAGAAATAGATGCGAAAAACAATTTTAACAGTAAAATTTTTTAAATTAAATAGGGGTATTCATCTAGGGTACGTATCGTAAGAATTAGTCTTAGACTAATTCTAGCTTTTTTCCTTGTTCTTATAAAAATCAGTATGAAATTCATTAAGTCCTTCCATGGTAATATATAAAGATATCAGGCACGTATTTGTAACTTAAAAAGGTTTACTTGCAAGTAAAGTGAAGTCACCTTATAGAGCTAACCATATTTTGATAATGTTTTAAATGGAGTTATGTAGTGGAGACACTTTTCTTGAGTATACGCATTTGTGGTGTCCCAGTGGGAAATGGAAGCGCTCAAAGACGAATGCAAGAGCGCTTCTTTTGAAGCTCGCAGCGCTTAGGGATCAACGAAGAATGGTGCGTAGGCTATACAACAAAGCCAGAAGATCAAACGGCGTAGACGAATGGTCCACTTACCAAAACGCTCTACGTCAGTATAAGTACTCGATCCGTAGATCCAAAAGAAAATCATGGCAACTCTTCTGCGAGAATCCGGATGGTGTGAATGAGATATCAAGGCTCAAAAGATTTCTCTCCAAGACTGCCAGTCAACCCATGCTCCTCGTGAATAGTGATGGGGTTCGGGCCTCCTCTATCGAGGAATCACTGGAAATCTTTCTTAATGAGCACTTCCCTGACGGTCCTGATGAAGGTTCTTCGTCTCTGAGAGCCGAAGTCTTTCGCTGTGAAACTGTCTCCGGGGATAGAGATGTAACTTTCATAGCGGACGAGTCAGTTGTATGTGTGGTGTTTGCTTTTGTATACTGCGAGAAAAAAGGGATGTGTGGGCTTTAACTACAATTCACGAATCACAATTCAACTTGTTTTTTTTTATTTATTTGCAATCAAAATTCAACAACACATTTTTACAGAGTTACATATACCTAGTTTATTTTCATTTATTTTTATTTTATTTTATTTTTTAAACAATATTCTGAAAACTTAACTTATAGCACTGTGATACTCTCTAGAGCTCTTGACTTTTTTAACTTTTTTAATCGCTATACTAATACGGTTAACTCTAATAATGAACTTTTCTCTAAAACTCACGCGACGCTGTCCAGACTCAAACTCTACTGATTTTCCTGCACTCGAAATTAATAAGTTCATTTAAAAAATGCAGTATCGATACGCGTAATTTCTGTGCCAGAATTTTTGATGTTTTCAAACAAGATTCTTTTTATTTCTTATTTCGCTTTGTTCTCCTGCGAAGTAGGTCATTATTGCGAAGGTAAGTCACTCTGCAATAAATTCTGATCAGCCACTAGGTAATTTTTTATTTATGCTGACCGGGCATTGATCGGTGTACTCACTTAGAATGTTTTTATTTTATTTATCTTTGCTATTGTTACGATTGCAAAGAAACTTACATATGGGTTAATATGTAACATTAAAAAGTTTTGGAAAAACGTTTTGGAATTAATCATCGATAAATGATGAAATAGTCATACAACATTCCTTCCCCCCCAGGTAAAAGAAAAATGATACTAAGGATTAGTATTATTTTTCGTCGAAAGAAGGGATTAAGCTAATAGTAATGGAACATAAGAAAAAATGTATGCTGCTGGCACAGAAGCTTACGAGTAGCTTGATCCTCTAAGTTATTAACAAATATATATGGTATATTGATTAACCTATATTAATTAATGTACCTAATTATACATCTTCAGCGGAATAATAAACAAACAAAAAATAGAAAAAATCCTAATAATAATTAAAACTAATACAAGGTGTTTGAAATTAAGTATTGTTACAATATTTTTTTTTTGCAACAAAATTAATTTATTCATTTTTATTCTAGTACATTAACGTATTGAAAAATGTGTTATAATAATTTTTTAAATGATATTAGTCTAGTTCCTATAAAGATTAATTTTACTTATTTATTTTTTTATGATAATGTAATCTAATATTTGAGACTGTGTGTGAGGGAATGCGGAACGATTTCCGATATCTGTTTTTAAAAGTTGGTGGTGCTGGTGCAAGTTCTATAGGCAATTCATAAGCTCTTTGCGTTGTTGGGTGCGTTCTGGGTGTTTCCATTGAAGAAATGGTGGCAACCTAATATGGGATAGCAGTGAGGGTGGGTGATGTTATTATTGGAGAGGATATATTTATCGTAGAACGTAGTTTAGATATTTTTGAGGACTCTTTTCCTTTCCAATATATATAAATTCCTACGACAGTTATTAACGAGAGAAGCCCGGTGTTAGTATAATTTTATGAGCAGACTACCATTTCGTGTTTTGCATGCCTTATTTCATTGTCTAATTCTTTGAAATTTAGAGCATCTTTTTTAAGTATTTCTTGAAAATTGGGGTGAGATGAGGTTATGGTTAGATTTCTTAGTTTGGTTGCGTTAAAGATATATAGTCTGAGTGAGGAGTCCTCGAAATTTAATTTGGAAGGGGAAAGGTTTGCGTACATGTATGTATTTAGTACATTAATTGAGTTATCTCTTACGGGGAGCTCGAAGTGTCCTAGGGTAAATTTGCATGATGCATTAAGATGTAAGATGCCATGCCCGGAGAGAGTCTTTTTGAAAACTCTATTTTTACATTGAGCATGTAGAATTTTGCTGATGCAAAAATCTGGCGAGGTACCTATGGGTATAACAATTTTAATAGGTATCTGGTCGGGCAGGTAGAGGCTTTGTACCGATATTAACTCGTTGATAATGGAGGTATCTCGAAGTAAATGGTTAATCTGGGAATACAGGATTATGTTGTTATATAAATTTTCTAAGTTCTCTGAACGTAAAAGAAGTGGGTGTAATCGGTGTTGTTGCAAGGCGTTTATAATCGTGAAAATTTTCGAAAAGGTGTTTTGTACATGCTGTAACTGAGATAACACTGTCAGAATAATTTCGGTCAGTTCAGCTTGTATTCTATTCCTATGAATTTCTACGTCAAACTCGCTCATAGTGCCATTAACTTCTAGAATAAAACTATTTACCACATGTATTAAATGGTCCTGATTTTTTGTCAATTCTAGTATTGGCGACGATAGCGATTCAAAATTTGATTTCATTAAAGTGAGTTGTCTTTCCAGAAGATGAATGGACTGATCTTCTTGGTTTTCTAACGCGTCGAGGCGAATGTAAATATTGTTGGCATCGTCGTTATCCATTGTGCCAAACAAGAACTTGCTCACTTTCCCACTAATAACCCTCGTTTTTCGCGATGCCGCGCTAAGAAGGACGTCAATTCAGAAATTTCTTCCTGGACGTCCACTATATTTCTTTTAAATAAACTATTCCAGAAATTGCATCTACCCTCTTTATTTTTACCTTTGAAACTGCACAAATTTAATAGGTTGTCATCGCAGTACTTCAGAAAATCGATGGTTGCTGCCCACGTCATGTGGTAAAATACTGCAGTTCCTATTGGGTCCATCAAGATTTTCCTTTCCGGTTCCAGTAGCTTTAGGTCGAAGGGAGTACTTGTGATCCTTTGCCACGTAAGTGTGGTCATTAGCAAGCAGAGTATTTTCATACCTAAGAAATTCAGCGGTTAGGAAAGATTCTTTCTATGTATATTTAACTAGAGATAAACAAAAACGAAGTAAAAAAAGAAAAAAAAAGAAGAATTAGAGGGACAAAAAAAAATTAGTTTTTTACTTATTTCCAAAGTTTTAATGTATTATTATGTACACGCCCTTTACCGTTTTTATTCGTATCAACGTATTTACTTCCGAAGGAAGAAAACTTTCCTTTTTTAACAGGGTTCTTTAGCAGCACTTGGTCGCCAATATCGAAAATTAAAGGTCGAGTCGTTTTATCATATTGGGTTTTGGAGTACTCGTTACTTTGTAGTAAATTATCACGCGCAATTGCATACGCTCGTTGTACACAATTTCTTAATTTAAAGTAATAGTCTTCAAAGTTGTATATAGTTTAGGCTCTCGTTGCAAATTGCTAGGAATTTCCGCAGTGAGGCCGAACAAACAGTCCATAGGCGTTAGTTTAGTTTCTCTATGTTTGCTGTTATTTCGTACGAACATTGCTGCCCTAAGATGTTCATCCCATGTACGGGGGTTAGACTCAACGATGATTTTAGGATACTCGACCAAAGGCCTATGATAGCGCTCCATAACCCCATTGCTTTGCGGATGATACGCGCTAGTCTGTATTTTCTTGACCTTAAGTATTTTACATACTCTTTTAAACAAATCGCTTTCAAAGTTTGTCCCTTGATCAGTAACCAGTACTTTGGGGATTCTGTTGCGGGTTATTATTTCGTTAAAAAATTCTTTCGCTATGTTGACGCTTTTGCGTCGGGTATAGCAACACAGTCCATGAACCTCGTCAATCATCCTCGAAAGTTAAGATATATTTATTACCTTCACTTGTTTCTTCTGAAGGACCTACAAAGCCCAAATATACTTTCTCGAATGGCTCGTGAGCGGTGTCTGCTATTACCATGGGCATTTTATTTTTACGGCTAGCTTTATAACCTTGACATTTAATACAGTTTTTTATGTATTTATTAATATCCGGTAACATGCCTTTCCATTTAAATTCTCTTCGGATATTATAAAATGTCTTCCACACGCCTTGGTGTCCGCCCAGAGGTGCATCGTGGAAGTTATGTAGGATAGTCTCAATTCCGTTCCTATCTTTCAAGATTCGTATTTTGCTTTTTGTGCAAATTTCTTCCTCATTTCTTGTACTGAGGGGAGTCTCCTGTAGGTGTACTTCCATAGTAGGAGGCACCGTGGTTGTGTGGTTCAATGGTACGTCCTGTATTCGTTCAGGCTTTTCTGATATTAACGGCAAGTTATATGGACCCTTTTTGGCTTGAGATCGTGTAACCACAAAGCAGTTGCTTTTGCCGTTTTCCTGATCTTGAGTCACGGAGCTTGCTAATTCTGCACTAAGAGGTGAAATTCTGGATAGCGCATCTGAATTTGTATTATATTTGCCGGGCTTGTATTCAATATCGAAATCATAGTCTGATAATTTCACATGAAACCGAGCTAGACGCGAAGTGGGAACTTTTACCTTGAATATTCCTTTTAAAGGCTTATGATCCGTATATAAACCGTAAATTTTCTTCCCAACAAGTAGCATCGAAAGTTTTTGACCGCCCACACAATGGACAGGAGCTCTTTTTCTGTTTTACTATAATTTTTCTCTGCCTGGTTCAGGCTTCGGCTTGCGTATGCTATGGGCTGATCTTTGCCTTCTTCTTCTTGAGAGAGCACAGCTCCCAAAGTATCGTTACTGGCGTCAGTAGTTAGGTTGAACGGCTTAGAGAAGTCAGGGTATAATAAAAGCGGAGGTGTAACTAAAGCTTTTTTTAGCGCACAAAAAAAAATCTTGGCATTCCTCGGACCAATTAAATTTTACATTTTTCCTCAGCAGTTTGTTTATTGGAGTTGCTATTTTGGAAAAATCGCGAATAAACTTCCTGTAATAATTGGCCAATCCCAAGAAAGATTACACTTGTTTAACTGTTTTGGGAGTTGGACAATTTTGGACGCTTATAGTTTTTGCAGGGTCAGGCAAGGCACCTTTCTTACCGCATTTGTGTCCTAAATAGGCAACTTCACGACGTAAGAACTGGCACTTTTCCGGTTGTAATTTTAGTTTAACTGATAGTAATCTTGCTCTAATCAAGTGCCAAGGAATTTGTGGCAGATCTTTTCATTATGCTTGCGTGGGCTTCTCCAATTTTAACCGCCTCTCTGCTAAGTCACTGCTTGAGTTTTCTAATATATTCTCCTACCTTTGCTCTGAATGTAAGGAAATTTCGTTATCTCATATTTTAATGGCAGTAAAATATAATAATGGTCAATTGCAGGAATTACTAAACAACACTGACAACCTGACCAATAATCTAAATTCTCTAAAAGTGATGCAAACAGTACAATCCTCCGGCTTTTCATCTATTTCTCAGGTTCTTAATGAGCTGTCTTATAAAGTCGATAAACTAACTACGGCTTCAAACAATTCGAACAATTCTGCCTCTCTACATCATAGGCTTGATGCACTTGAATTCAAATTGGATTGTTTGCTCGACTGTTTGTGGGATGGCAAATCAAAGTCTTCAGACTCTGATCTGCTTAAGTTTGCAGAATCATTCGGCAGGAACTTCATGGATGTTTCCACACATTCGAGACACTACAAAGAGCTGTCGTTAAGTTTACAATCACTTGAACGACCTTAAGACATATATTAATGATATTCCTAGCTCTATTGAGACCTTGTTTGGCCAGGAATCCGTTTCTTCCCCACTACAAACGAAACTTACCACTATTTCCGATGATCTCGCTGCTACAAGGGTGAACACAATCTGATCTTCGCACAAGTGTTCCAGCTAATAGTTTTAATCTTCCTTCTCCCGCTTCAAGGTTAAGAAGTGAATTCATAGCGGCCCAAAATGCTATCACCATCTAGGACACTAATCTTAGTAGCCAAAAATCCCTTCTGACAACGACCTCTGCAGGTGGTCAGACGGAGTTATCTGTAGGTCAGAATGCTGTCCGGGCTTCGCCCGTGCAGCTTCCGTTTGCCAAATCTTCCGAACTTGACTTGGGTTTGAATAGGAATGCTCCTATTCCGGTGGAGTATTCTAAGCCAACTGAAAGGAGGGAGCCTTCCACAGAAGCGAATGGTACTTCATCTCAGTCCTCTTTAGGAAATGGTATTGGTGCCTCTTTGAGAACGGTACCTAAACCTTCGAATGTTTTCGTCAGCCGTCTCTGTCCTGAAACGATGTGCGAGGACATATCGAAGTATTTAAAGTCCAAAACTATTGCAACTGATGGTATTTCTTGTCGAAAAATCAGTAAAAGCTCTAAACCGGTTGCATCCTTTCTCCTTAACTGTTTCAGCAGATATGCAGGACAAGTTGTTAGATCCCTTACTTTGGCCTCCTGGCGCTTTTACTAAATTATTTGTACCTTCTGAGCGCCTACCTAGAAATAAAGCTAAAATAAATAACGTTGTTCCAAAAAACAAGTCGCTTTCCCTTTACTATCAAAATGTAAGGGGGATTCGGACAAAAACCGCACATATCTTCAAATCCTCTGTGGCGGCTTGCTTCGATATATGTAGTTGCTTTCACTGAAACTTGGCTGCATCATGGTATTCGCGATGCTGAAATCCTTGATAATTCTTATCAAACTTTTAGAAGAGATAGACATACTGTTTCGGAAGCTCGTGGCGGTGGCGTACTTCTCGCGTGTAAAAATAAGTTCAATTGCAGCAAAATTGAACTTCCTTGTTTCTCCAATACCCTCGATATTGAGCTCATAGCTCTTAAGCTATCTCTCCTAAAATATGACTTATACATAATTTGTTGCTACATTCCTCCAGACTCCATAAATATTGTCGATGACAAAGATCAAAATATTTACGACCTACTCATTTTACCATATAATTTTATCCATGGTAAGATGGAACCTATTGACGAACTACTACTTATTGGTGATTTTAACTTACCTAATATACAATGGGTACTTAATGAAGATGACGATGATTATCTTGCACTTATAACTTGACAACAAGGGAATCACGTTTCTTTGACACTATTTCATCTTTTGGTCTCAGCCAAATCAGTAATGTTAAGAATGACATGGGCAGGCAGCTAGACCTGGTATTTTCTACTGACGCGGGGTACTTATTAGTTGAACCTAGCTCAGTTATAATGTCTACTCTTGACAAATATCACCCCCCTCTACTAATTACATATTGCCATGAAACCGAAAATCTCGCATATTGTGACGAAACACAATACTTTTTCAATTTTAGAAAAGCTGACTTTTCGGAACTTTCTAGTAGACTTACCTCTATTGATTTCAACACATTGCTGTCTTGCAATAGTGTTGACGAAGATGTTTCTAAGTTTTACATAATTCTTTTCGATTTATTCGCTTCTCATGTTCCCCGTGAGCGCCAGCGGATCTCTAAAACATCACCGCCATGGTTCAATAAAGAGCTGAAACGCCTTAAAAATAGAAAGAATAAACTGTGGAAAGGATATTTGCGGGACAAGGACATTATAAATCACAGCAACTTCCTCACATCCTATAATGAGTTCAACGAACTTTCCTCTTCACTCTATGATGAGTATATTCAAAGTATGCATGTGAAATTATTTAGTAACCCACGTAACTTTTTTAGGTTTATTAATATGAAAAAAAAAAACCGACAACTACCCCAATACCATGAGGTACAAAGATTCTGCTAGTGACGTTTCGTCTGAAATTTGCAATATGTTTGCTTCATTTTTTGAAAATGCATTTTCCTCTTCAAATTTCCAACCTCGTAATAGCAACTTTAATTATATGAACGACTCTGATAGAGTTTCATTCACTATCCCTACAATTACACATGAGCATATACTTGATCATATTAATGGGCTTCCAAATGACTTCACAACGGGTCCCGTTGGGATTCCTTCAGCCTTTCTGAAGTCATGTTGCCTCTCCCTAGTAGCCCCGTTGAGAATTATTTTCCAAAAATCGCTCGATTAGTGGTTGTTTTCCGCAGCTGTGGAAAAATTCTTTCATCACACCTATCCACAAAACAGGTAGTAAAAACGATATTTCTAACTATAGGCCTATTGCGAAATTATCTTGCATGCCCAAATTATTTGAATCAATCATTTACTCTCAGTTATCATTTTCCTGTAAGAATTTGCTTTCTTCAAACTAACATGGGTTTATTTCGGGCAGGTCTACAACCACCAACTTATTAGAATTCATCTCGGATACTAATGGCGAGTTTGCAAAAGGCTTCCAGACAGATTGTATCTATACTGACTTTAGTAAAGCTTTCGACAAGTTATCTCACTCCGTGATATTGTTTAAAATGGAAAAATATGGGTTTCCCCTAACATTCCTAAAATGGACGGAGTCATATTTAGATAACAGAACATACCAAATCAATTTCCGCCATTCCTTCTCTAGAGTCTTGAAAGCTTCGTCCAGCGTACCTCGAGGAAGTCACCTGGGCCCGTTGCTCTTTATTCTATCTATTGACGACATTGTATCAGTTATGAAGCACTGCAAAGTCTTGATTTATGCTGACGATATTAAACTTTTCGCTCAGATTAAATCTTTTAACGATTGTGAACTTGTACAGGGTGAACTTCACAAATTTTACGACTGGTGCAAAAGCAATAATTTGGTACTCAATATCGACAAATGTGAGGTTATGACTTTCCACAGGAATCTGAAACCAATCACTTATGATTATGAATTCTCGAATTCCTCGATTCGCCGTGTTAGTTCTGTTTGTGACTTGGGTGTCAAATGTGACCAAAGATTGAATTTCGTCTCCCATATAAACTTCATGGTACCAAAGACTAGTTCTATGCTGGGCTTTATAAAACGTTGGTCTCGAGAGTTCTCGAATCCCACCATTACATTGCATTTGTACACTTGCTTTGTGAGACCCCTTCTGGAATACGCTAGCCAGGTCTGGTCTCCATTTTACGGTATACACTTCGACCGTATCGAGTCTGTTCAGTGGAACTTCTTACGATTTGCTCTCAGGCACCTACCCTGGAATAATTCATTAATTCTTCCACCCTATGAGGATCGCTTGCAGCTTTTAAATATGCACTCGCTTGAGAAACGTCGTATGTTTGCCGTATAACGTTTGTGCATCAACTCTTAAACGAGAATATTGATTCTCCATTTTTACTTAACAAAATCTCTTTCCGTGCATGTTAACTCCTCAAGGTCTAACTTTAGCAAGTATGAACCTGTTAATCGCATGTGTATTACTGTTAATAATACGGCTGAGCATTTTGTTCTCGACGTTTCTAAGCATGTTTTAAAAAAACGTCTATATAATATTTAATCTATTTTGTTTAATGTTTTCTTCATGTAATTTCATCTGGTGTTTGGTTTATGTTTAGTGTAACATACTAATACTAACACCGACTAAGTGATGAAACGCATGTATTGTTGACCGTTTATTTATTAAACGTGCCCATGCAGCGAGCTTGTGTTAAGCTGGTTCTGATAGTCATTATTATTTTCCCTTAGCCTCTGAAATACTTCCAACAGCTTGGCATTGTTATCATCCAGACTTTTTCCGTAGATGAAAAATCCTGCAAACCCGTCAAGATGTGGTTTATTATGCGTTGAAACGTTGCTGGTGCTCCGGTGAGTCCAAAAGGCATCCGTTTAAACTCATAATGTCCATAATTAGTGCTGAAGGTAGTTTTTCTCTGTCTCGTTTATCTACTTGTACTACTTGTACTAAAGTTGTGACATATCTTGCGTGACCCAACTGATCTAAGATTTCTTCTATTCTCGGTAACTGGAAAGCGTCCATGACAGTAACTTCATTCAACTTGTGGAAGTCGACGCCGATTCTCCATCGTTTGGTAACATCTGCGCCAGGCTTTTTTGGTACTACCAGTAATGGGCAGTTCCATGGGCTTTTACTAGGAGTTATGATATCATTGAACATTTTCTGAACTTGTTCGTTTATTGTCTCTTTTGACTCTGTGGTAATCTGTAGTTCTTCTGGTTAATTGGTGCCTGGTTTTCTTTTACCTGTATTTTATGTTTTTGTATTGGAGTGTACGTCAAAAGATCATCTTTTAAATGAAATATATCCTTATAATCCTCACAAATTTCCCATATTCTACTCCTCTCCTCAGAGTTTAATTCTTCATCTAGGCTTATTTCTTCATGTAATTTTTGCAATCGATTAATATCGCGATAAATTCTTCGGCAAGTAATATTCTTCTTTATTGCAGTTGCTGTCTCCACTGATTTTATTTCGTTACTTTCATTCATCATTATCTTCTTTAGTTTCTCAGCTTTTCTTTCTCTTCCAGTTTCTCAATCTTGGGATTAATTTTTTTCAGTGTCCCCGCTATTTCGTTGACATTTACTATACTCATCACAATGTGTTGGTCCTTTGGATGAACTATGCAATTTGGAATGAATACCCCAGGTCTTAGATCTTCGGCTAAGCAAATCAAATCGCCTTCAGTTGAGCAAGCTGACTTGACCAAAACTTCCGATGGAGGTGGAATATGAACTTCTCTCGGAGTCTATTCATTTTTCTTATGGCACTGAACAGGTGTAAATTGTTCAGGGTTGCCCTCTTGGTGCGAGTCTTTTATTTGATCAGCTAGCGTAATGAGGACAGACTGAGTCTCCTTCGCACAATCCAACTTTGGACCAGCCTTGGCACTTGAACTTTATTCTGAATGCGTAGCAGTTTCTTCAAACGGCACTTCGAATTCTACTTTATTGGTTTCCGTGCGAGGGAAAAGTAGTCGTTTTCTTGGACCTTCCACATTGCAATTTTCTTGAAGAAAGTCATTTCCTAACAATCCATCTTCCGGAATGTTAGTACCTGAATTTACTACATTTAACTTACAGGGTAACTCTGATTTCAACTCAAAAGTTCCTGTACAAGTCCCTAAAGTATTTTCTTTGCCATGTACTGAATTTATTCGAGTTTGTTCATTCTTATTTACTTTGGTTCCCGTTTTCAGTACGTTTTCCTTAATAAGAGTTACCTGGGAGCCAGTATTTATCAAAAATTTTGTTTCACTCTTTTTACATCTAACGGCAACTTAACTACAGAGTCATGAGGATTTTTCGTTTCAGAATCTCTTACTTCGTTAAGGATCTTGTTATACCCTACATGAAATCTATAGGGTATACTAAGCTTGTCATTCCGTTCTTAACACCTCGAAATAATTATCGTAGAGCAAAATGGATTGGACACCCACGCATAATATTAAAAGTTATTTTGATTTTTGCATGCCCGTTCGTCTGTCTGTCCGTCCGTCCGTCTGTGCGCACACAGACTTAAAAAAAAAAGTAAAATTAAGTTAGAAAATGAGACAAATCGGGCAACTCCTTCGTGGGGTTGCCATACAAAAATTTCGCTTTCCACTATATATTTGGACACTGCCTGAGAACGCGTCGACACAGAGAGCTGAAATTTGGTACATGGTGTTTTCATTGTACTAGCAAAAAAATTTTAAAAATGGACTAAATCGGGCAACTCCTTCTTGGTGTTGCCATATAAAAATTTAGGTTTTTTACATATACTTTGAAAACGATCAGTCCCAAGACATTTTTATTGTACTAAAAACTTCTTCAGAATACGAAATCCTAGAAATATATGCGAAAAACCACTTCAAAAATTCAACTTGCATGGATCGGTGACCTTACGAAATTTTATACAGACATTCATCTAGGGTATCATAAGAATTCTAGATTTTTTACTTGTTCAGGTCTAAGAAAGTTACTGCTGATCGGGGTGGGGTCCGATCGGCGTCATCAAGTTTCCCGGGTTTTCTTGTTTTTCCTCCCATCGTCTTTTCGTAGCGCAATTAAATACCGTATGGCCATGCCTTTCGCAGAAATCGCAAGTGACGATTACCTGTCTTACTTCCGAGGGTCGATCACTTACTCGCCTATAGTTTCTTGCATCGTGACCCGAAGTCTTACACCTTTGACAATAGATCGAGCTATCGGAGGCTCTGCAGTCTCTACTCAAATGATTTGGTTGTCCACACTTAAAGCATGTAATGGGGGCTAGGTTTCGTGTAGGAGCACCATGTGCGGTACGTCTAGGATACTAGAAGCCTTGATATTGTGTTTCGGGCGGGTGATATTGTTCTTGGTATTGATATTTCTGTGGATATATGGGTACACTTGGACGTTCCGAAAAGTGTGAAAAAGGTCTATGGATATTTAGCCCATTCCTATTTATTTCGCTTTGGTCATGGAGGTTATTTACACCACCAATATGGAAGTTATTGGAGTTCACACCACCAAAAGGGAAGTTATTGGACTTCACACCACCGTAAATTTGATTTTCCGTGTCTTCCATAAAGCAAACCTTTTTTATTAAATCTGTAAAGTTTGAACTATCTGACATGCAGGCATATTGCTTGAGTGTCATACTTAAAAGTCCTCTCCTAAAAACTTGTGTGGCCATATTTTGATATTCTTTTATCATTGGTTCTTGTATCTGTTTTGCATTTTTGTCTCAATTTCAGCTCGCATTCTTCTAGACGTTGTTTTACTCGTTGACCAAACTGTCTCACAGTTCCTCCATTGAGTTGTCTACAGCTTTGCATGTCATGGGTGAGATCTGCTAAATTTTTACAGGGAAAGTAATAGGCCGTTAAAGACTCTTGCAATTCCTCCCATGTTTTAAAACTGGTGTTCTTGCAAATCCCATAAGGAATTTTGCGGAACTTTTGTTTGGGGAGAAAAGATACGAAAATTGCCTTCTCTTCTTCATCCAAAGAGTTGTAATACGCCTGTGAAATATTCAGAAACATATGTAAATCGGATTCTGCTGTTGAAGATGGCTCACCGGAAAATATTGGCACTATTTTGTTTACAGTATCTATGATAATAGACGTTGATTCACAATGGAAAGTCTTGCTAAGACTGGTGCTGTTATTGGGGGTAGACATTGTTCCAGAAAGATTTGGGGTTTGCGTTATTTCGGAAGGTGGAGAAGTTACTTGAAAGTGTTCTAAGTCAGTGAAAAGATCTTGATTTTTCTGAACTAACTGCTTAACTAAGGTGGTCCCTTTCGCAATTTTTTCACAGAAAGCCCTAATATGGTTGTCCGTTTCTTCAGCGGTTTTAAAGAGTAGATCAGTAGCCGTGGTTGAATGGACTGAATTTATGAAGGTCTCGGCAGAACTCCTAGTGGGAGAAGGAGATTTCGCTATTCTATGACCTGATCGCAGTACCAGTACTGTTTCTTCAAGTGGTTCAATATCATCTAGAAGAAAACTTACTTCCCTATTCTTAGGTTTAGGGGCATCTGCACCTCTACCTTCTAATCCAGACATGCTCTATACAGGCACCATGCGTTGGTCGATAAAATTAAAGAATTTTATATTTTAACTCGTGAAATGGAATTCAGAAGCTCAAAATTTAATCAAATAAATTACCGCAGAATACCTTCACACATAGTTAACAAGGAAAGTTTAAGAAAATTTAACTTCTAATATCATTCTAAAATCACTGATTCCGTAACTCATAAGCTACTATTATGTATGTAGGTACATATATGCACGAAAATACTTTTTATGTTACGAATCTCCGAAAATAATAATAAATATTCTTACGTTGCTATAAAAATATAGATGATATGGTATAAATAAAAATAAATATAAGGTACGATATTATAGTGCTTAATGAATTTTAATAGGCTGCTGGATGCTCTATTTGCTGACAACTTTGAATTCTTCTTCGGTTTTTTGCGTTTCAATTGGCTGCTTGATGCTCTATTCGTGAACAAATTTCACTTCTTCAGTTCTTCAACAATCTCTATCTTTTTATAGGCTACTGGCTGCTCTATTTCTTTTTTACACTTTTACACACTTTTGCCTTCTATTACCTTTCGTAGATCGTAGTGAGGCTCGTTCTCGCTTTCAAGTAGGTTTGGAATCGGATATAGCTTTTCTAATACCAGTATCAGTATTATTAAATTCTACAACGCTATCTAATTTTTCCGAATCCTACCGGATGCGCCAAATGTGGTGTTTGCTTTTGTACACCGCGAGAAAAAGGGATGTGTGGGCTTTAACTACGATTCACGAATCACAATTCAACTTGTTTATTTTTTTATTTGATTGCAATCAAAATTCAGCAACACATTTTTACAGAGTTACATATATTTAGTTTATTTTTTTTTAAACAGTATTCTGAAAACTTAACTTATCGCACTTGACTTTTTTAACTTTTTTAATCTCTACTAATTCGGTTAACTCTAATAATGAACTTTTCTCTAAAACTCACGCGACGCTCTCCAGACTTAATACGGTACACAAGATGGTTATATGGAAATAAACTTACAATAAATACATCGAAAACAAGTTTCAGAGAGGCAAGCAAAAGCTGGACATTGGACTGCAAGAGGAACGAGAACCAATTAAAGGAGTTGACTCAATAAAATATCTGGGAATGATAATGGACGTTAAACTGACTTGGAAACAACAGACAACATATGTGAGGAAAAAAGTTGCACCACTAATAGGAATCATGATTAGAAGATACTTTTTTAATCGTCAGACGAGAATCTTAGTCTACAATGCATTTATACTAGCAATAATTACTTACAATATAATTAACTGGTCACAATGTAGCAATCACTTATTAACCTGCATGCATAGGGTATTAAACAAAGCAATAAAGTCCATATTTAATTTACATAGACTCACACCAACGCATGAGCTGTATGAATCGACAAATTTTCTGAGCTTAAAACATCTAATTTATGTGGAAAAAGCTAAAATGATATATAAGATAAGAAGAAAGAAGATAAAGTCGAACATAAACCTAATAGAACATGGTGAAACACATAACTACGGCACACGATTACGCCAACATCTTCGTCTATCGTACGCTAGAACAGACAGAAAACTCATGCGTCTAAAACACACAGCTGTACCCATATACAATAAATTACCAGAGGAAATAAAAAATACAGAGCAAGTGCACAAGTTCAAGAAATTAATAAAGAAATTTGCACATGAGAATCTTTCAATAGTATGATGTGTAAACTGATTACTATGTAACAATGATAACTAGTGACTAAAAAAGAAAAGAATTGTTGAATAGGAGAAGTGCTCTTCACCAGACCTTGGCTGTCTGTGAAGATGCCCAAATAGTTCTTATAAAAAAAAAAAAAAAAAAAAAAAAATTAGTCACAGATGGAGAGAGTTGTGGAAATTAAAAATTTGTAAAAATGCAGAATCGACTACGCGTAATTTCTGTGCCAGAATTTTTGATGTTTTCAAACAAGATAATTTTTATTTCCTATTTCGCTTTGTTTACCTGCGAAGTAGGTTATTATTGCGAAGGTAAGTCACTCTGCAATAAATTCTGATCAGTCACTAGGTCATTTTTTATTTATGCTGACCGGGCATTGATCAGTGCACTCACTTAGAATGTTTTTATTTTATTGATCTTTGCAATTGTTACGATTGCAAAGAAACTTACATATGGGTTAATATGTAACATTAAAAAGTTTTGAAAAGCGTTTTGAAATTAATCATTGATAAATGATGAAATAATTATACAACATATGGGCGGTGAACTCTTTCAAACCATTTAAGTCCCCGGACAAGGACGGCATTTTTCCGGCCCTTCTTCAAAACTCGGGAGACCTTTCGACACTTAACCAACCCTCCTCTTCAGGGAATGCATCAAATTAGCTGGTCGGGTAGATTAATCATCAGCCAAGGCATATAGACCAATAATTCTGACTTCCTTCCTACTAAAAACGCTTGAGCGCATTTGCGATTGGGAACTACGGCGCTCCGTTCCCAGAAGTAGGCTGTCACAAAATCAGCACGCGTACTTAAAGGAGAGTTCCGTTGAGACGGCCCTTCATGAGGTCATACACTCAATTGCAAAGGGCTTCCACTTTAAACAATCTACGCTAGCTGTCTTGATCGATGTAGAGGGAGCTTTTAATAATGTTCTCCTACATAAGTTTACTGATATGCTAACAAGACATGGCGTCAACCAATCCCTAAGATACTGGATTGCACACATGTTGAACAATAGAACTGTCTTCGCCGATCTGGGCGGGGCAAGTAGAGTGAAACAGGTCCACAGGGGCACCCCACAAGGTGGTATCCTATCACCCTTATTGTGGGTGCTCATCATGGACGACCTGGTGATTTTAGTCACCGGAAGTTTTGAATCGGAGCTCTGTGGACTGGCACATAACGCGATCCGACTAGTCGTAGACTGGGCTATGGATTTCGGACTGTGCATCAATTCCTCGAAAACCGACCTATACCGTTTTACCAAAAAAAAGGAACATACCAAGATTGAATCTGCCTTCAATCGGCTCTACACGGTTAGAGTTTAAGGACAGGGCATAATACTGGATAAAAAACTTAGGTGGAAGCCACACCTTGAGGACAGAGCGAATAAAGCTCTTAGAGCCTTCGCAATGTGCCGCAGAGCCATAAGGAAAAAGTGGGGACTCAAACCTCGGATGATCCTGTGGATATACACTAGCGTCATCCGACCCATGTTGACCTATGGCTCTGTGGTGTGGTGGAAAGCAATGGAGTGCGCCAATCATCGTAAGATATTGGAAAAGAACCAAAGATTGTGTCTACTTAGTGTAAGTGCATTAGAGTCCACCAGCACTCGGGCTTTTGAGGTTATCCTCAATATACACCCCGCGCAGATACATATCAAGAAGGGGGCCTCTATCGCAGCGCTCAGGCTACATCTGAATCGGGGCTGGATCCGTGCGGGAACCAAGGTTCCGCACGAGTGCATCCTTGATTTTGTGCGGTCCATCGCACCTGATATTGACAGGGAAAGCAACCACCTCCTTGAGACCATGCTGATAAGCAATTTAAAAACGAAAATCCCATCTAGGGAGGAATGGGCATCACACTCCATTATTCACCCATTGACAGACATCACAATTTATACGGACGGCTCCAAATCTGAAGACAATACCGGAGCGGGCGACTTCTGTGAGGAACCGCACTTGGAACTTGCGATACACCTAGAAAGCCATGTTACGGTTTTCCAGGCGGAGGTAAAGGCCATTCTTGAAGCGGGAAGGGACCTTCTTGGCTCAAGTACTGAGAATAAGGAGATTGTCATCTGCTCCGATAGCCAAGCGGCTGTCAAGGCCTTGTCAAAGCCCTTTACAACCTCCAAGTTAGTACTGGAGTGTAAGACTACTTTGAACTCCCTGTTACACTGAGAACAGGGTACTCGTTATCTTGGTGCCTGAAAAAGCGGACGAGCTCGCGCGTCTTGTTGCGTCCTCGGAGACACCATCCTCCACGATTGGGATCGCACCGGGACACCTTGTCTCTACAATTGCGACTTGGGCCGATTGCCAACACAGTTGTCTTTGGTTACACGACCCTTTGGGTAGAACAACAAAGGAACGATGGGGCAAACCTAACCCAAGTTTCACAAAAAAGCTGCTAAGACTGAGTAAGCCTAAACTGAGAATTCTGGTGTCTATTCTTACGGGACACTGCTCTCTCATGAACTCAAGGACTTGTCGATAGTCCGATATGTAGAGAATGCGGAGAGGAGTCCAAAACGATGACTCACTATAGGTTTCTTGGCTCGCGCCTCCTGCATGAACTGCACGGGGCCGGTAGGGAGGGCTGGGAGCCATTGTTATGGTTTACAAGAGCGTCTGGTGGGACCTGTGATCATTAGTCATGGGTCTGGAGGGTGAGCAATAGGCCTGCTGTGGCTTACGTTCTAAGGTACCCCTCCCCTGGGGGGACTGCACCTCTCTTCAATCCATCCATCCATGCGAATTACAATGGCATATTGTCATATTATATTATTAAGAAATTTTGATTAACCGTACACTTCAACTGACTGCTGCGCTTTCAGATGCTTATGAACCATATTTTCACAGCAAAAAACAGATAGGTTATGAATAAGCCTAAACTCAGAGAAGTGATCTGCTTCCGCGCAGAATCCTTTGGATATGGTAAGAGAGCACTTCAAAAAATTGAAACTACTGCTGCGCTTTCAGATGTATATGAGTCATATTTTCACAACAAAAAACGAATAAGCCTAAGCTCAGGGAAGAGATCTGCTTCCGCAAAAATTCCTTTGGCGATGGTAAAAGAGCGCTTAGAAAAAGATATTTCTAGCTATGTTGTGGAAGCGCTTCCCCTGACAAGCGCTTGGCATATTTCGAAGTTTCTGTGCAATGGCCTGCCCTGCAGTTGGGCGGTTCCACGTGGTACCACAGATTTATATAAATCGAACCGATGTGGAGACCGAGACGGCTTCGCCGGCTCAAAACAATTACTGCACAAAACAATTGCTGCACAGCTTTGTTGTGCGGAGCTCGTCCACTTCGAGGACAGAGCAATGAGCTTTAAGTGCCCGCAACAATTTCGTGTGTGGCGTCCGCACGTAGCCACGTATTGGCGAATTTGCGGCAATTTTCGTTGAACCAATACATACCAGAGTTTCTGGAGTATTGTTGGTGATTTTTTTCTCCAATTGATGCACTGCACGCTCTGTGCAAATATATTTTTTGAAGCGCAAACGTGCAACTTTGCGCTGCCCATACACCGCTTGGCGTCTCGAAAACCATTGCAAGCGTTCTTTGGTGTACTCCAAATATTCCTCTTGCATCGGGGATTGCGTACACATTACTGCAGTTGTAGGAAGCGATCTTGTATACTTCGCCAACGAAACTTTGCGTGCATACATAGATGCGGTGTGATGGAATGTCGAACTCTTGATTTTTATTAGATCAACGGGTTCGTCTACATTCGGTGCTCGTACACCGCCAGCGATCAGCCGACAACCAGGATCTAATCCAACAAATTGCTTATAATACCCGGAGTTAAATTTAGCCCGGATATCGCGCATTGTCTTGCCATCCTCCACTTCACAATTTTTTGTTTTGTATTGGTTCCATCCGTAAAGATAGAGATATCGATATCGTATGATACCATCATTTCAATCCATCCCATCCCAATCACTCCTGGTGGGCATCATTATATTGACAACCCCACCAAAAGTTGGGAAAGGTATTTGATAGTCAGTTTCTTTCCTGCAGTCACTGGGGTACTTTACCAATTTAGCTCTAAAGTCTGAACTTAAATTTTATAAACTGTCTAACTTTCATTTTGACGCTTTGATTAGATTTTGCGGTTTAATTTCATAATATGTTAGAATCTTTGTACGTCACTGCTATTATATACATATGTACATGATTTGTAATGTTTGTTAGTTGTGTGTTGATATAAGTATTATTATGTGAAAAGTGATCTGGGACTGCATATTATTGGTATCTACGTAAAAGAAAAAAAAACTAAGACTTTTCGTCATTCAACTACTTTTTATCACAAATTCCAATAAAATTATCGAGGTTTCAAATGAAAACTTGGATGGAAATAATTTGTTTAACTTCTAAATAGATAAAAAAAAAATATTAAATTTTCAAATTATTTTGGGAAAATGTTTATTTCCGCAAGATTCTTAAAATAATAGTTCAACGGGACTGAAGAACATTACTGAACATATAAATTTTATTTAATTAATTTAATCAATAAATGCGTTGACTATTCATCCATATTTAGATGAAATAATTGAAATATTATTATTTATCCTGAAAAAAAAAAATTTACAATCCAATTTATGATCTTGTTGCGTACTGAAACTTGTAGATTTAAATATCAAACAGGATGTCACAGGATTGATAGTTCTCTTCATAATAGTTGGCGCCACTGACATGTATATAAATGGACTGCTCGTTGAACCAAAAATGCATGAAAGCAAATGGCACCACTTTCATATTCCTGTCTCTTTCCGTGAGAGCTTATTTTCCACTGAACTGTAACGATTTGTGGTAAATCCCGTAAAACCCACTGACATGTATATAAGTAAATTCCCAAATAATTTAAATATAGCGCCAGTTTATGATAGTTGGTAGTATTGACAGAGAGAGCAAACTTTCTGAAATCAAAACTGGTGCCACATGAAACAGGAGATCAGTCAGTCCATTTACATATATCTATGTCAGTGGTTGGCGCATAGAAAATACATTAGTGCATTAAAAAGTTGCAGAAAGCTGTTTTTCCATTTTCTTATTATTAATTATTTAAATTTGTTCTATTCTAAAAATTTTCGAATAAATTTTTCTAGAACCGAGAGAAAAATTTGCTGATAGAGCTTCTGAGAAATCAAGAAAAGGAATTCTCAAGACCAATCTCATCTTACCCCGAAATATTATTATCTTACATTGTTTTATATCAATACACAATAGTATAGTTAATGCAATCTACTAAATACTTAAATTGCCATAATATTTCAACCATGTGATATAATTATTACATTTATTTATAATTATAAATATTATAAAATGCAAAACATTTTTAACACATATTTTTTACAGATATGTTATGTATCTACCATTAACGGAACATTCACTAAAGAACGGTTAGTCGCCATATACAGCAAGTGCCAGCTTTTATTCACTGACTAATAATTAAATCGGAAAATCCTAGAAAAATGATTTCCGAAACAAGACAATAAAAAATTGTTTTTGCTCATTGTGGACTCTGGACTCCATAAACTGTTTCAGGTATGTGAGAAATTTATATTTTATTTTCATTGAATTAAATTCATTTAAAAATAATTAAATATCATAATATGGCACAATGGCACAGAAACGCTCAACAACTAAATGTCCTAATTAGTTGGCTCCATAAATACCCCGAATTAGTTGGTTCCATAAATGCCCTGAATTAGTTGGTTCCATAAATGCCCTGAACTCCTTTGATACTACACAATTAAATTTAGAAATCATAAAACGATAATTTTAATAATTCATAAGTTCTCAATTTGAAAGCTCTTAAAAGCTCGAATTGATTCTGCCGCAGTGATAAGCATTTTTTGATCGCAGGTTCTATTCTCCTTCGACCCGACCTGAGTTAGTTAAAATAGGCGCAATAGGTAGCAAGATGACTAAGAAATTGTCTCAGTTACTCAAAATATCGTGGTGTGAATAATAACTTGCTTTTGATAAAGCACAACTGGTCGTTTTTCTTAAAGTTTCTCCTTAAATTTTTCTAATTTTTGCGGCAATAAATATGGGGTTTGAATAACTCTGAAGTTTAGCAGGCACAATTCATTAAACAAAGAGTACAACCGTTTTTAGTTACATTAGTCTTGGCTTCGAAGTTAGCTTTGGGGAAAGATATTATGTTTTCGTTTTGTATTTCGTAGTATGAACTAATTTCTCATTGCGAATCACAACTCGGTTCAAAAACGGTCCGTTCTGTAGCCTGTCATGAGAGAGTTGTAAATTATTTTTCTTTGTTCCTTGTTATTCTTCAACATTTATTCAAGCATTTGTTTTTTTAACAGCACATAAATACATACATACATATATGTAATGTATATGATAGTTGTGAAGGTGTTTGGTTGCTAGTCTCAGCGGGAATTGGAAGCACCATATGATGCAAGCGCAAGCTCTAATTAGAAGGCATGGATTTGCGATGGACATCTGATTTCTTTTTAACATTACATGTCATTAGGAGGAAGCAATAGAAAAGCTTTTCTACCGCTTCCTCAAAGCTTCCATTGAAAGGCCTGTAAATTTTCCGCTCAGCTTCCTTCCACCAAACTTCAATGCGACTAACATGGAAGCAATTGCGAAAAAGTACTTTGCTTCCATAAGGTTTCCATTGGAAGGCCTGACAATTTTTCCCGCTGGTTATATTCACTGTAGATTTTTGTAAGAAGTTGATCAGCAGATCTTATATTTGGTCTTGTGGCGAGATACTTTCACCATACACGGCAAGAATTACAACTCCTGTGTATAAGAACACGGAGTAGGGGACCAAAATTAATACTGAACGTGCCACAGGGTTCGAACCTTCAAGCAATGGAAAATCTACTCTAGACGTCTGTATGTTTATTTGATATTAAACAAAGGAATAAGTGAATTATTGTGACGGGTTGAAACATGCTGTTTTGATTCATTGAATTTAATTAACGACTTTGGTGCGATTATTTGAAATGAATAGAAACTGTTGTAATTGAAATTGTTTGTAATTTTGACATAATTTCTAAAGAAAAAAAATCCATCTGACTACAGCTCTACGCACTTAATTACATATATTTGACTCATAAAAGGATGGAAGACACATTTCGTCACTTAATTAGTTCAAATCACGTGAGGAATTATTTTGACCAAGAATTTCATGAGTTTCATTCTTGACACACACGCAATATTCCGTGGTGGCTCTAGTAATAATAAATCTAACCGCCGAGTTCTAGCTGTCCTCTAATTTTCACAGACTCATAATTTCATTTTTGCATAATTATCATTTAAAAGGAGGTAATTCTACCCCCGGTGATTTTTAGCGTGCTCCTTTGATAAGATCCGATTTCCTTTAGCTAGTTTTCACCTAACTTAACTTTTTAGTGAACGAGCTTTAACAGCTTATCAATGTTCGCTGAATTTCTGGATATTTATGTTAAGTGCTTTTACATTTATGGCTTTTGATACGACGCACGAATTCATTTTTATTTATGGTTTTAACTTAAGATTTTTTCTTGTAATGCATATTTTTTTGCGTTTAAGGATTTTTATAATGTCAGTTTTTAATGACTTATGGTTATGGTTTTAATATTTAGTAGCAGTCATGTTTCATTGGAGTTTAGTTTTCCATATAAATAACATGTTTAGATTAGGGATGATTGTCTTGAATTATAATTGTTGCCCTATGCTCTTTGTCTTTATTTTAATTTATTAATTGATTTAGACTGTCTCAGATAGAAAATTGTAGATGATTTTTCCATACATTCGCTGAGTTCTCTTATTTCTGAATTGATGAGATCGAAAATCTTGAGTTTTCGGTATACCTAATTGAGAACTTAGAATTATTGTGTTCATTCTCTTAAAACCACATTGAACTCTAAAAAAAAAAAATTTAATTTTTTTAGATTTATGTAGAATCACATTTGGACTTGTAGTTTCTTTTAAATCTGTGCAGCTATAAATCTGATTTTTCACTTTGTTTTGAAACCGAAAACATTTCCCACAAAAAACAAACAACTTCTATACCGATTCTCTAAAAGCCCTAAATTTTGAAATGGGGGCCTCCCTTTTAAGGCTGCAATAAAATGCCAGGAATGCTCAGAGTGATTCGAATTAAATTACCGTCGCGATTAAATGAGCCCCTCTTACATTTCAAGTGTATTGTAGAAAATGGCCTGTAAAAAAAGTTTTTTTCCCTTTAGTCAATGATTCTTGCACCATTTCGAAGGGTAACTGGGAGGCGAAAACAAAATCTTAGAAATAAAGTTGAGAATTTATATCCTTCGCTTTGATAGTCTTGTGAAAAAGACTTTGTGCGCGAAGGGAAAATTTAGTTGCAGTGGTTTCTCGATGTAAAATGTAAATTGGCGGTGCTTCTATTGTGGGGCTGAAACAGATTGATGGCGATTGGGTGTGTAGTCAAAAAAAAAAAAAAACAAAAAAAAACAAAGGGAATGCGCTCAAGAGTGATTTATGAATAGAAATTGGTTCGGGATTGGAAGATGGTAAATTTGATTGCATATACATAGTTGGAAAAAAAAAATACAATGGAGAACTTCGATTGCTGCAGTAAACGAACAAGAAGTAGTCTGTCTGCTAGATAGAGATTGCAAATTGGTTTGGGAGTATATCTATGAAAAGGTATTTATTATTCAAAAGTTTTATAATAAGAGCATAAAATAATATAAATAAAAATAATATATATATATTGAGGTTCCCTTTGTTGTTGGTATTTTGTATCACTTGAGCACTATGTAACAATCAGCGGAAGAAATGAAAGAACATAGCTTATATAGCAATGAGATAAATAAGTCAACACCAATGATAGAAAAAAGTTATGGACTTGTCTGACTCACAAACTGGTCTTTAGTAGTTAGAATAAAAATATATGAGGACACCTTACACCAGTTAATATTATATGTGAAAGATATTGGTATTTGCTATTTTTTTGCGATTAGATAAATATTAAAACAGCCAGAATAAAAGAATCAGAAAGTCTTTGACCGCGTTAGACAAAATAGAATCAAAATAAGTATCCATGGGATATCAACTGTTTAAGGTAATGAAGATTCCAGACCAGTTTCCTGGAAGCGTGCTAAACCGTACTATTTTAGGCCAAAAACTAGGTTTTGGAGTATTAATTTATTTTATTAGGCTCTAAAAGCTGACTATAACTATGGAGCATAAATATAGTGATATAGTGAAATTTATGGCGCCGGTAATACTATAAAATTTTTGCATATTTCCAATAATTTCTATTGCCAGTTATAAAAAGAAATCCCCCTTCCTCCTAAACTTAATAATTTCATTACGCTTTGGTCATTCTATGAAAACAAAAAATACAAATAAAAAATATAATTCAAAATGGTTGCCCTTCTCAATGCAAGTCGCGACAGATGTTTTTACTGCGGTGCACTTTATATACTTATATTTAGGCATGCTTGCAAAATTTTAAATGCTCCCCTCCACCATCCGAAAGAATTATTTCTGTAGCTAGTATCACAATATGAAAACAAAAATTAAAAATGACTACCCTTCAATTATTTCTAGATTTCTGTAATGAATGATATCTATTTTGTTAACTTTATTATTGCCCTCTCTTTATGGTGCGGAACCGTAGATGCCGATAAAAATCCATATACATACCATCAAGTCACAGTGGGGAAATAAAAAAATCAGTTTTAATTCTTCTTTTTTAACTTCATTCTCTTTAGATCGTATGCCTTTGTATGCGTGCGTTGTAAGGGAGTGGCCAATGAAAATTTTATCGAAATAAACCAAAACTAGCACTCAGCAGCACTCTCTGAACATGGATATTCTATCAATATTCATTATAATAAAACGGTTATATACGAATATACTTAGGTCGATAGATGGCAGCAGGAGTATCGAAATGAAAGGTTTTTTCTTAAATGATTACTTATAATTTAATTTTTGCTTTCATAATTGCGACTTTTCTTTAAATTTAAATATTCCCATCATTTACTAATTTGAAAAACAGTTTGTCGTAGGTAGGTTAGGTTAGTTTCAAACCCGGATTATAAAAACGATCATCTAACTGGTAGTACTACCATCAACTAACAATTCAAATTAAATAAAAAAGGGTTAATTTCAACCTCGGAATGGAAGCGAACAAGCTGTAAATTCGACTGCTCCAAGTAAAAACATAGTAACTGTTGTTTTTTACTTTTCGAGATAAACGCCATTTTTTGAAATTTTCCTACCCCAAAAAACTAATAGCAACAGAGCTTTAATTTTTTTGTCGTAAGTTATGCTTACCTTGGGCTTTCTTTTAAACAAAATAATAGACTTGTAGACGTAAAAATATCCCACTTGGCAGCATGAAATTAGGTTTTTGCTATAAAAGTTTTGAATTATTCAGTTTAATTTTCTAGGTAAAACACAGTAAGAAATATTACGGTGTTTTACAGTGAGCATAGTAGTAATCAAATGATAATATTTCCATAGATAACCACAGTAATGTCTCCTGCTGTGTTTTAAATAAGGAAGTTGTAATTTTGATATATAACATTTTTCTAGTATTTTATATATACTATATATTTAAATTTTACAAAGGAAGAAATACATGGAAAGATACATTGAAAAAGAAAAGAAAAAAATTCCAAAAGTAAGACTTATTTTGATATGCAGAACACGTTTATTCTCTTGTACAGACTAGATCCTCCGAAGTATCTGAAGAATCGATGCTTTCCCAGAATAATTTTCTATTAATTGGCATCAGTAGAGTCAGTTGATTCAAAATTGTTTCTTTTTTTGAAGATGTCGTACCACGATTTTTGCAATATTCGGCCATATAAGGCACGGTGAATTTCTTTTTCATAAATTCAATTTCTTTAAAATCTTCATCAAAATCATTCCTGTATTCCAGTTTCCTGGATCCTTTAGAGAATTTGACTTCGACAAGTCATCTCAATGTGAATTTCTACAGTGGATCAGCGCTTTTTACAGTATTTAGTTTCTCACTTTTCCATTGGTGAAATCCACTAAGTTCGAATACATGCACATTTTTACGTGAACTCTCAACGACTTCACACAACTCCTGGAAATCATAAATATTCCTTTTTCTACCAATTTTTGTTTCGATGTTTCCGTGAACTCCATCTGCAGACATATGTGTACGTCCCTTTGTCAAATATTTTATATTTATCTGGTTTGGACTAGCTGGTTGATTCACCGCAATAACAAGCGTAACGAAAAGTATCCAATTTTTTTTAGCTGTGCAATTATCACACCAAAATATGAAATCTTTGATATCTCTTTCTTCAGAAATCACTCGTAGCATGGAGTCGGTATTGTTCTCAGCTTTCATTCCAGCCAACCCTTCATGCCATAAAACACAATAGCTTTTTCTTTTGCTATTTTTATTTAGATTAGCAAAAGTCTCATTGAAAACAACCAATCTGCTAATAAAGAAACTACTTTTAATTTGTGGCATCATCGGAAGCAGCATAGCTTTTTGAAGGTCCATTGAAAAAATCCGTATATTTTCATCTTTCTTTTCAGCAGTCACGGATTTTTCAACATCCAACCTACATATACTCTCTGATAGACTTTTTGACATTTAGGCGATGGTTTTCAGAGTCACTTATCGAATTATTCTTATAATTGTCATTTTCATTCTCATTAATGATTATAGTCCCACAAATCTCACAGATATGTAGACTATTTGGCTGATCATTTTCTATTCTCTGTACCTGTAACTAGTAAAATATTTTATTCATAATGGATAACAATAGCTTAGTCCAAATTGTGCATTACCTCACATCCTCCATTTTCATTCTCTGGCAGTGACCTAAATAGTCTAACTGCTGATTTTTTATTTCTAGGTAAGGTAGTAGATGAATAATCGCTTTTGTGGGAGTCGTTACTTTCTAATGGAATATAATCTTTATCTGCGACACTATATCAAAGCACTTAGTAAGTCGTCATAATAAATATCTCCTTCAGATCCCAGTAACTTCGATTTTATTTCATCAATATATGTATCTACTTAACTCCTCCTTGCTTTCTGTATTTCCGAAAAAATACAAACTAGTCTCGTAATTTGCCGGAGGACAAACGAAGCTATTATCAAAACAATGAAATAACCGCAAAATTATTAAGTGATAAATTATATATGTATTCTTAATAAACAAATCGTAAGTATATTATAGTATACCTGATCTTTTTAGAAGACAGATCATCAGACCAATTTTTAAAACACAATAACAACGATACTATGACAAAACACAGTATATGCCATGCACATACTGTGTTTTATTGTAGTTGTTATCATTTACTGTGTTTTGAATTGGTGGTTGTGTTCCAGAAAATCAGTTACTGTGTTTAGCGAATGAAAAATCTCGTAATTGGACCACTTTTAGGCGAAAAGGAGGATACAATAAGGTAGATATCAGCACAGTAAATGCATATTTGTGTCTATCTCATTTTTTTTAAAATTTGATAGTTACTGTGTTTTTCCTTAGTGCAGCCGAATTGGTATAAACCTTTGTTTGGGCATTCTAAACACTGGGCAAAAAGTCTCATATAATCTCGTGTCTGCGTCACCAGATATTCAAGATCAAAGGTCGCGAAAATCGGTATTCCTCAATTATCTAGCTTTCTATGGAAAATACGTCGTTCAAGGTCATTATGAAACTTTTAGATTATAAAATTACTTACAATTTTCATTTGAAGCTTTTTTTTGTATCTACAACCGTTTTCGAGGTACTACGCGGAGAGAGCAAGCGCGCATCCGTATACAGGCGTATATATCGTATAACGCTATGTGAACGCGGGATAAAGAATTTTGTTTTTATTTATTTATTATTAAGGCCAAATACAAAATAGCGTATTTAAAATTATTCTTGTGCTTGGTCGTCTTCGTCATGAGGTTGCCCAAGGTCAATGTCGACATCATTATCATCGTCCTCGATATCCGTTACAGTTGTTCCGCCAAGTTCGAGGACTTCATGCACGCAGTCTTCCGGTGCTGGTGTCAATAACATCGATCGGCTGTAAAAATAGAAAAGTAGGGTTACTATGTTCCATAGTTAGTGGCCCATGTAGCGGCCAAGTTTGCCGCAATGTCTAATCAATACCAAATGATTCCGATGGAAACAGCGTGCATGAAGTCCTCGAGCTTGGTGAAACAATTGTAACGGATATCGAGGACGATGATGATGATGTCGACATTGACCTTGGGCAACCTCGTGACGAAGATGACGACGAACAAGAATAATTTTAAATGCGCCATTTTATATTTGGTTTTAATAATAAATGAATAAAAAATAAAATTCTTGGTCCTGCGTTCACATAGCGCAATACGCTATATACTCCTGTATACGGATGCGCGCTTGCTCTCTCTACGCTGTACCTCGAAAACGGTTGTAGATACAAAAAAAATGCTTCAAATGAAAATTGTAGGTAATTTTATAATCTAAAAGTTTCATAATGGCCTTGAATGACGTATTTTAGATAGAAAACTAGATAATTGAAGAAAACAGATTTTCGCGACTTTTGACCTTGAACATCTGGTGACGCAGACACGAGATTATATGAGACTTTTTGCCCAGTTTTTAAAATGCCCAAACAAAGGTTTATACCAATTTACAGCTTGTTCGTTTCCATTCCGAGGTTTGTCACCTTTTTTGCCTTATTTGACTGCGCTATAAGCAGTTTCAGAATATGGTTGCTAGCTTCATACATATAATTACTGAAGTTTACAAATATCCCAAAAATATTCCTCTTAAATAATCTTACGAATACATAATTATATATATGTAGGTACGTAAGTAAAACAGTTTATACTTGTTGGATCCATTACTAATTTTTTTTTATATACGTGGGAGGTACCTACTTATGATACCTGTGGCACTTAAAAAATCGAGAAATAGTTTCTTTCGTTTCCCTAACTTTGGAAATTACAAAATTAATTATGAGAATTCGAAAGAAAGTTCAAAACACTAATAAATTTTTTCTAAGTATCGGTATACAACTCCAAACCGTTTTAAAATTCAATTCTTTCGGTGGATTGAATAAACATACATACTGTCGAGAAATATGAACTGTAAATGTTAAAATAGTACGGTTAAGAAACTTTAATATGCTATATACCACCTAAAATTTCATTACATTTATTATTCGATGTATAGTAGTGGTAGTTATAGTATCGACACATACTACTAACTATCCAAGAAATCCATAAATTCAATGGATTTCCACTATTCCCTCGTAAAATATGTATCTCATAGCGCGATTAAACTGTTTCAGAAAAATCTAGTTTATTGCCGTGTTATCACCAGAAGGTGATAATTCAATGCAAAAATATTCTCAGAAAATTCAATTCGTTTTTCATAAATCATGTTCCGCCAATGGAATATTTTTACAGTTTTTCATATTTTTCCTTTTTACAATCGGAAAATGTGTTAAATCTGAATCCTTCTGGTGGCTTGGTGATTCTAATCTCCATTTTGAAAATAAAAAGCATTTTTCCCATTTTCAGATATCACGAAAAAGTGTCATCATATAATGAAATAATGAAAGGAGTGAGGGAAAATATTACCATACGAAAACAGATTGTGTTGTTGGGCTCTGGAGGGATACGAGTAAAATGCATCTGCTTTATGTTGGGCATATTTAGAAGTCGTGTAGCTTGCTTGTAGGGGGAATTCGGATCAATTTTTATTGGAAAGGAAATTTTATTAAGAGGAAGGTAATTTTGCAAGGTTGAGGAGGGCTTACCCATTATTCTTATTTAATCTCTCCAAGAACATATAACATATAGGTCTACATTGTATTTTATTTGACGTTATATCTTCTTAAATTCATCCCATGACCTATAATCCAGGTTTAGTGTAAAAAGAAAAAACAACCGTTGTGAAGGAATTGCGAATTAAAAAAAACTGAATTCCATTAAAAAGATTTTCATTTGTATTTTGAGTAGGGATGATTCCAAAAACAATTCTTTCAGGATGGTATGCAAATCGTGCGGTAAGGATGATCACACGCGGAAAAGCAGTCGTAAATGTTCGCATTATATACCCTCACAGAAAGAAAAGAACGACCGTAAAAGTGACGATAATGCTGAAAAGGAAACATTTACGGTGAAATGTGATTTTCATAAATTTGTGAAGAATGCAGAGGTCTATGAACGCATCCAAAGCGATGTTAATATAGTGTCTGATATGAAGGTGGAAGCATCAATCCTACTCAATTATAAAATACAGAAAAACCCAAACTTATATTCAGCATATACAAAACAACGTGATTTCCTGTTGGAGTTTTATCAAATAAAAGATAATACTCGAAAAAAATTGATTAAATTAATCCGAACATCGAACTTACTTAGTTTAAGGAGCTGCTAAGCAATTGCAAACTAGCACGAAGAACAATATCGCTGTACATATGTGTAGTCGTTTGCAAAGATACTTTCGACATGAATATGGTGAAATGAAAATCAAATCTGAAATTAACGAATTGCTGAAAAAGTTATTCACAACCAATGACAAATGCGCAGAAATTGAAAAGATGCATAAGAAATTTCCGTCTGCCAAAACATTGGATTTTAAGAACGTTACGGCACATTGGTGGCAGTTCATTGAATTTCTCTATCACCTACAAAAATATTTCATCATTAAGGAAATGAAATCCTTCAAACTTGTGCCAATTTTCACCTTTGGCCGCAAGCATTTACTGTATACGAGGGACGCTACCTTTCCACATTTGGGTGTTAGATTAAGAAGACAGGAAGTTGCAGATAAATGGGAAGATTATTTTAAGCTGTCGAAATACCTATGTATACGGCGACAAATAATATTTGCCAGTTCAATCACAACAAACGGCATTGTCGTCTCTGTACATTTACAGAGTCCAAAAAGAAATCCGACTGAGAATACGTTGAAATTGGAAACTGTAAAATCAGACTTTTTGCAAGCAGATATTCGAAAATATGCGGAATTGATCCTGGCCTTCGATACATGTACGGTATGGTATAACAGTTTTCGGCATCAAACAGGACATCACAAAAGGAAACATCGTCTCAAGCGAATGACGGGTTGCGTGGCTCTAGAATTTGATGCGGAAGCCCAGAATTATTCTAGCAAAAATTGCGACTACATAGATTTTACGAGATTCATATTGCGGAATTTCATTGTGATGCAACAATTGTACGCTAGTAGACAAGTGGCCAAGCTAAAATGGGAGAAAAAAATTAAAACGAGTCTAGCTATAACTGGCCGATGACATCACTGCTACAATGACGGGAAAAACTCTGGTGGCCTATGGAAACGTACAAACCGGACCATGTATCAAGGGGTATATAAGATTATCCCAAAAGACACTGCTGGAAGGTCTCAAACGTAAACACCAACGCTGCGATGTTATAATGATAGACGAATTTAGGACGATAGAATTATGCTCGTGTGTGCCAACAACATCCTCAAGAAATTAATTTATCAACTACTGGATATATAACTACCCCAAAATTTGCAAAGGGAAACTAGTTTAAGTTAAACTCTTGTCCCTCTTGCAATTACTTTTTAATAAAGTCAATAACTCGACATTCCCAATATCAATACAACTGCTATTGGGAGTGAATGGATTACACTCAAATCGGCTTAAAATCTATACCTTCTGTCCAAGCGGGATGAAAGTTTCAGTGTTTGACTGTCCATATCTCAGTAAATGTTGAAATAATCTACAATTAGTTCATTGCACCAATTTCGCAAATTTCAGTTTCCAAGACATTTTTGCCTTCGACACAAATCTCCTGGAACCTATATATATATTTTTACGAAGGAACACCACTTCAGGAGTAAATATGTAAGTCTATAAAGAATTTAATTTATTCATATTTATTTGAGATAAATATATTTACATACATGTTATAAATAAGCACATATTCGTGGATACCTGCAACAACTGTAAATATAAAAAAAATTCCATTTAAATCTATACTCGGTATCCTCTTGCAAAAAATGCTCTCCCATTAGTTGGTAAATAAAAATATCCTTTCTTCTTAGTAGCAGGTTCTCCTCCCATCAGAACTCTTCTCCCGTTTGGTGTACATCTCATTTGAAATATATCTTTGATATTTTTACAGGGTGTAGCCCAAAATCCAATATCAGTGTTTATCGACTCGGAAAAATATAAATATGCTCTAGAATGTGAACAAGATCTGAAAAAACTACATCCTGGTTGATTTTTTCCATAATTAGGAAAGAATGATGCATGCCCAATAGGATAATCAGTTCCCAATAATCCCATATCAGTGTGTATTGCTTCTACATACTTAGCACTGGCCATGGTAATTTTTGATTTATTGAGATTCTCTTCAAAGTTAAGTCCAGCCGGATCCAATACGAATATTGTGTTAAATTTACCCTGTGATTGTAATCCTGCACTGCCAGCTATTTGTGCTCCTAAACTGTGACCAATCAGGTAAATATCATTTAGTGATACATTAATAGTATTGTGAAGAAATGTTGTAAATTCAACAATCAATGTTCCAATTTCACCAACCACTTTGGATGCACGATGGTAACTTACATCTGTTGCCAAATTTCCCCAGTCAACAATAATTACGTTGAAATTTCCTTTTCGGATATATGCAGCTTTTATAAGACGATTCATTCTCGAGTATAAATTATTCATCCAGCCGTGGATAATTATTCTAATGGAAGATGATATGTAATTATTATAATTATGATTTTGTTGTGTATAAAAAATTAAATATTTGCTTACCTTGTAGGCCAATATGACGAGAAGTGTGAAAGTTTTAAGCGATCTGTATCATTCACTTTTAGTTCTTGAAAGCATTCCGAATTTTTTCTGGTGAAAAGATAAAATTTTACTTCTTTTCGAATATCCGGTTTAGTGCTTGGATATGTTTCAGTGAGAATGTCGAACATGCTTTGTGGTCTTTTATTCAAATAAGGAACACACTCTAGGTCTCTCCATATATATGGAATGCAATCCTCTACGAAAAAAATAGTATCATAATTTTTTCTATTCTAAACGAATATTTAATAATTTTGTATACCAAAGAATAATACCATTAAGAGTAATAAAAGAACTGCTTTCATAGTTAATATTTTAAATTAATCAAACACGTAGTAGGTAATTATCGGAGCACAAAGTCAAGCTCAGAATCTGGGGAAGACTATTTCTATTGTATGGTACTTAAAAAGCTTGAACCAGTGATTATAATAGTATTAAATAGATATGTGAGTTACTGCATACTTTTTGATTGTTTGCTCAGCTGAATTCTATCTACTTACTAAATATAAGCACATATGTACATATGGAGGTAGTTTATGTCATATTTTTCTTATAATACCTACATGTATCATTATGCTTTCATCATGCTTAGATGATACCTTAAGGCAAGTAACTGACCCAGCCCTGGGGAGTTTTTAAGGCAAACATGTTCTTAAATGGGAAAACACTAAGTCTTGGAGCTATAGCTTTCAAGTCGGCCGCAAGTCTTGCATGCGCAATTTTGAAAATTTGTTCTTTGAGGCCTTATTTGTATCAATAAAATTTCTTGCATGTGTTTTTTTTCATATTTACTAATTTTTGTGTAAATCTCACTTAAATTTAGTTTGAAAACTAGTCGCAAGAATAGGAACCTTAAGAAGTGCGCCCCAAACATCGCTTTTTGTCTCGAAATGCCGACTTGTAAAATAATTTTATTATGTAGGTATATAAAAATTTAAAATCGGAAATAGATCTGAATGGTGTTTTTTTTTACATCAAAATTCGACAAAAAACGCAAAAAATGTCTAAAAATGTGGAAATATTTTCCATGATGTTACATTAATAATAAGATAAGGCTTGGTGCCTTATATTTAGTTTTATATCTATCAATCAATAACTCCAGGAATTTATTGTTCACCTCAGTCTTACCAGTCAGCTCAGTTCCTTTACTTAATAAAATTCTTATAAACTCGTACGAAGTACGTTTGTTACAGAAATGAGTAGAAATGAGCAAGGTTCAAAGAACCCAACTAAAATTTCGTATTACAATAACATATTTATTGCAGGAATTAATTGAGCCTTATTATGATTATGTTACGTCACGTAGTATTATGTCTGTTATCATTTGTATTTTATGAGGCTGCCGGGTGCTGAAAACGTGACTATAAGAATACGACTGCTGTTAAAAATCTAAAAGATTTTTGAAATTGAGGCCAACTTTTTATTTTGTATTTGTGATCAAAATCATCGAATTTCAATGCAGATAGCAAAAATGCAAATCGATCTTGTAACTTGTACTATTTTTTTTCAGTGTTGTCTGTCAAAAGTAGACTTCCTCACGTCTTAGTGAAACAAGTCTAGAAATACCTTAAGTTTTACTTTGTCTAAATGGCTACGTAAGCTGTGCCGTACTTCCGTAAGCCCTGCAGTTTTCTCAATTAGTATGATCTAATATAAAAAGCGACCAAGATTCTAGAGGGATTTAGGGAGTACATCCAACATACCCGGAACTCTTATGATGGATTTTATGTTTAAAATTTTTGTACATGCTGGTGCCATTTATATCGATTTACTTCAGCGTTGCTACCTATGTATATTCATACTCCGAATTCGGAGTCGGTTTTATAACTGTTGCGCATGCTGTCTTCTTCGATAATATTCAGTTCATCCACGTTTACATTTTCACAAAAATCTTTGATAACTTATTATTGTGTTAGGTTAGGTAAGAGGGGTACCACCAGTGGGTTCATTGTACCCTCATCACTCTAGATCTCTCCTGCTTCCCTTAGGATGCATCTGAACTCTTTTCTTTGCAGCTCCTCCAGGCTAGCAAAGAAGTATTCACCTAATAGCCTCTCTTTTTTTTTCTTCAGAGCGGGGCACTCACAAAGTACGTGCTGGACGGTTTCGATTTCCTCCGCGGACCTACAGCTCCTGCAGAAATCGCTCGCCGTTATACGCAGTCTTCTATCATGGTCTGTTATACGCAGGACACATTTGCCTCGCGATACGGCAAGTTTCCCTGTTGATCCACCGGAGGCTTGCGTTTTGATAGGCGCCCTAATGATCTCCATTTTTGGGCGCCTATTATGATCCTCACATAAGCAATCCCTGCGGAGCTATCTATATCAGAGCCCTTTTTAGCCAACTCATCAGCCCTCTCGTTGCCAGAGATATCCCTTTAGCTAGGTATTCAGCATAGGTTCGCCTTATGCCATGTAATCAATTCCTCAAGGCTGGTCTTGCATAACGGCACCAATTTTGATTTTACCAACACAGCCTCCAGTTCTTTAATGTCTGCCTGGCTATCAGTATGTATGTATATGCAGATATGTCGTTCGGACTCTCTGCACATAGAAGTCAAAATTGCTGCCTGGTACATCACCACAAGCTTTGCCTGAAAACACTACATCTGTCAGGCAGTCTATAAGACTCGTGCAACTGGTAGTCTCTGGAATACACGCCAGTCCCTATGCCCGCACTCGTATTGGTTCCATCCGTAAAGATAGAGATATCGATATCGGATGATACTACCATTTCAATCCATCCCATCCCAATCACTCCTGGTGGGCATCATTATATTGACAACCCCACCAAAAGTTGGGAAAGGTATTTGATAGTCAGTTTCTTTACTGCAGTCACTGCAGTCTATATTTTGGAATATATTGTAATGTCCAAAGCCCCTCTCCATCCACCAACCCCCGCTTTGAGCCTGACAGCGTTAATTATCGCTGCACTACTGCAGTGGATATCTAGCGGCAAGGAGTCAAGCATGATCTCCAGTGGCGCTGTGGGCGTTTTGTACAAACACCCAGTTATTCCCAGAAAAGCGGCCCTCTGGATTTGGAAGATCGGACGAACTATGGCTGTGTAGATCACCCTGGGTTTTAATCCCAAGTTGCCACCGCAAATTTTTTTGCACGTGTAGAAGGCCACACTCGCCTTTGTAATACGTACTTCTAAATTAGCCTTCTACCTCAGCTTAGAATCTAATATGATTTCAAGATACATTGCTTCGCTGGAGAGAGTAAGATACTCTCCACCCAGCATTGGAAGTCTGAAACTTTGTTCCTGCATCCTCAATCCACTATTATTGGCCCAGTTGTCCAGCTTGCGCAGCGCATACTCTAGCCTTTCACTAGCAGTAGAGAGGAATTTTTGTTTATATTTATAGTTTTTTATTATTATTTTAGCACAATCCATTTATTTTAAGTATCTTGTAATAGTCACTATAGTCTATCGTGGGGTGTTTCGGCACACACAAACATTTTTCCTTTAAACATTTTTATGCAATATTCTAATCACATCTATCGTATAACAATTGATTTTCTATAAAAACCAAAACGAAATTCTAGAAAAATCAGTGCTCGGTTGTCAAAAAAATCCATGATAGTACTTAAAAATAAAGAATCCAAAAATTAATCTGAAATACCTGTCTCTACTAAAAATTCAACTTTTTGCACCTTTTCTTGAATATATCCAGCTCTTTTATCAAAATTTGAAATCATAATCATCATATCATGTATCAATAATAGGTTATAAGGTGGTTCATAAAACTTGAATAAATGCTTTAATATTCTCCACTTCTAAGGCCCTTCAAAACTTCTTCCTCACATATATATTTTTGAATTTCTTAGCTTGACCTCTTTTGAGGATCAGAAGTACGCAATAGTTAAAAATAACCCATAGTTATATGAAATCGCATTGGCCTAAGTATAACAGGATATCCTTGCTTAACGGTTAACAATAGATGACAATTTTTAAACAATCTGCTCACCCAGAATGATCTCTGGGGCAAAAATTTCAATTTTTCAGTTCGAACTTTATTCAGCTGATGCGGCTGACAATGGAAATTTTATGGTGGGCATAACAATAATTTCTCTGTATACACACGTATTGCTTTTAAAAAGGACGAAGCAATAATGGACATGGGTCAGGATCCCTTTTATCAAGCTGACTGAACCTGTTTGAATTGTAATAAAGTTGCCATGGGCCAAATGAACTGTTCATGAATATATTTTCTACGTGCACTGAACTTTAATTTAGGGAAACTGAAATTACGGAATCTGCGAGTTTGTGCAGGGAAAAATTTATGAGCAATTTTAAGAATAATTGATTTGTTATTAAAACCTTAAGTGGAGTTTTTTTGTTTTTAAAGTCTTTAAAACTCTTAATTAAAACCTTTAAATTCTCCTCCCTATAAACGGAAGATCTGTACGACTCTGACTAAACAAGAAAGCAGCTTCAATCCCAATGGAACTGCCTGTACCTAGTACTACTACTACTACTTATCGAAAATGAAACGTCGTGCATAACAAACCACTTAAATCCCTGGTTGCCGACGTAATTATTTCGCAGCATGTCGCCGACATTCAATGCCAATAAATCACGTTCTACTCCTAAGAGACAAACTCCCTCTTCCGAGGTGTTCAGTTCAGATTCACTTACTCCATCACCTCCTTACCGGGGAAAAATACTCAACACTCATCCAGTAATTGTATTACAAACTGTGAGTGAAAAATAAATTTCCACAATAAGGTGAAAGTTGACACACACACACACACACACATACATATACACACTTAAGATATAACGGCATCAATTCAAAAAGGAAAATTCGAAAGAGGTGAAAGAATCAAACAGTTTTTCATCATTAGAACTAGGTACCAAGAATAGAGCAGGCAATGGTGGAAGAAAAAAAAAGAGATACAAAGATTGTGGCGCGGCGGGCGTGTCTGAAACAGCTAAACCGGAAGCTAGCAAGAGTATTTTCGGCAATTTGTTGGTTCCTTTCACAAGAGTGTCTGTAGATAAGAGGCCCAACAATGGAATACTTTAATTAAATTTCACTGCTGATAATATATGCGTTGCCTTTGTGGACTTGTAGTGCATTCAGTAGCAAACAGCATCTCGTATCTCATTGTTTATTCCATGAATTCATAAGCCTTTGACCGTGTAGCTCTTATACAACCTTGGTATAGTGAATGGAAGGATTGTGGAATGTAGATAGACTTCCGGGGGCTAGACAAGATTCCATATTCACGAATTTTATAGCGCAGGTGAGAGTTTGTTGTACCTATTCCCTCCCTTCTAATTTTCTAATTACAAATTAAATGCAAATTCCTTGAAAAGAGAATTTCATTTCGAACTGATGAAAAGGAAAACTTTCTAATTTCTTCTGTTATGAATTAGAAAATAACAAAAACACTACAATGGTTACATAATTGTTTTATAGCAAGTTTACACCACCTACCCTTCTCCTAACAGCCGAAATAGGAAATGAGAAATTTTTACGAATCTGCACGGTCAATAAATTTTTAAACTTATTCAAAAATAAGTATGAGATCTCTCTTAGAAGTTCGCTATTCAAAAAAAGTGAGAAAAAATGGACACATGTATAATGCATGAAAATAGTAGTTTGCTGAGCTGATTCATTTAAAAAAATCAAAAAATCTGACAGATATAGAAAGGTAAGGTCTCATTAAAACCTAATTGATGTTTTGTTTGTTAGTAATGGGTCGAGTAAAGCACTGCATCCAGTAGTGAAAATTTTTAAAAGACTTAAATCCCGGTAAACGCTAAAAGAAGCTTATAAAGGCAATAGGACATTCAGTTCAAATGATCTCAAACACAAAGGAAAAGAGTGTCGCAAGAGTTAAAGGGGTATGAAAAAATTATCATACTCTCAAAGAGGGATTCGGATATGACTGATCCACAGATTCAGCGAGGAGCTAAAGAAATCGAACTATAGACCGCGAAGAAAATTACTGCAGCTCAACACTAAAAAGATAATTAGAAGACTGACTTTTGTCAAGGAGAATGAATCTACTTCAAACAGGTGGTTATATTGTGTGGGATCTCTGTTCGATCCTAGCAATGGCTAAAACCACCTTCGAAGGTCATTTTGAACAGAATTTAAGCCGCCAAGGAAGACCATAAAACAAGGCATCATCTGAGGTAGATTGGCCGATTCACACCGCCCCGCCGCGATAACGGTAGCGATAATCATAGCGATTAATTAGCGATACAATTCCTTTCACACCAACGCGATAGATCACAGCGATCGTTACATGCATATGCCTGAACCAAATAAAGACATTTGGTAAAAGGCTGAATTTTGGAGAAATTAGAGTTTCCCAGTTATAGTGACTAGTATCGATGGTGGACATGTTACGATTATCTGTCAATTCAATGTGTACGACTTATACTGGGTCGACTTTCAATTTGAAAAAAGTCTGTCTTACTGACCATCGTTGATATCGAATATAAATTTTTATATATCGGCGTTGAAAGATATTGAAAATAGCGCCACAGGTGTTTTAAATGTTTCGGCTACATAGATGAAATTTGAATACGGTTTGTTTGAAGAATACCACTAAATGTTTGTCTGATCAATAGAACACCTTATACCTCGAATGTCATATCATATCATATCATTTATTCCAGTCGTACACAAGATTAGATATCTTTTTTTGTACAATGAGTAGTAAATACGGTTCTAAATACATAATTTATCGCGAAAAAATAAAAGAAAAAAATTAAAGATTATAAACTAAACTATGCTAATTCAGAAGAAAACAGAAAAAAAAAGAAAGAAATATCGATCAAACTATCAAGATTACAGAATCTTTGTAAGTGCACTAAGAAAGGGCAACTAGAATTTACTTTCAGCTGCTAAGAAGATAAGTAGAAAAATATGACAACAATTTAAAGGAACGAAAATCAACAACTATATTATTTGTAAACTAAAGAGCCTCTTGAATGCGATCAAGAAGTTGGCAGTTTGGATATTCATAGGAAGATAATTCCATAGGCGTGAGATCTGGACAAGATAAGAATTTTCCATAATCGTCCTTATAAAAACGAGGAGTTATTATATTCCTATTGCGTTCAGATGTTGCGAAACTGTAGAGTTCTCTGAGATACTCTGGTTTGCCTGACTTTAAAAGATTAAAGAAGAATATCCATAACCTACGCTGAAGGTAAGAAGTCAGAGGACAACCAAGCAATCTTGTCCGAAAAGGGGAAACATGGTCAAACCTGCGAAGACCAAATACAAATCTAATGCAATCATTAAAGGCAACCTCCACTTTGCAGGCACAAAAGGAATCAAGCTTAGGGTAAATCGTTCTACAATGTGTAAAGTATGGCATAAGTAGCGTCTTTACAAGCTTAAAACGAGCAGGTATTGTTAAGATACTCGCATAGAGCCAAAGTCTCCGAAGTAGACTTTTCTAATCAATGCGTTAATATTCTCACAGCACTTCATGTCTTGGCTTAAAGTAAAACCAAGATTTATAACTTTACTTTGCATCACTAAATTGGTACCATCCAAAACGACCGGAGGAATACTATTTCTATCAAAAACGTTGTTGTAAAAAGCAATACACTGCGACTTTCCTGGATTCAGTATCAACCGATTTTTCTTAGCCCACAAGCGTATTCTGTCTAAATCATCATGCATAAACGGCAGTCTGCAATAAGTCCAATGGGCCTACTCAAATAGATTTGTACATCGTCAGCATACATATGCACTTTGACATCACGAACTACTTCAGGTAGATCATTGATGAATAGGCTAAATAGCAATGGGCCCAGAATAGAACCTTGTGGTACGCCGTATAATAAGGTGAGTGAGTTTGAGATATTATTATTTACCTTAACGCGTTGGTGACGGCGTGACAAAAAATCTTTAATGGGAGTAAGAGCTGAAGTACTGAATTAAAAAAAGCAAACAATTTATGCAGAAGGATGTTATGATCAACACTATCAAATGCCTTAGTGAAATCTAGCAGTACTAAGGTACTAAATTTGTTTTGATCCAGGGCCAATCTAATGTCAGTGGATACCCTTAACACCGCAGTCTCACAGCTGTGAAAGCGTCTAAACCCTGATTGCCAACGTGTAAGTAGTTCATTATCCTCAAGGTACTCAAGCATCTGGCGATACATTAACTTTTCCAACACCTTAGAAAAGAAACATAAGATGCTTATAGGGCTAAAGTCGGCAGGGGACTCGAGACATCTTTTCTTCGGTATTGGGAGTACTATCGCAGATTTCCAGTCTGAAGAAAACGTTGATGTCGTTAAGCATGAATTGATCACATGAAGAATGTATTTACCACAAAATGGATACAGTAACCTGATAAATCGTGGAGACAAACCATCGGGTCCAATAGCATCAGATTTGATCGAGTTAATGGAAATTGACAGTTCATTCAGGTCAACACAACGAAAGGAGAATGCATTATGATTGGGCAAGGATGTGATCTCGCTCAATGAACCTCCAGGAGGAACTTCGAACGTTCCAGCTTGATTTACCATTGAACTTTGGTTAAGTGATATAAAACATGCATTAAGTTCATCGGGATTGAATCCACAATCGATTCAGCTTTCCCATGCACACCAGCCTGTCGTAGGTTGCGCCATAAAACTTTGGGTTGTAGCTGGCAGTTCAATTTAGAACTAAAATACTGTCGCTTAGCGCGACGAATGGCCGCAGTTGCTTTATTGCGTGCCGTTTGGTATAATACATGGGCACCAGAGGTGTTAGATCGTTTGTAACGATGATATAAGAACTCGCGTTCAGCAATTAGCGACAGAACTCGAGATGAAAACCACGGACAGCCATTAGGGGTTATATATTTATATCTAAAGTGGACATATTTAACCTATAAGTGAGTGATTAACGATGATTATGTTTCAACTTGGCAGTTAACAGAAGAAGAATTATTGATTGACTCCCATGACAAGCGTACGCATTCCTCAAACAAAGCATTTATACATCAATATTATTAAAATCACGATATGAATAAAAGATGGGGAGACGTACTGACTCAACAAACATATCATAAGAAAGGTAAAGTCAGTCATGATCCAAGATACTGGGAGGGCTCAATTGGTTATGTGGGATCACTTTACTTGCATCTGTTGTAAGAAACAAATCCAATAATGAGGGATTAGCTGCATTAAAGTATGTTGGAAAATTATTGATTTCATTTAGATGTAGTGTATGAAGGAAATGCAAGAACAAATTGACTGTAAGATCCTGGCGAAGAAGGTTAACATTAAAATCACCTCCTACAATGACATTCGGATACTGTCGATTATGGATTCCCTTTAAAATTTTACTTGATGCGTCCTTTCGCAGAAAGATATGCTCGACAAGATCAGTACAATACTTAAGTTTACACAGCCTTATAAGTAGATAATTGAAAAAGCCTTTGGAATATTGGCGCAAATTAAAGAATTTTTGGCAATTGCAACCTAGCCTGAAACAACTATTAAAATTATAAAATTGTTCAAGCCCCATGCACTCTTCATATTTTTTTACAAACCGTGAATGAGAACGATAATTATTATACTCAACATTTAGAGACCTCTTAATCAAAAATTATGGGTTTGATAAGTTTTGAAGTTAATAGAAGAAGACCAGCGGAAGAAATTTTCCAAATTCAACAACGTTTTTGTACTTGCACTATACTACTATACTCGTTTAACACTTCCCACTTATATTTTAGGCTAGATTTAGCCTCTAGGGAATCAACTCTAAATCTATCTAAATCAATTGCAAAGTCCCAGTGGTCAAGTCACTAATACTCTTACGGTAATCCGTATTCAACTTCTTGGCAATACCAACCCCTACTTTGTCCTTTGTTCTAATCTTTTTATAATGTTTTAAATTCAGATCGTTTAATTATGGGTATTCCTTTATATGATTTTAATTGATTTTCAACACCCCTTGAATTTCCACTATCCATTCTGATCTCACAGCTCGCGATAGATGACTATATTTGTGCATGCTGTGATAGACATTTGAATCGATGGTCGAATGCTGCAGAAATTCTTTGTATTTTGGTGTGAGCATTTATATTGAAAACTTTATATAGCGATCTATCGCTGTCGCTTCGTTATCGCTATCGCTACGTTTTCGTAATCGCTATAGCGGTGGTGTGTGCCCTTGATCTTTTCATTGGATTAATGAAAAAATAGACAAAAATATTTAGAAGATAAACTGGACATTATAAATTGTCCATCACAATTGCTGGACCTTTATATAATAGAACATGTAAAAAAATACTTCTGTAGTCAAGATCCGAATTAAAGATTAATGATAAAGATCTGACAAGTTAAGTGTCTATTCTTAGCTTCTTATTGTGTTTCTACTTAAAAATAGAATTTTTTCATGCTAAATCACCAAAAGTGATGAGAAATTCGGAATTTCGGAAGTAGAAAATCTATTAGCGAAAATTTCATTATGCCATTGTTTTTTTTACTTGTAAAGGCTTTTTATTTGATGCCCAACACCCCATTTGAACAAGGAGATAATGTTCGAAGGGATTGAATCCTTAACCTTAACAACCCTTAATTAATAAAGTTTCTGTGACTAAATATAGCCAGTATCAGATTATAATATGAAAAAAAAAAGAAAAACCATCATTAATATTTCGACCGGATAATATCCAACCGAGATTGTCATTGCAATCAATTCCACCTTCTACTAATTAAAGTAAATTTATGTAAAGGGTTTTCCAATAAGAGGTGTTATTTTGATATTCAAAGAAAAATGCCATTTTTTGAGATAAATGATCGGATCTTTATTTCATTATAAAGAGGAAGGTATGCCGTTAATAATGGAAAATAACATCAGCCAAATGACCACCACGACCACAGTTACAGGACCATATCCTTTTCATGAAATTTTCCATAACCAAATCGCAAAGTGGCTGTCCTATGTCCTCGATAGCCTCACGAATTCCATCTTTGAGGTCTTGAATCGACGCTGGGCTGTTGGCGTAGACCTTCTCTTTCACGTGGCCCCAAAGGAAGAAGTCGGAAGGTGTTAAGTCACAAGATCTTGGTGGCCAATTGTGATCACCTCTTCGAGAGATAACACGGTCCGGAAACTTTTCCCGTAAAAGATCAATGGTTTCGGTGCTTGTATGGCACGTAGCGTCGTCTTGTTGAAAGTAAACGTTGTCGAGATCAATACTATCCAATTCCGGCCATAAAAAATCATTAATCATCTGTCGATAGCGCAATCCATTCACCGTAACTGTTGCTCCAGCCTCATTTTCGAAAAAGTAAGGTCCAATGACCCCGCGGGACCATAAACCGCACCAAACAGTCACACGTTGAGGATAGAGAGGCTTTTCAACAATAACTCTTTGGTTCTCCGAGCCCCAGATGCGACAATTTTGCTTGTTGACGAAGCCATCGAGGTGGAAATGGGCCTCATCACTCAAGATGAGTTTTCGATGGAATTCCGCATCATTTTCATGCATTTCAAGGACCCAATCAGCAAAGACTCGACGTTGTTGATGATCGCCCGGCTAGAGTTCTTGTGTTAACTGAACTTTATAAGCCTTAAGACCCAAATCTTTATGCAAAATACGGTGTAATGACGTTTGTGGAATGCCTAATTCCAAAGAACGACGAGGAATGGACAAACCTGGTTTTTCTTCAACACTTTCGGCTACAGCAGCAATATTCTCGGCTGTTCTTGAGCGACGTGCACGGGTTTTATTCTTCACATCACTAACTTGTCCCCGAATTTTACACATCTCTTGGAAAGTCCGTGATTCGAAGTTCTGTCCTTGGTCCGAATAAAGTTCGTCAGGCACACCAAACCTACTGACCCAATTCGTTATTATTTGTTCCGCAACTGTGATTGCCTCTTGATCAGCCCATTTACTGAAATAGTCAATAGCAACTAATATGTAACGATTACCGTTATTCGTTGCGGGAAAAGGTCCAACGATATCTACGGCTATCCTCGCAAATGGGGCTCCTACATTATACTTATGCATTTACACCGTTATCAGCTGTATAGTTCCCTTTGTTTCTTTTTCTTCCAGCCGAACGCAATGTTTGCATTCAAGTTTGCACGGACGTCGTGAAAGGGCGTCTGCATTTCCATGGCTATGTCCTCTTCGGTGTCATAAGCTTGGAGGCGCTCTATCCATCTCGCCAGGGTTCTTAAACTGCAAAAGCCATTTGAGCGCTGCATGGTCAGTGCGGAGGATAAAATTCTGCCCGTAGAGATATTTATGGAAATGATTCGTTGAATTTACAATAGCAATTAGCTCTTTTCTTGTAGCACAATAATTTCTCTCTGATTTAGAGATTGCTTTGCTATATTGGCACCTCTTGACCATCCTCCTCCTGTGAAAGCATATCATATTATCATATTTGCAACTTCTGATTGCTTGGCTAATGGTAGTCTTCGTGATATCTGCAGAATGGGCCTAGAGTCTTTTGTATCGATCCGATGCTGGACAAGATTTGTTTTACCGAAATCATCATCATTCATTGCAAATAATTCCGAAAATTCATCGATCACCTCTTTGGCATCTTTGTATTGTTGTTCACTTAACGCACGGGACAAAAGAAGTGTTTGAGCGTATTGGGTAGTAGCTGGTATAGGTTTTGTCGCCTTGACATTACTACTATTATCCAAATTAAAAGTCTGGTAAACGGGTTCACAATTTCCAATTATAGCTCCTTCTTTTAGTTGTACCTCACTTTCGGATGTGTTGAGTACTCTGACTGGAATTAATGTTGCACCTTCTGCCTTAACTAAAGTTTTACCTACAATGATGTTCGATGTAACTTTTGTAGGGTTAGGTTCCACCAAATAGAATCGGCAGGACCCGATGTCATCAGTAAGCTTTGACCATACTAGCGTTTCGGAGCATGCAGAAAGAGTAATATTCTCACAGACCATCGTCCTTATTTTTGCAGGATAATCTGTTCCTCCTCCTAGTCTCATAAGAATTTCTATGTTGCCATAGCTTGCTCCCTGGCTCGACATCTTTGGCATTCTTTTCTGTCCTCCTCCTCTAGTGATTCCATTCCAGTATCGAAGAATACCACGTGATGGAGTGTTCGGTGATGACTGCATTTTTTTGCAAGTACATTCTTCCACCGAAATTTCTCTCACTGGTACTGCACTCCGAGAAGCTTGTCTGGCAGATTCATACGCTAATGCATAGGCTAGCGCTTCTGCTGTTGATTTCTTTCCTTCTAGCCTTAGCGCTTGTTGTAAACTTTGGTCTGCAATAGCGTTCAGAAATGATTCTGTTGCCACTTCATTAAGGAAGCATTTACGCTAGAGTATGAAAGATAAGCCAATCTTTCCACATCTGCCTGCAGTTGTTGTAGTGATTCGCCATGCTTTCGAATCCTGTTCCGTAGCTGTAGGCGATATACTTGCTGCATGGGTTCATCTCCGTAACGTAACTCTATCTCCTGCACTAATGAGGTATAATCACGTTGCCTTTCTATCGGTATAGTTTGTAATAGCTCTGATGCAGAACCTCGAAGTACTAATACCAGAGCTGTAGCTTTGTCTGCATTATTCCATCCGTTTACTTCGGAAGCAGCCTCGAATTGTCTTTTGAAAATATGCCACAAATTTTGTCCATCAAATATTGGAGGTTTCAGTCTGCCTGCATTGGATAGTTCAATTCGATTTCTTCAATTTAAATTTTGTTCGTCTAACGAGTTTTTCAGGAAATTCTTCTGTTCTTCTAAGCAAGTTTCTAGACAATTTTCCAGAGAGCTCTTTTGTTCGTCCAAACGGGATTCCATGGAATTCTTTAGTTCCTCAAAAGCATCCTTTTGCTCATCCAGACGGGTTTCCATAGATATCTTTTGCTCTTCTAAACATGCTTGCAGAGAATTCTTTCGTTCTTCAAAACGAGATTCGAGAGAATTCTTTTGCTCTTCTATACATGCTTGCAGAGAATTCTTTTGTTCCTCCAAGAAAGATTGCTTTTGTTCCTCAAGAGCATTCTTCATCTGCAGGGCTGAAAGCTCCATTTTGGTCATTAATGTACCCCACAATATTTCAGATATAATGCAAAAGTTCATCTTTTATTTAACTTCACTTCCAATAGATTTCGCTTGTATCACTTTGTGGCGCGTAAGAATATGTTTTCCGTTAGCCTTTTCAATGTTTAACGACAAAAATATTTAAATTGAAGCAAGGAAAATATCCACAAATAAAGTTTAATTATAGAATGAAATAAATTTATTTTCTGTTCTTTGATTTTAAAGTACTCAGGATAACTGTAATTGTCACGAAGCTCAGTCCACAGTAGATTTAAAATTCCTGTTTACCTTCACTGAGCATGTGTACGACATTCAGTTGAAATTCTCTTTCTAGGAAACATATATTATGTACCTATCAAGAAAAGTTTCTAATAAAAATTCGATTTGAAGAAGTTTGTTATATGACCCATATAATGTAAGTAGTTATTACCGCACAACTGATTAGTATCACGAGTCGTATCGTAGCAATCCTTGAATTTCTTAGTCATAAAAACTTTTGCGTTTCTACTGTTTAATGAATGCCTCACATGGCGCCAAATTTCTTTTTTATTTCTCAAGAGGCAAAGTAATAAAGTCCTTTGGTTTCCATAAAATTAACGCCTAAATACATGAAATGATTCCAAGAATTGTGCTTTGTGGGCTTAAATTACATGAACAAACGAGAAAAAGATGTTCCTGTAATAAATATGACTACAGAATAACATACAGACGAAACTTTTGGGTTGTTCATAGATCCATATTACTACCGAACTTCATTCGTTATGTACGTATGTATGTAAACAGATCTATGACGAAATTCTGTCATAGTACCACTAGCTTGATTCGAATTTGCAATCCTCTACCGATTGTTAGCGGCATTGTTGTTATGTGGACACATGCGACAACAATTGTTTTGGCAATGGAAAAACATTTACATAACAACCAAAAAAGTTGTTAAATTTTCTACGCGTTTACAATTCACATTTTTGGAATGTAATTTCAAAGTGCCAGTAAACCGATCGGACTCATTTGAGTTGAGCGGATGGTAGTTCCCCAAAATCTCGTCCTAGAACGTACATATTTCAAACTTATTTTAACTCAAGGGAATTATGACCAGATAAATAACGAAACAAATTTCACTGGAAAGGTTTATGCATGTTCCAGTTCTTCGTTTTGTTTCCGAGAGTGTTGATGCACTCGAAAACCTTCTTAGTATCAAGTTGTCATCCAAGTTTCTAACGGCGACAAAAGTAATTCTTGTGCGGGAAGGACTATTCACTATTGCAATACAGTTGTAGACCAATTGCTTGAGTTTTTTCAGTATGCTAGCAGAATTGAACAGAATAAGTTTTCATTCATTTAGTTTTTAACTCTGATTCTCTCTGTTCTTAGAAGAAGGAGCTCTTTTTATTTTTTTTTCTATTGCTAGTGATCACTTTCTAACGATTTCATTGCTTCTGTGGTCTTTATGATACTCAGCATGAGAATGATTTTATTGCTCCTTGTTAATATTTTGAGGGCTTTTAGCAGACTATCCTTGACTTTATGGTGAAGAATATTTTTCCTGGTGCAGCTTGTTTGATTGCACCGAAAGATGTGATCCAAATGGGCCTAAAACTATCTTCCCTCTAGGGAGTGATTCTTGCTTTTCACTTCTTAATTGTCTAGACTACTAAAGTTTAAGCTACATTTGCTTTATATAAGTATCTCACATTTATCATGACTCTGTTTGATCTTCATTTACAGTCTAACTTTTCTAGAAGCACTAAGAATCACGATTGATAGTTAATTATCAATAAGCAGCTTGTACGAGTTTGATTGCTACTGCCTTGAATGTTTGGGATTTCAAATTTTAATAGGACTTCATGGATATATAAGTTGTATCTGGATAAATGCTATAGACTTTCCTTTTATCTAATTCTTAATAAATATTTAGTTACCTTGCTACTTTCCATTCAGTCATATTACTTGCCTAACCTACTATGGCATGAGTATCAAAATCGAATTTTAGCATATATTTGAATTGATCAATGATGATTCAATGAGACCTTACAATTCCCTTGTTTTCTCCTAAAACATCTGCGATAACTCAAAATCTACGGAGATAATAAAATATAAGAGAACCAATAAAAAAAAAACCTTATGAATGATGCCATAAAAAAGTTTATCAGAATAATAAAGAAGTCCTGACGTACTTTCAAGTCAATTTTATTTTATTACTTCTGAAAGATCCTGGCAAAATTTATGCAAATTTTATGATAAACTCTGAAGGATTGCCAGAAGCGACAACGAAAATGAAGTTGACGATAGAACAACGAAATTCTCTGATACAATGAATCTGCTGAATCCTACCACGACGACAACGACGGCGAACCAACGGCATAATTTTATGATTCTGTTCAGAGAGTAAAATTACAGGAAACGAGATTAAAGGATGATGTATAACTTTTAAGACAAAAATAAGTGTTCTTTTTTGTGTGTCTTTATTGAAATTTTTTAATTTTTAACAATTATTTTAATGAGAATGAAACAACGTGTATTGCCATGAAAAGGAAAAATGGGATTAAATGAGTTTCGGCACAATTAAGATGATTCCATAAAGAGTAATATCGATTGAAATTATGATTATCCAAAATGTTTTCTTATACTTTTTGAAGTAGGTATCTCATGTTGTTGTTCTTCTTTTGCAATTCAATCGACAACTCAACCTGGTCCCAGTTCCCTGTTGTAAGCTTCCATAGTTTCTCGTTCTCAATGTTCTTTACACATGCTTTTAATTATTGTTCTTCCAGTATTCCTTGGACAGAGTACGGAGTCTTGAAAGACTTTCTTAGGATCGAAAGCCGATGAATTCTAATATGCGCTGATATCACATCACGGTCTTCCAGTACGGCGGTCAAGGCTATTCTGGAAGAGGGAAGGTATCTCCTCAATCCTGGTATAGAAAATAATGAGATAGTTAGCTTTGACAACCAATCAGCTGTCACAGGGGTTTGGATGCTATTGTATATGGCAAAGAGGACCATAACTACTCGTACGTGCATCTTAAAGTGTACTGATAGAACAATGCAGCACAGATCGATGCAACGTGGTTTCATGGAGATTTCGTCTACGGAAAGTACGAGAGATCATCTGAGAACCAATTGGATGCTAGATTCGTAGTTAGGGCTTTCAGCTTTGGAAAATACCGCCATACATACGTATATATATATGTATATATAAATATAAGTATATACGCAAATGTATGGGTAAATCCCGCCGCCTCCACTATAAACTTCTCGATAGAGAAATCTTGGCTGCATAATACGCTTCCGCAGAAGCATTTATGCCGCAATCTCATGCTAAAGGGTCGTAAGGCTAGCGGTCCGCAAAAAATTTGCGCGTAATGGCCTGTTACCCACTCTGGCAAGGCCATTTTTCAGTATGTTCACGCCGGCGCTGACGTCTCGGCTCCATTTTGGGCAAAGCTGATATCGGTGTGGAGACCGAGACAGCCTCACCGGCTCCGAACAATTGCTACACAACTTCGTCGTCCTGAACTCATCCACTTCGAGGACAGAACAATGCGCTTTAAGAGCTGCCAACAACTTCCGGTTTGGGGTTCCAATGTAACTGCGTATTGGAGATTTTGCGGCAATTTTGGTTGAACCAAAGAAGACTACAGTTTCAGGAATATTGTTCGTGATTTATTTCGCCAATCGATGCACTGCACGCTCTGTGAACATATAGCGCTTGAAGCGTAAACGCGCAACTTTGCGCTGACCAAACACCGCTTGGCGTTGCGAAAACCATTTTAGGCTTTCTTTCATGTATTCCAAATAATCCTGTTGCATAGGGAATTGCGTGCACGTTACTGGACTTTTTGGAGCCGATTTCGTGCATTTCGCCAGTAAAACATTGCGTGCATACATGGATATCGTATAATGCAATTCCGAACCTTGACTTTTATTAGAGCAAAAAGATCAGTTGCGTCTCTAGTCGATACTCGTATACTGCTAGCGATCAATCGGCAACCAGGATCTAATCCAACAGTTTGCTTATAATAGCCGGAGTCAAATTTAGCTTTGATTTTTATAGGAAAGCCAGAGAAAGGATCGAGAGTACTGTGTTCTCTGTACCGTACTTTCCTATACATTTCACAATATTACGTCACCTAATGATGGAACGTGGTTCGTAATGGGAATACTTGTATTCTATATATACCTTGGACATTAGATGGCATTAGATTAGCGAGCGGACACATGGTTGTGGAGATCTCTTGAATACAAGTAAAAATATAATTGTCGTGTTCAAAAATCTATATTCTATGTAGATTTCCGTAGGTTTCTTGAATATAAACAATTGAAAGTTTCTTTATTTAAATAACCCTGATAGTGTTACTTATAAGACCCCAACATCTAACTAATAGGTATTCTGTGGTGCTCTGTAGTACCTCCTAGTATTAGAATTTTAGAAATCAATATTATACTTTCAGCAATATGAATATAATTTATTGAATTGAATTTTCATAAATTAGCTATGACTACGAATATGCCTGCGATTCCTGTGATTTTTGTTTAATTTTTTTTTCTCCGTAATTCATCATGTAAGGTTAACTGAAGTGACTTCACTTCTTAAATATAAAGGCATACCTTATAATTATAAATATAATATTAAAAAAATATAAATATAAATTTAATAGAGATATTTATAATTTTTAGATATTGTAATTAAAATACTTTTTAGAACGACGAACGTTTCTATATCGTGGAGGAGTGCTTTTCGGTGGTTAAGCCCCCGGATCAAAACTTTTCGGTGCACAGTAAAAAATAATACCCTAAAGTGCCACACAAGTTAGGCATATGTCGATAAGATTAGGGAAAGCTTCACCTTTGAAAATTAAGATTACGTGTGTCTAATGTATGCGCACTATGTGTCTTTATAATCTGAACACCCTACGGATGTGTCTGCGATTATCGTTGGGCCTATAGTATTAAGGATATTGAATTTTTCTTTTCAATTTTGAATACAATTCATTGAGAAAGAACTGGCATTGGCTTTGAAAGAGAGAAATATCGGAACTGAACAGGGGAAATTAGGCGTGAGCATTTTATTAAAAACATGCTGTTCCCCGGCGAATAGCAAGCTTACAACAATTTGATAAGTTTTACTGGATGCTTTGCATAATATAACTGAGAATACTCGATGGACTGCAATTGAAAATACTGTTTTATTTTACAAAAAAGTACACCGAAATTGATCACAAAAAATTGATAGATGACTGGGTGAATTAAAAAACTTCCAACCAAAAGCTAAGCACGTCTTGGCCGCAAATCAACTTTGGCTTAATGTTTTAAAAACATCGAATACTCATTTGTGCACCGGGTTATTCAAGATTTCACAGTATTTCTTAGCATACTAGCTCATAATACCATTGTAGAGAGAATGTTCTCAGTAATTTCTCAACAGTGGACGAAAGAATGAAACTAACTGAACACACAAACGGTTTATAAATATAGAAAGACACAATACAACAATTTGAACCCATTTCATTAGTAACATTATCTGGGAAGAATTTCCGGGTTTCATGCTAACAAATCCGGGCCTTCGAACTTGCTGTCCTAGTTTCATAATTTTATAGATGGCAGCCCTAGGCTTACCCAACAGTTCCTTTGTGATTCAACTTGAAGGTTCGTCTACAGGAACGATGTTTTTGTGCATGCCTGATTGCGGCTAGGCATGAAATAGCAACGTTCGGTAAATTATAGCTGCATCTTGGTGAACTGGCAGGCATCCCACTTGGTTCGTTTTTGTCCACCTCAAGGTTGTTTTTTATTTTAATGGGAAGAGATTCCCTCATTTTCCGTAGCGATTTACTACCTTTCATCTCTCTCTTTTTAGTTAACCAGATTTTCAATAGATTTTCGTTTCTGGAGCGCATGTTTTCAATCTCAATGTAAACAGATAATTAGATTTACCTTTAAGAATATTTTCATAGTAACACTAAAAAATAAAACAATAACCTGAGAATATGTAAAGTATATAATAAAAGAAAAAAAAAATCCATTCATTCCTCAGGATCTGTTCTAAATATGTATGTAAAGAAACATATGTAGGTAAGCACATATATTTACATGGCAAATAAAATCGTTCAGCAAAATATCAGCTTCACTTCCTCGTCAAGTGCTACAAAATTTAAGTTGAATTTGTGGATATAATAAATTTTTAGCGCTGAAATAAAAATTGATTTTTCAGAAAATGACTACAGCAGAAACCTCATATTGAGTAGAAATCAGTCATATCAAAAGCTCTGCTTTTGCCATCAATCAAACCTATCAATTTCTCTTCCCTAAATATAAGCGAATTTGCACAATTTATTTGCGTCCGTGAGTGAAAAATGTCCTTATAGGCCTTATTTTTACGACTTATCGTAAATTTTAAAAGGGCCACTAAATGAAAACGCTACTCGACGCTTTCTATATATAAATAGTATAATAGGACTGAGCGAAAGTATTGAAACGTATTTCGCTTGATCGTAAAATCCATTCGTATACGTTTTCCATTTAAAAGGAGTTTCGTATAGTCTCATTACTTATGTTGATTGACTCCATCATTGCAAGGGGTAAACGGATTAAAGGTGTTCACGCGTGTGCTGAATCTGTCTTTGTAACTAGAAATGATTTATTTTATTACATTTGGTCTATAGCTGTTAAAAGTTAGATTTTATTACTTTTAAATGATCCACACCCTTTATACATATCCTTGGAAATAGGAAACAAAGTAATTCTTCTAGATTATTCATGGATCCCATAAAGTTGAGAAATTTTTAAGTGCACCTTTTGATTTGTTTAAGAAAACAAAAGGAATTTTATTAAGACTGTTTCGGCTTTCTGGTACCGATGATTTTAAAAGATTTTTATTAAAATTTTATCAAATACGATAAAAAAAAAATAACATAAAAAAAATGCATAGCTACGACATGCTATCTAACAAGGACTTTGATATATATTATATATGATTTCCTTTATTTACATAGGACCATAAGACCAAAAATTTCGGTATGCAGGTATCACATCATAAGTATGCGGGATTTGTATACATATCTGCAACAGATCCTAGCTATATTGTCCCCCCATTATAAAGGTCGTACAGTTCAGTATCATTTGTTTCAAGATACTCTCTGTCGTATAGATGTGTACACCACAGTACGAAAGACCCATCAACTATACCCTCGATGAAAAGCTTATGCAAATTTCTCTCAAAATGGTCAGACGGGTAAATTGGTAAAGTAATTCCTCCAAGGAAGGTTGTTCGTTTAAAGTGGTATCATGTTCGGTTTACATGTAATCCTAGAATTTAGTTTTAGTCCTTTGCTTAGTTAGCGCTATCTGTATGGCAGGCAATCAGGAAGAAATTTCAAAATTGAAAGGCATTCGTCAATTTATAACTTTTTTTTAATTTTTTTATTTATGATTGAATATATCAAGGCAGTGAAAAACTCAATAAAAAATCTTTCAATAAATTTCATTTTTATAAATTTTTTTACAAACTATTTCTTTAATTAAAAAAAAAAAATAGTTGGGTAGAAAGGCAGTAGATTCGCATCATTTCATCAAAATTACCGTCCATATTAGCACATATTCGGAATGATTTTTTCAAAGGTTTCGACTGTACTATAAAATTATATTTCGTAATCAAATTTTTTTATGTCTAACATTGTTAATATTTTAACTCATGATTATATAAATGAACTCGCTTCCTTCAAATCTACAGTAAACAAGCAAAATATTTTTTTTATGAGGTTTAGTTCCTTTTTAGCTATTCATTTAAAAAAATTTACTGTTATCAAACAACATAAAAATTATATGTTCATGATTTTTTGAAGTTAAACTTCGTTCTCAGCAAAATGGAAATCAAGTACCTTTCGTGTCCTGTTTCCCAAGTGACCAATAAAGCACTTGAAACTTTTTAATTTCTTTTTCTATGAATTTTAATAGCTTAGAACTTGAGTGCCTTTTTGCAAGATTCCATCATCCCCCCCCCCCCCAAGTTTTATATCCCGTATTCCTCATTATCTATTCGAAGAGGTCTCTGACAGAAAAAAAAATCCGTAATGGCGATAATCAAAAGCCCTAAAGCATTTAAACAGCACAAAAAAAAGAAGGTAAAATAAAGAAATTAAAAGTTTCATAAAATTTTTCACTCGGGGGAAATGTTCGTCTTTTCAGTAAGTTTTAAGGATATAGATATTTTTAGAATTTCCGTAGAATCCAAGTAGAAAATTATGACAGGATATCACAAAAAAGTGAAACATTTGGAATTTAACACCGGTGACCGGGCAGGGCAGCAGAGCATCGTGGACTTCTGGGTTATGCAACGGCAGGGATTTTCATATGTGCATAAATGTATATATGTTTTCCTGCATTGGGGATAGCAGGATATATTCTTTGTCAACGATGCGAATAAAACAGCAATACGAATATATTCTTGAACCACCACCAGCTCTCTCGGAGGAAGCAAAATGCTCAGAAAAACACACAAGGCGACAATATGTTAAATTGCTCTCAAACATACTTGCAACTAAATTAATTGAATACATAAATGTCAGGCTGGGCTTTTCCATTTCGTTGAACATAAAATATGGGTCTGGGTCCGGAATACACATCCATACATACGAGTATGTACATAATATCTAGTCCTGTCCCAGTATTATATGCATGATGCGATATTTGCGTGCCCATATTTTCATTTTTTTTTCTTACCTCTCTCTATGCATGGAAAACAATTTTTACCCCGATTTTGGGATTAAATCGGATCAACTCGGAGTCCCCTAAATTAACATTTTTGAGACAAAAGTTAAGTCTCCCACAGGAGAATTGAAGTGCTAATTCGGGGTTCCCCAAGCACCCCCGTTTGCGTATTATATAATGAGTATGAAACTATTCTGTTCACGGAACAATGTTTGTGTAGTAGCGCATAAAGTATATTCATGTTTTTGGCTGGTCCCTAGGTATGTATCGCCACTCTATATAGCGAGTACGTGACTTGGTGCATTATTAATATCATAAACACGGGGACAAAATGTGATGGGATTCAACCACCTATTACCAGTGAAAAGCTTATGGCAATAGAGAGTTTATGATGAAAGTTTTGGCTGTATATTCAGAGAGAACTAAGGGTTGGGGGAAGTTATGCGATACTGCGTGATACCCGAGGTGAAAATTTAGGTAACACGTCAAGGCAATTAGGTCTTTTATTTCTATATACAAAGGATTTAAGGTGAATCCATTTATTAGTAGTGAATATAATTTTATGGTTTAATTTACATATAATTGGCACACGAAATGTTTTTATAAAGATTATATTAAAATTCTCCTGAAATGACATTTGGTTCACAGATGCTCGTCTTTTATGTTTTTTAGTTGCCTCTATACTATGCTATGAGAGTAATGTCATGTAGTGTACTATCCGTCACTGTGTACAGCTCTTATTTAAAAGAATTATAAAAAAAAAACACAAAATTGGCTCATCGACGATCGAATCTTGAATCCTCGATACTTTACATTTTTTTACTTCTACTTCCTTACCGCTTATTTTAACTTTTCAATCATGGAGAAGTATTGATCCCAACTAGAGAGGGTCTCCTGTAATTAACGAAAACGAGTTATAATGGTACAACATATAACGAAACAAGCAAAAAATTATATGGTTGGGGTGTTATCATTTATCAATTTTTCATGATAATACCTCGCATACGTACACTAGCATATCGTTGTATTTGGAACCTCTTAAGACCGTTTTAAAAATGAAGAACAGATTTAGATTAAGAAAAAGCTTCAAATAAAGCTATAAGATTGCATAAATACAGATCATTTCAAATTGAACGCTTGGACTTCTTGAATTTCATAATAAAAAACTGGTGTTTATGAAAAAAAAATTTAACTTTGAACTACCACATATACAGAAGTGGTGGGGATTCGTGATTCATTGTTTTTGAAGAGGCCAAGTAGTTCTATATGACATGCATGCTAGTAATAATCATGCAGAATTTGTAGTTTCCCAAAGTATTTTATACAAGATCATAAAAATTAAGTAATATGATATTATGGATTTAGTAACAGATGAGAATGTGTTCAAAAGGAACTATTTTCTGGTGGTTGTCGAACCATTCTGATTGAAATTTTGGAATCAAATGATCGAAGACGGTGTAGGTCTAGGTATTTCCAATAAAATCCATAATTTTCGTAATACTTGACTCAGACTAAACTCGAAACGTTTACTAGTAATCCGATTAAATTTTACTCACGAATTTAATATTTAAAACACATTCACAAAGCTCTTGCAAGTTCTCCTAAGAGGGTAAACGCAATAAATCATTTAAAACTCAATAAATTGCTCCCTTTAAGAATTGTTCAGCGAATTGGTGTCTGTCTAACATATCCTCAGAAACCCTAAAATCGAAATTCATCACCTGTTGTTGGAAACATAAATCAAACCGAAAAAATTTCGTTGATATTTGCATACCGTCCAGATGCTCCTTAAAAACTCGATGCTTATGTCCTTGCGGGTAGTTCACCCACCTGATAGGGGTGACTAAAAAAAAGTAGACGAAAGGATTCAATTAATCTCAGATATTTTGTTTGGCAATATCAGATATTGTCGTAGCGTCATCACTTTCTTGACTTTTGTATATTGATTTTGAATTGATATTGTTATTTAGTTAGACGGAAGATTGCATAGAATCTCAAAATTTGTTAAAAGGACGCCTTAGGATCCTATATAACATGATTTTCATTACGATTTCAATGCTTTTAAAGTAAACGCACGAATCATAAAATCATATGGAGTTTACCTTGATAGATTAAGTGTAAGTTTTATGGAATTTATCAATTTCTAGAGCACACACATGCCAATCTGTTGATTTTCTTCAAGGTAAACATAATTTCAAGATTGAACTAACATCGTAGTCAACACATGATATTCTGGCTTTTGTGTAATTTCAAAAATTTCAGTATATCCCTGGCAACATTCTATAGTCTCGGGTTTCATGTTTACAAAAAGTACTTAACGTATTTTGTATAGTCTTTCAGTGATACTTCTATATATGTACATACTATACTGAGACTAAAAGAATTGTTCATTCTTTCCAACCAAAGACACTTTCATCATCCAGAAACACAAGCAGCAGCCGGATCAGTATCCAGCCCTCCTCGGGTTTCTGTATTATTCAAAATCCTTTGAAATTGACTGCTAATTCAAGTATTTTAAGGCTATTCTTAAAGGGAAAGAAATAATTGCGGAAAGGATTTACTCTGCCCGGATACTTTTCTTCAATCCACCAGATAAACATCTCAGACGAAATTAAACTTGAGGGATTAGAAGAGAACGAGAGTCCTAAGTAATTAGGTTTTAATCCCTCCTCCTGGCAGTGTCGGGATGGAAAGTGCAAATTTTGTGCCTTTGAGGTAACTTACGAGTGTTTGGATGGTTTTTCCAGTTGTTTTCATCTTCCTTTAGGTTTTCCACTGGGTAAAAAAAAGTTTTCTTAGTTTTTAGGGAAGTATATGTATCTATACGAGTATATTGAAGAAGTTTGAGGATTTTCTTTAATTAGAATTACTGAGCAGATTTTGTAAATGAGCCAAAGTAAAAGGAGGAGGAGTTCATAAGTCATTCTTTTGTCGAGTCACAATTTGTAATAAGCCAAGAAGTTTTTACCTTTCTCATACCGCATTTTATCCAATTTTAGTATTTTATTTACAATTCAAACGAAAGGCCAGCTTCTTTCCCTTTCGTTTGGTTTGTAATTATAGAATTTGGAAGTAGATGTTACTATCAGGAATTATCAGATTGTGATCGCCAACGGGTTTGTCGAGTGGATAAGTCACTATTTAGTTTTCTATTTAAAATTTTACAATTATTTCTTGCATTAAAAATTAGAGAATTATTTACTATTAAGAACCTCTATCACTTTTTTCTGTAAATTTATTTTGAAGCAATGAGCCTTATATGTCCATGTGTTACAAATTGCGATGATGCTCGGCTCCGTTGTGGAAATGAGAATTTTTTAAGGCGCCGTATACGCAAAATGTCGCATTATACTAGTGGGTATACATTTTTTTGTATATTTTTATTTGAAAGACCTAAGCCTTATGTGTCTGTTTGAGAAAAATTACCGAGGTTTTCAGCATTATTTTCGTGATATTAATTTTTGAGGCTTATCTAGGACAGCGACCGAAGTAAAGTTGGATTATTGTTTGTTTTAAATTCGCATTTCTCCATAATCTTTCAAATTTTTACAAATCACATTTTTCATATTGAGTTCAAAATCTTATTATGGAAAAATTCCATGCTCTAAAAATTTTATATTTTTGAAATCTGAAGTTGTAGAAAACCTTTCAATTTGTCGTAGGATATTTTGTATTATACAAATTTAGGTATATTTTTCCCTTTCACCAAATCCTCACTATCAAGAACCTTTCACATAATCTCCTGTTTTACATATCCGTTATTTGAAAAATTGCCCGTTTCTCCTCTTCTACAAAACGCCCTGTATCAAAATTTCTATGTCGAAATTAAAATCAAAACACGGGATTTCAAAATTTTTAAAAGATTTTATAAAATTTAAAATTGTGTTATTGAATTTTGGCATTAAAAAATTTTTGAAACTGGAGATTTTGAAAATAAGAATTTTTGAAAAAGATGATTTGGTAAAAGGCGTTTCGTAGCCCATCCCTTTAATGGTAATGTTGGTATGGTCTTCTTTTGGAGGGTAAAGTGTGTGGTGTCTGCAAATTTTTTACCTTGGGGAATTTTGTGTTTTGGAGTAAAATAAGAATTTTTGTGTTGTGTGTGGGTAGTTTTTACGTTTTGAGTTTTGTTATTGTTTTTATTTTAATTTCGCGAATGAGGAGCCGGAAACCATCGGAGTGGAATATAATTTCTATTATATTCTATAACATTGTAGTAAATATCCTGTTGTGAGCAGAAACTCTCAACCATCGGTGGCGATGGCTAGTCATTAGTATTGAAGCCATCGTATCGTTTTTTTTGTTCACTAGTAAGAAAATAGTCCTCTTATAGTATCAAAATGTAAATTAATTAAATTTAAAATGGAAAAACACGCTTATTGAGAACTTATCTCCCTCGCCCCTCTTCCATCTCAAACGTAGGATTTCTGTTACATATCAGATGAATGAGTGAAACTGAAAATGCAAGAAATTGTGAATTCTAAAAGCATTCATACAGTTCTATCTACATCGTTCTAGGATTGCTGTTTTCAGAAAGCCAAACTTCAATGAAAAGTATTCTGTCGTTCCGTAATGCATGTATGTACCGTACTTTATTGATACTTTGCATGCTGAAATAACCGCCTTACAATAACATCAAAACCGATAAAAGATCAAACGCCTTCAACAACGTAAAAAACAATCAGAGAAACAATCTTTTTCAGGAAGTATAGCATACTTTGTGGTTCGATGATTTTCAAGATTGCATTTAACAAAAAAAAAAAAAAAAAATGGAAAATAATTATTATGTCTCCCTCTATATGCCATTGTACCATTTGTAAAGTCCTTAAAAAACTCCCCACAAACAGGATCTGAATTGTTTTCAACTGCATCACTGTGAAATTGAACCGAAATCATGTCAGCTTTTCTACATCATCATTCATTCTACAATAGGGATTCTATCTGCACAGTCAGGTGTGCATATAGCATAAGCAAAAAAAAAAAAAATCAAAATTTGATGCAGTCAACCTTTTCTCCCGAAAAATATTATTTCCTGGAATGACAAATGCAACGTGATAGTATATAGCTATAGTGCAGTACAACACGGGAAATAGTATTTTAGTTGAATGACTCAAAAGGAAAATATTGAGATAAATCTTAGCGAGTCTAGACAATATCATTAGTCACTTTCACTTCCTTGCTGTACAACGTTGACATTTTGTTTCTCTGCGAGTACTTAATTTCTCAACTACCTATAGGTAGTGTAGAAGATCATCTGATTTTTTCCTTAGTACAAGAGAGCAAAGGAACAGAATCCATAATAGCCTATTCTAAGGAACCTTACTCTTTTTATGGGGATAGCCTAATTTCTAGCATTCTCCTAGCGGAAGTAGTAAATGATTTCTACGAGTGTTTTGTAGTTAGGCTATTTGCTGCAAAATGTCGCTTTCAGAAATATTATTTTCTGAAATTTTTTGTTTCACCTCTTTTGATAGAATGCACGAGTTGATTGAAGGAAAAAAATGCTCAGGAGATTTGACCAAGGCCGGGAAAAAGCATGTTTGATATTGTGACAGGTAAAAAAACATGACCTTACCGTTACAGCTCCGCTGCTCGCAATATCTGCAGAATATTGTTGATTGATGGCCTCATGGCATTCAGAATCGGCGACGACGATTTAACTTAGTTTCATTCCAACAGCAATACCAACAGCAAAACATTAGTTTCCTTTGGTGAACACTCATACCAATTTGCTTTCTCGGACAATGTATACGAAAGAGGTCGACATAAGTATAGTTTTTTTTTGTATCTAGCTGTATAGTGAAAAAAATTGAAATCCGATTATTAATTATTTTCTTAAGAAACATAAAAGCAGAATATTTCAAAATAACATTGCGCCACATCCAGAACTTTTTAGCAATAGGGCCCATATGTGTAGATATCAAATGGAATTACTCTTTTTTACGACTCATACTGGCTTCTAATTCGCAATGCTGAAACTTATAGGATGTAATCGCAATATAGAATGTGATTTAAGGATAAGTGGCATGACCAGGATCTATTAGTCAGCTCGCAATGGCAGCTTTAGCTCCCATTAACGAAGTTTTTTTTTGCACAGGACTATTATCGGCTGTCGTCTGTTTGTTTGCTTCTGCTGCTGCTGATGCTATTATTTGACTGCTTTACTGAAACTGTCGAATCGTGTGCCGTTTCACTATAAAATTTATTGACTATTGTTTGTTGAGTGTATATTTCACTCTCTATATATCAAATTGATGAAATACTTATTTGGATAAGAAATAAAGATGAGAATTTTATGAAGGATAATTTGAGGTGGATCAATATGAAATGAGATCATTAAGTTTTCAAGTTAATATTTATGAAATTATTATTATTTAATAACGAATTTTCAGTACTTGATATATAATCAACTTTTTAAACTTTGTTTACTAAGTTGAATCATACATTTTTACAAATAAAACGGTAAATAGGAATTCTTTTCGATCTGTTATAACTACGTAAGGATTTACATGCCATAAACATATACGATGTGTGATCAAAAAATACGGTGAATGAATTTTTATAGTAGCTATATCCATTTGTGATAGCCTGATTCTTTGAGAAAGTCAGCTGAACAAGCTGTGACTTGTTTTTTATTTATTTTTTATTTTAAAGGCAGGGGGACAGGAGACCCTATCCCAAGCACGGAGGTCACAGAAGCCCATTGTTCTGTCCTGCTAGAAGGCTACTCACCAAAACCTTCCTGTCCTCTTAATGAAGCGCATCAGGTCTTGGTGAGGCTCATTCACAGATGAAAGGCAGACCCTAGAGTATCCAGCCTGCACCGGGCGAAGGCCGGACACACACTCAAAAAGTGTTCGGTTGTCTCCGGCTCTCCCTCCAGGCAGGACAGACACTCAAGGCTGTCAACAACTCCCATCCTTGTTAGATGAGCGTGAAGTGAGCTGTAGCCGGTGATGATTCCAACCACAATTCTATATTGTTTCCTTCCGAGCCCCATGAGAAAATCGGAGATATTCCCATTAAGCCCATCAAGAAACAGTTTTGTCGAGGTGGCAACGCCTACCGAGGGCTCCGGTCCGAAGAATGGAGAATCAGAGTCAACCCTAACTAAAAGGTCAGCCCTTTCATTCCCCATGATCCCCATGTGACCAGAAACCCACAGAAGGGACACCTTGTTGTGGATACACAACTTATCCACAGAGGACCTGCAATCCCCCAGTAACTTAGATGTTATCCGAGGGCCACTCAGAGCCATCAAGGCTGCGTGACTATCCGAAAGGATAGGAATGTCCTTCCCATTGATTTGCATATCGAGGGCTAACTTCGCTGCCATTGATATAGCGAACACTTCAGTCTGGAAGACAGTGGTGTGTCTACCAAGTGAGTACTCCATCCCAATATCAGGGTACATTTCAAGTAGGAGACTGTGTGGAGTAGTAGGAAAGTAGACACCCGTCCCAGCTCCCTCATTAGTGAGAAAGGCGTCGGTGACCGGGGAAGGCTCGATAAGGCACGTCCAACGTATGCTCGTAGGCAGCTGCTTCCTATAGCTTCAGGCGAGAAAGCTCTACCGATGTTAATATGTGAAGGCGTCAGAGACTGCCCTATCTTCAAGCGAGGTTGCTCAGCCGAAATTATTAATGAAGTGCAGGCGAGAGTGCTCAGCCGATATTAGCACAATGTATGGCGTCAAAGACTGCCGAAGTTACTCGAGAGAGGAATTGATACTAAAACACCTTTTCTTCTCTGAAACGTTCTGAACTTTTTAATTGAATCAACTTATTTATATATTATTCGCTATCCCTACCTAGCGTATAAATCTACCAAATTATCAATACATTGCAATATAGATTATTGACCTGGAGTAGCGCAATCAACAATTCACAAATCCATCCAAGAATTCGCAATGCACATTCCAAGCTTTTCAAGCATTCGGGTTCATTGAGGTCAGTGCAATGCATAAATGGTGTGAAATGCCGTGTCAGCAAACTGACATGTGCTGCACTGAAGTGCATTGCCTTTGCAAGTTCACGAAGTTCACATTGTTCAATTTATGAACGAAAATATGTTTGAATCATGATGAATGAAATTATTGAACTTGAATGCTTGTTTATGCTTGTTTGTTCTTTTTTCTTTTGTATGTGCATCTATGAAATGTTTGATGCGCTACATCCCTCCTCTTATGGAAGAAAAAGTTTTGCTTGATTAGAGGAAAATTTTTTGTTTTAATCTTATAATGTAGTTTTCTATCTTACACTTCTAATAAAATAATTTGTATACTTTATTTAATTCTTATCCATATAGCTATTTTAATTGTTACATGCTACTTTTGGTGAACTTTAAAATTTTTTCAACTTATTATTGTGTACTTCTTTCATCATTTTATCTATCTTTATCTTAGTATTAACGTTATTTGTATCAATTACAATGTATGGACCTTTATATGGAGGTTCATTCTTTCTTTTATTTCCTACTTTTAATAATACTTTATCTCCTATCTTAATTTTTAGTGGGTTAGTGTTTTCCTCAGATTTGCTCTTTCTTTTCTTTTTGGAATTGTCCAATAGTGCTTTAGCTATTTTATGGCTTTCTTGTAGTCGAAACTTCAATTCTTTTGAATAATCTTCTAGATTGTAAATCGGATCTGTTCTATTTTGATCCATGGTGTCTGGAAGTGAGGCTAATTTGCCGAATATCAGTTCGTATGGTGATATTTTGGTTTCGGAATGAGGTGTGATATTATAGCAGAATGTGTAATAGGGTAACCATTCATCCCATTTAGCATTCTGGACTATTGATAGTAGGTACTCGTTCAGTACTCGATGATTTCTTTCAATGGCTCCTAGAGTTTCTTGGTGAAACGGAGTTGAGGTGACTTGGGTTATTTTGAAAATTGTGCATACTTCTGAGATTAATTGGCTGACAAATTCGGTGCCCAGATCCGTTTTTAGGATTTTGAATGGTCCCTATTTTAAGATTATTTTTTCGACTAATGTTTTTGCGACTGTTCTCGCCTCTATTCTCCATGGGGAATGCTTCTGCATATTTGGTTAGTTGACATTGACATGTCAGAATATATCTGTAGAATTTACTTTGGTTCATGAGTCCTACCGTGTCAACTTCTAATATTTCGAAACTTTGCCTTGGTATGTTTGTTTCTACCATTCTTTCTTTGGTGTTCCTTATTATTTTATTGCAGTTGCATTTCTCACAGTTGTTTACGTAAGTTTTGACCATTTTGCTGAGATTTTTCCAACAGTATCTTTAATTGTTAATTATTTGACTCCTGAATGTCTACCTGTGTGTGGAGTGTCATGAAATTGTTTGATTATGCTCAATTATTCTTCCTTGTTTACTATCCTTTTTGGGGGTTTAAATATTATTATGCGCAAACTTTTCTTTTCTTTTATTTGAATTCGCTTCTGCAGATCATTAAATTTCTTCTTAAATTCTTCTATGTCGACTTTTTTAAATATTCATTTTTCTTTTGAATTTCGTTGTCAATCATCACGTGAGTCAGCTTCTCCAATATCGATCCTAAGTTCAGATTCGGATTATCGCAGTACTCGATTGCAACTTCCTTTGCAAGCTTTTGCAGGCCCGCCAGCTTCCGCATCGCAGTCACCACAAGCGCCCTCGGCCGCCATACACAGGGGGCATATGTAAGCATGGGTCTAATGATCGAGCTGTACATCCAGTGCACAACCCTCGGTCCCATGCCCTATGTACAGCCAGAGGTTCTCCTGCATTGAACGATAGCCCTCGTAGCCGCATTAACTGTTTCCTCTACGTGTAATCCCCATGTCAGCTTCGAGTCGAGGAAGACTCCAAGGTGTTTGACATGAGGAGAGAGTTGCAGAGTGTGTCCAAAAAGCTTTGGAAGAACGAAGTATCCAAGCTTACGTCTTCTGGAGTAGAGCACCAAGCTGGTCTTTGTTGGGTTTACTATCATATCATGACGGGTGCACCAGTCCAGAATCCCACGTTTTTCAGCACCGTGAAGGGTGAGTGAACCAACATTCACCAGAGTACTCGAGAAAGCACGCCACCTTGCGCGCAACCTCTCTCCAACAGCACAGTGAGAGAGGTTCGGCTGCCCACCTCCTCGTCGTCTTTACATTTGGTCGATCCATCGCACTACAGTGCGGTCAACACCATGTCGACGAGCTGCCTCACATAGCGACTCGGGGCTGGCCCTGTCAAAAGCCCCCTCAATGTCCAAAAAGGCTCCCAAGGTAAACAGTCCACGATCCAGTCAGTAAGCATTGAATGAAGGGCCGTCTCCGTAGATCTCCCGCTCCGGTAAGCGTGCTGTGAGGTGTTTAAGGGAGAAGTCTTTAGGGCTACTCCCTTGATATATTCATCCACAAGCTTCTCCAGGCATTTCAAAAGGAATGATGAGAGGATTATGGTTCGAAAACTCTTCGGTTCCATGTAAGAAGCCTTACCTTAAGGCAATTCAAACCTTCCTCAATATCTCAGGGATATATCCAAAAGCGATACATGCCCTGAAAATGGAATCGATGTATGGAGCCAGCAAAACGCTCTCTGCCTTAAGAAGGACCGGAAGAATACCGTCTAGACTCGGGGCTTTAAAAGCCGAGAAGGTTGAAATTGACCATTTGACCTTCTCGACATGAACTACCTTGGCACCAGTAGACCAATCACCACCAGTGCATTGAGGTAGGGGATGTTCGCCATACAACTGCAGGTCTTCTTCAAGCCTACAGTCTGGAAAATGCGTTGAGAGAAGAAGTCTACAGGCTTCTTCCTTCGATGCCGTAAAAGAGCCATCTCGCCTTCTTAGAACCCTCAGCCTGGCCGACGGGTCACTCCTAAGAGCCCTGAGCAGCCTAACCGGTTCACGATAGCCGTCAAGCTCCTCGTAGAAGTCTACAGAGGCCTGTCTTTTTGATTTCGTAACAAGCCTCTTGTAGTTACTCTGAGTCTCGCGGTAGAGCTGCCAGTCTTCCTCCGAGCCAGTCCTCCTGGTGTGGGAATACGGATCGCCAGTTGTGGAGAAACAAGTAAAATACGAGTTACTTTTTCTCACTTTAATAAAAATTACTTATTTGCTTCAACTTTATGTTAATTCAATTCTATGTATAAAAAACTAAAATATACTTCAAAAAACTATTCTTGACGAAGCGACCCGTTTCAGTTAAAACCATCAACTCGCTCGACTCACTATTAGGTAAAAAGCTGATGTCAATCTTGTTTTTAAGTCCGTCCGTCTTTAAGTATTTGTGTCGCTGTCAGCGGTACATTCTTGGTGAGAAGTATTGCACCTTCTCTATAAAAAGTGCTTCAACTGGTTCATGTTTGCACTACACTGGCCTTATTAAAAAGCCTTCTGGAAACCTTACGGAGTTTACTAAGACTGCCGTTCCACCACGGCATAGGTTTCCTTCCAATGTCCATACTAATATGACAGGAAGCTTCGAAAGCCTCAGTCACAGTCGACTGCAGCCTTCCTACTGCCTTCTCGAAGGCGGCTATTCTCCTGATTTTTTCCACCGGAGAGGCGAGCATGCAAACTAGTTCCCTATGGTATCTTTCCCAATCAGTCCGCTTTGGATTCTTGTATGGTTCCATCTCAGTGAGGTTCGCACCCATACATAATTTAATGTAGCGGTGATCAAAGAGAGACTCCTCTCGCGATACCCTCCAGCCGGAAAACAGGGGAAAAGCGTCGAAGAACGCAAAAGTCACATCGATGACTTCTTGTGTTCGGCTGGTAGCAAAGGTTCGTTCGTTGCCCTGATTCAACAGAACCAGGTTCGCTAAAGTGATGAACTCCAGCAGTTGCTCACCCCGATGGTTAGTGTCTGAGCTGCTCCAGACAATGTGATGAGCGTTAGCATCACAACCAACCAAAACACCAAGTCGATTAGACTTCGCATACTCAACCGCTCGCCTTATTCCCTCAGTAGGAGGGAGAGCAGCGGAGTCATACGGGAAATATGCTGAGACAATGACAATAAGGATTTCATTATTTACTCCATCCTTTTTGAAGGAGAGCTTGATCGGTGTAGTGTCTCTATCGCACAAATGAGGCAGTAAGGTCACCACAACGTCTTTTGTAGCAACAACACAAGCCCTAGGAATAGATCACGTGCCTCCGTTAGACCGCGTATTCCGTCTTTCCAAAACTAAGGCTCCTGCACAAGCACCATTTTTTGTTGTTGAGCTTTTGTACTCAAGTCAGCAAGGCAACGTCCAAATAAAGCAGACGCCGCCTTGCTGTATTGCAGGCTAATCTGGGTGAAGAAAAGTCCACTCATGTGGATTTCTTCCCTACGCCCTTCCTCTCCGTAAGAAAGGAATCGTTCCCCTTCGCAGTGCTCAGTTTACCGACGCCAGGAGGCTTACTACCACTTTCCATTACCTGCCTAGACCACCGACGACTTGCGAAGAGGAAGAAGGAAAATGCCCAGGGACAGCATTAGCCACTCCTTAGCTCTTTTACCTCTCTTCCTCTCTGCTCTACCAGTACTCCTGCCTCGGGAAGTCCCGCTTATGCCGCCACCATCAGCGTCTTTCGACTCTGAGGTACAACATCAACTAGCCCGCCCGAGTTAAGTTGCCCTGACCCATGAGGAACATGAGTGTTCTCCATGGAGGGTCACACCACCCTCATAAGTCGATTCCTCAGACATCCGTGGATTTATTACGCACTTGCTAGAAGTGGATTTGTTAAGAAAGAAAGACTGTCACCCACGGCAGAGATCCGCATTACCCCCGGAAGGCTAATTAAAACTGGAGGTCGCCTGATATCCAGAGTTCGCATACTAGCGACTGAGCACACCCTCAGCCACGCAGCCCTCGACGTATGATGTTCCACCTTGGCTTGGGCTGGGAGCATCTTTTAGCCCGCTAATCAGTGTGAAGCCCATCGAACAGCGGTTACTACCTCACACCACGTGGAAGTAGCTGCAGCCAAGACTAACACCTTCACCTCACCCATCTCTGGGCTGACAGAATAGCAGGATCCGTTACTCACAGAGGAGATAGCTCTGTCTGATGTTAGTTAGTGAGGTCATGTTTACCGTGTCTGTCGCATATCATGGATTTCGAATGAGGTGTTAATATTAAGTTTTGCTTAAAGTTGCCCAAAAGTCCCAAAGAAGATGATGTACTGTTAAAATCAGTGTATGGCGATAATATGGTGACTCTGAAGACTGTCTACTGTGTTAGTGTGAGCGATTTAAAAGGGGAAATGAGTCAAAAATACAAGAAAACATCTCGCATGAGTCCGTGCAAGGCCAGAAAAAGGGTTCAATGGCTTTCTCTCTCATCACGACAACGCCCCATGCAACACATCGCTTCTGATACGCGAGTTTTGTGCCGAAAATTCCTGTCTGTTCATATACACCGTACTCTCCATATTTAGCACCATGATACTTCTGGCTCTACCCAAAAATAAAAACTGTACTAAAAGGAAAACGTTTTGACACCTTTTTCGACATTTAGAGGCCACGACAGAGCAGCTCAAGGCCTTTCCGAAAGAAGCCTTCCAGAAATGCTTAAAATCACGGAATCACCGTTAGAATAAGTGCATCGCTAGCCAAGGAAAGTACAATAAAAGATATATATAATTCAAATTTGATGTAAACATATTACTTTGTTTGTAATAATAATATATAGTCAGAGCTGATGATTAAAGCAGTTTGCTTTATGGTGTGAATGCAAAGAGCGATATGCATAGAAATTTGTGCGAGACGCTGTTCTGATTCCAAGATTTTCGATTCCAAGTTTACTCGGATATCCGATTCCAGATTATCCGGATATCCGGATTAAATTGATTCTTGATTCCGAATATCCGAGAACAATCGGTTCTTAATACTCCGGTACACTATTGAATTCGTGAATTCAGTCATAATAAAAGAATTTAATTCTGCTACCCGAATCGCGCTTTGCTTGATTTTCCATATTAATTAACCAAATTTATTTTTCAATACCCGATTCCAAGGAATCGATTCCTCCCTACCCGATTCCAAAGAATCGATTTCTAACAACCCGATTCCAAAATTTGGGATCCCGGGTTACTCGACCGTTACCCGTGAAACCCGGATACCCGGATAAGAACCGGGTACTCGAAAACACGAGGTTTAAGGAACATTAGTATTTTTGGATAACACTTCGTGTCTTTCTAGACTTTTAGATTATAGATATAGCAATGCTTTTGATTTGGTATAGGCAGGTACTTTATGATTTATTGATCAGTAAACTTGCAAAATTTGATTTCCTCTCGCCAGTATTGAGTGCAGTTAGCTATGGAAATCTGCAAAAAAGAATGACATATAATTGAAAAATTAGACCCACCTCCCACCACCACTCCGTTTCTTCATGCCGGAAAGGCCTACCCTGATTAAAAAGTGGTATCAAAAGTTTATATCGGTCAATTCTGAACAATTGCGCATAAAATCATAAGGAACAAAATATATGCGCAGCAATTATTCTTCGTTAGTCGTGCATATCCGCTATAGACTTGGTGAATTTATTATACATATTTCGAAAAAAAAAGCCTTCTGAGAAATTTTTCATATCTGGAGTCAACATCCATTTTGTTGTACACAAACTTAGAAAAACAAGTTGGAATTATTTAATCATATGTATGGTTGGAAAGGTAAATTTAAATATCACGGGTTTTTAGAGGATATGAGGCAGAATATGAAAAAATTGCAGAAAAATTGTCGAGAAAATTATACGCGCAAGAGTTTGCAAACAACATGCCATTTTGAAGGATAACGAAACCTACTTGAAAATGGACTTTTCAATAATACCTAACCTCCTTGTAATCCCTACAGACAGAGGTTATCAATTTTGGAAAACAGAAAAAACCAAACAAACAAAAAACAAGTAAAAAAGCTAGAATTGGTACATGTGTCTTTTTACGCATGCGCCTATATTGCATGCTCAGTGCATTCAATACGCATGTGCAGCGCATGCCTACCCCTAAAATTTTATGTGCGCCTTTACGACTAGGAGCACAGCTCAAGCTGTACGCATGGTCTCCCGTTTCGAATGAGAAAACTTTGCGCCGCAAAGACGTTAAAATGGAGAAAACTTATCATAATTTGTAATAGCTGTGCATACATCAGGAATTATTTTAGAAAGAGAAGATAATGAAACTTTTATCAAAAATACTAAATTATAATAAGAGTCGAAAAATCCAAATCTATATGAGCAGGAATACCCTCTCTCATATTTGTATCCTGCTTTTTTGTTTTTGGCTCAAGTATTTTTGAATAGCCAATCTTTATCTTTTCTCATCTATACTTTTTAGGGTTCCGTACCAAAAGGGTAAAAACGGGAACCTTATTGCTAAGCCTCCGATGTCCGTCCGTCCGTCACCAGGCTGTATCTCATGAACCGTAATAGGTAGACAGTTGAAATTTTCACAGCGTGTGTATTTCTATTGCCGCTATAACAAAAATAATAAAAATTAAATTAAAAATTAAACGGAGCCCCATACAAGAAACATGTTTTTAGGCGTTTACATATAGTGTTAAATTTTATACGATGGTATGGAACCCTTCGTGTGCGAGTCCGACTCACACTAGGCTGATTTTTTATTCGTTCTTACTTTAGCTCTTCCTTCTTTTTCGATAATTACAAAAATAGCACTTGCAGCAGCACCAACTTCGTGCGATTGCACTTGCACTTATTCACGTAGGTACTCCACTAGTCGAACTAAACCAAAGTCCGAAAATAACATGCGCTGCGGTCTCGTGTAAATGGTATCAGGCAATGCGTAAAATTGCATTCGCTTTATTGAAAAAATTCTTTTAACTTCACTATAAAATTCATACGTAATTCACCCCAGATATGTGCGTAAAAAGGCAGAGTCTACAGCTTAACGTGCTTGAATTCTGTTACTCTTTTGTTTTTTTAATAAAAAATAAAAAAAACAAAAAATAATAATAAATAAAAATAAAATATTAAAAAAAAAGAAACAAAAATAATAAAACTAAAAGAAAATATAACAAAAATAAAAAAATAAATTATAAATTTAACGGTTTGAGGAATCTATATGTTTTCTCTTTCTGCTACTTTCTTCTTTTATGGAATGTGTATTTTAGGCCGCACAGAGGCCGGACGTTTTACTACTGATTAAGGCCTACTTTTCGATAAAGATATTTAGAAATGATAAATTAGTTATTTAACTACTATATCATCAATCTTATCATGTTAACTTGGTCATCACATTGGCTAATCACATCTCAAAAACAAAAAAAAAAAAAAAAATCTACAACCAAAAATATTCAAAGAAAATCTATCACACCGCCGAAAACACTTCCGTTTCTTTGTTTCCGCAGCTTTCACGAGTTTTTTATTTTTCTCGAAATTCACAAAATGGAAAACTCGAAACGATAAGAACTCTCAAATTGACTTTTGCACACTCGAAAAATTCTACATACATATGATACTTGGGAGTTCTATCAGCACGTAGGGAAAATAAAAGGCGGTCTGGTCTGTTGAACTTTTCTTCTATCAAATTTGTATTCTTTCTATCGAATTCATGGGATTAAGTGTGACAGTAACAACTCTGGCAAAGCAGTCTGCAGTAAATGCCATCAGACATCTAATACGGCCCTCGTATATATCATTCAGCAGCACTGCTAATGCTTTCTTATCACGAAAGTATAGGCTTTAGGGGGTAAACTTTTCCTGTATTTCTTTTCATCCTGGGCTCAACGTGTATAATAGGTTGTAGTAGTACGTACCTACCTGCCCAACATAAAGTATACTATATCTTTGTGTCCCAAGTCCATGGACTTGCTGCTAAAACTTGCTGTGATTCAATACTCTTCTGTCCCTCCATTTTTTGTTAGAGTTATGTGTTCAGATAAACTGTTACAAAAGCTGACATTTTCCAAGTGACATATATAAATTGCACAAAATTTTCTGTTTTAAATTATTCATTTAATTTGAATTTTTTCTCCATGCATTTGTTGTTCTCCCTTTTAAATTGATAAAATTCTGTTAAGCAGTCGCCAGCTTGCCCAGTAAGTTTTATCGGGAGGCTGGAAAAATATTAAAACTCAATAAATATGAGGACTTCACTAATTTAATAAAAAAATCTTAAAGGGGAGTAAAGTTAGATTTGACATACCGGAAATAGTGTAGGACTAACGTGTCGTCCTTGATAAAAGTCATTAATCTTACTTTGTTCTTTGTTTATCCTTTTTAGCCAGTTTCATTACAACTACAACAACAGCGACACTAAAATATGTCGACAAAGCCAAAACTAATCGAAATAAATGATGTAATTAAGCAGAAAAGTTGCTTTATGAAAGGATGTTCTCGAGAAGTCTCATATGTGCACTCATGGTAGGGCTTTTTATTAGAAACCATTAATAATAATACGAGAACAACCAAGGCGGCCCTCTTTGTGTTAAGCATGACGTTTATTAACCCAGAACACCATGGATTGTATACGTTACGAAAGTGTTGCTGCTATTGTTGTTGTTTTTGTAGTTGGGATTTTCATTTAATTTTACGTGGATGGATTAAAGTAGAGAAATTAGTTGGGATTTTCTGGTTAAATAATATTTAAGTGGGTCTTAGAATTTAAGAGTGGTGCATTGAAATTAAAAGATAAATTTGGTGATGTTGATGAAATTTTCAGGGTATAGGTGTAGGACACTACTACGACCACAGAAATGTGCCATTCACTCCAAAATCCTCAGAACAAGCTTATAAAAAAGATTTAGTGTTACAATAGGGCATATCCAAATAAATTTTTACAAATATGTAGTTCAACATCTTTCGGTAAGGTGTAAGAATCTTATTTATTATTATTAATATTCAAATCTGTAATGCAGACAGAAATTCCGATCTTATCGAGTCACTGCCACCTGAAAAATCTTTTGTGATATTATCCATAATTGCTCTAGAGCTCCCATTCAATTGAGATCTTTTACAAAACCTATAACGTTCTTGAGAGCCATCTCTACAATATCCTTCATGGGAATGCTTTTTATAGATGTTTTAGTCTTAAATGACCACATTTATTCTATCTTTGAAGTATTTAAAGGTTATGTATGTCTATAAAGACAGGTATACACCAACAACGACTGATTTTGTAGCAACAGTAAGTAATCTGTTTGTTTCATGACATTATCTGGTGTAAGATTGAGGTAAAAAGCACAACAAAACAGCTATTCAAAACTAATATGTATTACCAAAGTTCTTGCTCCTGTCTAGATCTAGGAATGTCATCGAACTTGAATGTAACGCCATAATATACTTAAGTGTCTGCCTTAAAGCAATTGATAAAGATTTTGGATTGAGTCTAGAAGGAATAAATTCAGTAGTGGTGTGAGAATCCTTAAAGCCTATTTAGGTGTACGCACATAATACGTGAAAGTATTTTAAAGTACTTAGGTAGCAGTTTTTGTTTTTTTTTGTTATTGAGTTTCAATTCACTATGAGCGTATGATTCTCGTGCTATTAAGACATCTCAAAGTTAAAGTCAATTTGAATAGGTCTCGTAGGATCAAAACAATTTTCCGTATGTAAAATATTTGGGTGTTACAAACATCTTGAAAAAAATTCTGAGTACGAAATCGAAAAAATCTCGTAAAAAATCCCCAAAAACCAAGTTATAAGCGTAAATCTTACAATAATTTTGCGGAGGCGTAACGATATGCCGTTTTTCAATATCATTAAGATGCTGGGATAATTTTTTGAAATTCAAAAAACGCGATAATGTAGGTATATTCAATCTCTGAGATTATATTTCGTGATATCCATTTCTTGGGACTTTGCCTTTCAGAATTTTAATGTTCAGGATTTTACTTTGAGGATAGATCCATTAGTTAGTTAGGTTGAAAAGAGGTTGGAGCCCGAAGGGGTCCCTTGAACGTAAGCCAAAACAATGCTCATTGTTTACCTTCTAGACTATTACTCATAGGTCCCAACCGGACGCTCTTACAGAGCTAAGTATTGACCCTTATCGGCTTCGTGCAGCTCGGCCAGGAGGTGTGAGCCGAGCAATCTGTATCGCTTTCCTGAGAGCGCCGGACAGTGACAAAGAAAGTGAGTCACTGTTTCGGATTCAACTCCGCTACCCTTGTATATAGGATCATCCACAAGTCTCATCCTGTAAAGGTGATTCCTGAGAAATGAGTTCCCAGTAAGAATAGATAGTAGAGTTCTCAGGGTTTGCTTGTTAAGTCCCAAGAGCTTATTCGTTAGGTTTGGGTTAGGTTTACCCCACACTTCCTTTTAGTTCTACGCGAAGGGTCATCTAACCAAAAGCGACTGTGATGGCGGTCAGCCCAAACCGAAATAATAGAGACAAGGTGTTTTGGTGCAATGCCGATTATGGAGGAGGATTCCTCCGAGGCTGTACCAAGGCGAGCAAACTCGTCCGCCCTTCCGTTCCCGCTGATATTGCTGACCTCTGGCACCCCCTGTTATTTCTGGAGAGGGAATTCAGGGTGGTTTTAGAGTCCAGTACTAGTTTGGAGGTTGTAAATGGTTTAGATAAAGCCTTGACAGCTGCTTGGCATCTGAGCAGATTGCAATCTCCTTGTTCTCAGTGTCTGAGTTAAAGACATACTTACCCGCTTCAAGAATGACTTCTCTTTCTGCCTGGAAAACCGTGGCATTACTTTCAAGGTGTATGGCAATTTCCATATGAGACTCCTCGCAGAAAACGCCTGCTCCGATATTTTCTTCGGATTTGGCGACAGTAGATCAATTAAAGAACATTCTGTTTAAAATTTTAGTAAAAATGTACTCAAAAATTCACAAATCGGCAGAAATTACTATTCTGTAACAGCCTAACAATAGAGGATGATATATGGACCAGCTTCTTTTTTACCAAATTCAATTTATACTTCGATATTCTTCTTTCAGCTTGATAAATTTTGCCCAACGGCTTTCCACCTTGTGTAAACTTTCCAAAAATATTCAATTTTTTCAACTCGTCAAAATAAGCGTTTGTCTCAGCCAAAATCTCCTCCTTTACTGCGAATTTTTCGCACCGTATTATTTCTTCATGTTAGGAAGGATTAATATGTATAATGATAGCAAAATAGAAATTTTTTCAAAATTTGATGCGGATCACAGTTTTCTGCATAGGTTATTAAATTACTTCGGGTATAGTTGTCGAAGTACATAGCCTCGTTAGCAAATTTATCTGTCACACTCCCTTTACCTAGTGCTATATTATTGACACTCCTTATACGTCCACAATCCACAATCTCTGAACTAATAAAAAATCCTCAGTATCTAGCTATATACGTAGAATTCTGTGCTACTTATGGTTCATAGTTAAAAAATAAAGTAACATTACTTACCTACTACTTATATAATTAAACCTTACTACGAATTCAAAACTACTTACCACAAAATCTTTGTAGTTTATTTTGTTAGCTTTTCTCTACAATCAGCAGATTCATATATTTTAGTTAGAATTTCAATTCAATGTTCATATTATTATATGAATCCTTGCTCGGAGCCGTATAACTGTATTGTTTCCTTATTCTGACAATGAAGAAACGTAATCTGTACAAAAGTACCATCCTTCATGCAAGTCTCGTTCGCTAGATTACTTTCTAGCTGAAGGAAATGCTGTATACCACTATGCCACGTAGGTATATATGTACATATATCACGTTTGTACTCTTAAATGTTTATTCCAGGAAGACGAGGGCATCGAAACGAAGCAGCGATTAATAATAACTCACGTAATACCTTTAATGACTACTATTCTCCGAAAAGTGTTTTCCTCGGACCATCTTGGCATCGTTCCTGGTAATTTTTCCAAGCCAAAAAATAATTTCGCAGCGTCTGTGACTGGAATTCTAATTATTAATTGTCTTTCTTCGAAAACGAGGTCCTTTTCATTTTATTTAGTAAAGATGTTTTTAGAAGACGGAAAGGGAGATAGATGTTAAGAATATTCTAGGCACACCTCCTCTTAGTTCCACTGACTCCTTAATAGTCCTGTATTTTATGCTTGTAGTACCTTTAAAGATTATTCCACTTAAGTTTTGTAAAAATTTAACTGAATTTAATTTAAGTAGGGGAGCAATTTTAGTATTTTGTTGTAGAAAGATATTATTTATGTAGGGATTGCTCACGTTTTTCAAGATAATTAATGAATTGACGTTCAGTAGGTATCTGGTTTTGAAAAGTAATGAATGAATTTAATGAGAAAATCCTGTTAAAAGTTTTTCAATTTTTATACTCTAGATGGAATTATAGGCTTAACTAAGATTGTCACTCTGTTTTGATTTTTTTTTTGTGACCATCCGTCTGTCTGTCCATACAATAACTCAGAAACGCGTTAACTTAGGCAGCTATCACAGTTTTTTTTTTGTTTTGTTTTTTTTATAAAAATTTAAAATCTAAGTACTAAATGAGAGAAAATCATGCAACTTCTTCGTATGGTTGCCATACGAAAATTTCATTTTTCACTTCTTATTTCGATACTGCTAGAGAGAGAGCTGAAATTTTGTATCCGACGTACTCGTTAAAATTGTATAATCGAAATTGGGCGAAATCGTATAGTTCTAGCAAAAAATGTCAAGAATCACTTGTTTATTGTATTAAGTGTCATTTGGTTTTGTCAATCACCCATCACCAATGAATCTAAAGTATATAATTTCTTTGGCTAGCTGGCAATCAGTTCAGTAAACGAAGTAGGTACGTCCTGCTTCTGGCCAAATGTGAAACTTGTATATGAGATCATGATTTGATAGAGAGTATTAGATGGCCAGTCTGCTTCGTTTCTTTCAGTCTTTGCCGGGGTTCCTCAAGGTACATTGAATGGCTTCATTCTGTTATTTATGTTCATCAATGAAACTTGTGAGTCCATAAATCATTGTCATATTCATATGTATTTTTTATACATATAGGACTAATTGAGGACGCTGCGTTCCGGTTGAATGAAGATCTGTCTGCTATTTTACACTGGTCCCATGTAATTTAGCTTAAACTAAACCTGCACAAGTGTAATGGCATTGTTATTTATAAAGAAAATCCTGATTGAGATTGGGGATTCGATTATTCCTTATGAGTCTAAATTTAAGAAACTTGGAGTTGTAATTAATAAAGCCTTTGATTGGGCTGACCATGTTAGCATGTTGACAGGAAAGATTTATGGCGAATTGAGAAGACTCTGGGTGACTGCTCATTTTATTCTCCCATCAACCCGCATGAAACTTATTAGGGTATTGATGGCTCCTATTATAACCTTCAGCGACGTCGTGTATGCCGAATTCGATTCCAATAGTAACCGCAAGCTTAATGTGGCTTTTAATGTTTGTACTCGATCGCTTTTCTTCTTAGAAGATATGACCATATTTCACCATACTCGGGAAGAATTTTGGGAATTATCTTGGAAGCTCATTTTCAATACAGGATATGTTTGTTTATGAATATGTAAACTGCTTTTCTTCCGCCAACCTCAATATCTACATGAAAAATTGCGCATAGGAACATCAGTGAGGTCTAATAACCTTTATTTTACCACATTTCTTTTATTTGCTTACGAGTCGGTCGTTCTTCGTTGGCGGTGTTAGGATATATAATCAGCTTCCTGTCGGAATTAGGCGGGCGGGCATTGCGGGAAAATTGAAGGAATTTTAAAATCTTTTAATTAATTATTTGTCAACGGAGCAAGTTTAAGATGGACAAAATTTATGTTATGTTTATGTTTCTATTGTTTACCCTTATCTCTGTTAAATCTATTTCATATCTTATTCATATCTCTTCGGCTGTAACTTACCGCTTATCTTCTGGTGCTATAGCTTTCATTGAGTATTATTGTTTTTTTTTCGGCGTTTTTTACTTCTTAAACTTGCTTCTTATAGTTTATATAGCCAAACATTTCTCTTTTTATTGTGTTGATGTAGTCTTTTCTTTTATATAATTTGCAACTTTTTTTTTTTTTCATTTATTCTCTACCTTTATTATTATTTTACTTATTGTACTTTATGTTATAATTAAATTAAGTCTTATTTAATAAATGTATACTTTCCTTCTGCTAGTTTAAGAATTTATTTCTTGTTTGAACAATCTTCATAATAAATGATTTATTCAATACCCGAAATGAAATACACCGTAACTGTACACACCAAAGACACGATCTAACTTTAAGATTAGTAAAAAAGGAATATTTTCGAAAAATGACAAATGAAATAATTAATATCACCTCGATATGGCGCACCATTGTGGTTACGTTCAGAATTCAGGAAAATGTTTCTGTCCAGTCTTTTGGGTAAACATTTTCCACGGAGAGAAATCAAATGGTTTCCAACTATGTCGGCAAAGAGATAGTCGGACTGGTCAAACTAATAATGATTCTATTATTATCAGATTCCAAATTCGATTCTTATTGCCTACATTAAAATTTCCATATAAAATTGCACAGTTTTGAAAAACAGAGCAAAAGGCACAGAGAGGAATCATTCGTTTTCATACTCGTCGTCTGTCTATGAATAAATATGACTATGACTATGATCTACTAAATGTGTATTGCTTTACCTTTTTTTTTCAAATTTAACCCAGTTTTTATTGATTTTTTATCTGATTTTTTCACGTATTATTAAAAATTTAATTAATTTCAATTAAATTAATTAAAAAAAATATTACCAAAGATAATAGGTAACTTCTTGAGAAGAAACGAAATGTGAAATACACAAATTTTGCATTACATAGAAATTCATTCGACGTGGCTAGGCATTCATTAGAGTATTGTTTTCACACTAAAATTTAATTAAATATGAAAACAGTTTTGTACATGTTATTATTAATCAATAATTTTTAAATTTCATTTCAGACAGAAATAAATGAGAAGCAATTTGATACTTCTTTCATCTGTTAATGCTTCAAAAGGAATATAATTATTCAAATACTGCACGTAAGTCTTTATTAAATTTATTTATAATTCAATATAAAGTAATTAGGTATTCAAGTCAACGATGTACTTGACTATGATCGAGATAGATTGTTCTAAGGAATATAATTTATTAGTTATTAGTTATAATAACTCGGAATATTTGTGACAAAAAACAAACAAACTATTTTATTGTAAATAAAAGGGGAGTGTTCTAAAAAGAGCTCTGCAATTATTTTAAACTATGCTTGTTTCCAGATTTTTATTTTTTTTTTCGCCAGAGGTGGCATTGAAGGTTTTTGTCTGCCTTAGTCCTTGCAGCCCGTCTCAATATACAGATTTTTCTTTTTTCTTCTAGGTATTTAAGATAGCTCCAAGGCGGAATTTTCTCTTGCTCTTCTTTTATTTAGGTCGTCAGCAACACCCTATATAGACCTCATGTTCCGCTACGCACTTAAAAATGATTTTATTTTGTTTTTGGAGGTTTACGAACATTGTGAAGGACTTTAAAGCTTTAAGTGCGGTTTGGCTATCCGAAAGAATATTGATTGTTGAACTGTTTATAGCTACCTCTTTTAATGCTGGCACTTTTAATTACCTTACTTCTGCTTTGCTTGAATTATAAGCAGTCTGGATAGAGTATAGGGACTTGAAGGCTAGCTTCTTTCTAATCCTTTCCTCTCCTTCTTGACATGCTATGCTTTGCATCATAGAGTATCCCCTGAGCTTGACTTAATGATATATATATATATAAAGGAACGATTGGGGCTTACGCACAGACCAGCGATTGTAGATATTACCTGGTAATGCTTACCTTTTATTTTGACCACTAGATTATAAATCACCTTCCTTTAAATATTGTGCTTTAAAACAACTCAATAAAACTGAAGACATATATAGGTTTTCTGGCCTAGTGTCCCATTTTCTTTCGAGTAACATATCGACGCCATAAACTTTGAGATATGTTGAAATATGCTGTAAATAATTTAATCATCATTACATTACAAAGCTTGTTTACTGTATCTTCGTCGATTAATTTTGAACTATGAAAGTGCTGCTTGTTTTATATTCTATGTACATTAGGGTGGCTCAATACTGTATGGATTTGCAAAAGTATTAAAATGTCTAAATGCTCATTCAGAATTTGTTATCTACTGTAATTTTAAACTGAAATTTTAAAACTGAATAATTTCAGTGGAATTCGTTAATGCTTAGAGGTCGCTCAAATCGAAAATAGTTTTTTTTTTTTTTTGTTTTCGACTTTCAGGAAAACTGTTTCAACATTTTCTGTCGTAACTTTTTAATTTGACAATATTTTTTCTTGATTTTTTTTTAAATTTAAGCGAATATAGTTATGAACTTACTGCAGGGAAAGTCGTTTAAAAAAATTAAATTCTTCTATTTTCTATAAATTTTTCAAAACGAAAATTCGGGCCCGGAACTCCAATTTTTTGACTTCGCGTCAGTTTTTTTGTAAGGAAAAGTGGCAATCTACAATCGATTATCTACCAAACAACTACAACTTAAGGGGGTCATGTAGTATATGAACTGTTCTCAAAATGCGATTTGCGAAGATGTGCCGAGCTATGAATGTAACGACTTTGACTTTGTACTAATGACTTCTTCTTTTCCAATTATACGCAATTATACACATAATATTAAAAGCTATTTTAATTTTTGCATGTCCGCCTGTCCGTTTGTTGGTCTGTCTGCCTGTTTGTCTCTCCGTCAGTCTGTCCGTCCGCGCGTTCAATTAGAGTGATGAAATATTGGACACGGGCTTTTTGAAAAACAATATAAATTTAATTTCGTAAATCGGGCAACTCCTTCGTAGAGTAAAAATTTCGTTTTTAACGGTATATTTGGGCACTGTCCGAGAACGCGTTGACGTAGAGAGCTGAAATTGAGTACGTAGTGTTTTCAAAATAATAGTAAATAATATTTCAAAAATGTCCTAAATCGGACAACCTCTTCTTGATGTTGCCATACAAAACTTTGGGTATTCACTATATATTTGGGTTTTCACTATACATTTGAACACTGCCTAGGAACGCAATGACGTGGAGAGCTCAAATTTCGTGCACGGCGTTTTCATAAGAATCGCAAATATAAGTTCAAAAATGGACTAAATCGGGCAATCCTTTCTTGGTGTTGCCATACAAAACTTTGGGTATTCACTATATATTTGGACACTGCCTGAGAACGCGTTGCCCTAGAGAGCTGAAATTTTGTAGGCAGCGTTTTCATAAAAATTGTAAATCAAAAATGAATTAAATCGGGCAACCCCTTTTTCGTGTTGGCATACAGAACTTTTGGTTTTAACCTTGTTTAACTTTTATTTTCATCTAGGGTATAATGTTATAGGTCTTAAGATCAATTGTATCTTTTTTGTTTTTTTTTTTGTATAAATCTTTTTGTTACAATGAAAAGTCTATAGTTTTATGGACCGGCACATATTCTTTGTAATTTGTACAAATGCTTCGCCTTCGAAAGTCGCGTTTTGTGAACAGTTCATACGTTGTAGTTCATTGCTGCAGTTCATTGATTGTAGATTACATTATAGTAGAAAAAGTATACCCGCGTGCCATTTTTCCTTACAAAAAAATTTACACGAAGTCAACAAATTTTAGTTCCGCGTCCGAACTTTCATTTTGAAAAATTTATAAAAATTAGAAGAATTTAATTTTCTAAACCGACTTTCACTGCAGTAAGTTCATGACTATGTTCGCTTAAATTTAAAAAAAGAATCAAGAAAAAATATTGTCAAATTAAAAAGTTACGACAGAAAATGTTGAAACAGTTTTCCTTTTTGGGCCACCCTAATGTACATACATATAATCTTCATCAATGGTATCGAGGCAATTTAGCGAAATTTTGTTATATTTCATGGTTTCTGTGGAATACTTTTTTTCTCAGTATTTTACTAAGTTTAAGCGTATCTCTCTGGAATCACTGGAATTAAACAAATTTGTTACAAATTTTAAAATTTCCTGCATTTCGCAATATTTCCAGTCTCTTTTTGGTATAAGTCGCTCTAATTACAGCAGTTTAAGATAGTTCAATAAAATTGACCTGAAGTCTTGTTCCAATTAGGTGGGTGGGAAAATATTTAGAGATTGTAGCTATACCTACCAAAAAAGAAAAGCAGGAACACACATAATTTTCACCTATATGTAAGGTCTTTTATTTATTTATTAATAAATTTTCACAATTACCTATACATATCATCTGCCAACATACATATACTTTATATAAAAATACACAATCAGTTGTCATTTTCAATTGAACCTAGTTGAAGAAGTTGACTCTGTAATCCTTGAAAGTTCCATAACTTTTCTGGCGATATAAAAGAAGCAAATATGTCTGACCCAATCGTTATTCTCTCAGGGAAAACTTTCGGATAATTTTGACATTAGGAAGGAAAACAATAAAGTTACGACATACAATCCAGATTTTCTAACAAAAACGTTGGTTAAGATTATTTTATTATTTTTATGGATAACTTTTCTTAACTCCTATGGTGTCGCATATTTCGATGGATGAAATGAAGTTTTTTTTTGTCATAGTTTTCTAATTAAATTATTACAGAACTTTGTGTGTGCTGTGTGATCATCTCTAAGGAATTATTGACATCAAAATATAAAATCGATAAACTTACTTAGGATATATAATACAATAGGTTCTGTGAAGAATCTTAAATCAACATTAAAATCCATCCTAATATACGCATGTATGTATGTATACATATATGTATATTTAGGAACGAATTCCATCGAATAGGGTATTCTCCCGCTGAGCCTTCACAGACACATCAATACCATTATTTCCTCTCTAACAACGGTCCAAGATGCAGGAGTACCGAACGACAATGGTTCCATTGTAGACATATAAATTAGAGCTGACCTCCAATCGATTACAGATGTTCCTTAATAATCATGAATTTATGTTCCCTTCCTTTGCAGATGGGGCATGCAAAGTTCGTATTGAATTGGTTTGCTCTAAGGTGTTTCAAGAATATATGGAATTTATTCAGCAGGTTCCAGGTTCAGATGCAAGAAGCATGGAATATTGAAATCAGATATCAAGAAATTGAAAATTGTGACGAAAATTTATCTTGACAAATTTAAGTAGAAGAGCAGTAAAAACTTTTATTATCTTTGATAATCAGAATTTATAGAAGGATCTCGAAACAATTTTTTGTCATTTGAATAATTCAGGTTTGTCATAATTCGGTTGGTAACATAAGGGAATATTCGATGCCGTCATATTGAACTATTCTTAGTAAATCTGTTGCAGTACGTTTGTGTAAAAATTAAGTTCTTTCTTCGTCTGCAGTGCGTACCTACCATCTAATAGAACTTACAAACACCTGGTTGTAAATTATGCACAAAGGACGGAATAAATTTTCGTTAATGTATCATTCCTGATCATTAATGTACAAGTTGAATTAGATTGTGTCTGATATCCAGACTATAATAAGAGAACAGAAAAGAATGCATAAAGAAAGCAGTCTTCCCCCAAGCCTGGTCGCAAGCAGCAGTCGCACCGGAGGAAGCGATCTAATTTGCACCTGCCAGCTGCTACTCCTAGTGCGACTGCCTCAGCTGTTGTGACCGTAGATAACGCTGGTAGTCAATGCTCTGATAACACCATTCTAAGACCTCCATCTGTTTCTGCGGTACCTTCATCTATGTCTTCTCTAGGTAATGCTATTGTTGTCCCTTTGAGAACAATACCAAAACCTTCGAGTATTTTCGTCACAAGTTAAAGATAAAAATATCGCAGCTGATGGTATTTTTTGTCGTAAGATTAGTAAAAGCTGTAAACCGGTTATGTCCTTTGTTTTAACCATCTCAGAAGATGTGCAGGACAAGTTATTGGATCCTACATTTGGGCCCTGTGGCACATTTGTATGTGTGTACCTTCCGGGCGCCAACCTAGAAATGGATCTAAAATAAGCAGCGATATTTCAAAAACTCAAATCGCTCTCCCAAAACGTAAGGGGGATTCGTACAAAAACTGCACAAATCTTCAAACCCACTCCTGCGACTTGTTTCGATATAGTTGCTTTTACTATACCTTGGCTGTATCATGACTTTCGCGATGCTGATATCTTTGACAATTCATATCAAATTTTTAGAAAAGATAGACTTCTGAGTCTGTAGCTCGAGGTGGGGGTGTACTCCTCGCCTGTAAAAATCAGTTTAAATGCAGCCAGGTTGAGCTTCCCAGTTTCTCCAACACTCTCGACATTGAACTCCATAAATATTGTTGATGACAAAGGTCAGAATATTTACGACCTACTTATTTCAAAATCTAATTTTATCCATGGTAAGATGTATCCTCATGACAAATTAGTCCTAATTGGTGATTTTAACTTACCCATCTTCCACTTAATAACTTGACAACAAGGGAATCACTTTTCCTTGACAGTATTCATCTCTCAGCCAAATCATTAATGTGAAGATGACATGGATAGGCAGTAAGACCTGGGATTTCCTACTGACGTGGGTAGCTTACTAGTTGAACCTAGCCCAGTTATAATGTCTACTCTTGACAAATATCATCCCCCTCTACTAATTATGTTGTAACAGGCTCTACTCTGTGCTCCGAAGGAGAGAGCAGTCGCCGATATTGAGGAAAGGAAAAATTAGAAAGAAAAACTTTATTATTTTTTCTTCTATTTTTTAGGTTATTATTTTTATTATTCCCTTTTTTATTTTATTATTTTTATAATTCCAATTTTCTTTGCACTAACTATAATAATAAGAGCTATAAGGAACTCTATTAGTAATAAAAGGGGCAAGAGCGGAAGAGTTCAATTACCTTGAAGCGTAGCCATATCGGAGCTAAAGGAGCTCTCAGTTTGGTTCGAAATGAAAACACTTCCAGGGTCTGAAAATTAGCTCTGCCTTTTTTATTTCAGGAGCTCTGTATTTATACACTTTGATTTATGCTGACCTCATTTTCTATATTTCTGATCAACGAAATGCATTCGGACATTGATCTATTCTTTATTATTATTTAAAGCTACAATGCAATACTTTTCATTTATCGTTTACTTTCTAGTACCATGTGCTGTTGGTTATACTTTTATTACCGTAAAGCATAAATATAGTGTAAAGCTTTATCGTCGTGTATTAATTGATATATGACCGTTTATATGTGAATAATGCTTTCGCTTGTCCGTAGTAAAGTGGACATAACTTTTGTTTCTTTATTTTTTGTATACCATTCTTTCTGCATGTATATACAATGCAGTGCATTGTGATGTGAATTTGCACATACAATTAAAATCAACTAAAATATAAGAATGCGATTACAGCATTCTTACAATATTCAATTGACCCAAAATCCATCGCTCAATTAATCAATCACAATAAATGCGATCAATTGCATTATTGCAATTAAGCAAAAAACATACGCTAAACAAACCATGTACACAAATCATGTATTAATGTGCATGAATAATAATAATTAAGTCTAGGCTAGCAAGTTTAACTTTGTATAAATAAGCTAGCGATATTCCAATAAATACATTGGCGATCAAAGGGAATACGTCTTTCATTTTTACAGAGCATCTGCTACTTCTATCTTACTCAGATCGTAACAGGGCATCTGTTACTACTACCTTGCCCTACTCTAAACGGTGGATCTGCTTTTTCAAAGCTTCCCCACTGAAGATCTGCTTTCTAAGCTTCTCCTACTATAGAGCAATATAGATTCCAGCAGCATTCTACCTACTACATGGCGAAATAAGTATACCGTGACAATTTCACTTTCATATACTACTACATGACGACAGTGACAATTTCTTCTACTACTACGACTACTACATTACTACTACAGCATCACTTTATAGGTGCTTCACTCGATCAATGTTCTATGCATATCAATTTTTGTATGTCAGTTTATAATGGTGTGTGTATATAGATGTGCTCTACAACCGCACGGACGCATTTCCAGAAACAGAATTCGACATCGTAAAAAATTTATAGGAGCCAATTCCGTTGCTTTTTTCAAATTCTATAAGCGTTTAAGTTCGATAAATCTTTGAGCGCATGTATGCGCCCATAGACTAGAATTAACGTATTTTTCTGAGCGCATATATACGTTCGTAGGCCAGAATTTCTATATTCTTCTGAGTGCATATATGTGCCCGTAGTACGGAAAGGTCTAAAATCTTCATCAAGAAATAATACTGGAAAATATTCTAAACATTTCCGCATTGAAAAACGGTAGTAGTGTTTTCTTGGTTACGATTACTTTTTTACCTTCGGAGTAGAGCATTAAATTAGCCCTAATTGAGCCCTAAAATATTATGCAGTGAACGCTGTTGTGAGAATGCTATTTAACTTATTTTCTGTAGTGGTGGTCCTAACTTTGAATAAAGTTGAGTTATCCATGATTTTTTTTAAATATACTAGAGCATTAAATTCGGGGATGCGGCATTAAATTAGCCCTAATTGATCCCTAAATTTTGACGTATTCAAAAGTTTTCTACCATGAAATGGCGGTCCCAAATTAATTGACGTGAAACTACTTCTTCAATATGCTAGTCAGGACTGGTCTCCATTTTACGGTACACACATCGATCGTATCAAGTCTGTTCAGCGAAAGTTCTTACGATTTGCTCTCAGGCACCTACCCTGGAATAATTCAGTAATTCTTCCACCCTATGAGGGTCGCTTGAAGTTTTTAAAGATGCACTCGCTTGAGAAACGTCGCATGGTTGCCGATGTAACTTTTGTGCATCAAGTCTTAAACGCGAATATTGATTCTCCGTTGTTACTTAACAAAACCTCTTTCTGTGATAGTGGGCACAATTTGATAAGGCTAACTCTGTTGCTGTTGTTTAAAAAAAAACATCTATATAATATTTAAGGTTTTTTGTTTATTTCATTTTTTTTTTTTTTGTTCTATGTCGCATTGCATTCAATGTCTATTGACCGTTTATTTATTGAACCTGTCACTATAGCGAGCTTGTGTTAAGCTGGTTCTGATAGTCATAAAGAAAACCCATAGATAGTTGGTAGACATTTTTATAATTATTTATCAAAAATTAACACTCTATGATTACTAAATTCATGTGGACAAATTGACGCTTTAAAATTTACACAATTTTTTAAGTTAAAAAATTGCGTAAATATGAACTATTCAAGATTCCGGCAATACTGGGTTTTCATAGCAAAGTTAGAAAAACCGATCATAACTAATAATTCTCTTCAATGGACATTGCACATAACAAGATGCTTACATCAAAACATAGGTGTTTAAGAGCAAAATTCACAAAAGAAGATAGAATTGACTACTTAGGACTTACGGAAAAAGTACTTTGATAATTGGTAGAATACTACTCAGGAAGGGTCACTCAAAAATTGTTAAAATAGTAAAAAAAAACTGATTTGTAATATTTCAAAAATTAAATATCATAAGAAAAAAAATATCATTTTTGATGATGCAATAGCGTCATATAGCGTCCAGAAATGTCACTAGAATATTTTTATGAAAAGTATTCTATGTTTTATTGGACAGAAGAATTCTGAAAGTCAAGAATCATAATCAAAAATATCATATATTTTTTTATATAATATACATACTTATTATAAAAAATCTGTGTAATATTACAACATATTTTTACAATAAAATTGTAAAAAAATTACAGTTTGTTCAGTGATAGTACAAATAATATAATTTATATGAAATCAAATTGAAAAAAGTTACAAATCCTTCCTCTCCTGTTTAGTAAATGAAAAAGTAATTTTCGTATTAATATGACAATTTTTCCTTCCGAAATTATCACTATTAGCGTTAAGAAGCAGCAATTTTACATTAAGAAATATTAATTTTACTATGAAGATTATTATGGATACATATTTTGTAATTTTACTATATTTATACACAATCCTATAATTATGTTATTTTTACAAGCATTTTTACTCCCAGATATTTCAATATCAAGCAATGTTGTAAATTTGCAACGTTAAATGTTAAAAATTTTTGCACCAAAGTTTATAGATGTAACTTAACATTTTTTTTTGTATGAGGGTACGTTTCAATTAGCTTCAATAATTTGCCACGAAGGATAGTACATACTAGTTGTAATTCTAGTACATACTAGTTGCAATTCTATCTGTTTACAAAATTGTGGAAGTTGACTGGTTTGATTATTTTCTATAAAACAGTCCTTAAGGGGAGCAAAACCTTTATAATTTTTTAAAAATCGATTTTTTTCCTCATATTTTGAAAGTATGATATATTGAAAGTATACTGGAAAGAGGAAAAATTAAAATATTAAATATTAACGGAGTTATCGCAGTTATTTGTACCGTATACTAGCGAGTCAGGTAGCCGGAGAGCTTGGGGTAGAGCATCCTTTCTTTCACAATACCTTTGTATAATTCTATTGTCCCATTAGCATTGTCCCACAAGCAGATGGAAGATAATCAGCTTTTCGAGGAAGATTATTGTATGCGTCTGGAATCGCTGATTGGTCGATAAGTCACTAAATTAAGTTTTTTCGCATTGAAACTTTAAACGCGATTATCTCGAAAGTGCATCTTCAAAAACTGCTGCTGCTGTAGATCAAAAAGTTATTGATCGATCTGGATGAAACTTGCAGAGGTTTCTGTCTATAATATTATCGTAAGGATATACCCAAAGTTTTATAGCTCGTAAATAAATTAATTTTTTGGGCTAAAAATGATCGAAAAAGTGGTCGAAAATCTGAACATTTGATAAATAGTGGACGTAATTTTTTATTTTATCCGTTTATTTTTATTTTATAGGTTTATCCTTCAACTGAACATGTCAGTATACGATAAATAGTTTTCTTGTTTGTTTATGATCAATAGAAAAAAATTACAGAGGCAGCAGTTTTCGATGTCACGCAAAAGACACCTGGGGCCAGATTCTGTAACTCGGAGAGTTTGGGAGTTTGGGAGATGAAAATTTTCGTTTCCCCCGGTTAAAACTCCCTAACTCTCCATTCCAGATTCTCTAACATACTTGGGGAGCTAAAGAAAACGTGAGAAGTATCGAAATATTGAAAGACGGCTAACTCTGTGTGGGAGGGTCGTAGAGAATTGGAGTTTTTTTTTCTATGGATTTAGGGTCTAGAGTACAAAAATATAGGTGAACAATTTCTGGGGGAGGGTCTTTCGGAGGTGGGGGATGTATCACCCCCAATTGGGGGTTGTCCAAAATACGTCATGTTTGGTATCAAATTAAAGAGGGAAAATCCGGTAATCGAGTGGTGTAGTTTCCTTTTTGATCATTTTAACTACATAACTGACTTTTTAACGTCGAAAGACGGATTTTTTGCACTTGGATCATATACACCCCAGTTCTTATATTTTGCATATATTTCTTCCCTTCTTTGTTTCACATCTATTAGTACTCTGTTGCGAACATTTTTCTCATGGAAAGTGAATTTCCAGGACTGACCATTTCATCATAATGACGAATTGAAAATATGTCCATTTTTGTTCACTTCTTTTGCAGTTATCTCGAAAACTATTTTCCGGGCTGCAAAACTAATTACATATCTAATTAAGGGACAAAATGTAGATGCGTTTTCATTCTACATACAAGCTTTAACGTGCATATTTAAAATTTTTATAGCATCTCTTCTGTACTGGAAGACGACCAAATTGACAATTTTCACGTGATTTACAATTTTAAGCGGGTATCTTGAAACACCAAAATCCTTATTTCTCTGTAAGTATTGCAAGGAAGTCCATAATTTGTTTTTGTAAACATAGCCAGGATATGCAGTGAATCAATAACTTAATTTGAAAATCCTAAGTACATTGGTGCCTTCGCAAAGGGCAATAAAAGCAGACAATACTGTCAGTAGAGAAATATTTTTCTTACTTCTCCACAACTAACACAGCCGATAGTTTTGCCGAGTTGAATAGAGAGTTTGGTAAATCTCAATACAAATTCCACGAGTTACAGAATTACGAGTGGAGAGTTAAGTGGCAAAAGAGCTCTCATCTCCACAACTCCACAACTCACCGAGTTAGGGAATCCGACCCTGAAGGAACTACCCTACAACGCCGCCATTTTCTAAAAAAAAAAAAAAAAAACAAAAAAAAAAAAAAAAACTGCAGCAAAATAATGTTAAAAGTTTAAAATGATGCGTTTATTTTACCTTTAGAAAAATTCATAAAAAATGCCTCATTTTCGGGCGTCTAAAGGGTTTGCTCCCTTAACTTAGAACCCAAAAAAATTTACACTCATCATTCTTAGAACAGTTCTTTTTCTCTTTTTGTTTTCTATCTTTAAAATTAAAATTCGACGATATAAGTGCTTAAAACTGATTTATCCTTTTCTGATGCAAATCGAACAAAATTAAGTTAACAATTGTTCGCGCGATTTGAACAAATCTTATTATAGTAAGTGCCTCATGTCTAATTTTTAAATAAAATAATCTTCCCAGGAAGTCCTGTTTTTATGATATAAATTATACATATATGTAAGTACGACCTTCAAGTTAGACAAATGACATTCTGACACATTTTTCCTTTATACTTATGTACGTTTGCAAAAATATTCCGTTTTTATTGTAAAAAACTGAACAATTCTTGAAATCCTTTATCTATATTATATATTATTATACAAAGGAATAAGCTAGCATACGTGCACAGCTTGCAGCTATTTATTTCATCATTTTAAACTGCGACCCCCATCAAGATCCATACCATAACTTTGTACATAAAACAATTCATCCTTGAAGAAATTTCAAAACAAAATCCCCGTAAAAGTCGTTCCCTTGAATGTAAGTGAACTTGATTGTACAAAAATGAGAGGAAAGCATCCCCTGAGCTATATACATACATAGATATACAATGAGTATACCTACATATTTTTTATGAGTCCTCTAATGTACGCCATAACCATTCCCTCGGAATGAATAATTCAGTAGCATGTCACTGGAGCATTTTTCTCTGTTAAATGATCCATTCTGGCACTTAATCCATATCGCACCTAAGCAAAAATCTGCGTCAGGAAGTAAGGTAGCCCAGATACATGGCGGGTTGTTTGCTATTAAACAGCAGCAGGCTGAAAGCCATAACGTTTATTTGGCACATGTCACCGCAGATGCGAAGCTTGTTATTGGTGCAATTAACCTAATCAACGAGTACAGAGAGAGATGCTTTAAATTAAGGATAATTTAAGGGAAGTTTATTAGTATACTTAGAGTAAAGAGTAAATAAGCGTAGTTAAACTTCATTCAATATTGTTTTGGTGACCCTTGAATGACTTTAGTGCAGGACTAGGTGCAATTGTGCAGTGACAGTGTGAATGTGAAGATGATTGACATGAAATTTGCTTAAGTTAATCGATATCTTGAAGAATATTGCTACACGATACTGAAATTATTTTTCCGTAATTATACTGACGATGCATAGTGAAAAAAAACCTGACCAACGGAAGTTTTCCAAAAATAATGGATTTTACATTAATATCTAATTTGAAATTTCACTGTATTTTTTATCTATCAAAGATGGAACACTTTCTCCGGCAAATAAGATCCATACGGGAAATTTTAAACTTAATTGATAAATATGATGTAAATACTTGAACTTTTGCTCGATCAGTCAGATTAACCGAAAACATTACTGCTGTAGATGCAAATATCACCGAAACCCTAGTTCTATGTATTCCAAGACGATTGCTGTTGTCATATCATACCGCATTTCGCTTAAGGATCTTGACATTAAGACCCAAAAATTCTAGATGACAGTATTTGACTGAAGCCTGAAGCCATTCAATATAGCGTATGTCATGACTGTAATTTATTTTTGCAAAAATATCATTCTGAAGGTCTGTCTGAAACCAAGTTTTCATCTTCGGCTTGTTATAAAAGCAAGGGTCGTCACACAACAATCTCAGCTTTATTATAAGAATTAGACGAAGACCTGCCTGACTTGGGGTGGCATAGCTTAATTTCGACAGTCAACGAAAAGACATAATCTCACAATATGTTATCTATTTGAATAAGTCAAGTCGGTTCTTGATTCTTCGGGAATTAAGCTCTGTTTGGCTTGATTTTAACTGATATACAAAATTTCCAATAAGAGGTGTTATTTTAATTAGCCCGCTATTTCGGTAGATGTCACTTTTGGAGCTGACATTTGACATTTGACAAGTAGAAACTACGCCATTAATAAAAATGAAACGATACACGATTCAACAACGCATTAAAATTATTAAAATTCACTATAAAAATGGTGAAAATGTGGCAGAGACGGTTCGTAAAACTCGAACATTTTTGGGTCGTCGTGAAGCACCTTGTCGGACCGCAATACAGAAATTGGCAAAAAAATTCGAGCTGTCGGGACAAGTTAGTGATGTGAAGAATAAAACCCGTGCACGTCGCTCAAGAACAGCCGAGAATATTGTTGCTGTAGCCGAAAGTGTTGAAGAAAACCCAGGTTTGTCCATTCCTCGTCGTTCTTTGGAATTAGGCCTTCCACAAACGTCATTACACCGTATTTTGCATAAAGATTTGGGTCTTAAGGCTTATAAAGTTCAGTTAACACAAGAACTCAAGCCAGCCGATCATCAACAACGTCGAGTCTTTGCTGATTGGGTCCTTGAAATGCATGAAAATGATCCGGAATTCCATCGAAAACTCATCTTGAGTGATGAGGCCCATTTCCACCTGGATGGCTTCGTCAACAAGCAAAATTGTCGCATCTGGGGCTCGGAAAACCCAAGAGTTATTGTTGAAAAGCCTCTCTATCCTCAACGTGTGACTGTTTGGTGCTGTTTATTGGACTTTATTTTTTCGAAAATGAGGCTGGAGCAACAGTTACGGTGAATGGATTGCGCTATCGACAGATGATTAATGATTTTTTATGGGCGGAATTGGATGGTATTGATCCGGACAACGTTTACTTTGAACAAGACGGCGCTACGTGCCATACAAGCAACGAAACCATTGATCTTTTACGGGAAAAGTTTCCGGACCGTATTATCTCTCGAAGAGGTGATCACAATTGGCCACCGAGATCTTGTGACTTAACACCTTGCGACTTCTTCCTTTGGGGCCACGTGAAAGAGAAGGTCTACGCCAACATCCCAGCGTCGATTCAAGACCTCAAAGATGGAATTCGTGAGGCTATCGAGGACATAGGGCAGCCACTTTGCGATTTGGTTATGGAAAATTTCATGAAAAGGATATGGTCCTGTAGGCGTGGTCGTGGTGGTCATTTGGCTGATGTTATTTTCCATTATTAACGGCATACCTTCCTCTTTATAATGAAATAAAGATCCGATCATTTATTTTAAAAAATGGCATTTTTCTTTGAATATCAAAATAACACCTCTTATTAGAAAACACTTTAGCAAAGCTCGCCGGCGTTGACATCAATTCGATTAGAACTTGACTCGGTTTACGTCACTAGCTGTTATAACAAGACGAGGACAAAGACTTGGATTCGAACAGCATTGATACCCTCTTCGAAGTTACGCTAACAAACAAAACTGTCACGCCGAAAATCTAAGAGTGAATTTGGTTTTTGAAAGTGACACGCGCATCTCGGAGTAATTTTTTCTTTAAAGAGTACCTATACTGGCTGGATACTGAAATAGGGATCCCACAAAAAGTGTAATCTTCTAAAACGACCACGCAAATTTCTCCATAATTTTTATATTTTTTTTAGAAGTCATGAAGTGTAAAAATCATAGCATTGGTCAAAATAGCCTTTTAAAAATGTGTATTCGCAAACTATAGCTTGGAATATAACAAAACATACAACGATACTTCGTACGTCTATAGTTTGCATATTTTAACATTTTCTGATATAAAGAATGTAGAGGAATGTCGTCAAGATTGGCCTGTCGTCTAGGTCGGCCATTAGCGATCTTTTTAGTTTTGACCACTAGCGTCACCAAGCTTCTCTCAGTAACAGCGAACTTTTCGTGACATTACAGATTTGGAGCGTTTACTCAAAGCACGTGTTGTGCACTCAATGGTTTGAAATTAAGCAGCAATGAATAGACTACGGCCAGAAAATGATGAGAAAATATGTAATCATAAAGATAAACAGTGTGGGGCGCTCATGCTTTAAAACAAACCAAGAAGGAAATTCAATCCTGTAACATGTTTGGTTGTGGTGTCACTTGATGCTTCAATGGCGCTTGTCGTCAAGGTTGGCCACTTTTTGTAGTCAGGGTTGGCCTACTATAATTGTGTGCTTGATGCAAGAGAGAAGTGCGCCAATATAACGACATTTGCCGGAAATGCGATTCCAAATAAACAACTATAAGCAACAAATTCTACTTTTTATTACATTCAATCACTTTTTTTTCATTTTTTTCATTCTGCACCCAATCAATCTGCAATGCAAAAGTGTTATCTTTTTTTCCCGACCTTTCCAAAGATGCGCTTGGATTTACCAAATTCTTCCTTAAACGGAAATTAAGGGCAAAAGCAGGGCTCAGAAATAACGTTATTTTTAACGTTCAAATTTCGTTGTATTGGTAATGTTATAACAATGAGGAAAAAATAACGTTATTGAAATAACGAAATTATTTTGTTACAATTTATAACGTTATTTAGAAAACTATATAATTTCGTTATTTCAATAACGTTATAAAATAATGAAAGAATTTTTCGCTCATTGATTAAATTATGTGCATTTCGTTTCCTTTTGATTACAATACCTTAAAAGTTTAAGCAGCATACGATTTTCTAGGGTTTCGGCACTCATACTGCTTCTATAATCATTAAGTATAAGTTTTAATACCGAAAATCATCTTTCCAGACTCAATTGAGTCGCAGCAAATGCGTTGATTGCTGATGCCTATTCATAAAGCAATCCATCAGAGAAACGTTTGCTGTGCCAGTATTTAAGTACATCAGCGTTTTCGCAAATTTCACAAATGGGAACCTGGAATACTTTGTCCAGAAAGTGAACACCTTGATTTTTTATTGGAATAATTCCCGTATACCTTCATCAATCTTTTTGCGGCCTATTATTCAATATTTGCTGGCGTTGCGACGTCCACAAATAACAACTTACTTCACTTTGTAAAATTTTGTGACAAACTGAAATTAAAAATAATGACACTAGAAACATCATGGGATGTATTTCGGAGAACTTTGGAACACTTCGCAGCACAATGAGCCTTTTATTTTTATCAAACCAGATGTACCTACTAGCATAGTTTAGTTTCAACACATCAAAAATAAGTTTTGTTTGGTGTGTAAACATTTCTTTGCATGAAAAGTGAAACATGTTTTCAAAGTTCTGTTATGTTTTTATTGCTTCAACTGTGTATAATATATTATGTATATATTTTTTTCTTACTAATAATATCCACATTTTTTTTTCAATCAGTGAGTTATAACGAAATAATACTTAAAAATGTATAACGTTATTTAAAATAATAAAAATTAAAATACCAAAATAATTTCGTTACTCGAAATAAAAATAACCAAAAATTATATCAATTGATATAAAGTTATAACGTTATGGAGCCCTGGACAAAAGTCAAAAAGGTGGCCAACCCCGACGACATTTCCCTACATATACATATATGAATAACAGACTTCAAAGAAAGTTCTGTTAAGGTTCTTGCAAAAACGTGTATATCAAAAATCATAACTAGCACTATTCTCTATTGAACTTGTACACATATAGCCACACAACCAAAAAATGTTAATTTAGATTTTGCATTAGAATTCTGATACCCTTCCTAATTCATCTTCCTGTATACAAAAAGTGCATACTAAGGAATTTATTTCAATCTCCAGTTGAATAATAATAAAAATTTCATATAACTTAATCGTTTTCTATATAAAAATCTTCTAGCTAAAGCTGTAGTTAGTATTTAATTTGCGGCCCTTAGAGAAAATAAGATAAAAATGTAGGAACTCAAACAATTAGAGGTCTTGTAAAGCTTTCAACATCCGTCTCGAGAATTCAGTCCATTTGTTTCTTTTTTAATATGTATTCTCAAAAAGTTTTGTACCATCAACATTCATCACGCAAAACTCTATATATATAAATTACATTTCCTACCACACCTCGCTTTCGAAAGTCAAAGGCAGGCAGTATGAATTTTTAATTCATTGGAAAAAAAAAGTGCTGAAAACTTTCTACACCTTTCTATTTTTCTAAGCGCATACACAAACTACTGTAGTGTAAACATCCTTATTATAGAATAGAAACGGAGATTTTTTTCTCGCTTTAATTGTAAAGGAAGCGAAAAACTTTCTGCTAGAAAGCATATCCTTTCAAGCTTCACCGTTAAAACTGAAGTCCTGCACCAAATTTTAACGAGTACTATATACCTGCATATGTATGTACGTAGTATATGCGAGTATGTACTGTACAGAAGAAATGTTGCCACAGCATGAGTCGACTGACTTAATGACAAACCTACATCAAGCGACCAAATTGAAAACCAACTTGAAATGTCCTTAATTATTTCACCTCAAACAAATCTATGCTGATATATATACATGAGTTTCACCGTTTTACGTATGCATGCAGAGTACATGAATCTCATTTCCCAGTGGATCCTTTTGCCACTACCCGACTGCTGATGCATACCAATAAAATGTAAGGCACCACCATAAAAGCTTATCTGCCTCCCTCCTCCATCGTAGAATCAAAATATACATATATATTCTATGGAAGTTATGCTGCCCTATATTCATAAATCATATACCTCCTACTACCTCTAGAATTCCGTAGAGTTGTAAATCTCTACAGTCTCTCTCAACACATTTTCATACTTCTAAGCCTTTGAAACTTTTTTAATTACAGATATATCCAAATGCACGGGGATGTGGTGGTCCCGCAAACTAGGTACATACTTGGTTTGCAGCACTTTGCAGTACCTACTATATAACATGCGTCCTTTTTTAGTAAAGCCGAGGAGGTATACTAAATTAGGACTACATTGTGTATTGCCACTAGCTACGTTTCTAATTACAATGCAACTAGCTGCAGCAAAATTAAAATTTTAAGTGGGTCAAAGTTAAGCGCGGTTAGTCTGAAGAATACTCTAGCTGAAGAGTTTCTATTTTATTTCGTGAGTAAACAACAACAATAACAATCTTTTCTAAAGGCCTCTTATGTACCTATTCGTAACATAAATCCTCTAGGCTGGAGAAATTGGGCCGTTGATTATGTCATTAAATTGGTTCTTTCCCATGAGAGATAAATGCCGAGGTAAAAGTGTACCTTTGTGCCCTGGTGGAAGTATTTAAATTTATGGGGGAATATAAATGAAGTTATAAAGAAAATTGCTGAACGGCAAAGCAAAATTGCTTTAGATGTCCACTTGAGGATTTTGAGCAATTTCTTATAGGTAGGTAATAAGTAAATTCTCAAAGAGATTACTGCTTCAGGAATGAATATCCCAAACAAAAACTTAAAATTAAAAGTTGATTAATGAGAGAGATAAATACCATTGGCACCAATGACACAAAACCTCTACAATAGGTACAGAGTCATCTCCCTAGATACGTTTTCAAATCCACTAATCAAATAGAAGATTTTTTGTTGTTTTGTTTTGGAATGTCGGATCGGGCTAAGTCTATATGGAGGTGAAGTGAGTGCAGATTAAGTGACGAATTAAAGTATTGTAAGTTTTACGTTCTCTAAGTACAAAATAAATATTGGCTCCATAAGGATACTCTTTATAGTCGTGTGGCAACATCCCTGATAGCCCAGTTATTGTGCGCACACTGATGAGCTCATGATGATTGGTTGAATGAATGTAATGTTGATTTTTGTTCTAGCACCGGGACTAAACTCATTTATATACTTCGCAATTCAATGATTGCTCAACACCATTTATCTCTCTTTCACTCGTGCATTAGATGCACTAGATTTGCAAATCTGTATCCATAGCTTAGGCCGAAAGAGTCAGCAATATAGAAGTAAGCCCACTTTTTGCAATCCATATTATACATGTCGATGTCAGTGGTTATGTCATCAAGTCGAGGCATCGTCGATTTTATATTCGAGCGAGACGTTACTGGTTTTTGTTCTACTTGCCCAGTCTTTTGTGTATGTTATTAGTCTGTCTAAGGTTCTGCCTTGACGCGTTAGTGCGGCACATTCTTTAACAGTTCTTTGCGTGCTTTAAAACTCAACAAAAACGGAGCTAAGCTAGAGATTGTGTTTGCTGTTGTACGAAGAGTTAGATATTTGTAGGTACTTAATAGACTCAGAAATACCTCAGTAAAAATCTTTGTACTTAAGTACAGAACTAAGTCTTAAGTACAAGTAATTAGAAGCAAGTAGTTAAGTTCAAGTACTAAGTAGGTTCATTTCAAAAGTATTGATTAATAAGTCTTAAGTAACGAAAATGTACTTTAAGTAGTACTCAAGTATTACTCATCTCTGCACACTCACATTGTCATACTTAACTAAAAAGTTGTTTTAGATAACATAAGACCCTCGCTCGCCCCGGTACTAAAATTTGGTAAACTGATGAGCGTTATATACCAGGATAAGAGACCCAGTCCGCACCGGTACGCTAAAATTTTGAAAGTGATGAACGTGGCTACCAGGGATAAGTTTGGATTACCTTATTCGTTTGTGATATAAACTAAAGCCAATTCATGAGTTTCTCTGAGTGTATTAAGGAAGGTAGTGGTTGGATACACGGCCTTTGAGCACTAAAACTTGAAAGATTTATTGTGCTCCGTTGCCCTATTTAGGAACGACAGTTCCTAGAACGGCTTGACTTTCTGAATGGGATTATAAATTTTGTATCGAAACATTGATGTCTCTGCCGATATAGTCTTGTATATTTGCTGAACTTGTGCAATCTAGCTTTTCGTTACAGAATCGTAAATTATTATTTGCGCCATTTTTATAACCTAGATGAAATCATAGGGTATATTAAGTTTGTCATTCCGTTTGTAACACCTAGAAATAATAATGGCAGAGCAAAATGGATTGGACAACAATGCATAATATTAAAAGTTATTTTGATTTTTGCGTGCCCGTTTATCCGTCCATCTGTCCATTCACGCGATAACTCCAGAGCTGAAATTTTGTACACGGCGTTTTCATAAAAATAGTAAATAAAATTTTAAAAATAGGCTAAATCGAGCAATCCCTTCTTGGTGTTGCCATATACAAATTTAGCTTTTTACGTATACTGTAAAAATGATAAGTCCTAGACGTTTTTATTGGACTGAAAAGTTCTTCAGAATACGAAATCCTATAAAATTTGTTATAATCGCTTTTACTGTCCGACGAACCATTCTAGAAATACATATATGCGAAAAACAACTTCAACGATCAAACTTGCATTGATGGTTACCATACGAGATTACATACGGGTATCATAAGAATCAGAGCTGGGCAATACTTAAGTAAAATAAGACTTAAGTACTATACTTAAAGTACATTTTCGTTACTTAAGAATTATTACTCAATACTTTTGAAATGCCCTACTTAGTACTTGAACATAAGTACTAGCGTCTATTTACTTGTACTTAAGACTTAGTTTTGTACTTAAGTACCAAGATTTTTACTTAGTATTTCTGAGTCTATTAAGTATTTACAAATATCTAACTCTTCGTAGAAAAGAATACACAATCTCTAACGTAATTTCTTTTTTGTTGAGTTTTTAAGCACACAAAGAACCCTCCAATAACATACAAACAAGACTGGGCAAGTAGAACAAAAACCAGTAACGTCTCGTTCGAATATAAAATCGACGATGCCTCGGCTTGATGACATAACCACTGGACTGACTACGTTCATAGAAATACACTGTAGAAAGTGAGTTCACTTCTATATTGCTGACTCTTTCGGTCTAAGCACAAAGTACCAACTGAGAGAGAACTGAAAACAAATAAAATAGTGAATTCGTCGAAATACATGATTTTAAATTAATCATTTAGGGTTATTACTGATTAAAACTGTTTTACCAAAGACATTAGATAGATAGATCATTAGATACACAGAAGAAATTCTAAATGTTTTATTTAAATCACCTTCTGAGCTGCGTGTACACTTTTTCAACTTCCCGCCAATGATATTTTTTTAATGTTGGCACCGACGTACGAACTCTTTTTGACACAAGCAATTGTGCCCACGTAAAATAGAAAAGTAAGCAGTCCATATTATATACGTCAGTGGACATTACCAAGGGTAAGCGAGTAATGCCTTGCTCCAATATAAAATCAAAGATGCCTCGACCTGATGTAGGAAAGGCTTCAATTTTTTCTTAGAAATTTACTGGACATTTTCTTCTTAGAATTGTTATACATTATTGTCGGCGATAATGGTAGTGCTTGGGCGGACCTCTATTAATTTTTATGAGTGTAGCAATGAGAGGTGAAAGTTTTACTCTATCTGCAGCGCCGAAAACTATAAAAAACTTTAAATAGTAGCCACTGGTTACTATACATATTATAGTTTTCAAAAGCTTTTTATTTATTAATATCTATTAACTCGACAAACTTCATTATATTACTGCCAACGTACAATGATTCTAAAAAAAGTATTTTAAAAAGCACTTCAAAAAGTACTTGTACTTTTTATAGACTTAGTACTTAGTTACAAGTACTTTTCATACATGCGGTACTTGTACTTACGCTGAAACACTCAGGCCTCCGGTACTTGTACTTGTACTTAAGTACTTTTTCTTTGGTACTTGCCCAGTTCTGGAATTGGTCTTAGACTAATGTACCTAAATAGGTAGTGGGAACTACTGTCCTTTTGTAAACCAGTTTTGGAATTTTTCGATGACTTTTTCAAATCAAATTTTCAATTAAAATTTGAGGGTCTTGAGATTTGTATATATGGGATTTTAACGGGTAATTGGAACTCTTCAATAATTATTGAATACCCGATACTGCACTACGTTTTTTTTTGGTTTGATCCACGGTCCACCAAATAAATGGATCGTAAATAATTATGAGCCAATATGGACTTAAACTTCATTTGTTACCATATGTTCTTACCAGAATATTCTAGTAGATTTTTGTGTTCAGGATAATCCCCAGAAATTTTACCAGTTTGGAGAGTTTTATGATCGTTCCGGGTGGTCGGCCTTTCAAAGAATCTTTTCAAGAGGCCCGTAATGATTGTGATGAATTGAATGTTTTTTTTTTTTTTTTTTGTTTTTTTTTATAAATCCGTCTATTTTCAACTACCATAGAAAGACTGATATAATTTCCCTCTTTATGGTCTGACGCCACCTAGGATATTTTTAGTTCGTCTTTGTCTACATGTGCCTCTGGAAAATATGTCTGCATGACATATAAATGCTATTTCTTTAGAACTATTTATGTATGATCTAATATTATTTAAGTGGTCCGTTGCTAATGTCATCTGGATGTCATTGGAAGCTCTTGAATTTGGATGTTGTTACCTTCCTGTTGTACAAGTTAGTCCACTTGGCTTTACTAAAGAGTTTCTTTACTCTTTATTCTTGCACTTTTAATCATTGAAAGACGGTATACATAAATATTTCCACAACCGTCCATCCATGTTTATAATTTGGAATGCAAAATATCCAAACAGCAATTTTTTTGGTAAATTACATTAATATTGTGTATAGTCATGCATATGACAGAAGTAATACTTAAAATCAAATTCTAAAATCCCATAGTCAAATGCTTTTCCTTTTGTTATTTAAACCCAAAAAGACATTCTGTGAATATCAAGTGGCATAAAACCATTAAAACTTGATTCTAACTTTTACTTATCCCTTTTTTCCTTTTAAAAAGCACTAAAAATCAGAATTCCTCGTTGAGAAATCCATAGAATAGTCTGTAAGGGTATGAGGTTCAAAATTTCTTAGGCGAGATGGCATTCAACTTGGGAGCAATAATGGTTCAGATTTTATGTGTTTTACGTGCATAATATCTCCACAGGTGGTTACCAAAGGGAATGGAGGAGGCTATGAACTTTTATACTTTGTCGAATAAAAATGCGAATGCGAACTACACTTTGTCATCAGGCCCCTTGAGCAGATTCTTTTGAGCTTTCTTCTCGCATATTTTCTAATATATTCCAATTTTCCCGGGAACTTCCGTGTATCAGCTGGATAGCCGGTGTCAGGAAACTTTCCCATCAGCATGCTAGAAGAGAAAATAAAAAAAAAAAAAAAAAAAGCCAACACTGATGGGAAGTAGATTGCATTTTTGTTTTATGACTCGAGGGGATGATCATATTTTTAAGGGAATATTATCTTTTCAGACATTGCAGATTTGTTTTTAGATGAAAATGCATTTCGCTGTGATAACTATTCTAGTCACGTCCGGAATAGACTCAGAGACACTAATAAAAGTCGTGATTGCTTTCTCTTTTGGTGTACAGTTGATATAAACTAAACTAGAGCTGTGAATTTATTCCGTGTTACATTTTCAATGTATGTATACTATATAACTACATAAAGATATTACTTTTGTGTGTGCATGTGGTGAAAATTTACAGAAAGTCATAACGATTCAAAACTTAAGGTTTGAGTTGACTGTAAAAGTAAAACCGTTCAATCACCATATGAATATTTACAAAGATCCTAATAACTAAACATCCAAAAATTAAAGTTATTTTTATACTTTTGTTTTTTAACATGCCCTGATTTAGTATGCAGTTATATAGTATATATATAGTATATATATCTATATATATATATAGCCTTTTAGTGAAACAACGAGGAATGGTTTTTACTTTTCGTTTGCATGCATTTAATGGAGTGTAGTCTTTTAATCATGAAATATATTATCGTTTTTGGTAATGCTCTCCATAGAACGATGTTTCGTGTGACAGTTTTTAGCACACTACTTTTAATATGACTTAAATTAAAATTGTTCTCCTCCAAGTGATTTTTGGTCCCCTGGTCCACGTTTCTTGTGTGTTTCAGTCTTGCAATGTTGAAGATATTCTTCTCAAATCTCTGCGAGGGTCGGTCACTCCAACGGATTTTAAGAATTTGTCGTAAGCTCATTACAATCGGTATGTTATACATTGTATGTCGCAACCACATAAAATTACTGTTTTCACATTGTAACTAAAGAACTGCATACATTTGTCGTTAGAAGACGTCGGCGTCGTCTGTACCAAATATACTGCTGAAATGGCCTCAGTATGTAAACTGAAACGCAGCAATGATAGGATAATATACATCTATTTGCTAAGGTAGTTAGGAAGATATATCAAGTCTTGTCCTCTAGAGAAGCATATTTTTAGATGACCAATCACAAATTTTATTGAGGGGTCATCATTTTATAGCTCACCCAGTAGGTCTGCTCATGTAAATCTGAATATTGTCAGGATATAAATGAATGGTGCTGTCCTTAATTATTTCTGGGACATTATTGTTGATATACAAAGAAGAAGATCCCAAGAATCGATCTCATATATACTACAATAATATATATTCTTAATTTTTTACATCTATGGAGCTTGAACATTAGACGGTTACGGTTGACAGAATCAAACAAGAATAGTTAAGTTATCTTGATCTACATAAATGTTGAAATCTTGTACATAAGATTTAGGTTTAATGTGGACACCTAGCTCGAAGCTTTAATTCCACGGCCTTAATACACGGATTAGTATCAATGCGATAATCAGCACCCTCATGAGACAGAGTATATCCTGTCCCAATGAGTACCAGTTTATGTCAGTGTATGTTTGACATTGGACTTAATGGTCAAAGCTAGACCCATCTAAAATCTCTGCCGATCTCTGGGTCACGGCATCCGGTTGATTTAGCACAACTCTACGCCAAAAGCCAAATACCAAGCATACATTAATAAGCGACCATCCTTCAGATCATCAGACGCAGTATGCAATTTATTGAAAGGACATATTCTTCTGTACAAAGAAGAATGTCCGCCTAAGTCATGCAAACTCTGACCTTCTCTCTCTCTGTCCGCATATGGGCTACCACAGCCACCACGTTGCTCCCATCAAGGGGCCTACTCCGTGTTGAGGTGAATAGCACTACTTTAGTAGCACTAACAAACCCCGTGGTACTAAGTTAGCAATGTCGACTACACAATTGGTATGACTTCGCAGTCCATGACCATAAGACCATAGGTACTCCCAGTGGTATCTTTACACGTAGATATCCTTTTTTGTAACGGGACTGGTTACTCCAATAAGGCTTAAGATCTTATTGGCACAGAAGTGTCAGCGGGAACCACGAGAAGGTTAAGATATGCCCATTCAAGTCTGTAGAGGCTAGAGATTATAGGCAGTAATCTTATATCATACCATGCATACTCGACATAAAATAACTACCATTATACATGCATTAACTTCTCCAATCAGCCAACTTTCTATATCCTCCGTCCCTGATTAGGACTATTTTTGAGATTCGACTCGTGTGTGCACGTATATTGTATTATGACTTCCTTGCCATTCATACCTTACTACAGTACTCACAGAGTAAAAAATCTCATATTTTATTTCTCAGTGGAATCGCGCACGTAAGCGCATAACTTCTTTGTACATGAACTACCATCACCCTACTACTGTTCCCCACAGTGGGAGATCCAAAGCGATCTTCGGTAACAACTTTTCTTCCAATTCAAAAAAATTTTCCTCGTTAAACATGCATGATTCATTCTTATATATCATGGCAGCCCTCCGCGTCACAGAGCCCTTTTCAACCGCAGAAAATAGATACAGATCAATCAACAGCTTCTTTTAACTTAATATCAAGCCAAACTTCTTTTTCTGCTTCTTTTTCTCTTGTTTGTAAGCATGAAATCATAAAACTAAGCTTTTAAAAGCTATGCTAAGCTAATGTGTTATGTGCAGTAGACCACAAGCTTTAGTAAAGTGAATAAATTTTGAGTGGAATCGGGTACATAATTGCAATTTTCAATATGTGGGTTCCGGGAGATTATTGACGTGGGCTCCGGGAGATTATTGCCATACTGTAGAAGACAAGTAGAATCCTGACGAGTAAATTACACCCCCGCCCCCTTTGATAGTGGCAAAACTTCTACAAAGATTGAGATTTCCTGACCTGAAACGATTCGAATCGAACGAAAAACATCGATTCATGTAAAAATCGGAAGCTAGAAGCATCTATCTTCCGAAAATTTACATTTTTATTTTATACTAAGGTCTTCAACAATTTTGTACCGAACTTTTTAAGGATATTGTATTAAAACTAAGTTCATCTTGAAATAAAAAGGTTTCTAAATTCTTTTCCGAATCCTTTTTAATTTTAAGATATTATGATAGGTATGTACTTTAAAAATTCAAGAAAATTTCTTGCAATTTAATATCAAATCATGGGAAAGATACCAACATGAAGAAGTTTTCCTGATACCTTCATGTTGAAGCAATTACTACTTACAAGTTACCGTCTGCAACTTAATACCTCAGAAAATAATATCGGTTGGAAAATTGGCGCACTAATTCCATTAAAAAAAAAAAAAATACTGTAATATGTAGATACAAAATCGATTTTGTAAAAATTTCTCGACCTGAATCAATCTTTTTTGATTTTACCAAAAAATCTGTTCAAAAACTAAAATCGGTAATTCGGAATAAAGGAACGATTATTGAAAATATCCATAAAAAACGGCGATTGAAAATACCGTATTATAGGGGATTACAGGTTTTCCCCTAGTTTTTAATGAAACTATGCAAAGCAGAATATTATCATCGAATAAATTTCAGAATTTTCAAGTTTAATCACTGATATTTATTTTACGTATAAGTCTTATAGACTGTAGAATGTCTGTGGAAAAGCTGTATATCCACAACAAGATGGATTCCTGGACACGTGGGCATCATAGAGAATAAAAGGTTTAACCTTCTAGTCAGGTGTGGCTCTGGTTCTCCCTTCCTTGTATCAGCGCCCGATGTAGGCATTGCCGCCTCGATGATCAGGTCTCTCATCAAAACGGGTGTTCGTATGAACAGCAGCGATGAGCGAACCTGAGCTTTAGCAGGTGTATACAAATTTTCTTGATGGAAATTTCTTTGACTTTCTCTTGGGGCTTGGAAGAAAACAATGTAGAACTGTAGTGACATAATCAATGGCCATAGCTCGCTTCACGCTCCTCTGGGAATTGCTGACAGCCCTGAATGTCTGTCCTACCTGGAAGGAGAGCTTGAGACAATCGAAAACTTTCTGCATGCTTGTCCGGCCTTTACCTGTGGATGAGCCGAAAAACTTACTACATTTAGACCTGATGCGCTTCATTAAAATGACAGGGGGTTTTTAAGGTTTTGGTGAGAAGATTTTTGTTAGCAGGCTAGCACAAGGGTCGTTTTTACTTCCATTCGTAGGATCTCTCGTATCCCGGCATATACAGGGTGTTTCTGACTAGGTGGTCACCTAGCCAAGCAAAAAATTGTAGCGTAAGGGGGGAGCGGCATATGAACCGTCTCGGAGTTACACGGTGATTAAGAAAAAGAGCTAGCAGAACTTCGTCGTCTTTCAAACGACTGCTCAACCAGCCTCGTACCCCGCTCCCCAACGGAGTTGTGGTTGTCTAAACTAATAATTTCGGATTTTCTTACCATTTTTTTTACTTTGACCTCTATTTTTTTTTGGAAAAAGGTCATTAACATAATTTTTTTTTTGTAAAAACTGTAAACTCTTCTCTTTAATTTAACCTATTACCCCCTATGTGCTATCTGTAGCCGTTAAAGAGTTATTAGCTCAGCTACAGAGGTCTAAAGAGCCGAAATTTTTATATTTTTTAAAAAATACATCATCAACGCTATTATTATTACTCATACTTACATATATAAAATTTGAGAAACTCAATGGCTTCAGTTTATAATGACCTATATTATACTCGGTACCCAAAACGCACCTTTTCTTAAGCATATCCAGTGAAAATCTTAATCAATTTCTTTAGGGTGGCAAATTTTCTTCTGTGAACAATCTTTACAAGCCATAAATAATTTTTCCACTTCTTACTTATAACAAAGATTTTTTCCTATATATTTTTTTAAAGACCACTACCCTTTAGCAAGGGATGGTTGCATAGATGCTTCTGCTTAGCGGTGAATGTATATTATGCAGCCAAGACTTTCTTGTGAAGTTTAGACTAAAGAGCGGCGGGATTTCTCCATATATAAGCGTATATATATATTTTTTTAATACAATCATGCATATATGTACGGGATAATTTCCCAAAGCTCATTCAGCCTATATCTATGTATATACATATCATAATTCCGAAGTCTGGTAATTGCTGAGAAAATAGCATAAATAAATGCATTTCTGGCTTTCATACTCTTTAATCATTTTGATTTTAATTAAAAGTATATTAAATTTTCATTGAAATTGTTAAAAACTTCACAACCAAGAAGCAAAAAGCCTCAGTCATGTTCAAAATTGTTTGTGTTCTCATTATCGATCGTCTTTACTTTCATACGAATTTGTATACGGAGTTCATTTAAATCTCTTGGAATGCAAAAGCAAAGACGTGTTTTAATCAAAATTCTTGAATAATAATAAGCTGCTCGTCTACACCATTACCACCATCGTATCCCATGGGGAAGGGAAGGACTGACTTAAAATTCACCTGAAGTGTGTTTGTTCATTAAAGTTTTTGGGATTTAAAGTTATTCCACTGCCAGGTAAAGTAGGTATAGGCTGTCTGTTACAGAACAGAAAGCCTCAAGCTTGTTGTTATAAATCAACTTTTAGTGTGAATTACGATGAAGTTTTCAATTTTCACCAATAATAATTACGTTCTCCCAATTCATAGAAATATGTTTGCTCTTCCAATTAATTCCAGTTAGCCCCCTAGCAGCATATAATACTTACCAACATTTTTCGAGGCCAAACCCACAACAGCATCTCAAAATTCAATGAATTTTCATTATTTCCATTTCATTTGGATATACATAGTTTCCGGGTGGTGGTGGAACAAATTAAAATTTTTCCAATTTTCAACGCACAATGTAAAGTCAATGAGAAAACCACAAATTGGAGTGGAAATTCTCTGTAGCTAACTAAATACCGCTGATCGAACGGTTAGCGGCGGTCAGTTTCTGCCTTTGAGATTATATCTCCTATCGACTTCTCTATTTCTCTAAATAATTTCGTTAATGAAAATATGTGGAATTGATAATGTGGTCGGAAAATAGGTATATAAATGTTTCCGAATTGTTCGACTGGGTAAACGTGCGTTGGGCTTTGCCAAGGTTTTGTTCGCAGGGATTATTTACAAATTTGCGGGTTATACGCTGGCTAATTATAAAATAGAGGCGTTTTCTAAATTGCTGCCAATGTGTTTATTAAGCAGCAATTGTTCGCCTACTTTTCGAATTTGCAGTGATTTGAATTATAATTATACCTTTATTGCGTCTGTGTTTGAGGTAACTAGGTAATCACATATGATGAATTTTCCTATGTTTATAAGTATAAGTAAGAATAAATGAACACCATCCTCCCTGCCAACATTGTTGAGTAAAATAATTTTAAATTGAGAAGGTTTTTCAGTCTCGTAATTCTTAATTAACAGAGAGAGAGAGAGAGAGAATGTGTAAGTCCCTTTTCCACCAGCACCTAATGCGTGAACGCTAACCACATACTTAGCATTACTCCCAAACGAGTAATTAGATTAAGGCAAACCCTTGTTATATGAGCCAAATATCCCTTCGTAAATGTACCTACAAGTACCTACCATTCTGGATATCTGTAAACTCGTATTTGTCTTCACACTCAAAGGTTCCCTTTCAGTGTTTAACGAATCGCAAAATTGGGGACATATCTCCTGTGGGAGAGGTCACTTTTTCTGAATGTACCTACATTAGCTTCACTAGGTCAAAGTTCCTTATTCTTCGATTCATTTAACCTTCGAATACATATACTACATATATCCAGTGAGCTCCGAACATCTTAAGACTATGTAAGTCTTTATGATCGTTATGTTGACAAAGCTGATTGTGTTGTCCAAATAATGTGAAGCCTTGTTGCCTGAGATATCTAAAAGATAAATGATGCTGTAATGGGTCGTGGGATTGGAGAGAAGGAGATTTCTTCTTAATCCGATGATATTTTCTATGGGTAGAAGATTTTCAGTTTTCTGTTAGGTGTATAGAATGTGTATAGTGTTTAACAGAAGGTTGATTTTGTTTAAATCTTTCAGAGTTGCAAAACGTTTTCTCCAGCAAGTTTTTGAAGAACCAATTTCAAATAAATTATATCAAGAAGTAATCTTTGATGCACTTGTATAGGAAAATAGGGCGAAGGAACGAGGTTTGTGTTACTTTTTTAGCACATTGAAATCGATCTATGCCCAATTGCTGCTAATCGAGTCTTATAAGCTTCATTAATTGGCTTGCCTAGGATTCGACAGAGGTTGCAGTAATGATAGAGTTTTTCCTTGTATTGATCCGTAGGAAAACTTATTTCAAAGCAAAACTCGCTTTGAAATGCTAGTCCCGCATAGGGCTAATCTTGCTAGGCATTCAAGTAAATAAGTAAATAAGAGCATATATGTATGAGGTCAACTTAGCTGTTCACTTTGGCGTATACGGCAGACAGGAACCAAGCCATACTGATGAGTATATGCCTCCTGCTGATCGAAACGCCTGCTTTTGCATGGGAATTTTTTTCTTTAAAGATTTTTGGTTTGGTAAAAGAGTTTTTCCACGTTTAATTTAAATTCTCACTCTAGCCAGTTGGGTATTATGCCACCACGCGATAGCACCAAGCATCATTGTCGGTCTAATGGTAGATGTATAAATCCAAAACATACATAGTATTAGGTTTCCATCCATAGTTTAGACATTTTGTACGGCAGTCCCGGAGATGCCTAGGTATTGAATCTTTAATAACTTCGAGTATAACTGTTTACAACAGTATTAAGACAGTTAGATTAACTTATGGCTGTACCCACCTCTTTCTTTTTGTTTTTTTTTTAATATATGTTCGACTTGTTCGCTTCGCTTTCATTTGTTTGTAGTCGTTACATTATGTTTTTTTTTTTTTTTTGTATGAACGTTAGTGAACGTTAGTGGATCTCTCAGGTCTAGATTGTAGTAATATCATCAATCATATTATTATATTTTTAAGATAAAGCCTTTCATATTCCTTCAGAATTTGTTATGTCGAATGCTCTTTCGAAGTGAACGAATGCTATGTATGTACAATGAAAAATTTTCACTCTGATTAACCGTTAAGTGTTTGGATTACTTGACCTATGTATAAATCCACGATCTTGACTGAATTGAGAATTTAAAATTTTGTGAGATATTTTTGTGGAGTGCTCTCTATTGCTGTTAGCCCATTCCATGCGCCTTCCTTATACAGTGTTTTCTGGGATGTCCTACTTGATCATACTTTCGCATTAAAGTAATCAATTATCTTGATTCGTAAAATCAGTGGAATGTTGTATGTAGTTAAGTTAAGTTAACCAGTTCATCTTTCATCGTACTTTAATTTATATGTCTTACGTAATCCGCAGCTGCCAAATCTTACTGGAGAATTTTCTTTCTTCTCTAATTGTTTCTCATGTTTAGAGCTTTTCATCATTTACCAAGGACAATACTTTTTAATGTGAATATCTAAAACAAACACTTGGAAAGGACTGCTAACGCTCCAGCTGTATCAAAATCAAAAGAACTAATATCATAAAAATCTTTATAGAAAGAACTGAAAATATTTACCTATCCCAAGATGCATGCATATAAAATACAGAATAGCGTAGAAAGTAGTTAGATACGAAATGCACTATTTCTTGAACAAAGTGCTATAAAAAGTTGCATTCATTTTTTAATTTAAATCAAAGAAAAGATCTCCTCAAGTTGCTCTTATATTGTATAACAGTCACAATTTTAATTTGCAAAGGAAATAAGCTTGCGCTGGATTCTTTTGCAAGGATCCTCTGACTCGAAGAAGTTGTGACTAAAGGAACACCCTCGCACAGAAAGCATTTCAGTAAAAAAAAAAAAAAAAAACCCCTTATAAACAAAAGTTTTGCAAAAAGAAGTCGTGTGCCGTAAGTTGTTTTTGTTGAATAAATTAAACTTTGTTATGCTTCATCTTACAAATGCACCGACAAAGTGAAAAGAGTACTTCACTCGCCTTCCTTTCTTTAAGGAAAGTAGGTAAACGATATCGCACGCAATATGTAAGATAAGATGAAAGTATGAAAGTGCTGCTCTTGTATGCAAGTAATGTGCTAGAGTGCTAAATGCCATTCGTTGAAATACTATGAATGAATCGTAAAAGTCCTGTAAGCTTTTTGCTTTAAACACCATTTACTACAATTACAATGGAGAAGCATTTATGAAAGTTTGAAACTGCTGGATCCTATGGGTCGTTGAAATGAAAAACTTTTAAATTAAAACGTCCATTTAGCGAAAATCGAAATATTTTTTTCGGAACTGATACAATTAGTTTTTTCTTTTTTTTCCCCTCAAATTCAAACAAACCTCCAGGACAACCACAAACAATATAAAAGGGGCATCGAAAAGTGTCCTGAATTTATGATCATGAGATTTTCTTTATTTTAACTTTAGATTTGGGTTTGTTGGACAGGGCGGCGCGGTGGTGTAGGGGTGACTTTCATATTTCCGCATCATAAAGCTTTGAAGTAATTTTCTGGCTGAGAAGCTCTCTGTATTTGTACATACAAAAAGATACTTTGCTGCGGTGGTTGATGTTACGTTTCTTCACAATTAACATCATTTTACGCGGTTCTAAGTTAATTATCAAATAAATTCCTTTAAATTTTGGTGGAAGGAAACATTCTTGCCGCCGAAAGTTTGAGATTTTCATATAATGGTTAGTAGAAAGAAGTAAGTCAACTTTTTAAGTTTCAACATTTAGAACTGCTTAATGATTTATTTTGGAATTTTGATTAGATTTTTTTTGTTATTTGATTTTGTAAGATAATTATTTCTGCTTGTGGAAGATTTTTAAATTGCTTACATAATTTGTTCCTAATTTCCCTGAAGCTACGTATTGGGGTTTAATTATAACAGGGTGCGCCGAGTACTAATAGGATTACGTTTGACCTCCTCAACGAAATATTAAACATTTGTATTAGTACATATTGCCAAATTCTCCAGCTTAACAAGCCGTGGACTACTGCGTCGCCTTGGCCCCCTTGAGGGGCTTACTCTTTACGGAGGGTACAGTAGAGGAGTAAGGTAGTAGAGGAGTAAGGGTGGTGGGAATGGGGGTCATGTTGTGTTTTCGTGTTTTCAGGTATTGCCGTACCAAGTTACAGGTTGGTTAAATTATTATATTTTTTTTCTTTCTTCAAAATACCAAACGGCTATCCTCCGAATTTATGACGCTTTAAAGTCAATGTCCTATGTTTTTCATTCATTTTTGAATTAAGATTCCCATTAACACATACCTACTCTTATTAAAAAAAAAAAAAAAAACAAAATGGGAAGAATATATGACTTCATCTTTTATTTTAATCTTACATATGTCAAGAAGACAACGATTAAAAACTATTAATAATTTTGATTATTATTCACTTTCAAGAAATAGGTATTGTGGCGGGACTAGCTCAATAAATTACTACTTTGGATTTTAACTCTCTTCATTTTTTAAATATTCCTTAATGCTAAGACCAGTAAAGACCCTTGGGGTGTGTGTCCAGTGCAAGGCATTGAAAGAATGACTTGCTACTGGCGATGAATTCTCTTTTATACTTTTGGATGATACAGTTCTTGGTATCTGAAAATGTACTTAGTTGTGTTGTGATGCAGCGTTGCCAAGCATAAAGTTTTGGCTGTTACAATTCTCCCCTTCTGGATTCGATGATCGTCCCGATGAGGATACAGATTTTAATTTTTTTTTGGGCCTCCCTCTCTTCCTGACTGGCTCTATAGGCTGAACGGTATCTACATGGTCAAGAGTGCACTTAGTGAGTGCTGAGGAATGATATACTCCTAGTACAGTGGTAGGTTCTTTAAGGCTTGCAACCACAAAAGATGTTGGTCCCTTTTGGTTTAGGATGACATACGGGCCGTCTCGTTTAGGGGTTAGCTTCGATGGTATATGGTCCGAGGCTTTACTACGAATATGTGTAGCGATTCAAACATGGTAACCCGGTTGAAGCAATGGAGATGATCCTCGCTTGTTGTCAGCTATCTTCTTTTGCCTATCTTGTTCCTTTTCCAGGACCTCTCTAGCGTTTTCAAAGACATGAGTGATATTAAGTATATGTGGTGTTATCTCTGGGATGAAATTCTCTCCTTCTCTGACGAAGATCACTGTTCACGTCATGACTAGTTCGTACCTCTCTGTCAAAGGTGATAAAGGATGGAGTATATCACCGCCTGCTGTGGTGTTGATGGCGAATCGTATAGATGTTAGTTTTTCTTCCCAGTCTACATGGCGTTTTCCCACTAAATGGCTAATTGCGTCTTAATGTCCCTATTTTTCCGCTCTACTGGATTTCCCTGAGGATGATAAACAGGGGTTAGTGAATGAGATATATTTTAAACAAGTCGCTGATCAGGCGCCTGGGAAAACCACATCAGAGGAAAACTTCCGATATTAGAGATTTTGCACAATTAACAGCGGGTGCTTCTTCTAATGCGAAAAGTTCGACCCATTTGCTTGCTATATCCTCGACAACAGGTATTCATTTCATTTTATTTTTGGTTTCTGGTAATGGACCGAATAAATCGATTGATAAGACTTTAAAGCGTTGACATGATGCTGGAGTTTGGATTAATCTCGCAGGTTTTTGATTAGTAGTTTTATATCTTTGACAAGCGATGCATTTCTTGATGTATAATTGGTAATATCTCGTCGTATAGCAGGCCAAAAATATCGAGTTTTTATTCGATATATCGTGTACTCACTTCCGTAATGGCCGGCTTTTGGTGCATCATGGAAGGAAACTAGTAACTGTGTTCTTTCTTGTTCAGGAATTACAAGCTGTCCTTCATCTGAGTCTACGTCTGGTGAATATCTATAGAGTACTGCGTCTGACATTACATATCCGCGAGAAGACCATCGTGAATTTACTTCTTTATCGTTGACATCCTCTAAAGCGTCGATTATTTTTCTGATGTCATGTCAGGATCTTTCAGTTGTTCAGTTCTAACTTCATGAGTGCTTCGACGGGGTATATCTATGGCTACAAAGTTTAGATTACAGATTTCCTCTTCATCTTCCTTGTTGAGGAATCGTCTGGATTATCCGTCAGCAATTACATTTCTTCTTCCCGAGAATAATGTATTTTCAAATTAAAAGGTTGTATCTGGAGCGCCCATCTTGCGAGTCTGCCACTCAGGGGTTGATGATCGGAGACTACAGTGACCTCACTGTTCTCGATATAGCCACGGAACTTATTAATGGACCAGACTACTGCCAGTGCTTCTCGTTCAGTTGTACTATAATTCTTTTCAGCTTTTGATAATAAGCGGCTTGAGTATTCAACTGGCCGTTCATCCGCCCCCTCCCCTTGTTGTAGAGCTGCGCCTATAACGTAGGAGCTTTTATCAGTTTTGAGAACAAATGGCATAGTTTCGTTCGCTTGACGAAGTATTGGAGTTGTTGCAAGTGCTTCTTTTAAATTTTCAAATGCTTCTTGTTGTTCCTTGTGCCATTCCGACTGAGCATTTTTCTTTGACAGCTTTGTCAGTGGCTGAGCTATTACAGAAAATCCTGATAAGAATCGGCGATACCAAGATAACATTTGCAAAAACGTCATAAATTGCATTAAGTTTCTTGGAGGTTGCATTTTTGAAATGGCAGACACCTTATCAGGATCAACTTGGATTCCTTGTTCGTTTAAAACATGTCCCAGGAATATTATTTCAGTACAACAAAACCTGCACTTACTCCTTTTGATTCGGAATTGATATTCGCGAAGAACTTTAAAAACTGACCTCAGATCATCGATAAACTTTGCGAACGATGGCGACATAACTAATATATCATCAAGGTAAGCAAGTAGTCTGACATCTTTTAGTTTTGATTTTGTTCGGTCGATAGTTCGTTGAAATGTGGATGCAGCATCTCGTACGCCGAATGGCATTCGTTTAAATCGAAACGTTCCAACTGGAGTTATAAATGCCGTTTTATACATATCTTCTTCAGCCATTGCGATTTGCCAATAGCCTGATAACATATCCAAGCATGTCATGTAAGTAGACTGTCCTGCGGCATGACGCAGGTCATCCATACGTGGTAATAGATACCTATTGGGAGTGGTGATAGCATTGATCTGTCTGTAGTCAATGCAGACTCTTATTCCACCATTTTTCTTAGGCACCATCACAACAGGTGATGCCCAAGGTGATTCACATGGCTCCATGATGTCGAGGTTCAGGATTTTTTCCAATTCTTCCTTTAGAACATTCCTTCGTGTAATTGACATCCTATATGGTGGAGATGAGATTGGTGGATGTTGTCCTGTATTGATTCGGTGCTTGACGTGTTTAACGGGATGTCCTTTTTTTGGCGAAAAATCTGCATTCTTATAGATTATTTTGTCTATATATATGCGTTGTAAGTCCGAAAGGGTTGTACCTTCATCCTGACGAAGGCTTAAGTCTTCCGCCTCAATGCTAAAGATTTCGAAATTTTTCAGATGATCCATATTTTCTTTAACACTAGATACAGTTGACTGTTGTGGTAAACAATCACTGCACATTTCTGTGATGGCTTCTGCGTTATATTCTGCTAGGCTCATATCTTTTATGTCGTCTTCCTTCTGATAATTTAACATACGTTCTTGTATGAGGGGAGTTGCTGATTCGTACATCGGGGTATTTGCAAGCGGACTTACTGGATTTTTAGTTTTCCAAAAAGTCGATCCTTGTTGTGGTGTTTTGTAGATATCCGGCAGCTCTGGTCCGTAATAATCAGCTTCATCATGTTCAGGAGTCATAGGCGGTTGAGAGGACAATGTTGTTGCTGAAACATTCAAAATAGTCTTTGAAATTTATTGTCTCGTGCTTTCACTGTAATGAAATTCAAACGTTTCGCTGGGTTTGTCTGCAAAAGACCAAATGCGTTGTGGCAAGTTGATGACCATCATTGAATCTTCGATAAAGTCGACTCCTAGAAGTGTTCTATTATCGGTGGATTCCGACAGTACCATGAAATTCTCCGGAACGGTTCTTCCTTTGAGCACTACGTTCACTTTGGTTTGTTTAACTGTTTGTGAACGACGAATACGATCAGCCAAAATCACATTTACTCTTTTGGATATAAATGTATGATTTTGCTTGAGCAGTTCTTGATATAGAGTTTGAGAAGCGATGCTCAGTCTAGTATCTATAAAAGCTGATCCGCTTTTAGCTCCTATTTCTATATCAACTGAAGGTCTGCTTCGAAGTGTTGGTTGTTCTGAATTGATGTACAGATAATAAAAGCTAATGTCACCAGCTGCTAAATTAATGTTGCATTTGCTACATTTACTGCGAACTACACCTGGTGTTCCGCATCCATAGCAGGCCAGTTGCCTCTCCTTATGTTCAGAGGTGTTATTCTTCTTTGTAAAGCTAATGGTGTTACTTGCATTTTACCGTTTCCTGCATTCTTCTATAGTATGTCCAAATCTGCGGCAGTATTGGCATTTAATGCGTTTTCCGGGTCTTCCACTCATTTCCACATACTGTTTTTTCGATTGACGTTCGAAAATTGTTTCTTCGATTGTCCTAGATGACTGCAAAAGTTCACAAAATGTTTTTATTTTGTCCCTCTTCAGATGTTGGCGAATATTTATATGTAGTCAGCTGTATACTACGTCGATTTGCTGTTCTTCTGTGTAATGCCAGGCAATTCTGCTAACAGCGCTCTTAGTTGGCAAACGAAAATATCTTTTGGTGTATTGCTGTCTTGCTTTTTGCTGAATGCCTCAGATAGTATTTGATATGCAGGTTTAGCTGATGCGAACGCATTTCGCAATAGTTTCATCGCCTTTAACAATGTAGTTGGTTCATCCTTCACGCCTTGCGACCAAGTTTCGGCAATATGTTCGAGCAGTAATGGCATTCCTAGAAGATCGTTTTTTCGCAGTCCTTAAAAGCAGTGGCAGCTGCGATAAACTCTTCGACTTTATTTCGGTTCTTATTACGACAGAACCGTGTAGTACAGGAAGAAAAAGTTCCTTGCTTATGAGTGAGAGGGGTGTTGTCGGGTGAAGCCGGTGCAGCGTATAGAGTAGCTGACGGGAATTGTTCTTCTGACATCTGGATAGCCATTTCGCCTTTGAGTAGTAGTCGGCTTCGGCGTAATGGTAGCTTCTCCGTCTGAATGGTGCAAATTTTCTTAAAAAAATTTATGTTTTTACGAAATTTTTCTCGGAAAAAATGTGATTTTACGGAATTTTTTCTCAGAATCGAATTCGGATGTTTTTTCTTATTACCCACGAGTTGGGCGTCAATGTGGCGGGACTAACTCAATAAATTACTACCTTGGATTTTAACTCTATAATTTATTACAAGTTTAAGTTTACATTAATATTCCTTAATGCTAAGACCAGTAAAGACGCTTGGGGTGCGTGTCCAGTGCAAGGCATTGAAAGAATGACTTGCTACTGGCGATGAATTCCCTTTTATACTTTTGGATGATACAGTTCTTGGTATCTGAAATTGTACTGAGTTGTGTTGTGTTATGATGCGGCGTTGCACTGCGCCAATCATAAAGTTTTGGCTGTTACGGTATGGAATTGTTTATCCTAGTGACTAATTTTTTATTTTGTGTGAAAACGTTGACAGTTTTAGGTTTATTCGGGGCTTGAGGTCGTTTTCTCTGAAAAAAAAAAACTTTAATTTAGGTATCGATTAGATCTATGAATATTGAAAATATATATTCCGCTCTTTCAAATGTAGCTAGCTAGGATCATGCAGAATTCAGTAGGCTATAGTCATACAATGAGCCCAAAAACAAGCATATAACGCTACCTCTCTATATCTGGTTTAGAATCTTGACAAAAATCTTTAATAGAATAATGTTTCCATATCACCACCATACTGACATATATAACATGCACTGTTCCATTTTCTATTTCATATGGGACAATTTTTGTTCGCAGAAGTGTGACAATTATCTTAATTTCAAATTTCATTTTCGCTTTAATAGTCATATTACAAGTTTGCATTTGTAATGTACTTAATACATTCGAAATTATTACTATTATTGGAAGCATATCTCCTAATACCAAATACTCCTTAAACTTGATTTTTAAGGAAATAAAATTAAGGAAGTTTTGTATTCCCATCCCTAAAAGTAGTAGAGAAAGGATTACAAATATTGTAATGCCATCTTTTTCTATTCTATATATTCATTTGGAAAATCTATTGACTGAAACTCAATTATGATGAATTTCGTATAAAAATTATTATTTGAAGTCCAGCGGAATAAAGTTAAGTTAAACCAAATGTAGAAAACTATAGAAAAGTGATCTCATGTTAATGTAAGCAATTTCAGTAGTCACCGGTCCATGTTATATACATGTCAATGATCACTGCATATCCGTTTACTATTTGTTGCCGCGTGTCTGTAATAGCCAAGAAAAATTCTTTTTGCTAAGATAATTAAATGGATTTCCCGTAAAAAATACTGTGGTTATATATTTGACGCCAAGTGTCAAAAGGCAGAACTCATACATATATTTACTTAATACATGCATCGGTATTATACTTCAAATAATAATAAATAATACGTCTCACAATAAATGTTAATAACCGTTGAAGTTCTGACAAGTTCTGTCCAATTTTTGTATTGAAAGGATGCGTTAATTTCTTCAATAAATAGCTAAAACATATTTGCTCCTATTTTAATACAAGTAAAATGAGAACAAAATCTATCAAAAATATATTAAGACTTTTTCTTGACATCCCTTTTGCTGGTGTAATTTTATTTAATACATTTCTTAAAAATAAAAACAATATAAAGAAATACTTCCTTTACTTAGCTTATACTTCTATGTGATTTTTTTTTTTTCAGAATTGTTCTCATTTACATCATTTTAGTGATGATAATTAAAAAATTTGGCATCATAATAATTACAGAATACTCAACAAGTTTCATAGACGAGACAATAAAAACGACGCACGCATTCTAAGGTAAGAATTATCTATATGTATATTAGCTAGTATTCATTATTATAATAATTAAATTTTTTTATTTTTTATTATTATTATTATCAATGAATTTTTTGGAAGACATATACATATATTAGATGAAAGAAATCGCATATTTTTCCAGTTAAAAAAAAAAGGAAGGAAATCGGCCCAAGCGCATTAAGTTGGTATAATTTTAATAATTCTAATCTTGAAAATTGAACCGTTTTGCTTCGATTCTCGTTTCAATCCTAAAGTTTTTTTTAAAGATCGGCTCAATTCAGGTTTCGTTGCGAATTTGGTTGGATTTCCCAAAATCAAAAATTAAGAACAAGCCTAATCTTTTGTTCGAGATAATTTTTAGTTACAGTAAAATAACAATACAGACAATGCCATCTTTATGCATGGGCCAGGTGGGCCCGGGCCCAAGGGCCCGAGAAGAATTGGGCTCCCAGTCCCTACGATAGTAGACCATCCTATGACGAATTCTTCAACCAGTAAGACAACCTATTACAAGTTAGTTTAGCTGTTAGAGTTTGGGTACCTACTGAAAGTAGACTGAGATTTATTCAAACTTCTATGCATGGCAACAAGTTTTCATATAAAATTACAGTGACTGTGTTTACAACCTGAGTATTTTTTAAACTCAATGTATTTGGTAATCAGCAAAAATTTGTATATTCTTGGTTTGTATTAGGCCCAATGCCCAACTTTTTGTCGCATAACTTTTTGGTCACTGTATCCGTGGGCGAGTTTAATATGCACACGGTGAGTAACTGAAGTAACCAAGTAATTCATGTTATAAATTTGTGATATGTATATTTGTCGCATTCATATATATATAAGGATATAGAAAATATCAACGAAAGAAATACTGTTGGGTCATTCCAATTCGGACCGAAAGGCTGTATAAAGGAAAATTTCACTTAAGAGATTACATGGGCTTCGAAGGCTAAAAACAAGCATATATTTTCTTTATTTTTGTTTTATATAATAAATAAATTATTTTATTCAAAATTATAAGCATATAAAAAAACAACATTTAATGAATATTTTATAAAATTTTCATTCAAAAATTTCGAAAATTTAGCCGGTGGTACCTGGTTTCCGGAGACTCCTAAAAAAAAGTGTCCTCGTGGTGGTCAGGATGACTCATGATAGCCTTATACCAAATAAAAAAAAAATGTTTTCCTGTTAGTAGATAAGTATAGCTCGTGACTGAACGAAGATTTAAAAAAAAAATTAATTTTTGGCAGAGTTGTATGCAAAAAAGTACAATTTTTGGTACAATTTACACTACGAATAGTAGTTGTAATAAAAAAAAAAATCCTTCGTTCAGTCACTAGTTAATCCTATTTTGAAGTAGTGTGCAAAATTTCAATAAGATCGGTGCATTAGTTTTTGAGAAATCGTGTCCAACGAGTTCAAAAATAGTGTTTTTAGAAAAAACCGATCTAACCTAGTGAAGATAATTTCCAAAGCCTCTCTATCTTAGAATTTTACTCCAATTGACCAGAAACTTTCAGAAAATATTTTAGAAATATAGTACAAAATATATAATTATAGATAAAAATATTAAAAACATATCCTTTTTTTTTGCCTTAGAAACCCCTGTAACCCCTTAATGTTTGATGAACTACGATTCTATCCTGAAAATTCCTTTGATAATTTCCACATGAGTGTTGAAGGATTTGGTGATTTACTACTACAAATTTTGAGATCTGCTATAACTTATTACAGTACCAATATTCTGAAAAAATTACTAGAAATCGATTATAAATCTTCAATACATTCAATAGTATTCCATAAATTTAAGTTAATTTAAACAAGCTTCTCTTCGCTAATCCTAAAATATTTTCCAATGTGATAAGCCACATGTCTAGAGCAAACGAATAATATAATTCATAACTCTGTAGGTAATCGAAACGTAAAGCTAAAAATCTGAGGAAAAAACAACAACTTGCATGTACATACACTAAAAGAATTTACTCCATAGCAATGTGTTGTGTCGTTTAGAAAGACTAAGAGTTAACATTTTAATATTAAAAATTTTAAGGCTGGTTCTTGACTTATATATGTATATATATAAAAAAACTCCTTCAGTCTTGGCATCTCAACTCATTCGTAGAACGTTTTAGCTGCAAGCAAAAATCGTTAAAAAGAATTCTCAAGATTTTTTTTTAGCTTAAAGTTCTTAGAATAGTTTTACGAGGTAGCATCAGACATCATTTGGGACACAACGACACTAAGAAAAATCCTGAAATATTTATAAAAGCCTTAGCTGCATGCAGAATATGATGCAACTTGCTCAGGACATTAACCTGATGATGATGGTAACGAGGAAAAGAAATTACCGAATATAAAAGGACATTCAATTTTTTGAAGAAAAAAACCCTTTATGGTACTTGGATATTTTTTAACTTATTATTTACATTTTGCAGCTTTAAATTATCGTAGTCAACCTTTTACACAAAATCGATGTTTGAATGAATATAGTACCAGTGGACATCTATATTTACATTGTAAACAGATTTTATCTCGTGCAATTACTAAAATTGTTTTTTTTTTTCTAAGAATAAAACATCTGATACTTACCTTTTTCCACTCTGGAAGAGTTCCCATGGGACTCTTTCATTCATTGATTTCGTTCTTCTGAGTAAAATTTTTTCGTTTAGAATTCATACACAGACATCCGTCAATCAGAACAGGGGATGGCAAATATTTGCATGAGAAATAAATTTCATCGATTTTTGCCATTTCAATGTTCGACGACACGATAAAAAAGGATTTCCTTCCTTCAGGCATGATTCGATTTCAGATACCCTCGGGAAGCTTACTCACTTACTTACTTATATTTACTATATATATATAGTATCTACTAGTTATTCTTACTCCTCCAATTGTTTATGCTCTGACGTTGTGTGTTGTTGTCGTTTTTGTTGGAGTAGCTTCGATCCACGTCTCCCTGTCTATTATCCTATAGATATTTTTTTCTCGACGAAAAATAGATGGATCCTCCTATAGTCCAAAGGGAAATTCAGAAAAACATTCCGAAATGGAATGAAATTTGAATTTCTTTGTCAAGCAGTTTTCACAGAAAACTCGATGGATTACCAATGAAGAGGTCTTTTGCTATTATAACTCAACTCCACCTATTTTTTGTTTTTTATGTAAGCTCTCAAAGTAAGAGGGTATAGTACTAGAATCTAGAGAGAGATGATACTTTTTCAATGCAGATTACATCACAGTAAACATACAGAGAGATAGAGAGAGAAATTGAACAAAACCAATATGCTGCGGTTTTGGTGTGGTTGACTTCATTCATAGCATTCGATAGGGGTGATGTGATTGTATTTTCATTTAAACTTGGGATGAATTTCATTTCTGTATTTCAATAATTTTAATAATCATCTTTTTCGCTTCATTATTTTGGAATTTAAAGCTTAACAAGTTAGAAATATATTAGAACAAATTTTGACAATTTTTAAGGTCAGATTTGTGTTCTTTATTCATCCGTTTATTCTGTGCAGGCCTGTATAAAATATATTTTGTGGAATTATTTTATCCTGATTTATTGTACTTATTGTTCCTTGCTGTAAGTCAGACGTAGGAAATTTCGTTACTCATAATTGACAAAGATATAGATATACTACATACGTACTACAGTAAAAAAAGATTCTAGAAAACGGATTTTAATTTAGATGAAAAAAGCAAATCAGATAAAAATTTTCGGATAGACTAACTGAACCTAACTGCACGCCAAAATCTCTGTTTGCTTTTTCCTATTTTTAATTTCAAGATGACATCTAAAATAATGTTCTTTTCGATATTGCGTCAACGAGGAAGTGTGTATACAATTTAAGTTGCTCTTTATTTTGTATTGCTATTAGTTGTATAAATTATTAATAAAATTCATCGATATCAAAAACACAAGTAAAAAACAAGGTAAGATTAATCACAAAATAATTATAGGCACACGCTAAGTTTTATATTTATTAATCTCGCTAATTCCAAAAATCGCCAACATCGCACCTCAATTTCACCTTAACCTGATCAAAATCAGGAATTATTCCTTAAGATGGCATTTTTCAGTCAAGGATTTTCATAATCTGCTAACGTGAGAATAATAAACGAACTAAAAAAGTCAACAAGTAAATGAATTATGTCCCCGAATGACTACTTTTAATATTTAACACCCTAAAAACTACTTATTTAGTGATCTTGAAGTCTCAGTGATCATTGTCTCGACTATAAATCATCAATAGTGGAACAGAAAAATTTCCAACTCGTCAACAAAGCAGACAGATTCTGAAGAATAGTTTTCAAGAAAACTTTTTTTTACACGCTTAAACAAAGAATTTATATATTTCGAGTTGCATTTTCCAGGTAGATAAGTTAATTTATAATTTTCGAGTTGAAGTCATCTGGAAATTGGTCAACTAAAACACTTCCAACAATCAAAAATAAGTAAAAATTGAAATATGGTATGTGAGTATACATATCATTCCAGTTGACTTTTACTTAGGATTGGTGATATGCTATTATTTTTTTACGACAATTTTAGTATTATTTACAATCTGATACTATAGTTTACAGTGGTAATATCATGTGACAATACACCTTTAATAATTTTTAAAAAAAATCGATTTCAAGAAATTCGTATTAGCGCAGAATATCCTGATTTAGTTTTTATTTTTAAGCAGTTTCTTGAAAATTTCGAAGTTTAATTTTATATCAATAATTTCTCCTCGCGTTCCCCACCATTCCTGACTGAACATCTGAAATATATTACTTTACTTAAGATGAATATTTCGTTGAGGTGGAATGGAGGATGAAGAAGCTCCCCCGTACAATAACTTAAAAAAATACATTTTCTCTTCACCCAGGTAGTTACGTGATATTTACCTACTATCGAACGGTGTTTTAGACACCATCGTAAATAATGAGTGCCCGGTCAAGAAGAAAATTATTTTCGAATTCAGAACTTTAATTAGTTAAAAAAAAACACCCGTGCGCTAAATATTACCCGATTTGCGCTTCTTACCAAATGCAGGACACAAAAGTAACTCTAGACTATATTTTTGACTGCAATTTTTTAATAGTGACATAGCGAAATATTTGCTTTCCATACATGAATTATATCGGCGACATTCCTCGAAGAAGTTTTTCATCTAGCAGCATCCAAGTGCAATTTTTTTATTAGTTCTGTGGAATTCCCATTTTAGGCCCGACATGAACAGACATGAGAAATGTTTTAAACTCTGAACATATTTTATTAAAAATGATCATTTCAATTAAGCGAGGAAGGCATGGTGGGTCAAAGTTTGATATAGTACATTTTGGTAAATCTAGTACATAATCGAATTACTTCAGTCCTCAGATCAAGTTTGAGTATCCACACTCCTATACTCGGAGGCTTCAATAGCGATCCCCATACTCACTTTTTTAGTATTTTCCTCTTTTCTTTGTGAACTGCGGTACAAGATTTTTCACTCATCAGATCGGCTCTAACTCAGTAGGGTTATGTCCGATCGGAAAACAGGTACAATTTGTAGGCGAATATTTTTGTCTGCATACTTTTAAGGTGGTGGTAGTAGCCATCGGCACGGGGGGTGTGGTTCCAATGCGGCCTTTTGCATAACAAATGAAAGGTCTCACCGAGTACTATCGGGTGGTGTACTTTTTTTCCCAATTCAGAAAACTTTCTCGTGATGTGTTCGGAGATGCCTCCGCACAATCACGATAAGTAGAGAAGTCCGCTTTTTCACCCAAGAGAGTCGCTCAAGCTACATTTAATCGCCAAGCTTTCCTCCGCTTAATTGAAGTAAACATTATCAATGAAATATGTACAGAGTATTATAATGCATCGTATCTCACATGTCTGTTCATGTCGGGCCTAAAGTTGTATGAAAGGTGGGCATTTCCCTTTGCAATGACTAGTATTCGCCTTTTGCATTTTGCCTTTCGCTTTGGACGAACGAACAAACTTTCAGTATTTTTGTTATAGTTCATTGACCACCGGCTTCTGTTAAGATTACCTTTATAAACATATTTTTGGAGTATCTAAAGTGTATTTCCACGAGTGTGATAAAAGTTGAAGAAATGTGGGGTTTGAAAGTTACGATTGGAGGTCGTGTAGATATAAATAGGCAACAAACTTCAGATTTATTTACGAGAGGTCAGTTCCTTTTAAACATTTTTAAGAGAAGAAATCGTTGCTTAAAAGTTAGTAACGATATCAAAAAATTCGAACTTTCATAGTTTTAAATGCAATGATATTCAAAAGCATGATAAAAATAAATATTTTCTTTTAAGAATAAATTCATAATATTCTCTTAAAGGAGACAAGAAAATCGATTTTCTCTATCACCTCGGTTTACTTGTCTCACAGAACTCAGAGCTCGCAATCTATTGTCATTGCTTGCTGTGGAAAAAATCAAATCCTCCATAAGAACCGGGGAGCTCTTAATCGAGGAATGTAAATCAAGATAAATCCCCCTAAAATTGTTTCGCATTATCAGGCATGTAGCTTGCACGATCGTTCCCTTAATATCTTGAGCTTTTCCTTTCCCCGTTCAACTCATCTATTTTCTTGAGCTTCTACTTCACCACATTGTCGTCGTCATCACCATACATACATAGCTTTCCTCAGAAAACTTTTTTTTCCTAACATTTACCACAAGAAGCTTCTTCGGATTTTATAGCTATTTAATCCCACGTTAAGAGACCACGATTTTAAAAGTTGTCAGCAAAAATGCCATGTACAAGAAGTCATGCTCGTTTTGAATGGATAATATCAGAATTGAATAATTCTTGGTGCGATTTGTTTAGATAGTTCTTTTTTATTTTATTTTTTGTCCTAATTCCTACATAACAATCATGAAATCAATATTACATACATAATCTTTCCGAGGAATGTTCCTAAATCGCCGAATTGTGTGCATAATCCTCGTAAATAAATTCTCAAATTAGGGCAGTATTTCGTTACCTTTCCCATTGTTTGTTCTATTGAGTTATAGGTGTGCAACATGCGCTGTCCTCCCTTCGGCTATGTAAACATTTTCAATAATAAATTCTGAATTCCTTTTACAAGTTAAGAAGAAGTTTGTCATGATATATGTAACTAGCTTCTAATTATGGAAATGTACATACATAATACCTATATTTGCATGATGTAGGTAGGTATGCATGTACATTTATAATATTGTGTTTATGGGTTTATATGGAGGAAAGTTTTCATTCTTGGTTAAAAATTTATAGAGTAGGAGGGGTCCAAAATAATAGTTTATTTGTATTCTTAATTTTTCATCTGATTTTTCATCTGTGTTCGATACCGCAACTTAGGAACACACGAACAAACGCAAAATAAAAATTATTTATTTATCATTTATTTATATTAGGTACAAGTTAAAGACTTTTCAGGTAACCAGGGGCTGGATTAGGAGAAAATTATAATGACAAAATTATTTCGAAGTAAGGACAATGTCACTATACCATAATTTGGAACTCTGATGGTGGGATGACATGACATGTATCTTAAATTATAGCAATGATAATTTGACAATTGCGAGGTAATTGATTATATTCCTGAAAAGACAGTAAGTCTCCTGACACAGGATGATACACACTTGAGTGTGTCTCAACCAATGGTACACCTAGTTGATTGTGACTATATATATATAGATATGTGCATATATGTATGGGGGAATTTCCCAAAGCCCATTCACCCTACCCACAGTACAGTAGGTGATTAACAGTCATTATTCGACGAATGTACCACTTTCGTGTAAGGATGTACATATCAAACTTTTTTTCGTTCAAAGCATTACAACCCAATTTTTGTTACATAGAACGGTCGTAAGATATAAAATATTTACTGTTTTATCGCACCCAAAAAGGCATAAAAAATTTCTCTGGAATTAACTGTATATTTCTTAACTTTTCACTCATCACAATGACTATATTTGTGAAATTATGTGACAGAAACTCAATTTACTTCTTTTAATAGTGGGATAAGTGTACAAAATGTCAAAATTAAGCGAAATTTAGTAGGATACAAATCATATCAAATAGCTGCTCAGGCTATTTAAGTAACATTGCATATTTTAACAGAAAATGCAGACGAAATATATTCCTGCGGCAGGCAGGAACTGGCCGTACTGAAGAGTATTGGTTCCTGTACGAAACGTATTGTTACAACATATATTGTTTTTCATATCAGTGTTTTCAAAATCAAAATTTAAAGTATTTATGGAGGTAAAAATTTCATTGAAACTATTAAAATTACATAACTATCGTCGAAATTTATAATCGCCGCCAATATAAGGAGTGGTCCAGAAAAAATTGACCCATTTATTTTTGTTTGCAGTAAAAACACTAATGGCAATTTTTTTATAAAATTTCTATATTTTGTTTCTTACAACTTAAACTTTAAAATACAAAAGTTATTTCTAATACATTATTTGTTTTGGAAGAATGTTTTAACTTTGTTATTCAAGCCGCGCATTAGATTTAGAACAGTTATATTAGTAACATTTCTATATGCTCTTTTCCATTTATCTCTGAAATTAACATCATTTTTGGCAAATTTCTTTGTTGTTCTAAGCTCCTTTTTCATTAATGCCCAGTATCTCTCTACTGGACGAAGTTGGGGGCAGTTTGCTGGATTGGCTACCCTGGGCACGATATTGACCTCATTGGTTCTGTACCATTTCTCGTTGCTTTTGCGTAATGACTGGTGGCCAAATCTGGCCAGAAAATAACAGACCCTTGATGCTGTTGAATAAAAGGTAGAAGTCTTTTTTGAAGGCACTCTTTGATGTACACATCTGAGTTTATTGTTCCTTTGATGATAAATTCACTGCTTCGTAAACCGCAAGAACAGATCGCCTGCCAAATCATGTACTTCTTGGGAAATTTTGTCATTCCTTTAGTTGAAAATTTTCTGGATACTCCACTCCGACTTTTTGCAGTAAAATATTCGTCACCTGGTATCTGCGAAAAGTCAGCTTTGCAATAGGTTTCATCATCCATAACGACACAATCGTATTTCGTCAGGTAGTTCTCATAAAGTTTTCTCGCTCTTCTTCTTGCTGTTTTGTCTTCTTCTTCCTTCCTCAGCGGCACATTTTGAACCTTATTGCTCCTTAATCCGCAGATTTTTTTATATCTGTGCACTGTAGACTTTGATGTTCCTGCCAATGTCGCCATATCTCTTCCCGAAGCTCCCGGTTTCCGAGAATAAGTACCCTTTATCTGTTTTATGACGTCTGGACGGGATGGCCCTGGTTTTCCACCTGACCCACGTATCCTTTCTATTGACAAGCCTCGCCTATACTTGGCTATTGTCCTTTTTATCGTGGAATAACTTGTATTCAGGTCTTTTTAAATTTTTAACAATGAAATTGTGGGATTTTCCAAATATTTGGACAAAATCATTTCACGCACTTCTTTTTCGCTTCGAGACATTTTAACTATTTCACTTCCAATACACGAATGATTCATATAAACTCAGAGTTCAGTATTTATGGAATATTTTAACAAAAAAATCCAGACCTGGATTATTGTAATTTTGCAGGTATAAAAATAACTTAATGGGTCAATTTTTTCTGGACCACTCCTTATGTATATATGTAAATAAATTTCTATTACTTTAGGTTTCCTTTTAAAATTTTGTAAAAGCGGAACAATTGCGTGGATTGTGAGTACAATTGCGTGGATTGTGAGTAAATAAATAAATGGGTTTCATTATTTATGAAATTATGACTAATTTATTTAAGATAAACAAAACAGGCTTTATGGTCCACGTCGAGATTTAAATTTCTTCAAAAGAAACAGTTCTTAAGTACTTAGATGGGCCCAGGACCCGACTTTATAGCCCAATTTTGCGACCTCTTAGACCTTAGACCGCCCCCCCCCCCAACAAAATCCTGAATGCGCTACTGCTACAGCCACACAATGATAAAAGATCGTATAGGTGATATAAGTGTCGCTACATGCCTAATGCGGAATCTAATCGCTTTGGCTTCATTTAATGATAACCTTACCAAGTTTAGAGATCAAAAGCCGAATTTTCCGATTCATGAATTACTAATCAAAGTGTTTTGATTATTTCTTTTTCCGAAAAGGTAAGGATTACATTGATCACTAATAACGCTTCTAATCGCGTCTGTTTAAGCATTAAACATTAAAAATTTACAAGTCAGTTATTGAAGAATAAAAAAACACTAAAATTCAATTTAATCAGGTAAATTTCATGTACTTTTGCTGTATCAGCAACAACTGCAGACAAATAATAATTTCGTGAGATCGAATTTCACGCATGAAATTTGTCATCAATAAAATTTGTTACATTGAATTTGTTGATTCTGCATATTTCTCATATTAAAATTTGTATATAAATATTGAGCTTTTGTAAATAGAATTAAGAATAAAGTTTTTATTAAATGAAAGCGTTGTTCTGTTGTTCTGGGTTTAATTAGGAAGCCTTCTTACACCAACCAAATCTGAACTCTGTAGGAATCCTTCACTGCTAAAAAAAAACTGGTGACCCCGACGTGATCATAATCGCTACTTGTGTAACATAAATAGTTCTATATCACACACCACAAACAGTCCAGACTCTCTTTTGGAATCCTTTCGAGAGTTCAATATTCAAATCTCGCTTTCTTAAGAAGCTGGATCTTCTTTCGTGCCAACCTACAGCCCAATGGCATATCAAGGAATACTTCTGGAGCTCATTTTGCGGCAACAGACGACACAATAGCCAGTAGCACCCGGATTTCATTTGCAGCTCCAGCAATTTTAAGCAAATACTACATAAGTAGCATACTGTGTCACGCAGTAGCACCTACTTTCAGTCCACATTCCTTTTGGCATCCATTCGTGAATTCAGCAGTCAAATATCGCTTTTCTTAAGAAGCTAGATCTTCCGCTGTGGCTATACCTACAGCAAAAGGGTATATCAAGATATAGCTCAGGAGCTCACTTTGTGTCAACAGGTGACACAATGTGCAGCAGTATTCAGAAAAAACTTGCAGCTACATCAATTGGACTTAAATCACATCTAGGAACTCAGCACCTCAGAGTAAGCCAAGGAAAATCTGGATCTCACTTTTTTAACAGACGATATAATAGCCAGCAGTATCCGGATTCCGCTTGCATCCATAAGCAACCAATATCATTCACCACTCTCGATTCGCATTAATTTGAGAGTGCAAACCGCCGTATCTTGCTCGTAGCAGATATCAGTGAATCAGAACTGGCTGGTCATTTCAAACTTTAAAAAGGAGAGGATTGATCGGAGAACCAAGGAAGGTACACTTCAAGAGCTAGAATGCATCCAACAAGTACATCATCATGTGTACTTCACACAAGCATACCATATACAAGTCCAAGCAATCTGCAAGGACTTACTAGGTAAAATAGACCAGAGATTGAGGGAGTATCCCTCGGATGCACCACAGTCAAGTGCTCCAGCGACCACACCCACTGACACTAATCAAGATGACTCAGCCAAGATTCTAAGGATGCACGCCGCAACAATAAAGGCGTTGGACAGATTGATAAACTCAATTAGGGAAGAGTTTAATGCATCTCATTCAAGGGCTTACTATAATCAAAAGCTAAAGTCGATTAATGACTACTGGCCTCAAATCACTTGCCTCCATCAAGAAGTAATAGCAGAATTGCTCGACTCAACGAAGGCACAAGAAGAATATAGAAGCATTGAAGATAAGTATCAAAACCTGGCGATTGAACTACAGGAAAGACTAGATGAACAGTCCATAACCTGTAGCAATAGCCTGAATGTAAAGCTTCCTAAGATAGCTCTTCCGACCTTCGATGGGACGAATACATAATGGAAACCATTTATGGATCTTCTTAGTTAGATAATACATCATTAGTCTATAAGCGCAGCAGAAAAAATGTATTACCTGAAGGCTCATCTTACCGGTGAACCAAGCCGGTTTATAAGACATCTACAAGCCACGGAACAAAACTTCACCGTGGCTTGGAAGATACTGACAGATAGGTACAATAACTCAAGAAGTATAATTACTGTACTTCTAAATGAACTGGTGTCACAAAGTACGTTGACAGTTGAATCTGGAACTGGAATAAAGCGGATCCATGACGTCAGTAAAGAATGCCTTCTATCACTACAGAACATGTGGGTTAGGATCAAGGAATGGAATGCCATATTGATCCATATATTACTTCAGAAGCTAGACAAAGAATCCCGGAAATTGTACGAACAATCTCTCCAGGGTCCTCGTGAAATCCAAAACGTAGATGACTTCTTCAAGCTCCTAGAATCCAGATTTCAGACACTGGAGGAAATGCACACGAATGACGAGCGCAAAAAGCCTGTTACATTTGTGACATCAACTCCAAGAATCCAGTGTCCAGTCTGTAAAGCAGAGCATAAAATTTACAGATGGAACAAGTTCCTGAATTCATCACTTGACAATAAGCTCCAGCTGGTGAAGCAATTGAAGTTATGCCCTAACCGCCTGAGACCTGGACATCAGATTCAAGGATGCACTTCAGCAAATAGCACATATTGCAGGGGCCGACACAACAGTCTGCTTCAGAATTCATGCCGTGACTAGCATGAGACCGCCAAGCCCAATCACACAATATGACAGAATAGCACGACACTGCAGTCAATTACTCCTTCAAAATTAATACAGCAAACATCGAACAAAGCTCTCACCAGTCTTAAGGCATCAGGCAATTCACAAGTCTTACCGGCAACAGCTGTAGTCGACGTCATCAATGCAACAGGACCTTTGCTTCCATGTCGAATACTGCTTGATTCAGCGTCTCAATTACATTTTATCCGGGACAGTTTTGTTTTTTGTTTTTTGTGCTGGGTTTAAAGAGACACAAAATTAGCATTCCGACTATTGGCAACGGTGGACACGAAACCATTGCTAAACACAAGACTAAATTAGCCTTACACACTAAAACAAATGATTTTACAACAACACTTATAGCTGTTGTACTGCCGAAGAGCAGCGAGTATCAGCCAGCAACATATGTGTGTATCTAAGGATGGGAAATTCCAGCGAACATCCAGTTGGCAGATCCCGATTTCTATCAGTCCCAAGCAATCGACATGCTGACAGGAGCTGACATGATCTCTTACAAGGTGGCCAGATTAGAGTATCCAACAATCTGCCTCTCCTACAAAACACCCGCTTGGGCTGGTTTGTAGTAGGGAGAATACTAAATATACGTCGTCCATCAGTTGCTTCCAATTCAGTATTGTAACTCAGCCTTCAGTAGCAGCTCTGGAGAAACAATTCGTCAAATTTTGGGACACAGCTTCAGTACCTTTTCTCGCTACAAGGTGTCCTAATAAATTAGCGCTTTTGGAAGTCGACTCCTTTTCTCGAGCAGCTAAGGTCATACGAACTGATACTTATGTTGATGATATCCTAACTGAAACAGACTCCATTGATGATACCATCAAACTAAAACAGGAGTTAGTGGCACTTCTAAAAAGTGGAAATTTTGAGCTAAGAAAGTTCTGTTCAAATCACCCAGATATATTGCGTACCATTCCTGAAGAATTAAGAGAAAAACTACTACTGCTCCAAGGAGACGAAGTCGTGAAAACCCTAGGAATGATTTGGCAACCAAGGGATGATGTCTTTCAATTCAACACAACACACCAAGTCAGACAAAATTACCAAGCGAATAGTTCTGTCAGACATCACTCGTATTTATGACCCACTTAGCCTAATTGGACCTGTGACAATTCTAGGCAAATTATTTGTACAGCATCTTTGGAAATCAAACATTTCGTGGGATGCAGAACTTCCAATACAGTTAGAAAAAGGGGGCAACTCTTTCAATGCCAATTGAAAGAGCTCAGTTGTCTAAAAATCTCAAGACACGTCTCACTCACCGATCCAGTGGAGCTTCAATTACACGCCTTCTCTGATAGCAGTGAATCTGCATATGGAGCATGCTGTTATATCAGGACGGTAGATGACTTCGGCCAAATACGAGTTCAATTGTTGTGTTCAAAGTCAAGATTAGCACCCATAAAATCGACAACGCTAGCAAGACTAGAACTGTGCGCTGCTGTCCTCTAAGCAGAATTGGTTTAGCGGATACGTCAGTGTCTACCGAAAAATTTATCAAAGGTTTACTATACTATACGGATTCAACAATCGTTCTTTCATGGATTACTGCACCGTCCTACACTTGGAGCACCTTTGTTGCAAATAGGGTGGAAAAAATCCAACAATTAACGACTGAACATCAGTAGCATCATGTAGAAGGTACCCAAAATACTGCTGACATCATTTCTCGAGGCAAGCTTCCAGCTAGACTACACCAATCTAAACTATGGTTCAAGGGGCCAGAATTCTTATGTGAACCAGCATCAAGGTGGCCTAACCAAAAATTTCAACCACAGTCAGATGTCAACAACAAGAACTCGCTTACTGCATACGTTTCTTGGAAAATTGCAGACTACCAATGGAGCGTAGATCAACAGGTAAGGATAACAGAACTGGACATGGCGCAAAATGGCCTAGTCAGAAATATACAACGCATAACGTTTAGCAAAGAGTTTCAAAATCTCAAGGATAACAAATCGCTCGACACCAACAGTACAATTCAATCATTAAACCCATTTCTGAATGAAGCAACTAGCATTATTAGAGTTTGTGATCGATTAAAACATTCCCAACTGAACGCAAAGTCAAAACATCAAATGTTACTTCCAAGGAATCATATACTTAGTGACTTGTTGCTTAATTATCTTCATGGAAAGCATATGCATGCAGCTCCTAAGACCTTAACAGTAATGGCGAGACAAAGATTCTGGATCATAAATATTAGAGCACTTGCACGACAGATAGTGCATAGGTTCATTCGCTGTTTTAGATGCAAACCACAGAGCATCACTGAAATCATGGCCGATCTCCCAGCCAGAAGAGTGACTCCTGCACAACCATTTCGCACCACAATAGTTTTGATTTTTGTCGACCAACTGTCATTCATCACAAGCTACAAAGAGCCATACCAGACAAAGCATACATCGCAGTCTTTGTCTGCTTCGCAACATCGACGCTTCATCTAGAAGTCGTCAAAAATTTAAGTTCTATCGCCTTCATAAATTGCACTGAAACGATTCCAACCAACCAACTTTGTTGGTGCTAAATCTGGATTAAAAGAGCTTACGACTTATTCAAATCACAGGAATTGAAGGATTCCATACACGAACTTTGCTTACAAAATCGCATCGACTGAAAGCCAACACCCTCACGTTTACCGCGTTTTGGAGATCTCTGGGAAGCAGCAGTATAATCTGCGAAGAAACATCTTGTACGGCAAACCGGAAATGCGAGCCTGACGCATGAAGACTGCATACAGTCATCACTTAAATCGAAGCTGATGGCCTTTAACGCTGATCCAAACGACTTGAACGCTCTGACGCCAGGACTTTTCCTGATAGGCAGGCCATTAACAGCCTTTGCAGAACCAGATGTAAGTGCCCTAAATATAAACAGTCTTACAAGATTTAGACGACTGCAACATATCCAACAATCATTCGGAAAGAGATAGTCATTAAAATATCTACAGGAGCTTCAAATAAGATACAAGTGGAAAAACAAACAAAATGACTTAAAGGGCACTTCAGTACTGTTAAAGGATGTGAACTTACCCCCTCTTAAATGGGCTCTTGGTCGCATTGTAGACACATTTAATGGACCGGATATCCACACCAGGGTTGTGAATGTAAAAACAGCATCTGGCATTTTCAAAAGAGCAATCCACAACCTGTGTTCATTATCAATTGAAGAGTACAACAATAACCATCAGGACGAAGATTCAAACAGCTAACAAGCTACTGCAGACACAAGTGGTACCGAAACAATAACAAGGGGACCTACATGCCTCCTACTGCAAGGAGCACCACGAACTAAGCCCGCGGCAATAGATGACAATACTGCTAGTCCCCTTGCCAAAAGGCGGAACCTGAGCTCTGGCAAGAAAGTCAATCATACATTGAAAGGCAGATTCTTGCCTATAAACCCAAACTGGTCAAATTGGCTAACATTCTCAAAACAGGCAAAAACCACACAACCAAGCATAACGGCAGAAGAGAGCAAGGGTATTGCACAACAGACTCAAGTTTTAAGTAATCCACAAAGAGGTAATTCGATGGCTGTCAGTTTTCTCATGCTAACATCTTTGGTGCTGCCAATATTCGGAGCACCTTTTAATGAGCCAGTGGAGATAGCACCATTCACAAATAATCCCGGGTTATTCTTCGAATCTATAGGCCAGGCACAAATAATAAACAGCGAATGGAACTTGCTGGTTTATTATAACCTAACAAATTACTGGGCCGAGTTTCAAGGAATAAGGAGTTGTATAGCAGCAATAGACCACCTTTGCAATGCAAAAACAATCAGAAAGAAATACTAAATCAGTTCGATCATCAGCTTAGAGAACTAGAGGAAGCAAGTAAGCTTTTATACAAACGAAGTGGTAGCCACAAAATGGTAAAAGGAGCACCTCTTAAATATAATCGGAAACATTGCAAGCAAACTCTTTGGAGTACTCGACTCCGAGTATGCTGAATATATAGAAGGTGAAATCGAAAAAACACGGAAGAATGAAAATTACCTTATGCAATTACTGAAGAATCAAACATCAGTTCTGGAATCTACTACAAATATTATGAAGGGCAGAGAAGAATCCATTTAACAGCGGTGTCGACTTTCGTCTGGCTTTATCATTTCAGTTAGAATAATTTTGCTGATATACAAAATGAAATGCAAATAGATATACAAGGTGAAACCATGTGAAGATTTTAGAATATAACACTAGCGAAATTCGTACTATCTAAATTTTTTTTAATGTTATGCTAATTACAGATCTGTTTTGAAATGCAACGATGAACATATATAATATTTTCATCGACATTAGATTAACGGAAATATTACGTAATTATTCTCAAAAGTAGTTTCTAATTAGCGTTTTCAAGGTCGAAAACTAAGTCAATTTGACGTAATCTAAAATAAAATATGTCAAGTGACCATACAAAATGGGCAATTAGATCTCCAACATTCCTTGAATTAGCAATTTACATTTTTTTTTTATATATATTTCACTTCATTCTGTTCCGATAGTCTAAAATTCATACATAAACCAACTCCAATTCAAGCCAACTCATTTACAAGCTCATCGAATAGTCTGATCAATCATCGATGTATTATGCCCGCATTTAATTATTGCATCGAATGCAAATAACCTAAATGAAATTTTACCAATGTGCTAATCTTAAGCAAACATTTCCAAAGGTGGGCTATTGCAAATTGGAAAATATCCCAGAGCTAAATAACAGTTATACCCACAGTCCTCCTCAAATGTTATCAAACATTTACACGAATTTCAATTAATCGCGATTAGGTGTAATCACACGGCCATTTGTACCAACATCAACTGATCTAGGTGCACCTTTTTACTGCTAATTTATGCAGCGGTACAAAGGCAAACGAATTTCATTTAATCCTGTGGGAATTGAACGCCACTGTTCAAATAATAGTTCGTATAGGTATACGGTTGCTCAGTCAGTACCTACACTATTGCTATACCTATTATAGATATGCTTGTAGAGCGCTGGTATAATGAACCTTGAATATACAAGAAATGCTCACATCCAGCTTTATTGAGGTCACGTTATCAAATTTGCTCTACAAGAAGATGAAATTTAATTTTCATCTTATATCTCGGATAAGGCTGTAGGTATGTATATATGTAAGTGCATGTATAGTACAGAAGGAACGATACTTCAAAGGGAAGTGCCTTTTCAAAGGACATGAAAAGAAAACTTTAGGAACTCCTTGAAAGTTATCTTTAACTGAATTTCTGAGATTATTCTCAAAGTTGAGGGAATGTGATCATACGAATTGAGTTCGTGTGTAACTTCTTCAAAGTTTTTTGTTGCTGTTATTGTTGAGTTTTTTTTCTGCTCTTTTTTCTGTTATAATTTTTCTTCTTTTGTTCCGAAAAACTCTTTTATGAAAAAGTAAGTTTCTTGGAAAATTGTCTTATTATGGTTCTTGTTATCTTGCTCCTTAGTATAACTCTCCTAATCGTGCACTAAACTGGTTGATTTTAAACTTTAAAATTTTAACTTAGACTTAGAAAACAGTATCCAGCATTGAAATTTTGACTACAGTTTTTTGCTAGATAAGCTTGGCTTGCCATTTTAAGTCATTTATGAGCCTCCATTTCTCATCACTTTATGCATAAGTGGGTCGACTGAATTAATACATCACCAGATAGGTTCCGTATCAGTTAATTCAATTTCTATCAAAATTTCATCCTGAATTTAACGCCTCGTTAACCACTTGACGGGATTATATACGAAGGCAAACAAATTCGATCAGATAAAGCCCTTTGTTGGATCCAACAGTTAACGTAGAAAATGAGGCTTTTCAGGCTTTCAGAATCTCTGCCGACATATCAGTCTAGTCCAGTTTCCTATACATATGTACATGTACACTATAACTGCCTGCCTACGATATGGATAAGTATACATATATATATATGAAACGAAAAAGGGTAAATGCTTGAAAATTGTTATCTAGACAATTTTTGAGTATGTGCTCTGAACTCTGGACCTGGAAATAATGGAAGTAAACTTAAATTTCAGCGTCACGAAACTAAGTCCAGAGAATATTTTAGATGCATTTAAGGGTATTTGATTAATTTGAGCTTTGAATATCAGTAGATTGGTTTTCTTCTATAATCGTTGCCCAGGGAAATCTGTTTTTATGATGGTATATATATAAGAGAGCTTTATAAAGTCTTTGTCTGGCTGGTCGTGATCATAAAGAAGAGATAATAATACCTACCAGCATATATTTGAAATTTTAAGTATTGTTGAGTTGTTTTCGAATTTTATATGCTTAATAAGCATATATTACTGGAAATATACTATTCAATTTAATTTAAGTGCAACAGCATAGCTAAATAGTGCTGCTGGTATCTAACCTTCTGGCTTCATTGTTTGACAATTAGCACCTACATATAGCTCTATTTCTGGGTAAAACAAAAAAAACTAAATCCTCGAAATTTTTGTTTTACTACACTAACTTAGAAAATGCATATTTTTACTGCTCCCAACAATTTTAATTTCTATTTGGTTTGCCTAACTGAAATTTGATTGATTTGATTGACGGAATTTCGTACTTCGAGTTTATTTAGTTTATTTACCTATCCCGAATTCCAGGTATTTCATCTGAATCGTCATCTCTCCACCTTCATCGATCTTGTAGACGGTCGAGTAGGTACTTTGTGCTATCACAGATGATGTTTCCAGTTGATAGGCGAGGGTTGTTGCAATCTTTTCCGCCTTAATAAATTAAAAAAAATATATGTATATAGGTATGATATGTTGATGTGGCACATAAGAGAAAAAATTTATTGCAATAAGCACTCTGAAAACTTCGATAATAGACTCTCAAAATAAAATTTTATTTGCTTATGGAAAGCGGAGAAATTTTATACGAATTCCTTTAGTGCTGCTTGTATAGTTAAGTCGTAAAAGACCGTTTTTTTAACCCCTAAGTCTTTGAATTTTGAGAAATTATCTTGAACGAACGCACAAAATGCAATGTTCTTTAGATGGTGTAAGAAATTTATTCTCCTTCAATTATGATGATTTTTCCCCTTGAATTTATTAATTTGTAAGTAGCCTACTAAGCCACGTTTGCTGGCATTAACCAGTAACGCATAAGACTTCAAGACTTAAGGCTGAACTACAATTGAAGTAAATAACTTTACGAAATTAAACGAGACTGAGGTTTACTTACGAAAAATTTATATTTGTAGCCTAAATATATTTCAATTTTAAAAAGTGGTAAAAGTGAAAAAATTAACTAATGGAAGGAAGTTGATGTAATTGAAGTTTTGTGCCTTCTATTAATTCGCAGTGCCCTAATGACATTTTATGTGTTAAATTTTAAAAAGTGGTAAAAGTAAAAAAATTAACAAATGGAAATTGATTTAATTGAAGATTTGTGCTTTCTATTAATTCGCAGTACCATTTTTATTCCATTTGAATTTTTACATTGCACTTTTAATCATTCAGTAATAATTTAATTGTTTGGACACATCGCGTTCTTACGGAATGTGCGATTCTTAGCGCACTATACTTACGGAAAATTGGATATTTAAACTTAACGATAGTTCCCCTCACACGAGTTAAAGTTAATTTGTGTACGCCTGTTAAATTAAAGGGCGCGTTCGCTTTACGTAAGTAAATGTACTTACATATACGTCTATTGTATTTCAGCCTTTACTTCACACAAAAAAAAAAAAAACAAAATAATAGTGACTCTATAATCATGCTACATTTATGTTATTTGGGCACGCCACCACACATGACAAAATTGATAAGAATTATGTTTCGTCTGTTTTGAATGGCTGTTTCTTACTTCCCTGTGCAAATCAAATGTATGCTTTGGCTACCTTTAACAAAGAAAAATATCCAACAGAAGCATACAAATTCAGTCAAATAAGTAAGGTATATGCCGACGTAACATACTTTTGTAACTATATGTTAAAAAAAAAAGAGGATTCTTAAGAAAACCGCGATAACAGTTTGGAGATTATAAGAACAAGCACCGAAGTTAATATATGTACATCTATTACTTTTTAAAAATTATGCAAATGGGGCGTGATCAAAATATTTTATAATTCTCTTAACTCACCATTTTTTGGTATGCTTTTTTATAATATTTAACAACTTCATTCAAATTAATAATTGATCTCTGTGTATTGTAAAACAGTTGCAATACAATACATACATGTAATACGATTTTCGTTTTAATACCACACATCTTAACTCTTTAAAATATTTAGGATGATCACATTTAAATTTTTGTATGGTGGTACGGTTATCAAACCAATCTACGTACATATAACTGCAATGGAAATGTATCAAAATGAACTTTTCGTTTTCAGTTTTTCTAGGTACTGAAAGTATGTCCATACATAATTATTACTTCTAAGATTTTTGTTTTACTTAATAGATTACATAATACGAGACTCTTTACCTCTACCCAGTAGCCAACTTCTTTTATTCATCAGATCGGGGCATTCGCATAGCACGTGTTGCACGGATTCGATTTCTCCAGGGTCCTTACAGCTCCTGCAGAAATCGTTCGGGCCAGTGACCCGTAAGGACCCCTACTAGATTCCTGGTGTTTGTTCTGCTGCCATTAAGCAGCTCCCTTGTCCTTTTCCTGTCATATGCTGGCCACAATTGCCTCGCAATACGGCAGGTACCCCTGTTGGTCCATCGGAGGCTTGCCTTTTGATAAACGCCCCTGATGATTTCCTCTTTTATTGCTCCGATTGGGATCCTCACAAAAGCTAATGCCGCGGAGCTATCTAATTCAGAGCCTTTTTGGCCAACTCATCAGCTATCTCATTGCTTGAGATATCCTTATGGGCAGGTACCTAGCACAGTGTCACTTTGTGCCTTGTAGACAATACCTCAAGGCTAGTCTTGCATATCTGCACCAATTTTGATTTTACCAGCGCCTTGATGGCTGCGTGGCTATCAGTATATATATATATATATGCATATGTGCCGTGAGGGCGCTCTGCACATAGGTACCAATGTTGCCGCCTGATAAATCGCTGCAAATTCTGCCTGAAAAACACTGCATTTGTCAGGCAGTCTATAAGACTCGTGCCACTGTAGATCTTTGGAGTACACTCCAGCCCCTGTGCCTGCACTTGTCTTGGAACCATCCGTCAAAATAGAAAGATCGGATGCTACGATTAACTCTTTCCCATCCCAGTCATTCCTGGTGGAAATCATTGCATTGACACCCCCACCAAAAGTTAAGATTGGTATTGTATTGTGCCCGCCTCTTTCTTGTAAAAAGGACCAGCTTCGTCTTCGAGGGGTTTACCCGAAATCCACTATTATTGGACCAGTTATCCAGCTTAAGCAGCGCATACTCGAGCCTTTAACTAATAGTGGAGAGAAATTTGCCAGTTACCAGGATGCATATATCATCCGCGTAGGCAATTGCCTTAAATCCCTCTCTAATTTGATGAGAATTTCATCCATTACCAGTAGCCACAGGAGTGGTGATAGAACCCCCCCCCCCCCCCCTGCAGTGTACCTCTATAGACTGCTCTTCTCACAATAGCGTCATCTGAGCAGGAAGTAATCGTTCTACTGAGAATCATTGAGTTGATCCATTCACAAGACCCTTGTCCACTCCAACCCTTCTCAGTCCATTATAAATAGCCTCCGTCTTCACGTTGTTGAAAGCCCCCTCAATATCCAGGAAGGCAGCTAGAGTGTACTCCTGATACTCTAGCGATTTCGCAACAACGGATAGGTACCACTGTATGCATTGCCGACTCTACCGATTTCCCTTTTGTATAGGTATGTTGGCTACCACTGCCACCCTGACATACACTTCTTATATGTACCTCTACTAGTCTTTCCAAGACCTTAAGCATAAAGGAGGAGAGACTGATAGGTCTAAAGTCCTTTGCCTCCATATGGCTCGTTCTGCCTGCATTAGGAATGAAGATTACCCTCACCTCTCGCCAGGCCCTAGGCAAGAACCCAAGCCTCAGGCAGCTTTTAAAAATCGGCACTAGCCATTTATTTATGTACCTCAGTGCCTTCTGAAGCATAATGGGTCTTAGTCCATCCACCCCTGATGTCTTAAGGGGGTTAAAGTAACAAGCCGCCCATTTTGTAGCTTTTTCGGTCTCTATGGAGCTGATCACCTCTTTCTTTCCGTATTGTAGGTGCCGTTCCGCAGAACTCGACACTGTCGGGCCTATCTCACCACTGCCAGGAAAGTGGGCATCAAGAAGTACATTTAACAGCTCCTCATTTGTGGTTGTCCAGACACCGTTCTTGCCTTTTATGAAGGACGGAGTACTATGGTCCTTAGCAAGTACCCTCCGAAGCCTGAACGCTTCTGTATTATTAACTAGCTTTACACCTACGTGTGCAGAATTTAAAAAAGGTGGGTAGATTTTTTTTTCGTAAAAGGTGCAATTTTGTTATTTCATAATATTAAATACTATAAATTAAAACAAAACTACATAGTAGTTTCTGTAACCTTAAAAATTGTTCATACCGCCGCCGTAGTCAAACGAAGTTTTGGCATAATTAAGATGAAAATTCTTACTAAACACATGCTGATGCCCTTCCAGTGTGAGTATGGGGTCTTGTTGGACCCTCTACTCTTATGCATATACATACATCAATGATTGACCAGAAACTATTGGCTACTTTGCATACTGATGATGTCCATATCCTAATCCGAAAAGGATGGTTGTTTCTAATGAAGAGCAGTAGCATAGCATAGGTTATTGGAATAATATGCTGTGATCATAATAAGAATACCTACTATTAGCTAAATTGATAGGGCCTGTCTTACAGACTGATAATGTATCTCAATTCGACAATACATTTAATATTATAGTAAAGTTGCTAAAATAACCGTACCTTACCTGTGGAAATATTATTTTTCCGATTTGATGTGTTGCAGAAAACGAAACTTTGTCGCGTTCAACGGATTTTAAGGTTTTTTTTAAAATAAATTAATTAATTTGGTTGTTAAAATTTTTAGCCAATCTTACACCAGTAAAATATTTTCGTTTTTTTCTTTACAGCTCATAATACTGATATTGATAGTCATTTCTAACGAACGACGAAATTCTACTTTTGCCTTATTTGGTCTCAAAACATATCGCAGAATAAAAAAATTCGTCTACTTCAATAGAGCCCCGTATACCTACTAATTAAAAATTTTATCTTTAAACTAGCATCATCTTATAGTAAAAATTTTAGCGTTGTTTTATAATAGAGAAATGTGATTAAGACTGGTCGTGTTGCAATCGGTTACATGGGTTTTCGAATAAGTTTCTATGAAATTTATCACGGTTTGAAAACTTTAGGTATTCAAAAAACGTTGGTTTCCTAAAGAACTTTCATACAAAAAAAATTTAATTTCGTAAATGGCCTCCATCTATATCAATCACACTCATTCCATGCATAATATTTGTCTGTGAATTTGTGCTTGTTCTTTTTTTTTCGTTTTTCTTTTCCATCGTTTTAATAAGGCGACTTCTTGGCACCACGATAAATTTTTCTCACAAAATGTCCAAAAATTTTTAGACACATTCAAGCTATCCCTATCCTATATAACCTCAACCATTTATAAATCAATTAGAACTTTATTTATGGTGTTTTACGGACAGTTAATCACTGAAAGCAACACATCTGATTTCATCACTTCTTTGTCAAAAGGGGGCCGACGACGAACTCTGTGAAAGATTTTCTTCAGAAATTTATAAAGAAGGGTGGACGGCGCTGATAGAGAGGAGAGAGTTCTACAGTTATAGTGAAGTATAGGTATAATTTCCAATTTCGCATAGAACATTAATCATAACATAACTAATAGAAAAAAAAAACGTGATATAAAGTATAATTGCAATTAGCTGATTAATTAAGGAAATTTAAACCCAATAAAATTCCCTCATCCTCGAGAAACTACCTACTTACATATTTTAAATAAACATTTTTCTGTCTACATTACCCCGCTACAGAAAATCTAAACTTTTCATTTATTATGTACTTCAAAAAGAGATAATTTGAATCTGAACCACATTTCCCCCTTTATTTGGGGGGGCTAATGTAGATATATATACTGATGTAGTATCTACCTACCCCAAAACTCTTCGTCGTCTTATAAATTGCCTATAAAGATTCATTTCGGATGCTATTCCCTTCCATTATCCCTTTTAGTTGGAAAATCCCATAGTGTCCCCATAAAACGCTTGAGGGTTCTCTTGGTGCTCGTAAGTGCTATATAAGAGTTTGTACATGGAAAATTATTTCCATACGCAGACATAAGCTTACAAACCACTTAATAGCCCCAAATATATGCCTCAGTTTCATGTTTGCAGTGCAGAGTATTTCCGGATGTTGTTTTATCCCTTAAAACAATGTTAAATATTTCCAGACGGATGAAATTTTCCGGGAGCATTAAGATTTGAAACGCATGTGTTCGTAATGTTATAATTCGCGAGTAGTTGAAAATTGAACTTCCTTTTTCGAAGAAAATAAGTGTTAACTGATTCTGTGGTAAATTCTTGGTCAAAATATTTTCAATTTATAATTTATTTTAGTACTTTGTTGCACACAAGATGTTTACACTATAATATTGAGATTAAAATTTCACGTGTTTCCTTCGAAAGATCTTACATTTTCTGAAGAGTATTTCAAAATTTTAAGAGTATGCGAACAAGGTGTACGTTAAGGGGCTTCGCAGATTTCAAACTTGTTTTCGGGGAACTATTTCACCAAAAAAGAAATTGTACCACATTTTGATCATTTGGTTGGGTCAATTTTAAATCGAAAAGTATTGCGTACTCTCATCCGACTTCATACTGATTATTAAAACAAGTAAAAAAGTTAGAATTGGTCTACGACCAATTCTTATGATACCCTAGATGCATGCCCGTATAAAATTTCGTATGGTCACCGATAATGCAAGTTTGATTTTTGAAGTGGTTTTTCGCATATATTTCTAGAACGGTTCGTCGGACTGAAAAAATTATTATAACCAATTTTGTAGGATTTCGTATTTTGAAGAAGTTTTTAGTATAATAAAAATGTCTAAGAGTGATCATTTTCACAGTATATGTAAAAAAACCTAAATTTTTATATGGCAACACCAAGAAGAGGCTGCCCGATTTAGTCCATTTTCGAAATTTTATTTGCTATTACTATAAAAACACCATGTACCAAATTTCAGCTCTCCATGTCGACGCCTTCTCAGAAAGTGTCCATATATATAGTGGAAAACAAAAGTTTTGTATGGCAACCCCGCGAAGGAGTTGCCCGATTTGTCTCATTTTCGAACTTAATTTTACTTTTTTTTTTAAATCCGTGTACAAAATGTCAGCGTTATAAGTGAACGTATTGTCGCGTATCGTGCGCACAGACGAACGGACAGACGGACATGCAAAAATTAAAATAACTTTTAATATTATGCGTGGGTGTCCAATCCATTTTGCTCTACCATCATTATTTCTAGGTGTTACAAACGGAATGACAAACTTAGTATACCCTTTATATTTCATCTAGGGTATAAAAAAAGATTGCAAGCTGTTGGGAAAAAGTTTGTATATACGGACTTTAAAAAAAAAGTAAAATTAAGTACGAAAATGAGACAAATCGGGCAGACCCTTCTTGGTGTTGCCATATAAAAATTTAGGTATTTTACATATACTGTGAAAACGATCACTCCAAGACATTTTATTATACTAAAAACTTCTTCAGAATACGAAATCTTATAAAATTGGTTCTAATAATTTTTTTTCCGACGAACCGTTCTAGAAATATATGCGAAAAACCACTTCAAAAATCAAATTTGCATAGATCGGTGACCATACGAAATTTTATACGGGCATGCATCTAGGGTATCATAAGAATTGGTCGTAGATCAATTCGAGCTTGTTTACTTGCTTTATATTTATTTTTGAAGTAGACATCGGACTTTACAACTTCCGACAACCAAAGATCGGTATTTACATATGTTTAGTCATTCTCATCTCTTCTCTTCTCTCATTGGTGAAACTAGAAACGTTATCTGAATGGAAAATATTAGTGCTATCATTTCAGCAAATTACCTATGAATTTTTATTTATTTTTTTTCGTCTTTACATAAGTATATGAAATTTATCATTTTAAATACTTACTTAACTTCTTATTATATTATATAATTACAAATATATGTAAATACATATACATATATGAACAATTCTATATTAGACTTCACATCACAGCGAGTACAGAATCTGGTAGTTGGAAAATATATATACAGGGTGTTTCATAATTGGTGCACATTAGAGATGTGTCGTTCCGAAGAATTTTCGGAACAGGATCCGGATCCGGGTCATCTAATTTGGACCCAATTCCGCGGACCCGGTCCATCGTTCCTTGCGTAATTCAATTCAAAGAAAGATGTTGTGAGTTCAGCTAATTTTTTATTGTAGAATTAAGAACTAACAACATAGCTTCCAATTAAAAATATAAGCATATAAAATTGTCGGTTTTTTTTATCAGTAAGTACTTGGACAAAACCTTTCACGTGGGACTGAAGTTTCTGGTATACAAAGCTTAATTTTTACCAATTGTAATACAAATTAAACGTGAAAACAACGCGCCTCAGTTTCACAATTGATAAAGGGGATGGAGGCTATGCGCACTTATACGTTCCACTATGCATATAAGCTAAATTATGTAAGGCCGGACTAAAATTTGGTAATGTAAAAGGTCATTGCAGGTCATTGCAGGTCTGCAGGTATTAACATCTAATAGAATTCATGAAGGAGCAGTCTATTTATTTTCATTTACACTTTTTATTTTGTAGCTATATTTTAAATATCACACGCATTTTAATTGGACATTTTCAAAAATAAATTACATAGTGAGCCTCAAACGCTTCAATCGTTTCAGATTGAGATAAAAGTTGAATGCAAATGCGACATTAAACAGAACGCTTTGGAGAACCATATCCTATTGAATTATTCATTAGGGGATGTTGGTTGGTTGGTTGGTTGGTTGGTGTAGTGGGGCTGAGGATACTAAATCTTATCACTGATACCAATCCTCCTCCACCAACAATATTTTGCTTCCCTTTTGAAATCCATCTATCTGCAGTTGTTTGGTCGTTATTGCGGGTGACAATGGTTTTCTTAATACAAGAGGGGCTTACGTTAAATCTGGTGTTTACTCGTTTCATATAACGAGGGTTGTCTTATTGCATCGGCATCTGTACGTACGTATGCATGTATGTGTCTATGTATACCTATATAAATTTTACTTTCCTTTGAATCATTTCTTCAGTTAAGCTTTCTTGGAAAAATGAACATAGTTATCCTGCAGCTAAGAGACGAGATGAGATGAGATGAGATGAAATGAAACAAAAGTCCCAGTCGAAAGGCTTTCAAAATTGTACAAGAAGACGATAATAGTAAAGTGCTCTGTTGCTCATCTGATACCGCTTTCTCTTAACTTACTTATCTGCGATGAGAACTGCAACAGCTGGACCCAATGGGGTTTTGTTTTTTTTCCTCCATCGGATTTCCTTAGGCTTAACTAGAACCCGGAAACCTGAAAACCTTTCAACAATTTCGTAGTATCAATTTAAACTTAACACTGAAATGCTTTTACGATGATGATGGGACTGAATTTCGTAAAAATTTTTATAACTTTCTTTCGTTTTTTCCCCCCATGGTCAAATGTACTATTTACTTTTCCGATGCAAAAGTTTTCATGAGGTAAAAGGAGGAATAGTAGAACTTTTTTTTCCCAGTGTTTTAATGCATTTTTTTATATAGGGAAAAAGAAAGTTCTACGGTTCTACGCCTTTATAGAGATTTTTATATATAGTAAATGTTAGGAAATTTACTTTTAAAGTTTTTATCGTACTCCAATGAAGTTTATAGTTCCCTACTTTACCAAATGAATTTCTTTGAAGAATTTTTACAATCCTTTAGAATGAATATAAGTATGTTGCGGGATGAGGATGAACACATGCATATAAAAGTTTTTCTTGGTTAATTTAAATCCTTCTGAAAAATTCTTCATGTTCACATTTTTATTAGAGAGTTGTTAAAAGAAATTGGGATTAAAATAAAAAAGAGATGGGTTGAAAACGGAGGGTATCAATCTCCTCTTAAAGTCTCACAAATTAATCTATAATAAATTGCTTCAATTTTTCCCTTTCAACTCGTTTTCACTAACGATCCTTTCGAAATGTTAAGCTCCCTCTTCCCTCAATACTCTTTGTGCATTCCTTTAGCCGTCTAGGGATATTAACAGGGCTGTCAGTTTCTTAATTATCACTGGATGGCCTGTTTGTTTGTATGCCCTAAACAGCTTTTCGACACACGATAAAACAGTTAAATCAGAATTTATGAGCCCTCTAATGAGTTAATTATGAAAGCAAAGTATTTTTGCTTTTGATTTATGTGATGTTCTTGTATTAAGTTGAGAGCAAAGAAACTTTGGAAATTACCTATATAAAAAGTTAAGGAAAATCTTACGAAGAATAAGGGAGTCCTGTTAAGCTTTTGTCTATTTTTCGTGAGAATTTCTACTATTGTTAATGAAAAATTTATTGCATGTTGTCATGCAAGATGGGGTGGACGACAGAGAAAGAAAGTTTGTACAATGCCAATGTGGTCAGCACGTAAATTTTTCTAAGATAGGTATATAATTGGATAATGAGGTGAAAGTCAGTCTTAAAATTCAAGGAAGTAACCATAACGACGTGTTCAAGACGACGAAGTTGTGCAGCTATTGTTGCGAGCCGGTGAAGATGTCGAGATCTCCACACAGGTACCAGTTTTGCAAAAAATGTGGTACTACGTGGAACCGCGACGTCAACGCCGGTGTCAACATTTTGAAACTTAGACGTGCCCATGTCCATGGCAGCCTAATCCACGCAAATTTTCTGCGTACTACGACCCTTTAACAGGGGATGGCCTTCCTAGCGACGTTTAGGCTGAAGGGCGGCGGGATCTCCCCATACATATGCATATGTATGGGGGAATTTCCTAAAGCTCATTCAACTATTACCTACCACAAATCCTCAATTTATTAGGGCCGCTGATCTGCCACAAGGCTCCATTATCTCGTCGTCTTTTTTCATGATTTTTATCACAACCTGATCTTCTTTAGTGTTATACCATCCATAGTTTTGCTGATGACAGTATCTTTGACTTTGATTAATCCTTTGTTGAAATTTTTGGGTTCCACAGGGAATGTAGTAGTTTTAATTGAAATCGCATGACTTTATTGTAATCCTCGCTTAGGGTAAAGCAATAGTATATTGAATTCAATTTTTTTTTATTTTCTATTTTTTGTGGTGAGTTGGTCACGACAAAGAGAATCCACCTCTAATTAAACTTTTCTACCATTAGAATCTTTTGTGGTATTAACACTTAATGTGCGGGGTGCAGCTCCCGCGTAACTAGTACGTGTAGCGGTCGAAAACCATTGGAATGTGATAAAAAAGCAAACTTTAGAGAAAACGTTCTATCTTCCAAACCGTTTGTTATTTTTTAATGAAATTTGGAATTCTCACTTACCACAGTATGGTCCTCGATATTGTATACTATCTGTCAACAAGTCGCCTAAATTTTTAAAAATATATTGAGTTTATCACATATGTCACGCATGTATTGCAGGGTGCAGGGTGCACTATGGTGCCCGATGGTGCACTATGCAGGGTGTAATAATTGGTGCCCCCCCCCCCACCACCGAAACGATGCGTCTTACCACCCCCTTCACCTTATAATTTTTTGCTTGACTCCACCTCAGCTATCAAACTCTTGAGCTAGGCGCACCAATTATTACACCCTGCACATAGTGCACCCATAGTGCACCATAGATCAATTCTAGCTTTTTTATTTTTTTTATTATTTACTACATAATGGGCACGAAGACAAAAGGGTATAGTGGACGTATATTGGGATTTTTTATACATGTAGATGTAGTTTGAACCTTTACCAAGAGATTGGTATACAACATTCGTATACACAAATCAGGTAGTTCTACCTTTCCCGCCTTTAAAGTAGAGTGCTAAAAAGGTAGAACTACCCGTCCCGCCTTTTAGCATCAGTCAGGCTCGCGGGTAGAACTACCTTTCCCGCACATAAAGTGTTAATATCTGTAGCGTAGGTATAAGGCAACCATTCGAACCTGAAATCCTTGATAAAACCTGTAATGCTCTTGGGGAAATCTTTGACGTAATGAATGGCCTACTAGATATTTTATCCATATATATACTTTCAAAAGTTTCATAGTAACAACATTTGTATAAGAGAGAGAGAGCTCGATCATCTTCTCTATTTCCAAGAAAATAAATTAGATTTCGGAAATATCTCATCGAATTTAGCGATCATTTTGAAGTCCGATATCAGACCTGGAGTGGAATGTAATTTTTAAATTTTCCTTGTCTAATTATTCGGTTGTTGTTCGTTTTATCCAAGTTTTTGTATTAGCGTTCATTCCGGATTGTTATATTTGTTGGAGGAAGTAGGGAGGAAGGTGTCTGTAGATTGAAATGGAAATTATATTGTATAGAGCCGAGGACGTTCTTCTATTTGATGGAAAATTTTTAGATAGAGCACCCAGCGAAGGGATTCTGAAGCTATAGGCTCGGAATGTTGCATGTATACAATGTACTTGTACCTATATAGATTTTGTAAAATGTGGGCAGAGTATGACTTATGCGTTCACATAATTGTAATAAAATCTTAACAGTCCCTTACGAACAGAAACACGCTTCAACATTTTAGGTGGCTACTGATATTTTTTATACCCTAGATGAAATCATAGGGGTTACCATTCCGTTTGTAACACCTCTAAATAATGATGGTAGAGCAAAATGGATTGGACATCCATTCATAATATTAAAAGTTATTTTGATTTTTGCATGTCCGTCCGGCCGTCCCTCCGTGCGCACGATAACTCGAGAACGCGTATACTTAGAGAGCTGAAATTTTGTGCACGGACTTTAAAAAAAAAAGTAAAATTAAGTTCGAAAATGAGACAAATCGGGCAACTCCTTCATGGGGTTGCCATATAAAAATTTCGTTTTTCGCTATATATTTGGACACTGCTTGAGAACGCATCGACGTAGAGAGCTGAAATTTCGTACATGATGTTCTTACTACATTAGCAAATAAAATGACAAAAATGGACTAAATCGGGCAACTCCTTCTTGGTGTTGCCATATAAAAATTTAGGTTTTTTACGTATACTTTGAAAACGATCAGTCCAAGACATTTTTATTGTACTAAAAACTTCTGTAGAATACGAAATCCTATAAAATTGGTTATGATCATTTTTTATGTGCGACAAACCGTTCTAGAAATATATGCGAAAAACAGCTTCAAAATCAAACTTGAATAGATCGGTGACCATACGAAATTTAATACGGGCATTCATCTAGGGTATCATAAGAATTGGTCTTAGACCAATTCTAGCTTTTGTACTTGTTTAGATTATATTCAACAAAGCTTTATAGAGTGTAAATTGGACAGGCGCAGAAGTTATCACATTATCATTATTTTATTTTTTTATTGTTATGCTATGTAATTTTTTTCAATGGTGATAATAATTCGCACAAGTAAAAAATTACGAATTTAAGTTAAACAATCAATAGTCTGCCAGAATTTCACTTCAGCAGGAATATGGCGTTGAGTTAAGCTTTTCGGGAGAAGGAATTATGAGCTCGAATTAATGATCTTCATTAGTTAACTGAAACGCCTTCTAGTGTCAAGTAATTTCATGGCGGCCTTGAATGGTAGACATAGCCTGGAATTTACCATACGTTACTGGCTGCATATCTGTTTTATTTATGATTCTACCTTATGAGGAAAGAATACATATTGTAAATCTTCTGATAACACTCAGTTATTTTCTTTTTATTGTTTTGAAAATTTCATTGTCGTTTTATGGAAAAACAAAATTGTTGGACTTATTAAATATCGTTAGACTAGTATGTTAATAATTTATTCCAAATAACAATTACCTTTACTTTTTCTCAAACTTTGTCGGCCTTGTCGTGAGTCGTTGGAGGAAGTAAAATCTTTGCTCTTTCCGGATTTCCTTCCTTTATTTATAAGCAAAAACTATTTTCCAATTTTTCTAGTGCCAATTTCTCCCCCATTGTGTGCAACATGCTGAATAGCACTTTATTAGCTTGTCTCATAGAGGGGGTAAACATGATTTGAAGAGGATACTTCAATCTGTCCAATTGAAATGTTGAAATGTATAGATGCAATGACTTGAAAAGGAGAACTCGGAGATTTCTATATGTCGATTATTAGTTCTCATAACATTCTTAGAATCATCTAAATAAATTTGAAATTGTTTCAATTATGAAATCTGAAGAAAGCGAAACTCTATCTTGAAATTCCATTCCACAAAGTCTCCTTTTATTTCTAATTTCTAAAGTTTTTCTCATTTTTTTTCTTTCTTTTTCAACATTCTTGCTTAGAACAGAAATTTTGAAATTAAATTCCATGAAGGAAATTAGCTTCCCTTTTGTGAATGAATGAATGAATGAATATGAGCACTTAAAGCTTTTTGCAATAATATGGATGGATGCCAAGCCAGCATTTGCATGTAGACAAATTTTATTTATTCTGAAAATATTCAGCAAACATGAAGATGCTATCATCCTTAATTAAGCATTTATTGCCTGTTAAGGAATACGGAACATTTGTGTTCCCCTGAAAAGGTTTCAGTATGCTGCAAATTATACATCAAATTTTGAACTGCTGAAAATGCTGAAATTAATGAAGAGAGACACAAACAAGGTCTGGCATTGTCGCTTATCATTAATTAGTAAAATTTTCCATTTGATATTCAATACATCATGGCAGATATACATATGTGTGTATATGTGGGTACTATATACATCATAAGTACAAAGAGATCAATAACTGTTCGATGTAGGATTAAGAGTTTGTCAGGATACATGTTGATATGGGGATATAGTGATTGTCCTTTAATTAACAGAATTACATACTTGCTGGATTTCTTGCTAAGACCTAACTACACTCTACTCAGCTATGAATGATAATGTAGGAAACTATATTTCATTTAAAATCTGTATGGGTATAGTCCCTAACCCTATTAGACTCCATGCGATAAATATTTTTAGGTGGTTAGAAATCATTTCCTTAACTCATATTTAAAATCACACTTTCCAACGGAAACGCATTTTTTCACATAATACCTACTTTCACACGAACCGGCAATTTTCTGCATTGCAGGCTTAAGTTTTTGCGTCATCATTCAATTCAAGCTGTACGTTCTCTGCCTATAATGTTATTATGTAGGTATATACATATGTATGTTCACGCACGTCCATATAACTTGAGAAATTGAGTTTAGGGGCGAAAGAGAAAATATCTAATCGATAGATGGGGAGAACGTTGGGTTTGGGGTGAATATATTAACTTAAACCGAAAGAAAAAACAAATAATTACTACCTAGGTGAAAATTGAATTGAATTTGCATGAAAATTGTTCGTGTCGTTCCTTCTTTTGTTTTCTTTTTGTGATCACGAAATTTTCCCGCTTTCGTTCACCTACTTCTACTTTATCTTCAGATTTGAATCTGAAAAATCTATTAAGATTTGTTGATTGAAGTCAACCATGCGAAAAGTGTAAAAGGATAATGGAAATTCTTTGTGAAATCTTAAATGAGTACCTATGTATGTATGTAGGTATAGGCTTTCAAGATATTGTTAATTTTAAATTTCGTGTACAAAATCCTTGAGTACCTATGTATGTATGTAGGTATAGGCTTTCAAGATATTGTTAATTTTAAATTTCGTGTACAAAATCCTTGAGTACCTATGTATGTATGTAGGTATAGGCTTTCAAGATATTGTTAATTTTAAATTTCGTGTACAAAATCCTTCAATAAAGATTCTTAACACTAATTTGTTGAAATTATATACATATGTAGGTAAGTAGAGATTTTAGATTTTGATTTGCAAATTTAAATTTCTCGGCTGTGTTTTTCTCTATTCAAAAGTTCCATCCGCATTGGATCATCCTGCTTGATTTTGAGCGTCAGTAATTTTGTATGTTTTACATAGATTTTAAAAAATAAAGATTTTGTAGTTTTGTTTACAAAGTGGTCGACTATCTTATTAAGACAATAAGGCTGAGAAATCACGATAACTTTATTTCATTTTAGTTCTATTCTCAATCCAATTATGAATTTATAGGAAACATTTAACCTTCCCGATTATAGGCAGTATCTTAAGCCGGATAAATCAAGTTTTTTAAAGACTTATTTTAGTTTGTTGGCGATTTATCTAAGTTGTGTAAATCTTAAGACGCAGCACCATTATTTCTATCATCGCTGCAACCCGAATACAATCCTCAATATCAATTCACATATTTCACTGGATAATTTATATAGTCTGGGCACACTTTGTTATTACATAGTTCATCTAATCGTGAATAAAAACTGACACTTGAAGTTACAAGCACTTTTCATGTCAAGCTGTGATGGTACAAACAAAAAAAAAATTGCTCCAAGACAATACAGGATGGGCCAAAAATGTTTATTATTAAAGTGTCCCTTCCGTATACAAAATCAATACTTGGAGTTTTTTTTTTTTTTAAATAGCATAGTTGCATGAATTTAATAGATCCAATAGTAGAACATGAATGATGTTATAGGGTCATTCCACGGAAAATCGACCAATTATATGTAAATTTCTTAATCGACCAATTTGGATTTTGATAAAATTTCGCAAAAAGGTTGTCTTTTATTAGAAAAATATTTGTGTGAATTACTTTCTATCATGACATATTTTTGGTGGATATAACGATATTTGAAATTTTAAGACAATGGCAAATTTTACTTGCTGCAGGGCACTTCAAAAAATTATATCTCAGGTTGTACTCATCACAGCTCCATGAAATAAGTTTTATTGTTTCAAAGAAGCCTTACGGTATTTGCGAAAAATAAAACCAGGTTCCTTGTTAGAATTTCTTATTTAAAGTTGAAAAATATATCCTTTATCCTTGAATATCTGAAAAAGCGATTCTTCAATTTTTTTTATAAATTTTTATTTTAATCCTTTATAGAAATTGAAGTAACTATAAGAAGCAGAAACTGGAATTCCTCACAGTTTAAATGGAATTAATTTTTAAAGATTCGTACTTCAAGAATTTTTAGTATAAATGTATTTTGAAAAAGTTTTGCTGGACGTTCGTTTTATAAAATTTAAAGATTTGTTAGGTAGGGGGAAGCAGGAATACAAGTATAAAACAAAAAAAGGAACCGGAAAATTATTTGTTTTTTTCAGAATAACGATGATATCCTTATTTCTAGAGTTCCTCGAAATGTGGGTCTACATTTTTTTCCTTTTTTCAAATTTAAATCCCTAACTGGACATTTAGCTTTTGTAAAAAATGGAAACTCGAATCCATAATTGCTGCCAATATCACTTTTTACTTAAAGGTTTTGGCTGCCCTAAAAAAGACCATTTGTTCTTACATGCCCAGTATTTATGTGTATATTTTTAAGGGTCATGTTTCTGAAGTTGTTCATTTATTAGATTAAGATATTTTGTTTCTACAATGGAACTATTTTCTGTCTCTATTAGCAGATTTATTTTACAAGGCACTGAAGATATATGGAGTAATTTCGACGATGGGAGTATTGGGATAGGTAAATGTCGTGGTTGGTCGTGATAGATTAAGTCGTGTTACTCCAATTACCTCGTTGCTAGAAATTAAACAACACACACACCACGTGTTCCTTTCCTTATATGCAATAAATCCTGTGATGTCCTCGATTTTTAAATTATTATAATGTGTCCATTTATCCGCAAATGAAAAAGGTTTATAATATTCCACTCCAGCCCCGACTGGTATTACTGAATGCTTTGCATTGCTTTTGTGTCTTTGGTACTTTTGGAGTCATCGAAAATCTTTGCTCTAACACAGCTTATTGTTGGGCTATTCTTCAGTTGACACAATATCGAAATTCCTGTTGCTCATGTTTTGAAAAGCCCATTCGTAAAGTTGGCGTGGAGTCATAATTTGATCGTTGTAGGGGCGCTAGAAGCTCGATTTTGCAGCTAAACGTTTAAGGGCTCCACGGAGGCTGTCACTTATACTTTTCCATGTGCGCCTCACATCCAAAATCTGATTGATGCCTGGTAATATTCAGGAAGCTCTTCCTATTTGTATATTGCGCCGCCGTTCCATCAGAAAAATAAATTATCTTTCTCACCCATCCGTACTTGCTTTGTATGAATCTTATTAAATAACGCTGGAAAATATGTAATAAAACAGTTTATGTTTCAAACAATCGGAAATTATAATTAAGTAGATAAAACTCTTTTACAAACGAAAAATCTTAAAAAAAAAAAATCTATACAAAAAATAAGCGTTTCGTATCAGCTGGAACCGTACACTCATCAGTGCGGCTTGGTTCCTGCCTGCCGTGTTCGCCAAAGTGAAAAGCCAAGCTGACCTGATATATGCACTTAAAATAATTTTTAAGTGTGAATTATATACGAGGCGAGATGCTAAGTATTCACTCGAATGCCTTATGCGGGACTAGCATTTCATAGAGTTCTGTTGTGAAATAAATTCGTGGCTATTTAGTCAGTATGAGATTGACTGAATTTGCTGCCAAATGTCCGCAGCCCAAGAATTGAGTGGAAAAAACACTTACAAACGAAAAATCTTTAAAAAAAAAACTCCTAAACAAAAGCAGGCGTTTCGTATCAGCAAAAACCGTATACTCATCAGTACGACTTGGTTCCTGCCTTGCATAGAATTTTCTTTTTTAAAAGATTTTTCGTTTTGTTATATTTTTATGTGTATATATAACTATATCTTCTCCTACCCGGTTATCCTTAAATTTGCAGGTACCTACTCCAAATACATACTTTCAGGTTCTTCTTGGTTACTTCTATTTTCTCACAAATGCTTTTCATTTATTGCACAACGTTTCGCTCTTCTCTTTATTCGATAACTATTATTACACTACGTTTCAATTTTTTTTTTGTTATAAATTCCGGAAACCAGCTCACCGGGACCACATTAGCCAAAACCTCAAACACAATCCTATATTTTTCCGCCTAACAAATCCGCCGAACCTTTTTCCTTCGTCGTGACTTTTTCTTTACAAATCTTTAGTATATCACCGCCGTTGTTTTTTTTTTTTATCACTAAACCAACTCTAACACCTTCCGTTTTCTCTAAACTCTCGTTTTCTACTTATTATCTATTAAATTTGTTTCTTTCCTTTACTTTCTTCGCAGCAATCTGAACCGCCGAAATGCAACTTCACTCGAGGTGACCGCGGCGAATCTAGTTCAAAAATCAACTCTCCTCTTGATCACTTAAATCGTTATCAAGTTCCGTCGGTTCAGGGTAGAAAATGCTTAATTGCATTTTCTTAATCTAAGAAAATTTTAACATTCTTGGACTTATCGAGACTTGTCCAGAAAATTCGCGACGGACAGTGACTTAAAAAATTTAATTCTATCCTTTAATAAACATCAGCCACCGTTCCGTCGTTTGAAATTGCGACGCGCATATACATATGTACATACAATGCATTTATGCGGCGCGCATTTCTTAACGCGAAAGCTCTTTTTCGTTATATGTATGTACGTATGTACATACATATTGTAATTTGTCTTTTGATTTTATTTCTTTCTTTATATTTTTCTATTGACGAATTTTGCTGAAGGCAAAATTTGTCGTGGGAGTTTTAAACAAAACGACTTGCATTGAGAACTGAAAGTTTTATTTTTCCAAAGTCGTTTTTTTTTTGGGAAGAATTTCTGTTTTCCATTTAAAATATTTAGAATATGAGCTAATCATGTTTTAAGCATGATTTGCTTATATGGAAATTTGCCTGTTGTTTTTTTTTATATATGAAAATTTATGTTATTATTTTATTTTATACCCCTTTTAGGTATATATTTGATATGCAACAGTTTGTAAAAGAGTTTTTTCCACTCAACTCACGAGTTTTTTCCACTCGACTCACGAGTTGCGGATTTGGCAGCAAACTCGGTCAATTTCATATTGACTAAAGTCGATATGAATTTATTTCATATTGACTAAAGTCGATATGAATTTATTTCATAGCAAAACTCTCAATTATAATTAATTGTATACGTCCTATTTAAGCAGTCCTAATGGTAACTTGGGAGTTGTTCCAATGCAAACTCTGCATGTCATCTTGAAGTACGAATTTTCAAAAAAATCGAGAATCATGAAAAACTCGTCTAGTTACTTCTAGCCTCCTTAAGATATGTACTTTGTCTGGGTCTTTAGTACGGAAAGTCTTCTGAAAAATGTCTTAATAAAATCTTCTGCGTTCTCGATCCATGTTTCTAAAGTTGAACGATCCGATGATACCCATCATATCCGAAAAAATAAAAGCAATTTTTTCATTCCTTCTATCATTAATATGACATTCTGGTGGATAGTGAAAACACAAACAGAATGTGTACCACAAGCCCTGGCTAGTACGCAGTTCTCAGGAAGAAGAGATGCGAATTTCAACAAACTCTATTTTGACATCCGGATGTGTTTTCTTGAAACTAGAATATATTTCCTTAAGATTACCTAGTACAAGTCTTCTTTGAACATGTTTTTTTTTAACGTCGACTTTTACTACTACAAACTCTTTTGTTCCAGGCATAATTCTGCTAATATTGTTTGAAAAATAAAAGCTATCTGCAAGTTTCATTGAGTTCCCGTCAAAATAGTTTCCCTTGCGTGAACTGAACGACAATATTCCATATTCTTTTGCAAGGTGTTTGCTTTTTTTCGTAATAGATCGGGAAGTAGCCGGAAATTCCTCTATTATATTCTTGCTGCTCTTCTGAAAGCATTGTAAAAATCATACATTACATCATGCCTAACAAATCTTTAAATTTTATAAAACGCATACTCTTTCAAAATTCATTTATACTAAAAATTCTTGAAGTACGAATCTTTAAAAATTAATTCCATTTAAACTGTAAGAAATTCCAGTTTTGCTTTTTACTGTTATTTCAATTTCTATAAAGGATTAAAATAAAAATTTATAAAAAAAATTGGAGAATCGTTTTTTCAGATATTCAAGGATAAAGGATATATTTTTCATCCTTAAATAAGAAATTATAACAACGAGCCTGGTTTTATTTTTCGCAAATACCGTAAGGCTTCCTTAAAATAATAAAACTTATTTCATGGATCTGTGATGAGTACAACCTGAGATATAAATTTTTGATGTGCCCTGCTGCAAATAAAATTTGCCATTTTCGTAAATATTCAAATATCGTTATCTCCACCAAAAATATGTCATGATCGAAAATATTTCACACAAATGTTTTTCTAATAAAAGACAACCTTTTTGCGAAATTTTATCAAAATCTAAATTGGTCGATTCAGAAATTTACAATAAAATTGGTCGATTTTCCGTGGAATGACTCTATATCCAATGAGCCATTACCCGTCATCCGAGAAATGTTTCTGAATAATTTCATTTCTCGTAGATGTGTTATTCCGTTATCTATAAGGAGTCCTCCATAGTTCTGTTCCCTTTTTTCTGAGGATTTTCTATAAAGCTTTGTGACATAACTGCAACTCTTAAATTAACAGAGGATATCACTCTCAAGAATCATGTGTCGGAGAGTTTTTCATAACATAAGGGCTGGGATAAAGAGAATTTGGCAACGACGCAACATAAGTCACCTCCTCGGTGACCTTAAAATAATTTCCAAGGCCTGGTGTATTATTGAGTTTGAACTCGGTTTTCCCCTACACTTCTTTCGTTGTTATGCCTGCCCGCAGGGTCGTCCTCCACTGTTTTCTTCCACCTATGGAAAAAATAGAGATGTCAATGTTTAAAGCCTTTTATAATATTCTCAGAAATATTTTCCTCTCAATATCAACAAGTGTACCTGAATTTTAAACAGATACTCATTAAATGGACTTATAGAACCAAACTTTTGGGTGCGTAATTTAATACTCGTCGAAAAACTTAATGTTGCTGTGTACCTGTAAAGGGATGCTCAATAGAGATCGATGATTTGCTATTTTGGATTATGTATGTAGTAGGTATAGTCCAGTTTGGTCTCGTTTCTATGTCATCTACATCAATCGCATCGAAGCCATCCAGCGGAGCCACCATATGTGTGTAGACTTATTTAAACTCTGGAAGATACCTACATGAAACAATTTCAGAGTCTTTTTTTCGTTTTATATTATACACACAAGTGGAGATAAATTCCTCCCGCACTCTTAAATACATTTAAAATATTCATTCTTGTATTCCCATTATTTGCTCAAAGACAAAGTAATTTCTTTAAACCAAGCCCAGTGCCATCTTTAGGCCTGAATTATACTTACGCCGGTCTATAAACACTTTCATGAATATTTCTCCCCATATTTTTATCTTCAAATTGATATCAGAGTATTCCTTCAAATTTTTGTTATATGGTGGTGGTGTCATTTGTACTTCTTGTATTAATCCTTCATTATTTATATCTTCCTCTCACACTAATGTTGCAGCAATCATTTTTCAAAAAAAGATGCGTAAGTTACTTCCAAGCTCTACAATGTCTTCCTAAATAGTTGCAGTCAAGCGACGACAAAAATGTTACCAGTGAGTGCACATATATGTAAAAGTGAAGGCGGGGTGATAGTTGCGTCCCCCAAAAGTTACTAGCCGGAGGAACACAAAAGCCACCTTACTGTCACGTCACTTCATGCGATTTACATTAGTGCCTATTGAATTGACGGTGGTCACAAAACAGTGACATGACAAAAAGTTTCCAGTGCGCAATAGACCTTAACATACTTTACATTATTATTCCTTTTGATAATCCAAAGCATTTTAGAAAAAAAATTCTGCTATCTTAAAGTGCCCAAGGCTACCACTTGGCTAAAGACGACCATGGCCAAACCTATAATTATATTTTCTAAGCGCAGCTCAGTAAAGTTAAAAATCAAAATATTGCCCACAATTTAATTGGTACTTATTGGTTGTGTATTTTCAGCTCAATTAAATCTTTTTTTTTTTGCTCTTTTTAAATTGAAAATAATTTCTCCTTCCATAAACGATCATAAGACAACCCTTTCATTTTCTTCAACCAAAAAGTACGTAAGGTACAACGACTAGTAGCGGTGGTGGGTATTCAAGTTTAAAACCCTTTCGGCCTTTTCTGAAAGCTACGAATTCCACAGTAGTCATTAACCATTATATTAAGCAGTTAAGACAGGCTGGAAGAGATTTTATCTTCAGTACGTGAGACTGTTGTCCTGAAAGGAGCACCGAGATAAGAATTCCTTTAAAAGGCAGGGGAACATTTTAACATCTTCAGGGGGCGTTAAATCTGAATGTACAGGGGTCGGCTCTGTACTGATGTGTGTATGTACATTCAAATTATTTAAAGCACATTTTAAGGGTATGCACGACTGACCCAAGATATCTTTAATAAGGAAAATATGTTACAGAACCGGGTGAAATCTGGCGCAGAATTATTCAAGCTCAGTTAGATTCAAATTGATGATTTATGATGCATAAAGAAAGTTGAAAGAAATTACAAAAGGAATGAGGGTTGTGACCTGAGGTGAAGTTTTTTTTTATTTTATTTTATTTTTTTGTGGATGCATTTACATTTTTTACTCTATATTGGACAAGAAATCAGAGAAACGTGCCGATTCTGTTGTTAGTTGATAGTATATGGTCACCAAGTATGCCAACTACCTGTGGTTGTGGTTAAAATCTAGTACGACTGTAGTATAGTAGTAAAGTCAAATTCAAACTACTAAGCGCTTTTCAGATTGTAGGTCTATTTCATTACTTAAAGAATTATAATGCATTCGTACAAAATTTATGGAACCTGTTGCAGTACCTACAACAATTTTACATTATGGTATTCACAGAGATTAACATTTTTCTGTAACAAAAACAAGTGTTATCACATGATGAGAACATTAATTACGCTAAGAATCGGTATAAAGGCTCAACTACAATTGAATTAAAGAACTACTTACGGACTTACGAAAAATTGATATTTTTAGCCTAAACAGATATTACATTCCGTAAGGGTTATTATCTTGATATTTAATGTTTGCAATTTTAAAAAGTGGTACAAATAAAAAATAACAATTTAAAGTTTATTTAATTGAAGATTTGTGCTTTCTAATAATTCGCGGTACCATTTTTATTCCATTTTAATTTTTACTTACTTACTTTCAACTGGTATCTTCGCTAAATTTTGTTATTGGGTGGACTGATCATTCTTTGAAGGAGTGTACATCCTCGACATACGACGACACTTGAATCTGTTGTTACGAGTGTTAACGGATTGGTAAAATCTATGAAAAGGATTCAGTTCATTCAAATCAACAAGTAGACAGAGACTAATGCAGGTGCAGTGTAACACAATTGCATGCGAAGAACTAAAATAAAGTAGTATGAAGGATCGAATCCTCATCCTCACCCCTCTTAAGAGTATTTATCAACCATTAAGGTCTCGGGCATATGCGCGCAATAAGTCCCTGTATCTTGCATCCTTCCATATTATTTCGATTCCGATTATTTATTATAGTTCCGTTGGGACCTTTTCATTTCTTAATACTCCAAGTATCTTGGCACCTTTTCGTTTTCTGAGACCTTTGGAACTTCTTTCGAAAAAAGTAGGATGTCTATGTCAAAACTTTTATAATTATAATAAAATCACATTCATAAGTTTTGAATCGAAAACTGTGTTAAGAAACATTGTTTTTCACTGCAACAAGTTATTAAGCGCGTCCCATAATAAATAATTGAGGGAAAATATCATCAAGTTCCAAAGCCAATAGAATTAAGCACTTGGGGTGCAACCTTAATGACTCGACTTTATAAGCTGTTGGGAAAACTCTTGTTATTTACAATAATTTCAAGGCTTCAGACATGCACAGAGAGACTCTTAAGCTTTGAAACCGCGCACTTTGGAATAACAAGTAGGATGCAACCGCCTTCATTCACACTCACTCCCTCCACCACCCCAACCCTATGTATACATTCTGATGAAAATTGCTGCATTGCATTGAATCTTATGAAGACTCTCTTGGACTTGAATAATTCACAAAGTTCGGTTAAATTTAAAGGAAAAGTTTATCAGGGATAAGATTATCCTGCGGCTGTGGCTGGAGGTAACAAACTCTCCGAAGGCTATAATTAAAGTTTTGATTAAGAATTCACCGTCGTCGTTCGTCGTCGAGTAATGAGATTTATTACACGCTTTGTTGGATTTTTGATGTTAGCACTCCTATATTTCTTCGGGGTATTGAATTATGCTAATTTATGTGCAAGTTTTAAGATTTTCGTTTTTCGTCTTCTTATTTCTTTTCTATAGACCCTAAAGAAGTTGTAAGTATAAGGTGGTGTATTGTGTTTTCGAGAGGATTTTTTTTTCTTGAAGTCTTTGGTCTTTGGAAAAATTTTCAAAGTGTTTAAACAAAGTTAGTGAGTAGCTCAGTTTTGTGCTGCCAAAATTTTTACATAGCAAGGAATATAGTAGAAAGTAAATTCTACTGACTTGGGTTAATATATATATATGTATATGTATATATATATATATATATTTTTTTTAGTTTAGGGAGTATGGAACTGACTATTATCTGCAATCGAAAAAGCTCAGATGATTAGGTATATAGGTGAATTTGTATAACTAATTTGTTTTCTTGGCCTTTTAAAAAGTTCGAGAAACAATATGACCTGAGCGAGACTTGTTTAATCTTATTTCATAACATTCGGATTTTACCAGCTTCAAAATATGATTCTTTTCCTTGATGATTTAAAAGGGGTGTCCAAATCAAATTTCGATTTGGACAACGACTAATGCTCGAATTTTATATGTTTATACATCTGAGACAGAATATCCCTTGAGTTCTAGTCATTATTATAGAAATTAAGGAAATGATCGAAAAACACATCTTTCTACTTTGTAGGAATTTGTGGGAATTAAAATTGTTGAAAATAAAATCGCGGTATTAACAGGATGAAATGTTGAGGATATTAATTCTCAAGTATGGCGTTCAACATTCGAAATGCAAGCAGCCTCCGGTGGATCTGTAACGAAACCTTCCGTATGGCGAGGCCAATGTGGCTTGCATAAGAGAGGAAGAGGACAAGGGAACTGCTTAATGACAGCAGAACATATACCAGGGGCGGGATTCACTAACTCGGAGAGTTGAGGCGTTGTGGAGATGAGAGTTCTTTTGATACTTAACTCTCCACTCGGAATTCTGTAACTCGGGGAATTGCTATTGAGAAGTACCAAACTCTCTATTCCATTCGACAAAACTCTCGGCTGTGTTAATTGTGGAGAAGTAAGAAGAATATTTCTCAACTGGCAGCACTGTCTGCTTTTGTTGTGTTTTGTGAAGGTACCTAGGATTTTCAAATTGTATTCTGGATTCACTTCATATCCTGGCTATGTTTACAAAAACAAATTATGGAAATCCTTGCAATACTTACAGAGAAATAAGGATTTTGCTGCCTCAAGGTACCCGCTAAAAATTTTAAAGTACGCGAAGTACAGAAGAGATTCTATAAAAATTTTAAATATGCACATCAAAGCTTGTATGTAGGGTGTAATCGCATCTACATTTTGTCCCCTAATTAGATATGTAATTAGTTTTCAGTCTAATAAATGGTTTTGAAGATAACTTCAAAAGAAGTGTATCAGTCCTTCTTAAAATGAAAAAATGGTTGTTTTTTGGTACAAAAATGGACATATTTTCAACTCATTATTATGAAGAACTGGTAAGTCGTGGAAATTCACTTTACATGAGAAAAATCTTCACAACAGAGCACTAATGGATGTGAAACAAAGAACGGTAGAAATATATGCAAAATATAGGAACTGGGGTATATAAGATCCAAGTGCAAAAAATCCGTCTTTCGGCGGTAAAAAGTCAGTTATGAAGTTAAAATGATCAAAAAAACACTACACCACTCGATTACCCGCTTCTCCCTCTTTAATTTGATACCAAACATGACGTATTTTGGACAACACCCAATTGGGGGGCGGGGGGGTGGTACCACCCCCATCCCCAAAAGCCCCTCCCAAGAAATTGTTCACCTATATTTATTTACTCGAGACCCTAAATCCGTAGGAAAAAACCCCAATGCTCTACGACCCTCCCACACAGAGTTAGCCGTCTTTCAATATTTCGATACTTCTCACGTTTTCTTTAACTGCACAAGTATGTTAGAGGATCGCGAATGGAGAGTTAGGGAGGTTTAATCGATGAAAACGAAAATTCTCATCTCCCAAACTCTCCGAGTTACTGAATCCGGCCCCTGGTATCTATTAGGGGTCATACGGGTCATTGTACCATGGGCGACCATGCTAGAAGACTGGGTATAGCGGCGAACGATTTTTGCAGGAGCTGTGAGGATTCGGAGGAAACCGAATCCATCCAACACGTACTTTGTGAGTGTCCCGCTCTGATGAAAAAGACAGATAGGCTAATTAGGTGGCTACTTCTGTTCTAGTCTGGAAAAGCTGAAAAAAAGGGTTCAGATGCATCCTGAGTTTCCTAAGGTAAGCTGGATAGATCTATGGTGATTTTTCAAGGTTATCAAATAAGGACAAATGGGATAATTGATCCACTGGTCGTGTAAGTGAAGCAGACTAGGCACTTCTAACGGCACCGCTCTTACCTAACCAGTTTTTCGTACATTTTTGTTTAAAAAGTTTTTTTAATGATCTTATCCAGAATTGATTAAGGATTAAAACATTTATTTGTATGTTAAAATATATGACTCATAAAATATTTAGGCGCTACAATTAACTCCGATGTTAGCAAGATGTAAGTCTACTCAATAACCAATAAGTGCTGAACCCATAATAGTCGAAGCACATATAGGGTTATGTCTTAAATAACTCGATATTTTGTGACCTTCCTGTAATTATATTGAATCTGCTTAACCAGATTTCTGGCTGTCGTAACCAATCGTTCATTTTAAGCTGTTGTAGTTGTGAACATATACAAGATATATAAGGTTTTTGAAACGATTTGAAAGCTCTGGTTATCTTCATTTATTCTTCCGACTTCTTAAAATCAGTACTTTCATCTCACTTCATCATCAGTGTTGTATTGCTCTCTCTTGTATTCGTGTTTGTTTAAGAAAATTAATGATATTTCAAAGGAGTCCAAATATGTACATCTTAGTGCTAAATAAGAATATTGGAATTAAATTAAATATTGAATTATTTTATGTAAATTTTAGATTTAAGTTTATAGCGGGGAGAGTGACTTTAGAACTGCAGTCATTAAGTGGCTTATGGTGCATCGCTTTCTTTTATAGCTCATCCAATAGTCCCACTCTTCATATAGGAAGAGCAGTATCTTGTATATTTTTGGATGAAATCTCTTCAAAGTCGGCAGTATCATTTTAAATAGATCCATTTTTTTGTATGGAAATGTTTCTTAGAGTAAAAGTAGGTAATTTTTTGATAGTACTTAAATAGTTTTCTTAAATCGCCGTGTGTGTAGTGAAAACACTAAAAGTAGGTCATATTTAAGAGTGGTAAATAAAATATTAGAATTATTAAATTCAACCATTCGCCTTCACTCATAAATGCTAACATTCAAAAGAAAAGAAAAAAAAAAATTGCGTTAACAGCAAAAACCACACTTTCAAAACATTTTTTTTTACTCTGGTCTTCTCATACCGTACTTTTAGGAACGAAACTACCTATAGACACATGCTTTTCGGGTTCAACCCTTATGGATAGCGTAATTACCTATGCAAATTGTTTTCTGATCCGCATTGATACCACAAAGCGGTTACTCTTCGAAAAGGATTTCATCCCTAAAAGGGTCAGGTGAAATGTTTACGTCTGGTATAGAGGGCTTAAATCCGTCTACTACATACAACACGCAAAAAAGGGTTCTTAAAGAAGTTCTCTAAATTTAAGTCGAGAGATTTGTTTTCTATGTGAAAACCACCAAATAATAATTTTTTCCTTTGAAAAACAAACTTGAATCCCGACTTCTGATAACTTACTTCACCCTCCTCAAAATTTCCTCATATATACACATACGTAAATATGTATTTTAAGCATATTTATCTTTGCGGATATAGATATGTAGATATGTATATAGAAGGAGAGAAGGGAAGTGTTTCAAATGAAATTCCTTCCTTGTATAAATATTTGACAGGTAAATGACAGAAGGATTAAAATGTAATTACTCAGTAACGTATCAATTTCACTTTAGCGAAATTATATACACACTTTTCTCCTTGATAAAGAGCTTCACTAAGCCCCGGGCTCAGACTCATTATGTGCTGAAAATTTAAATCACATGGATCAGAAAAATAATTAACAACGCCTCGATGGAGATGGAACAAAAAAAAAAAGATTTTTCAGTCTCTCCTTTAAATTTATGAAAGTAATTGACGTCTTCGGTTGAAGTTGCAATCATCTTAAGTGGACAAGTCTGAAGTCATACACACATACACACATAAATAAAAATACATAAGATGAAAAAAATGTGTCTCTCCTCTATAGAATTCCAAGGGTTTTAAGGGACTCTCATCTATTCGAAGATGAGGTTAAATGCAAGTCATTTTCTTAAATTGGTTTCATCTAAGATTGGAACTTGTACGGCGTTGCGCATTGATTCTTCGAGAGCTAAATTGACGAATAAAGTAACTTTCGGTTATATACGAGTATATGCTATTGAAGACCGCATGATGGAGGGACATTTTCGAGTAGCAGAAAAAGTACAAATCACATCAAAAGGGAGAGATTTTATGATGCTTTGGTTATAAGTGAAGATTTTTTTTTTTTTTACTTCATACAAAGAGTAATGAATACAACTTTCTTTAGTTTTATAGAGTTGAAAGTAAATGTAGAGAGTGTGACTTTATAGCTGTGCTCTTCTGTGTCCCTTGTTCTAGAACTTCCATATACTGGAGAGAACAAATTGTTCTGTCGATTGAAGCGAACTATTTGTACTGTTCGCTTTACTTATAAATCTGTATGAGGCGTTTATTTTTTGTATATATTTTGTTCTGCCCTGTTCTGCGGACACAAAAGAACACAGCTTATATAATATATAGGTATGTTGGTATCAAAAAACAAATATATGTTTACTGGGGATCGCGAATTGAGCTTGGATATTCTGATTTGTAATTCTATGCATTATATGTAATTATAGTTGGCCACCAGTGCCTTGTCTAATTTTTCACTTAAATTTAATTCATTTAGAAATCTCGATCCCACATGCATATGTATAAAATAATTAAAGGAATTAACTAACAGGAACCCTAAATCTGACCTCTGAGGAACTTCGATAATAATTATAATTATTGATAGAAAAATACAGAGAAAGAGAGAGAGAACCGAGTCAGTATTCTATTATTATGTGATTATTTAAATTAAGATAAACTTCAAGATATTTAGAAGAAATTTTACTATCCAATTTCGCTAGATTCAATATCTTTTGGGTTGTCAGAGACTTATTTTTCTTCATTGTTTGGTTCGGTCAGAGTCTAATAATGTCAATGTGAACTACAGAAGCACCTTGTTACTATTGGCGTAGGCACTGATCTTACCTGTTGTGTTCTTTATAGAACAGATGAAACTAGACGTAAGCTATACGTCGCCTTCTTTTTTGTTGTTTGTTACCTGAAAATGGTGACAGTCATCAGGTAATTCTGATATCTTTGAGTGGCCCATGGATAACATAAAGTTACTGAAGGACTGCGGGTTTCTTTGGATAAACTATATATCCATAATATGCTGTCTCTTCTGCAGTGGGTATCTATCTGAGCACATGACAAACATTGGATACGAGAGGGCGGACTAGCCAAATCCGGTTCTAATTTTCTTTTTCTTGGATCAGAACTTGCCGTTGATTTGTCACTGGCCACAGATCGCTTCACGCTCATCTAATAAAGATAGGTGTTATTCACAACCTCGAGTTCCGGTCCTGCCTGGAGGGCGAGCCAGAGAGAACCAAACACTTTCTGGGCGCTTGCACTTCGGAAGTTGGGTACACTTGTCTTTTGAGTCTGCCCTCCTATCTGCGGGTAAGCTGAAAAGCTTTCCTCATCTGGACCTGACGATGCGCTTCATTAACAATAATATTTGAAGAAAACATTAAAAATGATGGGTACTCTGGATATACTTGCAGGTGCACTAAAAGAACTCCTTTAATTATATTTCTAGAATGCAAAAGGCAATTCAGACATGTTGTACACACACCCATAAAAATAACTTTGTTCTTCCCGCTCTGGGAATAATGTCTATGTTTTTATGCGAATATGCATCCTTTTCATGAGAAGCAAGAAAGGAGAGGAAATTCTCAAATCAACAAAAATAGACATCTAAATTCTTCTTCTTTAATGAATCTTCATCATTTTACCGTAAAAAAAAATCAATTTAATCAGCTCAAGTTCTCAACACACCCAAAACTGTATTCATATTTCTTGCGGACAAAAGCCAGTGCAAACCATAAATAACCCTTGACTAGCACTAAGCTCCTTTCACTACAAATAAGAAAGGTAGGTATACAAGGGAAATTTATAGCATTCGCAGTTCATTACTTTTCGTCTTACATTTTCCTCGCTCGTAACAATTTCGTACGTTGTCTGCAATAAGCTTATTAAAGGAGCGCTAATTGTTTTCCGGCTGAGAAATTGTTGTGCTGCTACTGCTGCTACTGTTGCACTTAAACCGAATTAAGAGAGCAATCGAATTTTCGATTTTTTCCCCCCATAAATTCAGAGAGTACTGCTCGCTTGCATTTTAATATACGCTCGCTTGTGCACTACCTATGTACCCATAAAAAAAAGTGAAAACCAGAAATGAAAAAAAAAATATTCCAAAAATTCCGAAATGACTTTTCATATCAGACCAGAATTCCGGTTCAATGTCCAGCTTCTCTTTAGGCTGTTGCCGAAAAAAGTCTCATAAATTTTTCAGGTGTCGGAATTTACATTCGGATACAATAAAACGGGATGACTTCCCCCTCAATGATATTCGTTGGTATAGCTGGCGGCATCGAAAACAACAGCTTCAACCGCCACCAGAGAGTGCTCGTAATCATGCAGAAACTGTCCCAATGCAATGGCTACATGTAACTATGAGATTCTGTAGACCTATGTATACATATAGGAAAAGCTACCAAAAATACTACCGTAGCTCTCTGAAAGGGATCATAGAGAGTTGGTGTGACACGAAAATAACATTATCGCAACAGACTATCCTGAAATACAGAGGGTCCTCTTCAGTTAAAACAGTCTCGATGAGCCAACCCTTGTTCGCCCGCGCTTAGGTCTAACCCCGTTTGAAATTTATTTTGTCGGCTCGTTTAATTTGCAAACAAGCACCGGATGCAGTGAAAATCGTGCTTTTAAATATTTAATTACATGGGAACCACCCACTCACTTTGTGGTCGGTCTATCGTTGAGCTTAAAGTCTTCCTCATCTCATCTCATCTCAACTCAACTCACACTTCCATTGCATTGCTTTTCTTTAGATGAGGGTTTGATTGTTGAGATTTTTACCCCTTGACAGGTGACATGATAATTTTCTACTTGATTGATTTGCGTACCCATCATAGATGGTATTTTTCCACCCTCTCATCTTCACCCACTAAGGTATTTTAATGTAGAAGACATTTATTTTGCTCAGTATAAGTTGAGGTACTCTCATTCGATTAGATTTGATGCAGAGGATTTTTTGCTTAGCTTTGAATTTTGACAGGGGTAGCGAAAAAGGAATTAGGATATTAAAATTAAGTCTGTTTTTCAATTAAGGAGGTACGCATGTAGGTAGAGGGCGGGTGTGGAATTGGTGGAATTGCTTCAATTAACGAAGGTGATATATAGTAATGGGGTGTGGTAATTCTAATGGTTTGAAAAATTTCGGATATTGAATATATTGAAGCTGTACGGATTATGAAGCAAAAACACATTTTGCTCATATGTAGAGAGTTACTTCCTATTTACATATTTTTTAAAAAAATTTCAAAACATTTGTTTTTAATTTTCCACGGATATCAATTATGTACAAATGTGAAGCGCAACTATTATCTAAAGTCTGAATTTACAGCTAAAAAAGTCGTATAAATGAGAATAGAACCTGAATGCGTAGATTGAATATATCTCACGTAACATAACCATCAAGATCGCATCAAGCGAAGAATACCCAAGGATAAAATAAGAATATTCTGAATCTTTCTCCGCGAAACGATTTGGCCACGAATATAATCAGATAGATTTACCTAGACTCGACTCATAAAGCCAATCACTAAGAAAACTTGACACTAAGAGACTAGGCTGATAATGTTTTCTATAGCTTTTCCTCAGCTTGGCTGGAATTTGATGTAAGCTTAATTTAAAAATAAAAACCAAAGTTTCAATTTAAGTGGTGATTAAATGTTGGATGTCCCCTGAAAATTTAACGTTGCCATTTAATAACACAAATATTACGAAAAACGCAATCAAACTCTCTATGGGAATGTGATCGGAGATTGAAGAATAAATTCCATTAACATATAACCCATTAAGCTACAAGTTTTAATTCCATAATTCCCTTTTATTCGATGAAGATTCCTTCCGCGGGCATAATACCAATAAGATCGATCGTTTATGTTATGTGATCTTTTCAAATGAGCTCTTTCATTTGAGGTTACTAAATTAAATTTGCTCTCGTCGGAAACAAGAACAGTTCATTTTTATAGTTAGTACACTGTAAAAAATATTAGGGCTATTCCCTAAATTTAAGACAAGTTTTTCCCTAAAAATAAATGTAATTTTCTCTGATAGAAAGGAAAAACCAGTTTAATTTCCCCAAATCAATGGAAGATTCAATGAACTTAGATATCTGGCGCTATAAAACCTCTAAAGTACGTAAAATTCCTGAAATGTTAAGTTCTCCTGGATATAAGGAAGAGAACATTCAACGTTTATATAATTCACACATTGTTTTTGAAAACAAGTAATGTATCGTTTTTCAATATTTTGTTTAAGCGTGCCCAGTGCACCAATATAACTTCCATACTACTTAGTAGTATGGACCATAATAAATGAGCTATTCAGCTCATTCTTATGTTTTTTAAAAGGGGTGGTCTTCTATTACCTTCACCTATGGTGGAGAGTGGTGCGGTGCTATCACCTATTCCCTACATTTTAGGGAATATTTTCTAAATTTTAGGGAATAGTCCCTACATTTGTGGGGGGGGGAACAAAATAACAATCTAAAATTCCTTATATTTTAGGGAATATTCCCTACATTTTAGGTAATATTCCCTAAAATGTAGAGGGGAAATAAAAAAAAATTCAGTACATTTTAGGAAACATTCCTAAATGTTAGGGGGGAAAAAACTAAAATTTCCTACATTTTAGGGATAAAAACCTAATCTTAGTTTTCTAAGATGGAGCTTTCCCCAATCTTATCGACAAATGCCTAAACTGTGTGGCACAAATTGTTGCCACTAACTTTAGGGAATTATTTTTTACAGTGTAGACTACCTAGTAATCTTTAGAAATAAATAAAGCCCAAAAACCTTGCCAATCCAAGTACATAAGTTTGTAAGAAAATAAGTTGTCAAGATCTTTCAATTTATATTCCGAGTTCCACAATAAAAAAAAATCTGGGAATTTTAAAAACAAATTTTCAATTGGTCGGGAAATTAGAGCGGCTATCGTCTCAAAGACTATAAAAGTCAAAACTTCAATAACAAAAAAAAAAAACAGAATAAAATTTCAGGCCACTATTAGAACGAGTACACGACCGATCATTAACAAGATCGGAAATTCAGCAATTTTAAATAAAATATTTGTCTTGCATGAATGGAAGTTTCTGCATAAGAGACTTTAACTTTGAGAAGATGTTTCATGAAAGTTTCAAGTAGGTACCAAAGTACGTATGCATCCAATTTCAAAGAAGTGTTTGAAAAGGCGATTTTTATGTAGGTAGGTACCTACCTTTTCTCGATCGGATGTATTTCAGTCAATATCTCACTATAGCACTTTTAGATTTGTATCAGGAAATTATTGTAAACCTGGTAATGGTACCTACCTACTGACCTACCGAATTGCCTAAAATTTTTGGCCATAAAATAGTTTCTATAATTTTTTTCGAAATTCGATTAAACTTTCAATAAAAACAAGGTATCCAAAAAATCAAAAAATATTTATAATTTAAAAACACCAAGAAATATGCGAAAAAAGACAGAAATTAACTTCGCAAAAATTGCAAATTTTAACTGTTCGCCATTTTTTGTCTCCCTAATACTTAAAATACGAAAATTTAACGAAATTCTAATTTAAAAGTGTAAGTTGTAATGGAGAAAATATTTATTGCCCAATATTTCTACCAGGCGCAACAGTCGACTTTAAATTTTAGCAAGCAGCTTAATGATGAAAATGTGCAACAAGGCAAATTTGACGAAATTTGATATTCAGAAAATTTTATTTACGATGAGTGGCCGGGGTAATACAAATGCCTCCATACCATCTACGAATACTTTTATTATACGAAACGATTCCATTTAATCTCCCTCTCATAACACAAACTGTAAATATAATTTTTAAATTGAGTTCTTGACGAAACGAATACGAATTGCGAATGTATAGTTGGGTAAATATTGTGAGAAGTTTCGTTAAGACAAATGAAATATGCTAGATCGTGTGGCCGTCTTTATGTAATTCAATGCTAAAGGAATAAAATTTTGTTTAGTGTGTTTAATAGCGAGAGCAATTGATGAGCGAAGAGTATGTAGGCATTACACAGAGTTGCATTCTATTCTACAAACTATACAAATTCTATTGCAAGCAGCTTGTAGAATTTGACGAAAGTTTATAAACAGCAAAGCATTTTTGGTTAGGTGGTGGGGGTAGTAGAAACACCAATTTATTTCTCATTTCATCTGCCGTCACCGTCAACCGCAACCCGTATGCATGAATTCTTACAGTCAAAAAGTTTTTCTCCCACCTCTCTTCTATTTCAGGTATGCAAAAATATCATTCTTTGACTGTGTATGAATTGCATCCAAATAAAGATATTCTCGATCGAACTTGATTGGTTGTCGGCCATTAATAATTTGATTAGAGTGAGAGAGGAGCATTTATTTCCAATGCCATCTAATGCGTTTGAAACTATATCCTTATAACAAATTCAAAATGGCGTAGTGTTTTTAATTGGTCATTTCACATCACACTACATTTAAAGCAAAAAGAGCAAAATTTAATTTTTTTGTTGGTATGGACTTACAGTTTCAGCTTTATGGATTTTTAATTGGGTTCACATATAAACAGGAATATTGAACTCTACTTAGAAGCCAGCATGCATTCTTTTAGTTTTGCCATGTCTGTCAATAGATGGGTCGAGGAGTATCAAAATGAGAAATTTTTTGATCTCGAAAGCATTTTTATACCTAGGTAGTCTCTGCGGCATATTTGTATTGAATTTGCAAGGCTATCATTATTCATGTTTTTTTTTTTTTTTTGTTTTTTTTTTTTTTTTTTTTTTAATCAAAATCTAATTTGTGTCAATATTCGTTACATTTCTTGTTAAATAAAATTGAAATTCACAGGTAAAGTGATGAAGTATACAAACTAGTTATCATTGCTTTTGCTCATTTATCTGGGTATTATTAACTCCAAGAATTTTTAAAAGTTCTTAAAATAAAAGCTCATATAATGAAAATATACTTAGTTACCTAAATTAATAGAAGAATGTCATGCTTTGGAGATGACTGATAACTTATCACTTTTATATCTGTACATGCATATACATATGTGAGTCTTCAAATCGGAACTATGAATACATTTTGACTTTAACCGTTAAAATTGTATCTACCGATGAAAAAAAAAAATCAAATTAAAAAATTTTATGCCTCCAAAAAATCTATTCCTTAATAATAAAATAAAATAAAAATAATTGAATCAAAATTATCAATATTTCCATAAAAGTTCATAAATACAATAAGATCTCGCTAATTAATTATATATCTCAATTCGGATTACTGGATGTGGTATTTAAAAATCGATAAAAAAAAAAACGCGCGTATTTATAAAATAATTATTTAAATTAAAAATGTACTTATATGTAATAATATTGCATGGTGGTGAAAATTGATTTCAAAATTTGAATAATATCTATAAATAAAAGTAAGTAAACATTTAACCTTAAATTGAAATAAAAAATGAAAAAATCCTCTAAAATTTTGAAAATTTTCGAGAAGAACTATCTCTTGGAAGACTTTTACTCCACTAGGAGTTGTACCTATATTTTAAAGGCATCGTAATTGGGTAATATATGAGACTGGTCAATTTTACAAAAATATGCGTGAAATTAATAATTATACATAAAATTACTATAATTTTAAGAGTAGGTACCTAGGGAGAAAAACCCAAACTGATTTAAAATGATATAGAAATTCTTCCATTAGAATTGGAGGATTGTCAGTGAAGAAGCATTCTTCTTCGGGCTTACTATCAGAAACCATTTTAGTATCGGAGTCAGAATAAATACTCAAAAATTTCGAGGTTGTAGTATATTTTCATCGTCTTCATCATAATTATTTATTATGTATGGTGGTGCTGTGCATATCTACGAATACGTAGTCCAAGATACAAGAAAGCAATGTAAATATTAGCTAAGATAAACAATATTTTTATGTTTCCCGCATCCCATCGTATAAATAAGTAATTTTACATGATCCTGAATAATTCGCGAAAAACGTAATTTTATCAACAAAGTTTAGAATTTTGGGAAAGTGTTAAAGTTAATCAGTTCTTTTCTGTTACGAGCGCCTAAGATTTCATCCTATACCACACTTTTATCTCAGATTATACTACATGGCGGAGAATGATCGGTTCCAAATTATACGGTGTTCCAATATCTTTTTCTTCGATAGAATTTATCTTTCGAAGCATTCATCAAGTCGAACAGTCTAAATTTCTATTTGGTGGATGTTTTACTTCAATTCGCGCAGTCTTAAGTACTTACAGACCTCACGAAATACCAGGAGCTATCAGTGTGATGCGTCTACATAATTTCTCAGGGTTTCATGCCATTCATTAATTCATTGTAAGTTTTGTCTGACTCCACATTTTTTATAGTTCAGCAGATCAGGTATTTTGTCGTTTTTATTTAGAACCCTCATAGGCAGAGTCATTTAGCTTAATCACTACATTTATATAATACAAGCAACTTTATAAAATCCAAGTTTTCACTATTTCCAAGCAATAACTATCGTATTATAGCATTTTTACGTCATATTAAATAAAACAACTGGCATGCAACCTTTTTCCTGCGTAAGATATTCCTAAGATATTTTTTTCTGATTTCGAAGCTCTCAAATGTATTATGCCGTGGATACTACAGATTACGATTTTTGGACTGATATTATGGATACCGTCGTTGATTGCATTTGAAGCACTAAGTATATCCAATCCGCAATATTTTGATGTCTGATGAACTTCTTATCGTGTGCCCACTTTTACTTGCATCAAAGCGACAGAATTATAGTCCGCTCCTCTACAACATTATTCTTTAGTAAGATTTTAAAAATTTCGTTCTTTGATAATAAGATGATCAGTTTCGTGCATCTTTCCCGTGAATTTTTTCAAGTTGAATCTAACAATAAGAGATCTAGAAACTAGACCTAAAACGTCTTGCGGTCGCAGTTGTGAATTGCTCAAGACAGTGACATGTTTACGGCCTATGGCAAGTATCAAGAATATATTTTCAGGTCGTTATTATTTTGGCTTTTTATTAATGAAACTTCCTGGTATCCTCAAAGACATGCGCATATAGCCATTAGTATGCCGACACTGTTGAGATTTATTTAACCAGACAAGTTTATTTAATAGAAACTGCGTCCATCTAGAATCAATGTTGACCTGAGCAATATCGCCTTTCAGAGTTTGCCATCTTAATCCACAAAAATCATCCTCTCTGATATTTCTACTATATGATCCAAACTTACCTTTCGTTTATGAATTTATGTTGACGTACCTATGTACATGCATATATGAATCATTTGATATATTTTAATATTAACAGATGTTCTTATTGGTATTGCATTCGCTATGTCTACTCGAAATATTGACGATTTTAACTCTAAAAAAAACATTAATTTTGAAACCTTATGCATCCAAATATGGGTTAAGATAATTTAAAATTTTACTACACATTAAATTTGTGGGATTTCCTCCCTTTAATTATTAGTTTATGAACACTAGTGCAACAACAACAAAATTATAACTTTAAAAGTAGATCCTTAAAGAGCCTCAAGAGGAAAAGTTGCGACCGTAAATTGCATTCCAATTTTTTCATTGAAATAAATTACTTTTCGTGTCATTTCATTAGTTGGTATCTTTAGCTTTTTATTTATGAACATAAATTTTTCTGAATTTCAGGCATGCAAATCCTTAAAGGATTGGCGATATTAAAATTGTTTCTCCCACATCCTGCATGATGAGATGAGAGAAATGACTGGCAATGGAAGTCTCCAGCTAACCTAAACGGTAAGCGGTCGATTGTTTTTATATTAATTTTATATTACTATTTTTGAGAAATTATTTATTGTGTACATTGTGCTTTCTGTAAGCATTTCCCCGAAAAATTTATTATAATTTATGCATATCAAATGATAAAAATGATCGTTAATTTTTCCAACCGGATCAGATTTTTTCGTTGGTTAACACGTATTGGTACTGTTATGGTTGAAAACGAATACCATATATGACCATGGTATAGGTTAGATTTCATTTACACCATCTAAGTATTCTTTGATTTGTTGTTTACTTGTAATATATTATATATATATATATATATATACAGCGTAATGAATGTTCCAAGAATATACAGGTGTTGAAGCATAATATGAACCAACAATTTCTAGACCAAATTCTACGTGGATTCCACAGCGATAAAAACCAATTCCAGTTTCAGAAAGTAGCAAGTAGTGAAAAATTGGTTGAGATTAAGGCGACGTCCCGGCTTCAGTAGCAAGAAAAAAGCTCTGAAATTAATTCTTGATTTTTTATTTTATTATTATTTAGTTTCAGATTCTAGTTTTTAATTATCTTATGCTAACTAAAACCGATGTAGCCTTCCCATAAATAATGCCACAACACACAGTACGTGCGTCAGCCATTGTAAAATAATAGCCAGGTACTTCTCAAGGCAACGACTCTTTTAGAGATCTTTCAGAGCATGTACCTTATGCCTACTTGAATAATGATAATCCTAATCTATAAAAAGGTTCAAAAAATAAACAAAAATCATCATCCAGAGCATCAGTTATATGCTTCTAGCTATGTATGCTAAGTAAACCGTGATGGAAAGAGCCAAAATATGTCCACGAATAATTTATTACGAAAACATCGTAGAAGCCCTGTGTACTAGAAAGAGTTCTAAATTTAATACTAAACATTCCAATAGGACTTACCACCAGCTTCTTCAGTACTAAAATAAAAAACCAAAAAATAAGTTACATCTGTTACCAAAACTGAAGATTGTGTATCTTCGAGCATTCATCAATGTAAATCTCTAAATTAAGTCTCAAAATCTGTATTAGCTAATTTTCGAATGGATCTTGCGAGTACTGAAAATGATAAAAATTTCAGGAAAGAGTTGAAATTTTATTGAACTTTCAATTTTTTACATTTTATTTTATCTACTTTTACATTCTTCCTTAATTATAGTTTTTTTTTTAAATAGTTGCGGCCATTTTTCTGGTAGGATTGTAATTATAAATTTACTATAAAAAATGTGTTAATAAACTTTTTTTCACAATTATGGTTTTTTTTCTCGCTTAAGTAATTTTCATATCTAGCACATATACCCGATTGTGAACATGAGTTCCTTCTTTTTTATTACAATATTATTTCAAAAATAAACAAAAACTACGGAAAACCAGTACTACCTATGGCTAACGCCATCTGGTACAGTAGCAAAGCTTTTCTACACAATAACAGTACCATTACGCGTTAACATAACCTAAGTGAATGTTTCTATAGAAATAGGTTTGGGTGCTGCGACTATCACAACTCATTGAACTGCAAATAATTCCAGATTAATATCTCCCTGGCTTGAACAACTTCCTTTAATAATCGGTCAAGTGTGTTAAATAAGTAGGTTGCTTACCTGCCTACAGAGTATGATTTTAAGTACCAGTACCAGTCAAGTACTAATACTAAAAAACATGTTTAGTTTAAGGTCACAGTTTTTTACTTTTACTCAAAATTTACCAGTCCTTACCAATAAAAATACTGGTAATGTCCAGTGCTAGTACTTTTCCAGTACTTCCCAGTATCTCCTAGTACTTACCAGCCTTTCAAATCCGTCTCATATATCTCTTCTTTATTTTCTTTCATATACTCTAATAATAAATACTCCAACTTTGCTTTAGTTTGAAAAATATTCTCACAATATGCATGTGTATGGCAGAGATAAATCCCAGTGTAACTTGGATCCTGACATACTTAATTCCCATTTCACTTCTCTCCCTATCCTTTCCGCACTTAGTTCTGGACAGCTGGGCTTAAATCGATTCATATTTCCCTCAAATAATGATCAGCCTTGTTTTAGTTTTAGATGTGTTGATGCCAGGGAGATTGCTGTGGCAATTGGTGCTGTCAAATCTGATGCTGTGGGGCATGATAGTATTCCACCTAGGTTTATCAGGGTTCTTCTGCCTTGGATAATACAGCCGATTCTACATATTTTTAACACCTGCCTTACCATATCGATATTTCCTTCCACTTGGAAAATCGCTACAGTTGTGCCGCTGGCTAAGATCAGTGCAGCTGAGGTTCCCGGTGATCTTCGACCGATTAGCCTGTTGGGATTTCTTGCTAAGATTCTGTAAAAATTGATGGTACAGCAAATAATTGATCATTTGGAATACTTTAACTTATTAAGTCCTTACCAGTCCGGTTTCCGTAAATCTCGTAGTTGCGAGACAGCCCTTCTTAATGTTATGAATGATATACGTAGCTCGCTTGACATGGACAATCTGTATGTTCTTACCCTGCTTGATTTCCCCAAAGCATTTGACATGGTCAATCATTTCAATCTGCTTGAAAAGTTGACCTCAAACTTCCTTTTTCATCCCTCTGCTGTGTCCTTAATCCGCAGCTTTCTCTCCAAAAGATTGCAGCGGGTTAAGGTAAAAGACTGTATCTCCGGTATTTTGCCTCTAAATTGTGGTGTCCCTCAAGGCTCTATTCTCGGCCCTTTGCTCTTCAGCCTGTATATAAATGACCTCCCCAATGTTGTTGTAGACGATGATGTGCAAGTGTATCTCAGTCGATCAATAGGACTGGTGGAGGATTGCATTGATAAGCTAAATTCCGACTTGCGCAGTATTGCACACTGGGCTGATAACAATCTTTTATTGCTTAATGCTGGAAAGTCATAGTGCATTGCCTTCTATCGCAGAGCAGTTGAAGTATCTGATGTTTCACCTGTTTTTTTTTTTTTTTTTTGTTTTTTAATAACACAGTTCTACCATTTTTGAGTCGTGTAAGAAATCTTGGAATCTTCTTCAATTCCAGAATGCAATGCTGTGATCATGTCAATAATATGACTGGTAGGATTTATGGTGGGCTTCGTCGGCTGTGGTTGTCTTCGGGAACCTTTTCTACGAACACACGTTCGATGCTAATCAAATCTTTGATTCTCCCGTACTTTTCCTATGGCACTCTCCTTTTCCCTCACTTGTGCTCATCCTGTTCCACTTAACTAAATGTGGCGTTCATCGACTGCACAAGATTCTTCTGCTTAAGGAGATTCGATCATATTTTGCAACATCGTAATCATCTACTTGGTTCTCCTTAAACCTATATCTTTTACGTAGGCTTCTGGCATCTCTTCATAAGCTCATCTACTCTAAAGAGCCAAGCTTTTGTTTAATAGTTTGGCATTTGTAAACTCCTCAAGGCGTTTCGACTTGCTGATACCAAATTTTCAATATTCAGTAATGGAAAATTCTTACTTTGTTCGTGCTGTTCGAACTTGGAATATCCGAAATTCAGCGTACGAGCTCGACTCGAGGGTTTATGGAACGAAACACGCGCTGCAGCACTGTCCTGGGATAGACTTTTGGGTGTGTTTTAGGTGGTCTTGGCTCTGTGTTTTCTAGTTGTTGTCTAGTTATTAGTTGTTATATATTTGTATTTGTAATCTGATGTTTTGAGTAATATTTTAGTATTTTATTTTGCGTTGATGGTAGCATATGTTTTCGAATTTATATTTAAATTTTTGAATTTCTAATTTATTTAAACTTTGTTTTATATATTTTAATTTCATTTCTCGTACTTTTTATATTAATATTTACTTGTTTTTATTTATATTTGTTGCATGTATTCGTTCTTCTTCTTTGAGAATTTTCGTGAAATCCTGAGTCTCGAAAAACATGAAAACTACACATCCATTGCATATGTACATAGCTCTTCGCACTTCGAAATTCATTAGGAAAAGTGGTCCTGATCAGCTTTGAAAGATCTTTACTAAAAATATTTAGTTTTTCATATTTTTATTATGTGACACAAATAATATCAAATAGCAGCGCGAAAACGGGATTGTGAAAAAATTTGCAATAATAGGTAGGCGAACAAACAAATTTTGACCTCGATGTTGCGGATTCCAATTATCTGTATTAATCAAGGACGGTAATTCTTACAGGTACCTACATAGTAAGTAGATAGTTGCTTTTACATGAGTCATAACCAAATATAAATTTAGGATCTCCATTTCATTGAGCACAGAGATTTCTGTAAATTATGGAAACAGTATCATCGCGCTCAATTTTCTTTTCATTGCCTTTTAGAGTCGAGTAGGAGTGACTATAAAAAAACCTGATTTCACCAAAATCACTGGAATCACTACCTACGCAGGTACTATAAAAAAATTAAGAAAATAGGACAACAGATTGCAGCAGGAGTATCAAAACGCGAGTTTTATGTGCTGAAGAAATGAAAGCAAATTTTATTTTTTCGTTAGCATCGATAATTTGGGATTTTTTATGAGTTTCTTTCTTATTACAATAAAATGAAGGTATAAAATTTATTGTCAATGATAATTAAATATTGTTCTTTTTTCCATAATCTGTTGATCAATATATAAATAATCCCCTGTAAGTTATAGGTATGTATGCCTCATGTGAAACTTATGATTAAATTAAAGTTCATACTCCAGGAATACCTTTATTCCCGTACAATATTGCTCCGAAGTCAATCATACTCATTAACTTAGAAAAGTATGCTACGAAAATATTCCTATTTGCGATCATTTTTATTTACCAGCACAATATGACATCTCCATGGTTGCCTAATTCAATGATAGAAACGTTTTTTTACTGCGAATGTGCAATTTCTGTGCAATCATCTATCTATTCAATAATAAAACGGTAATTCATGCCTACATATAGATCGCAGCTTAAAACTGATGTTGCTCATCTTAGAATAGAATTTAAATATGTTATTCTCGGATCTTGTTATCTTTTACCTGCTTCCTGCTCCCTGCTAATGATAACATTTATTTTACTCGAATCAAGACCAAACGGCAATAATAATCCACAACAAAATTAATGAAAATTGAAAGAAGTGAAATTTGGCAAGAGTCCAGAATTTGAGCTCCCAAGATTATTATCAAATTTGTTGTAATTCTCTCGTGGGTGATGCTGATGGTGTTGTTAGTAGCTATTAAAATTCTCGCAGGTGCAGTTGAGCTATCTCATAGTGTGCAAAACAATAAATTCATTTGTTTCTGCTTTGAATAACATTCTCTCTCTTGACGGTAAATTTGGCAACAGGTCGCCTTCTGTAATCTCTACTTCTATATTCTTTCATTATTCGTAGATTTATTATGATTTTTGTTTTCAAGTCTTATTCTATAAACATTTCCCTCTCTCAATATACATTGAAAAATCACAGTGTAGAAATGCCTGCTGTTTATAGACAGTAAACAATCACAATATACAGTCACACGTCGACAATAATCGCTAATATCTTCTACATAATCATAGGTACCCATTTAGAATATGAATAGAGCTATCATTGTATCTACCAAGTGCAATCTTCATCCTTCTTTCGCTGTATAGATAAGTATAACTTTGTATAATTTCATTTTAATCATATCAGGGATTATTTTAAATATCCAGGGCCCCATTCCACAAAACTACAAGTGTACAAGTCTAACAACACTTCTACTAATATTCTTGTTCTATAAGTACTTGTAGACTCTGTACCACAAGAATTATTCATCTTGTAGGAACTTTTAAATTTCCCTAGACTTGTAGATTCAATGTCCAACTCTAAAATATTTTCCAGGTTAAACATAAATGCATGTGTTGCAAGGCGCTGTAACAAAATCGATAAGTGAATCTTATAAAAAAAAAAAAACAAAATCGCTATAAGATCAATTGGATATTATTTTTAAGCCTCCAAAGTATTTTTTTACGCAAAAAAAAAAAAAAATGAATTCCCATTAGATTTCTTGATATCAGAATATTTTTCCGTCGTCAGGAGTTGTAACCGCAACTCACTTTGGTATAGGTAGGTATTCAAACCATGGGCATTGAGTCGTATGTATATATAAAAAATAGATTTTTGTAATCCATCAAACAATAAATATATCCCATAAAATAAGTATTTAAAAAATAAAAAAATAAATAAATAAAATAGAAATACCCATTTATACCTACCCTCTTAAATAAAAGAGCCATTTTTGCAAGCTTTGCTTTAGGCCCTTGTTTTTTAATGACAAAGCGATTTCCCTTAAGATGTTCGAAATGCCGATTAATTCCATAATGGATAGTCTATACTTGTTAGTCTGTATATCTTACCTTTGCACGTTAATTCAATGTTAGTAGCAGCTGTCTTTGGATGGGAACATCCATTTACTCAATGATCTCTCTATAGTCGCCAGATGTTCTAATCTGATTGTGATTTTAAGTAGAACATGTTACCTCATTAAATTGATTACTGCCTGCTTATGATCACGCCCAGTATAATATAAAATTATTATTATAAAGTGAGAGTACCCATAGCTTGCAGCTTCAATATCTACAAGGAGAGCATAGGTGTTAAGTGTTAAGAGTCGATGGATTTTAATTAATGTTTTATAAGCAATATTAGAAAGAATAAATGCCAGATCTCGGAAAAACTTTTAATGGCCATCATAATCAATCTTCAATGGGCGCGTTCACTGCCACTTCGGTAGCGTAGTCGTTGTCGTAGTGTAGTTCTGTCAAACCGACTACGATCGACTATCCTCCTGAGCGTAGTCGAATGTAGTCGACTATTTGGTACATTCAAAGTGCGGAGTGAACGATAGTCGTAGTCAAGCGTAGTCGTTTACTGTCAAAATTGGCGGAGTGAACGCTCGGTAGTGGTAGTGACTCGTAGTCGACAAAAAGTCACTAATTTCGGTGGCAGTGAAAGCGCCCAATCACATACCTACTTACCGAAGATTATTCATTTTCTAAATTGAAAAGGCTTAAGTTCTCTATACAATGTGGGTTGGAGGTAGTATGACATGAGAATCTCTACATATGTAAGTAGTATAAACATACGAATATAAACCTTTCAAAAATATTTCCAATTAGAACAGCTCGTGATGTACCTAGGTATACCTACATTTAAAAAAAATCTGAACTCTAATAAGATCTCACAACAATGATTTTTTTGCATATCTCTTTTTATTCATTTAGCAGTTTATTTCGTTGATTTTTTTAATTCTCTACGGTATTAGCAAACAAACTTCTTCCTTATATTTAACTATGAATTTATAACTTTACTAGTATATTTAGATCTAAATAGGTTTGCTATCGTATCAGGCTTAGGCTTAGGTGTAGGAATTTACCTGGGCTTATTAATATGAGTGCAGGAGAATTGACTACAATCGGATGAACCTTGTTGAAAATGTTTATAATTTCATGTAGAGATCTGATTCCCAAAATTATAAAAGTCCCGTCATTTGCATTTAAAAAAACAAAATGCCGAATTTTGAAAAATCTCCAAAGGTATTTAGTTAGCTCTTTTCTTTTATACGTGTTAATCTCGTCGTTAAATGAGAAAAAATTGTAGCTTAAATTTGTAGTGGTGGCAATAGAGAAAATCTTTATTTTAACTTGCCTGGCCAAATCTATTCTACCAGTCGCATCAGTTGGCCCATACAAATTCTGTAATTCAGCTTGTAGAATTGTGATAAAATAGGCAACAAGGCAAATTTGATGAAATTTTAATGAACGGTTGAGTGGTGGGGGTAATGCAAATGATACCATCATTTACTACCAAAACTATACAAAATCTAGCAACTTTTTGTAGAATGATAATGAAAATAGGCAACAGCGCAAATTTCGGCGAAATTTTGGTGGTGGGGTAGTAGAAATACCACCACTCTTATTATATGAGCCGCATGGCATGGCTCGGATCGAACACGATTCGTTGTCAGCCATTAATAATTTCGAATATAGAATTAACAATGGTCGATGCTTTTGGACAGTGAAAATGCAACACTACCTTGGAACTATACCAAGATGGTGCATTATTTTTGATTGGTTCAGTTCACATCACTACATATGAAACAAGAAGAGCAATATGTTTTTTCTGATGTGGCTTGACTTTATGGATTTAAATTGTGTTTACACACACAAAACAGTCAGCATGCAATCTTAGTTTTGCCATTTCTGTTAGTAGATGGCTCTAAGAGCATTGAAATCAGAAATCATGCGGCAAATTGTTAAGTGAATTTTGCAAGAATCTAGTAGTATCCGTGGCTTTTTGGTAATATTATTGCATGGATGCCCTTGAATATTGATTTTAAAATTTTAATAATTATTCTATATTATTCTATATAAAAGTAAATATGTAGGTTATAGATAGGTAGATAGGAAACATTTCATTTGAAATTAAAATGATAAAATCCTAGAAGACTTACTCCACTGGGAGTTGTAGTTTAAACCCACTGTAGTCGGGCCACTCACTGCACGAACATAATATGGGAGCGATCAATTTAACGAAAAAAAAAAATACTTGAGATTAATAATTTTATATAAAATTACTATAACTTTAGAAGTACCTAGGGCGGAAGGGTCTAAAGTGGGCAAAATTGAAAGATGTAGTAAAATTAAATGCTATTTCAGTAGTACCTTTCTAAACTATTAGCTTCTGCTATTTCTTCACAAAATAATCGAAGAAATCATCTCCGTCTTACTACGTACCTTACAGTCTCTGGAATATTGTCAACATTAGATATTTCAGGATGACCTAGAAATTTTTACATTAAGATTGGAGAAGCATTCTTCTTCGGGTTTGCTATCCGAAACCATTTAGTGTCAGAGTTAGAATATATAGATCTGTTCGATGAAAACCCGGGGTAAACCTAGGGTACCCTAGGGCTACATTATCTTATTTTTTGAAAGCCTTCGGGTTACACCGAGCCTACACTAAAAATTTCTTGGGATAATGGTTTGAAATTTGTCACTAGAGAACTGTCATTTGAAATTTGTTGCTAATTTGGGAATATAAATTACTTCTTGAGCAAAAATAAGCAAAAATCAGAAGTAAAGAAGTAGAAAAATAGCTAGAGAACATTTTAGTTGTCTTCACATATTTTATAAATAACTTTTCACAATTAATTGGAGGTATTCAGAAGAACGTAATTTTACGTGATCCTCACTCTAGCAATATTTCGCGAAAAACATAATTTTATTGTACCTAGGTGATCCGCAAACAATCTGTTAAAATACCGAGGAATCTTTAAATTTTTATTAATGAGATGGATTTGAGCGTACCCCATAGATGCATTAGTAGGTACCTACAATTTGGAAATGTGACTCACCTGCTCATTTCTTTCTGCCAGAAGCTATTTATTTTCGTTGATACGAACAAGGAGCAATTTTCACTTGCATTTGGACTTAATATTTTCCAAAAACGTGCCGATCAGTTTGCGTTATAATTTTGACAAACAACTTTAGTTTTCTCAGTATATTGAGCAGATTATTTCGGAACGGAATGCACAAAATTGGGTTGGATATGGGTAATGTTTCGTCGCGAGAAAAAGAACCTCTTTTTAAATTTTTCATACTATCATTTGCACGGGAGTAACTATATATACTTTCTTCCGGTTATATTGCTTTGTTCTCTTCACATTTTCAGATTGGTAGATATGTGTGTGCTTTTTTGAGGCCAGCCATTCCCTTTAACTCGTACACGAATTTGTCTATTTATATATTTCTTTACTATTTTCGACACTCTCGTAGACCCACTTTTCGTCATCACAGCGAGCTGAAATTTGGTACACAGGTTCATGTCGCGTGACAATTGAATCTGTCAAAATTTGAACCGGAAATTTCCATGGAAAACCCGGCAAATCGGGAAAAATCATTTGAAAATTTGGTACAAATTTGATTTATGATAAATCCGTTTCTGGAAAAATGCAGAGTTTTCCGATTTTTCCGAAAAATTTTCCGGAATTTTCCGACTTTTCCGGAAAATTTTCCGGTAAAAAAGTTTTCTAAATTATGCAGGATCAAATTCCCTATCAACTGGCATCATTACTTTCTCTCCGACAATGGTGAAAACTTGCAGAAAAAATCGAGGAAAATTCATGTAAAACGCTTTTCCGGAGTTTTTCCGACCAAGGAGGCATTTGAGCGTTTTGCAACCTAAGATAAAGTTGTAGAGCGAAATGAGTTGCATAAAGTTGCTTTTGTGGAAAACTCCATGGAAAACCCGGAAAAGCGGGAAAATCATCGGAAAAATTTTCATCGATATGATTAGTGATAAATCTGTTTCAGGAAAAATGCAGAATTTTCCAATTTAGTTAACGTGAAAAAGGCAGAAAATAAAATAAGTAAAAAACGAGTTTTCAAACAAAACTGAGTCCAAGTCGCATGAAAATGTAGAAAATAAACTTTTCTTCACACACAGAGGTGAACTCAGATTTTATTCGTTGACAATCACCGATATATTTCAGTAAGATCAATCAGAGGTAATAAGTGATTTGATTCATGAAGAGAAAGAATATTCAAGAGAAATGTCAGAGGTGGACGCAGATTTTTTGATTGGGACATTTCTCTTGAATATTCTTTCTCTTCATAAATCAAATCACTTATTACCTCTGATTGATCTTACTGAAATTATATCGGTGATTTTCAGCGAATAAAATCTGAGTCCACCTCTGTGTGTGAAGAAAAGTTTATTTTCTACTTTTTCATGCGACTTGACCTCAGTTATGTTTGAAAACTCGTTTTTTACTTATTTTATTCTAGATCACTTTCGAATCAGGAATACACATTTTTTCTAAGTCCTCATGTTCATCGGACTTAAACGTTTTCTTTTTTAATTTTTAGTAGTACTTGATAAAATTGTTCGATAAATTTGTAAAACATTTAATCGAAGTGTAGACGTTATGAATTTCTTTGTTTGTTTCAGCACTGAGGTTTTCCTCAGTGTACCAATTTAACTATGTCGTCCTAAAGCCTGACTTGTGCAGAAAGGTGACTATTAAACTCAAACCGATAAACATAGATCTGACTCATTCGTTTACACAATCGTATTAGCCCCTTAATGAATATTATGGGACTGAAATTCAAGGTTTTCCTAACTTTGCTTGTATATCTGACTACATAACACTATGTTTGTTTTTAACCCTCTTCTGTAACATTGTATTTATATTATATACTGAGGAACATTAGGCTTCTTTTACTTTGTCATTTTAACTTAATGAGACAAAACAATTTTTGTATCAAGGTGTATACCTACTTTTTGGAAAACCTAAACGTTTCTAAGATATCGAAAAATTTTCACAAACAAATTCATTATCACAATCGTGCAGTTTCATATAGAAATTAGATTTCAGAAGGCGAAGAGTTTTCTATCAAATTTTCAAGATTCAATTTCTTTTTAAAAACTTGTATATATCTTGGAAACTTGTCATCATCAAGTTCAATCTTTCAATCAGCCAATCAATAAATATTATCTTGAACAATAACCTAACTTTGTTGTCTATCCGATAGTAGAAAAGTGTATTTACAAAGTTATACAAGAAATAAGTTAGTAAAATGTCTTTATCTTGATTTATTTTGCAAGGGTTTTCGTTTCATTCTTTCCATATACGGAAACTGAACTTTCCACCACAAGCATGAAGAGGAAGACTTTAGTTTGCTTACAGAACACGATTGAAAAATACGAAAATGAATTGAAGACTGCTGTGCAGAAGAAATTCAAACAAAAATCAATTTCAAATCAATTTTCATATTCCTGGATATGAAAACATAAAACGATTAAATTAAATTATGTAACAGAAATAATTACATACTCACAAAAATTCATATGACTACATCTGATGGTTGGTTTATCTTTATATACACGTTATGGTGGCTTAGCACTTGGAATCCCATCGACGACGTTTAAATAATCAATAATTGAGAGTAGTAGCCGTCGATATTCAGTTACCGATGTCATTACAAACCAACCAGTCGGCATGTCAAATCTCAGCCTGAATCCGCTGAAAATTATTAATTAATAGAAGACAATTTTTTTTCCTCCTTCTATTCCCAACTTGCTATTGGCCTAAAATCAAGTCCTGCAATAATACCATTAGTGTTCTCTGACTTTTAAGTGAACCAAAGCACACTTATTATAAAAATGAAACAATTGTTCTGACTGTCTTTAGGTTCTTTAAAAAGCATTTGATAATAGAGTGGAACACAGTTCCCTTTCAGGAAATGTCGAAAAATCTCAAATTTGTGTAGGCTATAGATTTTTATTTACATTGATACCAAAATCCCCTCCATCTGTATACGGGTTAAGACTACCCATAATATCTATATTCTATACCGTCTTGATTGCTGGTTATTATGTACTCACTTGAACGTGCAGTAAGTCTTACGTTTTAATTCATCCAAAAGTGCTCGTCTTCTACTTAACATGTAGTCCAGAAAAATGCACAGGAAGTGTTCAATCGTCTTATGCACTCCTTCCAAGCATGATAGACGCATTTTGAATTATGAGCGACATACATTTTCAAAGATATAAGCATGAAACCCGCTGTAATCAGTAATGACGGAAACCATACCTCTGCATTTTGTCTTCTCAAGGAGCTCGTGAAGGTTGGTGAACTTTCTCTTATAGGTACGTCGATGAAGAAAGAATTTTGTCCACCTAAAAGTACTGAAGTTCGTTCAACGTTCTTACATTGCCAATCCAATGCTTCTTCATGCATTGCAAAAGAGGTTATTTGAGGAAGACTTAAAGGCGATAATATTTTTGAACTCATGTCAATTAATGACATTAGCTTTATTATGCGTAACTTTGTAGACAGTATATCTACAATATTCACCAACATTGCGCCAATAATCGCTAATATCTTCTGCACTATCATACTCAGTAAATTCATATACTTAGGTTATCTATTACACAATACCACAGATGGCACAAGAACTAGATGTCGCATGGCATACTAAAACAGAGTATACAGATTGTGAAATGGGTAGTGTATTCTGGACCATAACATATTTTAGAGCATGCCAAAAGCAAATATTTTTATAATAGCAGTTTTGTATACATTTAACAGACTTCCTCAATACTTCAGATACGAAAAAATATGAATCACTCGACGCATACATCATTTTAAGTCTTGTGATCCATTCCGGAATGGACCACCCAACCATATAAATTTTGTATACTTTTTTGCTACTGTATGCGACATCTAACTTTTTTGCTACTGTATGCGACATCTAGTTCTTGTGCCATCTATGACAATACAGATGTACAAGGCCAATTTTATAAATTATACGAAAATTGTTATATCACTTTCAAAAAACAAGTCACAAACCTTTCGAAAAATCAAGGCGAAATTATAATTTCATTTCGATTGATTAATGCCATCTGCTCTACCGACCGACTATTGGCATGAAGACCAGGTCTATTTTCACAGCGTAATGCATGATGGCTTTTGAGTACAAGTTCCCCTAGGAAAACCTAAAATAAAGTGGCCATATGGCAGGTCCGTATATATGAAGCAGTAATAAGCTACTATTCTCATAAATATAAGGTAAGGTTCCTTACTTATTGGGCCCCAAAATTTCTCGTTGAAATCGTTCCAGACTACAGAAACAAATGAAATTTTGATATGTACATCTTTAGAAATAGTTTTAGTTCAAAGAATTTTTAAAATAAGTTTTTGTGAAATTCCATGAGAATGTCTTAGCTTTATATATATTACATACATATCAAAACTGTTCAAACCAAAGAATGTGTTCCAGAAAAGCAAGAGATTTTAGTACCGTGATAGAATTCATATTTATTTGTAAAAACGGGACTATCTAACTACTGAGTTGAGGAGAAGAAAGAACTATATAATATAATCATAAGGTTAATAAATGATATTCAAATTTTAACTACTGCATAAGGGGCCAAATCAATTTTAACATTTGAGCCATTAATTTTGAAAGTGAGGCAGGTTCATTTGGTTTTAGTATTTTTTATTTTCTTCAGATTTCTTCAATATAAACATTATTCGTTAATAAATTTACATTTAATTACAAAACACACAAAAGTCCACTGTTAGATCTTTTAAATATTTTTAAATTTATTGAAACTAAATTATTTAAATATTTCAACGTTACAATAATTGGACTTGCCCCCCACTTTCAAAATAAACGGCTCAGTTATGAAAAATTATGAATTAATTCCATGTTTTAATATCCTTGTGCTGTTTTATCCTTGCAAAAGAAGCAGTTGTATTAAACAACAATGAACGTATAACTATATACCTATATTAGTGCAGGATTATAACAATCAGACATTTTGAGTAGGAAAGTATATACAGGATGTTTCCCCGTAGGAGGTCAATAGAGCAGCAGGAGGTGATAGTACTCACCTCGACCAACCAAAAGTTGTATGGCAGGGGGGAGGGCAATACCAACCGTTTAGGAGTTACAGGATGATTAAGAAAAAAAGCTAGTTTTTCTCATCTTAAAAAGTACATGGTTTACGGTCAATGCTAAAAGCTCATTGTATGTAGCACTTCATGGCCTTTCCAACGACTGCTCAACCAGCCCCGTACCTCTCTTCTCTCAAGAGTTATGCTTGTCTAAACTGAAAATTTCGGATTTGCTTACCTTTTTATACCCTAGATGAAATCATAGGGGTATACTAAGTTTGTCATTCCGTTTGTAACACCTCGAAATAATGATGGTAGAGCAAAATGGATTGGACACCCATTCATAATATTAAAAGTTATTTCGATTTTTGCATGTCCGTCCGTCCGTCTGTGCGCACGATAACTTGAGAACGCGTACACTTAGAGAGCTGAAATTTTGTACACAGACTTTAAAAAGAAAAAGTAAAATTAAGTTCGAAAATGAGCCAAATCGAGCAACTCCTTCGTGGGGTTGCCATATAAAAATTTCGTTTTCCGCTATATATTTGGACACTGCCTGAGAATGCGTCGACGTAGAGAGCTAAAATTTCGCACATGATGTTTTTACTACATTAGCAAATAAAATGTCAAAAATGGACTAAATCGGGCAACTCTTTATTGGTGTTGCCATATAAAAATTTCGGTTTTTTACGTATACTTTGAAAACGATCAGTCCAAGACATTTTTATGGTACTAAAAACTTCTGCAGAATACGAAATCCTATAAAATTGGTTATAATCATTTTTTCTGTGCGACAAACCGTTCTAGAAATATATGCGAAAAACAACTTCAAAATCAATACTTGAATAGATCGGTGACCATACGAAATTTAATACGGGCATTCATCTAGGGTATCATAAGAATTGGTCTTAGACCAATTCTAGCTTTTTTACTTGTTTTTATTTTACTTTGAACTCTATGGTGGTTAAGATAACTTTTTTTTTTCAAAAAGTGTAAACTGTAGACTTTCCTCTTTAATGTGACCTATTACATTCTATATGCTACCTGCAGCCGTTAAGGAGTTATTAGCTCACAATCTATTCAGGTTACACCAAAATTAGACGATTTTTCTTAAATGACGTACGTCAAAGGGAACAAATTACCTTTGAGCATAGTTTAAGAATAGCTTTGAGAAAACGTTAACCCAATAACTCTTAACGGCTGCAGATAGTACATAATGCGTAATAGCTCAAACTAAAGACGAGAGTCTACAGTTTACAGTTTTTATAAAAAAAAAGTTATGTTATATGTTATAATAGAATTTTTTTAGTTTAGACAACATAATTGTTAGAGGAGAGGGGTACAAGGCTGGTTTAGCAGTCGTTGGAAACACAATGAACTTCAATGAGCTGTTAACTGTGACCATACGCCCTGTAGTTTTTAAGATTCAGGGTGCTTTGTGAAAAACTAGTTTTTTTTTCTTAATCACCCTGTCACTCCTAAACGGTTGCTATTGCCTTCCCCTGCCATACAATTTTTGGTTCGTCTACATTAATTTTTCAATAAGATTGAGAGGGGATAAATCGATATTCAATTCGAAATCGAATACCATTCCAATACAATTTACCTTTAGAAACTGCACTCAAATGTAGGTTACAATTGTAGATGAAAATAAAATGGTTTGGATATCACTAACACCTACAAAGCAAACTGAGAACATTCTGTTTTTTTGTCTGTATTGTTTGCGATCTCTAGCAAGCATTCTCTTTTTGTATAATCATGTTAAACAATAGATGGCGCCAAGAGTATCGAAACAAGAAAATTATCTGCTCGCTCTGAAACAAATTTTTACTGACTTCCTTGCTGAGCGAAAAATTGTTGCTTGCTTATTTTTTCTATTTTTCTTAAGTCATTTTCAAAATTCTCACTAACACTACTGTAATTAAAATTCAACATATTTAAAACTTTTATGTTTTTGCAACATTTAGACAATTTTCTCGCTCGGAGATTGATTAATCCTGAGGTGGAACGTAATTGTCACAATCAGTATAAATAAAGGGTTTTCCAATAAGAGGTGTTATTTTAATTAGCCCGCTATTTCGGTACATGTCACTTTTCGAGCTATCATTTTTTGACATTTGACAAGTTAATAAAAATGGAACGATACACGATTCAACAACGCATTGAAATTATTAAAATTCACTATAAAAATGGTGAAAATGTGACAGAGACGGTTCGTAAAACTCGAACATTTTTGGGTCGTCGTGAAGCACCTTGTCGGACCGCAATACAGAAATTGGTAGAAAAATTCGAGCTGTCGGGACAAATTAGTGATGTGAAGAATAAAACCCGTGCACGTCGCTCAAGAACAGCCGAGAATATTGCTGCTGTAGCCAAAAGTGTTGAAGAAAACCCAGGTTTGTCCATTCCTCGTCGTTCTTTGGAATTAGGCATTCCACAAACGTAATTACACCGTATTTTGCATAAAGATTTGGGTCTTAAGGCTTATAAAGTTCAGTTAACACAAGAACTCAAGCCGGCCGATCATCAACAACGTCGAGTCTTTGCTGATTGGATCCTTGAAATGCATGAAAATGATCCGGAATTCCATCGAAAACTCATCTTGAGTGATGAGGCCCAATTCCACCTGGATGGCTTCGTCAACAAGCAAAATTGTCACATCTGGGGCTCGGAAAACCCAAGAGTTATTGTTGAAAAGCCTCTCTATCCTCAACGTGTGACTGTTTGGTGCGGTTTATGGTCCCGCGGGGTCATTGGACCTTACTTTTTCGAAAATGAGGCTGGAGCAACAGTTACGGTGAATGGATTGCGCTATCGACAGATGATTAATGATTTTTTATGGCCGGAATTGGATGGTATTGAGCTGGACAACGTTTACTTTCAACAAGACGACGCTACGTGCCATACAAGCAACGAAACCATTGATCTTTTACGGGAAAAGCTTCCGGACCGTGTTATCTCTCGAAGAGGTGATCACAATTGGCCACCGAGATCTTGTGACTTAACACCTTGCGACTTCTTCCTTTGGGGCCACGTGAAAGAGAAGGTCTACGCCAACAGCCCAGCGTCGATTCAAGACCTCAAAGATGGAATTCGTGAGGCTATCGAAGACATAGGGCAGCCAATTTGCGATTTGGTTATGGAAAATTTCATGAAAAGGATATGGTCCTGTAGGCGTGGTCGTGGTGGTCATTTGGCTGATGTTATTTTCCATTTTTAACGGCATGAAATAAAGATCCGATCATTTATCTCAAAAAATTTCATTTTTCTTTGAATATCAAAATAACACCTCTTATTGGAAAACCCTGTATATAAATAAATAAAATAATGAATAAATAATAGCAAGTATAGTCTCCACGCACAGACTTGAGACCCAGACATATCACCAAACATAAGAATGAAGATTTCACGTAATACGTGAAGTATTACAAATTTACCATATATGTAGTAACGGACGTAACATGAAACCCATCTTAGCACTCAATGATATTAGAAACCCAGGGATTTTAGTTTACTCAGTTATCATACAATGTTATCATAGCTCATTTTATAATATAATTTTTATAATATATTTTGTAACAGACATGGTATGGATTAATGTCGTTGCACACTCAAACTATCTGAGGTCGTGACATGTAATAGAATTATTGTATTTTTAGAAAAAAAAAAAGTGATATGGACTTTGGATCCTTGTACACCCAAAACCAACTATACTCAGACCTTTCATTATAGTAATACTTAATGCTGAGTTTGATGACATACACGTATTTTTAACGCACTTGCATATCCATAATACGTGGGACCCAGTCAATTCCTAAGCATATATTCATACAGAAGAATAAGGATTGGACATATTGCCCCTATAGTTCATCACATGGTTATCATTTATATGATATATATATGGGACCTATCCTAGCACGCTAAGTTTAGTAAAACCCAAGCATTTTAGATCACTAAGTTATCATATATGTTTATAACAGACATAGTATGGAGTTTGTTCTTTACATTACACACCCGAGCTAATATGCTTGGAAACTCAACAAGGTAAATAATACTACCCAGGGGGGGGGGGGGATCCCCGCGCCCTCTAGCTGGATCCGCCTCTGGGCGAGAGAGCCTTATAAATTTTTCATAAATTTGGTGGTATTTAGGTTTGTAACTCCAGGTAAACGGTTGATAGAGACATACTCTTGTACAAGAACTATTATCAGCGTTAATAAAATAAGGTTATTGATACAAGGTAAACGGTCGATAGATACTCTTGCATAAGAATTATTACCAGCGTTAAATAAAATAAGCTTATTGATACCAAAAAGATTTGACAATTCCAATTTTTAATTTTTAATCTTTAACTTTTGATGGGGGCTGGATTGGATCCAAGTGTGAATATCGGGATAGGATCACAACTAACACTATCTTTATTATATTTAAGCAATGGAACTAATCCATAAGCACTAAGCTTGAAATTTTACTATCAACGGAAGAACGTATTAATTCTCTACTCGAACCATCAGATGGGACTAATTTTTCACTCATGCTTTCCTAAATAATTTACAGTAATTGCCATACAAATCTACAAATAAAATTTCTAAATTTTCTCAATTTACTAATAAAGCGCCTGACATCATATAGTCACATTTTGGACGTCTCCTAAGGTTTAAACTTGGATCGCTGGTTCAGACTTGGCTAGATCGCAGAATACCGTACATACAGAGACATACAAAATTCGTGAACTCCTAATAATCTATACTACACACTCACTAAGTTCGGGGATATGTCACCTAATGGTGCTAAAACCAAAAAGAAAACAGTAAAACAGGAAATAACATCAAGAACATCATCTCAACGTCGCACAGTGCCCAACATTTACTCGGGCATACAATCCACATATGCAAACTGGTATAGCCCGCCAATAAGTGCCCCGAAAGTAACTAATAAACAGACCTTATATACAAAGCAGTCACAAGGTGGAAAGGGAAAACTGAAGGGTGCAACACTGGATCTGAAAGCATCCACACCGAAATCCACACTCACGGTAAACAAATCCTGTCCGGGAAATCAGACCGAATCGGAAACACTTGTGGGAAAAAGTAGCGAAATCTATATCTGCATTAATTGCAAATCAGATGCTGATCAACAAAAAAAAAGACAAGGAGGACAAGGTCATCTGGATAGATTGCTCAGATTGTAAGGACTGGGCGCTCCTTGCATGTACAAATATCACGACAGCAGTATATCTATCGTGCTACAAACAAAAAAGAGTCAAATGGATATGCACGCCATGTATTATATTTCTAAACAAACAATTTAGAACTAAAAAACAACAAATCGCGCCTAAATTTAACCCAATTCCACTGTCCAGTCCAATTGAAGCGTTGAAAGCTCAAGCCAAACCTACGGTGGAATACACGAAGATAGTGATAAACACTACCCCAACATAACAAAGATCCATCACGTCGATGAACAAACCCCCGCGTGGAAGCAAATCTCAACCACTTTGTCAATTAAAGAAAGGGGGTTAGCCCTGCAGGAAAATCTACTAGACGATCTGCAAAAAAAAAATCATACATCTCACGGAGAAAATAAACTCTCTCACCAGCACGACGAAAGAGTCAGTTAACACCCGCACCGGAATTAACTGTGCAACACGGAACACGCAGAAAAGATGAACACTTATTGTTAGTAATTTGCCAAGCGAATTGCTAACGGGCAAATTCAAAGAGAAAATTCTCCCGGACTTGTGCGAAAGCGTGGGCTTGGGAGCTTCCTACACAAACAACATTGAGATTGCCCTACCTTTTAAATCTAGATCAAGCCCACACACATAACAAGTCCAATTACCCAAATCACTCATCAAATTCTACAATGAAGAAGCCTGTACAAGATTCTTTTAATCATATATTCAAAAACTGAGCACTGAACCCCTAACGCTCAGTAAAATTACACCAGGAAGTCCGGATTCGAGAGTCTATATCAACGAAGACTTGGACCCAGCCGAACTGGAATTATTATATAAGGCACTAGACCTCAAAAGGAACCGCCGTGTGTTAAGTGTCTCCACAAGAAATAGGAAAATCTATGTGACACACAAATCACAGGACAACTCAGTAAATGTGACATCATCTCGCTTCTCTTTAGAATGCTCGAACAATATTCAGTGCATCTACCATATACCAATGTGAGGCCTCTTATGTTGGCATATGCGGATGACCTTTCTATTTTCGTGACAAGAGATGAAGCTTTTCCGGTCGCTCGTGCTGTTTTCGAACAGTACGAGCGTATAGCGGGCGCTAAAATCAACCTTAGCAAGAGTCAAGGCTTGTGGTGTGGAAGGTGGAGAGATCGTACAGATACTCCACTGAATATCCAATGGACTAATACTTGCCTGAAGTATTTAGGTGTGTATATCGGACGCGAGAGTAAATCAAATAATAGCCGCATCGCTCTTGAGAAACTCTCTAGAGCTGTAAACTCATGGCGTAGTCGACTGTTTCCACTATCCCTAATGGGAAGGTCAGTCGTGATAAACTATTTGATTACCTCGTCCATCGTTCATCTGCTAAAGTCTGAGACGTTTGATGAAGGCTTCGTAGGTCTTCTTCAAGCAAAAGCGATAGACGCCTTTTGGTGCGGAAGACGATGGGTTGCTGAAAGCACGCTCTGCCTGCCAGTCAAGATAGGTGGATTAGGTCTCACTAACTTGGTTGTGAAATCAAGGTGTCTCCAAGTGCGTGCATTCCAACGAGTGTTCTGCCAGAGAGACACCTTGATTTCTCAACTGTGGGTGAATGTACTGGGAGGGATCGGCATAGGGAAGTATTACTACCTGCTCTCTGTTCGACCACCCTATCCTCGTGACTGGCCGCAGGATCTAATCTCAACGATTCAGACCTGGGGCAGAATCAGGCCAGCATTTCACCTTAAGTGGAATGCTCTACGGTACACGCAGGTTTAATCCTGAATTAATAGATTCAGTGTTCAGTAATGCTCGAGGTTTTGAAGCTGACACGCATACACTGACAGTTCTCGGAGATATTATTGATATCTCTGGAAACTGTCGAATAAACACGAACACTCCACAACTACACGACCTGGCGACTTCTGCGCGGGAGAGATTTCGCCAACTTGGGACCAGTGACCCTGGCACTAAGTTGGAAGATGCTTTCGTTCTGGACAGACCGCCTCACACACCTTTCAGCACACTTACAACACGTGTGCTCCGTGACGTGCTTATGTCAATAAGACCTCCGGAGTATACAGCATACAACAGATGGCGAACACACCTCGGGGTGAATATGGGCGTGATGGGAGGGATAACTTGCAGAGTAGTCTACAGTTATCCTTCTAGTTACAAAGATGCTGATGTAGCATTCAAATTGCTGCATCACAGTCTTATGCATCCTAATCAGTTGTCACATATCGACCGGCGGGTTCAGAGGATCTGCACAGTTTGTTCTGGTGAAGGCACCTTGTTTCACAGGTTCTTCACTTGTCCAGCTTTGCAGAGTCTGATGGAGCTGGTGCGCGATATGTGTCAGTTGATCCACCCGAATTTCAGCATTACTAGGACATCGTTTCTATGGGGACCAAAGGTTTGTAGTCGGGTGAACTGTTTGATTGGCTTTGTGTTGACACTGGCCAAATCTACAATTCACTTGTACTACATGAGAGCCGGAGATGGGAATCAGAACACTGACCCACAACACCACGCACAAGCACTTAAGCGCCACTTCGTTGACAGATTGAAGAGACGTTTACGTCTTGAATATCTGGCAACGAACGCAGACACATTCAACTGCACATGGCAGCCACTATCGTCAGTGCAGGACGGCGCTCTTGTCTTTCGCTGGTGATATCAGGCCACAGCATTTGCAACTCTAGTCCACGGGGCTTCTCCTCGCTTTGGAACCGTTGCAAGTGCTGTGGGAAGGATAAGCGCTCCGTTAGAGATGCTAAGCTGGAGGGATGATGAGGGCAGTTTGTAGAGGTCTATGGTACTACAGGCCGCCCTCGCGGGACTCTACAACGGTATCGCGCAAATTTTTCGTTCGTTCGGCTATTAAGTTTTTAATTCGGTTTCGGTTTCGGTGCTAAATTTCAAAATTTGATTTTGAAAATTCGTTCGTTTAGGTTATTATTTTTATTAGATTATTTTGGAAATTGGAACTTCTTGGAACTGCCACTTACCCAATTGTCAAAATTGGGACTTTAAATTTTTTGTACAACTTTTAGATCATTTTTCAAAATTCTAGTATCCGTTTATACAGTCTCTTTTGAGAATTTTTTCTTGTTTGCTTTCCTTTTACTTGTGTCATTTTTCTTGTTTTTTAGTTTTTCTAATTGTTTTAATTGTTTAATTGTCCCTATTGACCTTTTATACCTTTTAGATTAGCTAGCGACTTTTTGTTTACACTTTGTAGAGCCTTTTGCCACCCTATTTTTAAGGAATTTTTAAAAGAGCCAATGAGCCAATAAATAAAAGAGACTTATTTACATAAAAAAAAATTATTATTAACATTACCGAACATATTACATAATAATTAATAACTTATGAAGTTTCATTAAAAAGCATGTTCTATTCACGATACCTTTCGTGTGTATATGTACATAGGTAGAGTCAAAGAGGATGTGAACCATGCACATTCATAAAAAGTTATCAATTTCAAAATTTCAAATTTTTCTTTCTTTTCTATTATTTTTGGAGTTGGCAAGGGGTCACTCGAGCGTTGCGTTGATATGATGAAAATTTTTGAAATTCTGAATTTGGGAAAAGTGGCCAAGCTATCAGGAAGTCAATACAAGAAACCCTTACTTCTCTCACCGCCATTAATTCATTGTCAAGTTTTGTCTTATTCTTTATTTGTTGTAGGTGAGAGCAGATCAGGTATTTTGTCGTTTCTTACTTAGAGACCCATGAAATAGGCATAATCGTACAGTTTGATTACTTAATTCCATGATATTCTATCTGTGGATACTACAGACTGCTTTATTTACGATTTTTTGTTGATTGCATGTGAAGCACTGTATCCGATCCGCAATATATTTGATGAAATTCTTATTGTAGGTTTGTTGTATCGAGGGCACGAAATTATAGTTCACTCCTCTACAATATTTTTCATTCATAAAATTTTAAAAATTTCATCGTTTGAATACCATGGTCAGTTTGTCTGCATTTTTCTCGTGAATTTTTCAAATGGTCCTATGTAGGGGTAGTATGTTGTATCTTGGGAATGTGTGTACCTTGGTCGTTTCATGTTCCACGCAGAATGTAGTTACCACCTATATAATAATAATAATACTTTTATCCGATTTTACTAATCAACAGACAGATGACACTTAAGTTATTCTGAGAATTAGTTTGTTGAACAAAAGGTGCAGTTATTGCGCTTTAAAGAAAAGTCCTGAAAAAAGTAAATATTTTCCGGTGATAAAGAATTGAAAGTGTTGAAGCTCTATTCTTCCTATGTTTATCTTTGGATTCCAGCTAAGGTAAAGCTTGTTGATATTTGGTGTTATATAAATCGTGCATCATGTCGTGAATTGTTCGTCTTAAAATATTTCACAGGCAGTTTTGTTTCTTTTGCAAGGGGGTATGTGCCTTGGACACTTCAAACATTTGTACCACGGACATGTACAAAAAGCCGTATAAATAACAAATTAAATATGTATATATATAACAATTTTTTGTTTAGTAACCTGCTTTGCGAATGTTGTTATTCTTGGTTGAATAAAGAGTGTTATTTAACTTAACTCTGTTTATATACCATGATTTCTTCTTAGTAAATTAAAATTTCCAAGGTGTAATACCCCACTGTCCATGGTACAGCTGCATGTTGTACCTTGGACGGAAAGTATAGGACCGGCATATTTCCTTTCATATATCCTGATATATAAATTTTTATCTGCATATTTGACTACTATTTCAAAGGTTATGGATTAGACAATCTATAATTATCGTTTGCTTAAGATTTGTCTCATTAGTTTTGTAAAAAAAAGGGCTATTTCAAAAACGGTACCAAGATACAGCACTTTCCTCTGTCTTAGAATAATTAAAAAGGATCAAGTATCTATTTTGGGACTCTTATTATTTTTTAATTACTGATCTTCCTGTGGTATCCTCAAGGACATGCGCATATCCATTTATATCCCGACAATGTTGAGAGATATTTATCCAGACAAGTTGATTTAATAGGAAAATATTACAATCATCGAGTCAATGTAGACCCGAGGACTATCGCCGTTCAGAATTCGCCACTACTTACTCCAAACAATCTTTCTCTCTGATATTTCGACCATATCTGATCCGAATCTTCCTTTTTTTTTTTGTGAACTATGAAATCTTTGATAAATTTGAAAATTTATTTATTTTGTATGCTTAATTATAATTTTTAAAATAGATCCCTTAAAGGGTTAGGCATAAAAAATTTTCAAATTCCAAAGTTTCGTGTTATATCTTTTGTAGTATTTTTAGCTTAATATTTATTAACATCAATTTTTAAGAAAGAATTTTTCTAAATTTCAGGCACTCTAGTGCTTGAAGAGGAACTCATATGTATTGGTTAAAGGAAAACTGTTTCTCCAGAAATGACTAGAAATGACTATGGAAATGGAAACCTTCACCCAATTAATCTGCCTAAAAGGTAAGCGGTCGATTGTTTTTTTAAGAAATTATTTGTTGTGGAATTTGTGCTTTGTGTAATAATTTCAACGAATTATTTATTATAATGAATATGTAAATTATAAAGTCCGGTTATGATTTTGTGGTATGGTAAATGGTACTGTTATGGTTGAAGACATAATCACATGCTATGGGTAAAAGTTAGTCAAAAAGTTTGAGTAAGGTTTCCTTTGCGCCATTTTTTCCTTGTTGTTATCAATTTTACATGAAGACACCATATACAGCTTGAAGAATTTTCTTAGACTAAAACTGGTCCTTGAAGCATAATATAAACCAAACTGTTCAGACCTGATGGAATCCAGTGCTATAAAACAAATTTTAGTTCCAAAACACATCTGCTACTGGTGAAACATTGATGAAAATTTAGACATCGACATTACTAGCTTGTTGCAATTAAATAGAAAAAAATAAATAAAAATGAGTTTCTGATTAAAGTTGAACTTATAACTCTTGTGCTGGAAGTCAGTTGATGCAGGGATACTAATCACTTTTCATTTTATTTTTATTTAGTTTCAGTTTCTATTTTTAAGTGGTACGTTAAATATAACCTAAGTATACTCCTCCCAATAAATAATGCCACAGCACGCAGTACATGCATCAGCCATCGAAAAAATACCTAAACTCCTCGAGTAAACCAGCGATGCTTTTAGAGAGCTTTCAGAGCGCGCGTACATCATCCCTACTTGTAATTGTAATCCAATAGAAACTTCCAAACTCTATAAAAAGTTTAAAAAAAAAAATCATCATTCGGCAACAGTTCCAGTTTCTAGCTACGTAGTTATGCTATATGTAACGAAACGAGTCAAAACATATCAACGAATAATTTATTAAGAAAACATCGTAGAAGCCTTTGTATACTAGAAAGAATGTTAAATTCAATTCAAAGAGGACTTAGCACCAGTTTCTTCACAACTAAAATGAAAAAACATAAACAAATTCTTCTGTAAATCTCTAAACAAAGTCTCTAAAGTCAGTGAGAAACTAATTTTCGAATGGTTATTGCGTGTACTGAAAATGTCTTAGGAATGACAACGCAGTGAAATTTTCCTTGTTATTCTTTGTTTTTACATTTTATTTTACCTACTCTTATTACCTTCTTCCTTAATTATTGTTTTTTTTTTTTTTTTAAATAGCTGTGGCAGTATTTTTGGTAGGCCTATAATTATATAGTTACCAGTAAAAAAATTGTATTAATAAAAGTTTCTAAAATATTTCAGTGTTTTACTTTTAATACTAAGTAGAGGAAGGAACTTTTTTCCACAATCGCGATTATTTTTTGTTTTTAACTTAAGTAATTGCCTTCGAGGACATATTTTATATATCTAGTGCCTACCCGATTGTGTATATAAGTTCTTTCTCTTTCTATTACTTACAATATTGTTTCAAATAAACAAAAACGCCACCTAGTACTTATAATATCAAAGTTTTTCTGCATAACAGTACCATTACGCGTTACCATAACCTAAGCGAACATTTTCTATAAAAAGAGCTAACGTCTTGCTGATATTTTACTTCAGGGTTGTGACTATAAAAACTTCATAGAACTTTAAATAATTCTAGTTTGGGATTTCTCTAGGTTGGACAACTTCTTTTAGTAATCATGTCAAGTGCATAAAATAAGCAGGTACCTTCCTATCTACCTGTCTAATATAAAAAGTAAAATACAATTAGAGTCAGATGATGTTGTGAAATTTTATTACGATTTGCCTTCAAATGCTTGCCACCATGTCTCCACAAAACTGATAGATGAGAAACTCGTTTTGTTTTCCATTACTTTGGGATTTAGAAATTGGTAAGAAAAACTCTCGTAAGTAGTACCACCATGCATAATTGAATGTCTTAACGTAGGTTCACTTAGATAATACTATATAATGCAAAATATGAGTGCTGTTCTAAGTTTTCTTTCCATTTTATGGTTGTAGGATTAGTGATGAATCAATCAATTTGATCTGATTCAATTGCTCCAATCCTTAAAATTAATTCTACCTCATATAGAAAGTCGCGCAATTTTTTCAAAATTGGCGTTTTTGTATATTTTGAAAGATCTTTGCTAGACTGATTGGATATTTTTGGGATATCTTGATTCTTCTCATTACAATATAATGAAGGCATAAAATATGAACAATATTTTGCATAATATTGTCAATGATAATTAAATATTGTGCTTTTTCCAATATATAAATAATCCCCTCACGGGTTAATAGATTGAACTGGTTGTAATGCATGGCTGTAGGTAGGTCGGTATGTATGCATCATGTAGAACTTATTATTAAATTAAAGTTCATTATATACTAGGTACTATCTTATTGCCGTAAAATATTGCTCCAAAGTTTATCATACTCCTTAACTTAGAAAGTATTTTATTGTTTGCGATAATTTTATTTGCAGCACAATATGACGTTTATTTACTGCACATGCGTACTTATTTTGGGTGTTCAATAATAAAACGATAATTCATGCCTAAATATAGATTGCACCCTTTTAATGTACCAAAACTGACCTTATTCCTCCTAGAATAGAATTTAAATATTTTATTGTCGGATCTTCTTATATTTTACCTGATCCCTGCCAATAATAACATTTAGTTTGCCCGAATCAGGCCCAACGGCGATAATAATCAGCAACAAAATTAATGCAAATTGAAAGATGCGAAATTTGGCAACAGTCCCAATTTTGGATCCCCAAGCATATTATAAAATTTATTGTAATTCTCTCGTGGGTGATGCTGATGGTTTTGGTAGTTGCGATTAAAATGCTCGCACACTCAGTTGAGCTAACTCAAAGTGTGAAAAACTTATTTGTTTTTGCTTTGAATAGTATTTTCTTTGGCTTTGACGGTAAGTTTGGCAACAGGTCGATTGCTCTAAACTCTACTTTTATAGCCCTTCATTATACGTAGATTTGTCATGGTTTTTGTTTTCAACACTTATTCTATAAACATTTCTCTCTCTCTTGGATTAAAATGCTCAACACACACTGACAAATCAGTATAGAAATAACAAATTCAGATTTGTTTTTTTTTTTTGAACTTATGCGTTTGTATGCATTTGCTTGGGTCAAGAGTGCGCTAGTGTAAACTTGTTTTAACGAAAACAAATCCAATCCAAGTATTTCTATAATTTTTTCCAATGTGTGTTCTTTTGAAATTATTCTCTTGAAATTAATGTATAAAAAAAATGGGTTGTATACAGGCCAATAGATGGCAGCGAGGGTATCAAACTCAACTTTTTCGAGTCGCTAAATCAAGGCAATTTCTTTTTATGCTATTTGTAGTTTTTTTATTTTTATTTTGCTAAGATATTCTTAATTAAAAATAAATAAAATTTGTAAACTTTAAGGAGGTATACATACCTGTCTGTAAATATGAGTGGGTATTTACATAGGTAGGTGTACTGCATTAAAATCGTATTCAGAATTGTTCCGCATTTTTTTTAGCAATTTTCTTGCTATTGCTGCTTAAGTGCCTGCATTTTTCGTATTACAAAACGCATGCACTGTACTATGGCCTGCTGTTTATTGGAAGTAATTAGGTGTCCTTTTCACATATATCATTTATGCGATATAAGTAGGTAGGTATAGCATTTTCAGATTAACTTGATCCTTTTCCCCATTGAATTGATCTTGACTCAGTTTAAATTAATCCATTTCCTAAAAAATTTAGTCTTCTTACGAAGCAAATCAATCTTATGCCATGCCAAATTATCTTTTCCAATATTTATTTGATATTCACAGCTACTTCCATTGTCAAACAATTTCCAATTATAAAGAAAGTATTTAAAGGAATTAACAAAGTGAAAGAAAATTTTATGAGCAAACAACAATGTCGATAATTATCCCACACACCCCATTGAAAGAGCTCGCAGGGTGGAATCGATGTAGAAAATTAATGCTGGGAAAGAGAAATAATAAAACCCATTAAATTAAAAGTTTACCGATAATCATTTTCTCCTGCGATAACTCCTTGCATCTAATTGTAGCAACTTTCGACATGCTTCCTTTAAGGGAAATGAAGAGATTGTCAATATGAAAAATATCGCATATCACATGAACATAGTGGTTCCCGGAAAAGATTAATTTAGTTTGGCTTAAATAAAATAAAATCGATTGGGAAAAGTATTAATTCAGTGGAGAAAAGTAGCTATTGACGCAATCTGGAATAGCATTAGGATTAAATTGTCATATAATTAGAAAGGTCGTTTTTGTTTAGGGATATCTAATAAATCCCTCTCTCACCTTTCTTTCTGTCTGTGAGGAGTTGTGTAATCCTCAAATGCATCATAGATTCGGATACGTACTTACATAGGTAATACGCATCTTTTGCACTATTTACGAATAATTCACACGATGTGTATGAATCTCATACTTATCTAGTATAGAAATTTTTAAGACTTCTATTTCTCTTCTGCTGGGCTCATTGGTAGATCAAAGGATAATTCCCGGTGACGCTAGCCAAATAGAATTTTTCTTTGCCATCTGTCCAGTAAGATGAGCAATTAACAATTCGAATTCCCGTCAGTTTCAAAAACCTGCAATACCAAATCTGGAGGATATGCCATAAATTATCAAATTGAATTGGAAATTGTGTACCTAGACAGGCCTAGTCTAACTAGATAAATAAAAAGTGAAAAAATCCAGTGGGCTAGGTAGGTATATACTTTAAAAAATATTTATTTTTAATTGGAATAGGATTAACGATCCATGCGAGCGAACATACACGTTTTAGATGCTGGAGTTGCTAGATTTTTCTAAAATTTCAAGAAGGGGCTTTTATTCCTATCACTATAAAAAAAACTGTTTCACCACACGGTAATGACTTCGATGTGAACTAGACTAGCTTCTTGCCAGAGACGAAATGGATTCCTTTGGGCGACAGTACCGTTTATATTAAGAATCCATTGATTGAGTACTCTTCCTTTCTAATTGTCTAACAAGCAAGACAAAACTGAGCTGTAATTACTCGATATCGCATTATGTGTTGTGTTGTCAGGTCCATCATGTATAGGTACCTACCTGCCTACATGAATGACTGATTCTGATGTTTTGCAATCGTTTTCAGGTAGGTTAGGCAGGAAAAGGATTTTGAATCTTAATAGTAGGTAACATATTCTATCCATGTTAATTTCTTCAAGAAATCCACTTTATACTCCAAGGTACCATTTTTTTTTCTCAAAGAGCGAACAACTATTTAGTACATTTGAGTCACTTTGATTTTTATTTTTGATTTCAGAAAGTTGTCTTAAAATCGCTTCTTTAATTTTATGCCATGAAAATGAGCCGGACGAAAACTGTTTTGGTTTTGTTCACATAAAACTCAACGACTACTCAAAATTATCTGATTGCTGTAAAAAATTAATAACACACGTTCAAAATTCACACATCAAGTATGCAAGTATCGCCCAAAAATGTGAAAGCAATAAATAGAATAAAAGAGAAAAAAATCTTTTGATTGCATTTGGAATTAGATGGAAAGTGGTTTAGAATTAACAAATTGTCTAAATTTGCATTTATTCGTTTTTATTTTATTACCAAATGAACTACCTACACCTATTAAGAAAAGCGGTTCAAGTTAGTAGCTAAACACATTCAAATTTGTTCCTTTTTTCATATGAACTATACAAAAAAAAAACTGTTTACGTCAACCTGGCAATCTGGGTTTCGTCATTATCACAGTTGTGAAACCGCTATGCTGAATGTGACATCGGATATTTACATGGCTCTTGATGAAGATCATCTGACTATTCTTGCGCTACTTGATTTTAGTAAAGCGTTCGACTCCATAGATCACTCGAAATTGCTAGTTAAATTGGGTAATAAATTCATCTCCTCTTCATCGGCAATAACCTTCATTAAAAGTTACCTCGAGCGGCATATTTCTCTCTTGTGGGGTGCCCAGGGATCCATTCTTGGTCCCCTGCTTTTCAACCTCTATATCAATTAACTCCCAGATATTATTGTAGATGCCACAAATATACCTTAGTAGACCAATTGGCTTAGTGGAAGATTGCATAAGTCTGATAAATGAGGATTTTAAGCGCGTATATGACTGGTCTGAGCAAAATAACTTAGCCCACAACCATAATAAATCGAGCCTTGCGATCTTTATTCAGGATATTGATGAAAACTCTTTACCACCGATCTATTTGAAGGACAATATATTAGGATACGTAAATTCTGTCAACTGTTTAGGGTATCATCTCAACTCGTAATTTTTCTGTTGTGATCATGTCAGTATTGCACTAAGAAAAATATATATTTAGACTCCTGCGGCTGCTTTGGTTGAACTCCTATTGCCTAATAAATCATGTACGAGTTAAACATACAGAGAACATAATCCAACCGAATCTTTTACAAATCGATATTGTCATTAACCTTATCCTAAACATTTGGGGCGCAACTTGGATACATATTGTTATAGCTATTTGGTAACTTTTCTTTTTTCTAACTGATATACACGTTTTTTCTTTTCTTATTCCTCTCTCAACTCTATAAATTTACTCCATTTACTCATTAGCTAATAGAAATAGACAGTGGCGTACCTAGAGCTTTTGCAGCCTGGGGCGGTCCCCAATTTGCCGCCCTTTCTAAGTCAATCAAAATCAAGAGTGGTTATTGACAATTACGGAACATAAATAAATAAATATAAAAAATATTTCTTTTGTTTAAAAACAGATTGTATACACATAATGATAAAATGTAAGGGTGTTTATATATTTATTTTGCTTACTGTTTTATTAAAAAAGTCTTGAATGACATTGTCAAAATTGATATCATCTGTGAGATGTTTTTCTATGGAAAGTATCGCTAGATTTCGCAATCTTAAATCACTCAACGAAGATAATTTTTAATTAATTTTAATTTGGAAAAGCTCTGTGCACTACTTGCTACACTGATGGATATTGTTAACAAAATTTTATATATATTACTATCTTGGGAACAAAGACTTTCAACCTATATTTTTATATCCTAGATGAAATCATTGGGTATACTAAGCTTGTCATTCCGTTTGTTAACACCTAGAAATAATAATGGTAGAACAAAATGGATTGGACACCCGCGTATAATATTAAAAGTCCGTCCATATGTCCGTCGGCCTGTCTGTATGTCTATCCTCACGATAGCTCAAGAATGCGTGTACTTAGAGAGGTGAAATTTTTCGGGAGCCCATTCCACAAAACTACAAGTGTAAAAGTCTAACAACACTTGTACTAATATTCTTGTTCTATTAGTACTTGTAGATTCTGCACCACAAAAATTATTCTTCTTCTTGTAGGAAATTTTAAATTTCACTAGACTTGTAGATTCAATGTACAAGTCTAAAATATTTCCCAGGTTAAGCCTGTTGCATGTAGCAAAGCATAAATTCTTCCATATACGATTGTATAATGAAAATGCAAATTATCAGACCCGAAAAATAAAATTTGAATAGATCTAATTTTGGAAGTAGCGTAGACTTTATATGACTCGAACATTGAAAATCTTAGCAATTCAAGAAAAGAAGCATAGGAGTATATAGGTTGAAATTAACAGATAACCGAAAATTTTGTGCATTTCAAAGTAAATTTTCGTTAAATATAATTGCTGCACTACGGTTTTAGGGAAACAAAATTTTTCAATAAATGATTTATTGTCTAATAAAAAAAATAGAGTTTCTATATATACTTTTGCTATTTCACGAAATACAAGATCATAATTTTCATCTGAACTTGAGCTACTACACAATTTATGTATAATTTTATTATAATAAATTCTTTCCCAAAACTCTGTTATCACCAACTACGCTAACGAAAAAGTTTTGATGTATTCTGTTTTTCTTCCATTGGATACCGTTATTGCTTTCGGCTTCTTATGATCTATACTGCAGTGTTGAGCAAAATTTAATTATATTATCGATTAATGCTTACGATTAAAAATACCAATCATAAATCAGGAACAATGATTTAAATATTTAATCGTTTAAAGAAATCATGTTATTGTGATTGATCAATTGTTGTTAAACGCTTAATCGTTTTCCACTAATTATTTTGATTAACTTTCAAGCATTTTAAATATTTTTGAGTAACCTTGTTAGGCACTAATCAAAGTAACGAACGTGCCTTACATATGATGAGGAAATTGCTCGAAATGCATTCTCATGTTTCCCGTATATTTATACTTAAGAGGGGTGCACTAATGATAGTGACGATTCTTTCCTACTATGTTAATCTAAGCTCTTATAAAATAAAGAAGCTGTTTTTTTTTATCATCTTTTATAAGCCTCTATTCTGCATTTGGTATTGTTCGAAATCTAAAATGTATAATTTCAAAACTTTGGTTTTAATTTCTAACACTATTTTCATGGTTATTTCATTTGATTACATTTTTACTAATAACTAATAAACGTATCTGAAGTTACGAATACCTCGTTTAATGTTTAAAAATAACAAATCAATCGAAAAATATGATTAACGATTAAAAACTAAGAAGTAAATAACGATTAAGATCTGTCGATTGAACTTTATTATTATTATCGACTGACGATTAAATTAATTACGATTACTTTCTTGAGATAAAATTTTCAATTATAATTTTCAATCTTTAATTTAATTAAAAAATTTAATCGATTTATGCCCAATTCTACAAGTATTGCTTTATGGTGCACAAATTTTCTGACTTATTGAAAAACACTTGTAGTACAAGTACTTTTAGTTTTGTGGACTGGGGCCCAGGTTTCCCAGTGCCCCATGTTAAGATGTTTCACCGGCGGAGAATACACTTGTTAAGATGTTTCACCGGCGGAGAATACACTTGTTTCGTACTTCTCTCTTCTATTGGAAGTAACTAGGTGTCCTTTGCATAACCCTATATCATTTTTACGATATAAGTTGGTAGGTATAGAATTTTCAGATTGACTTCATCCTTTTCCCCATTGAATTTATCTTTTTCTCAATTGCTTTGATCTTAACCTAGATTTAATTAATCCATTTCCTTGTTAATTTAGTCTTCTTCCGAAACAAATCAATCTTATGCCATAGCAAATTATCTTTTCCAATATCTTTTTGATTTTCACAATTCCTTTTGAATTGACATTTATTTCCATTGTCAAACAATTTCCAAGGATAAAGAAAGAATTTAAATGCCTTTGGAGGACAATTTTATGAAGGCAACCTATGTTGAAAGATCTCTTAGGGCAGAATCGATATAGAAAATTAGTGCACAAAAGTGATAAAAGCCATTAAATCATAAGTGAAGCGTATAATCATTTTCTCCTGCAAAAAGTCCTTGCATCTAATTGTAGCTATCTACGATGTGCTTCCTTTAAAGGCAGTGAAGAAATTGTCAATATGAAAAATATCGCAGGTCACATGAAAGTGTCTTCAAATTCATGCGTCTATCCCGGAAAAGATTAAATTGGTTTGGCATAAATAAAATCAAATCGATTGATAAAAATATCAATTCAACGGGGAAAAGACCCAGTCTGGAACAGCATTAGGATCAAATTGTCATATAATTGAGAAAGCTGGTTTTTGTTGAGCAATATCTATTAAAATCCCTAAAATGTTTCTACTTCACATTTCTTTCTTCCTGCAAGGAGTCGTATAATCCTCAAATACATCATAGGTTCGGGTACGTACTTGGCACCTATTGCACTATTTACGAATAGATTCACACGGTGTGTATGAATTTCATACTTTATCTACTAGAAATGTTTAAGACTTATTTCCCTTCTGCTGGGCTCATTAGTTCTTTGAGATACTTGTACATGAGCCTACAAATTATGGTAGATCAAAGAATAATTTCCGACGACGGAGACGGTACCGGTGACGCATGTCAAATAGAAATTCTCTTTACTATCTGTCCAGTAAGATGAGCAATTGACAATTTAAACTCCCGTTAGTTGCAAAAACATGCAATACCAAATCTGGAAGAAATGCTATAAATTATCAGATTGAAGTGAAGATTGTGTACTAGACAGGCCTAGTGTAGCTTAGATAAATGAAAATTGAAAAATTCAAAACTTACTAGTGGGCTAGGTAGATACTTAAAAAAATATTTATTTCTAATTTTAATTGGTTAAGTGATTCATCTGAGCAACCACTTGTTGGATGCTGGAGTAATAGGAGAGTTGTTGCTAAATTTTTCTAAAATTTCAAGAAGGGCTTTTATTCCCAACACTAGAAAAAAACTGTTTCACAAGGCAATGATTTCTATGAGAATCAATCAAGTAGTATTTCTATGTCATAAAGTTAGCCCAGGCTTTTTTGAAATTTTCAAAAATAAAACTTTTGCTGAATTGTGCTCGAATTGTGTTGCGTTGTGCCGCAAAGAAAAAAAATTTTTTTTTCACAAATTAAAGTTTTTATGAGGAAAATAAAATTTCCAAAAAGAGTTAGCCCAGCCATTTTCGAAATTTTTAAAAATAAAGGATGTGCTGGATTGTGCTCGACTTTTGCTGCATTGTGCCGCAAAGAAAATTCAAAAAATTGATGAAAACAACATTTTTAAAAAAAACACGAACAGCATCGCGTTTTGGCTGCTCGGATTTTTACGCGTTGGTTCTACTCATCATCGTAATTTCCCGATTCCGCGAGAGGTCGTCACGGATTTTGATCGGACTTTAATTACGGGAGTGGTTAGAGCCTTCGCAAAAAATTAATACGCTGTCCGATTATTTGTCGCTCTGTTTTGATCTGCTGCTAGACAAAAAAGAGTTACGCCTCGATATTTGTCACTTCATGAATATTCTTGCAAAATGGAAATGTTGGAGTCGGATGCCCAGCAGAGTAAAACAATTTTATATGCGCAGTATGGCCGCTTTGCGATAGTTACGGGAGACGAATTTGTTCATGCACATATGTGCATTTATGTAATAGATGAATAAATTTGTAATTTTTTTAGTAACATCCACGCTTTTTCGTTCCCTCAGTCATTAGGACCTTTTCGCTCACTCAATCACACGAACGCACGCACTCTTTAATGTCAGGACTCATCTGTTCTGCCATATCAAGTAGAAGTCGAGCAGAACTCGACAATACCAATTTTTTAGCTTAATAAATATTTTATTTAAATTTGCGACATAATGCAACTGCATCCTAATGTAGTATATTATTATTATTTTTCTTTTTTCGAAAATATCTGTGTGAACATTCGTTCAAAATCGTAAAAATGTTATTACCGAAAGAAAAGATTGTTAACGTTCTAAAATTGCTGGGTTAACTATTTTACCCATTTTTTATATTTATATATTTTATTATTTGTTTTTTTTTTTCAGTACAACCGTAACTCAACATTTATTTGTTCTGCTTTTTGAAATTTGAAAACATAACGGATGTGCTGGCTCGTTTGTGATTTCTCCCGCATTGTGCTACAAGGGAAAAAAAATAATTAAACTCTTTATAAAGAAAATATGATTTTCAGAAAAATTAGTCCGCCTATTTTCGAAATTTGGAAAAATGTAAAGAGTGTGCTGTGTTTTATCACAAACGAATCTGAACAAGTTATTTTGGTATGAATCTTCACTTTTCAAATAAAAAAGAATCGCTCAACTAATTTTTTTTTTTTTCAAAAATGGCTCGTAAAAAGAGTAATTTTTGAAAACAAAACATTTTTCTTTACGGCACAACGTAACGCAAGTTGAGCACAATCCAACAACCCTTCATTTTTCAAAATTTCGAAAATGGCTCCGCTAACTTTTTTTAAAAAAAATTTATTTTCATTGTAAAAAATTAAATTTTTGAATTTTTTTTGCGGCACAATGTAGCACAAGTCGAGCACAATCCAGCACATCCTTTATTTTTCAAAATTTCGAAAATGGCTGGGCTAAGTTTTTTTGAAAATTTTATTTTCCTCATAAAAAGTTTAGTTTGTGAAAAAAGAAATGTTTCTTTCCTGCACAACGCAACACAATTCGAGAACAATTCAGCATAAGCTTTATTTTTGAAAATTTCAAAAAAGGCTGGGCTAACTTTATAGACATAGTGTTTCTTTATAATTACCCAACAGAAAAGACAAAACTTAAGCTGTAATTACTCGATATCGGCTTATTTGTTGTGTTCTCAAGACCAGAATATAGGTACCTACGTACTTGAATGGCTGATTCTTATCTTTTGTTAGGTTAGGTAGGAAAAAAGATTTTGCATCTTTAGTAAAATATTCTATCCATGTTAATTTGCAATGGTTTTGCTAGAATCTCAAACGCTAAATAAAAATAAAATAAATCTGCTGATTGAGAAAGTCTCAATGAGTATCTTATAGAAATTGATTGATCGGTCGGTTTTTCTTCAAACAATGTTGATGAATTGAATACACCTTAAAATTTAGTAAGATTCTAAGTCTTGGGATGCGTGAATACATTCCCTATTCGTACAACAGATCTCAATAACAGCAAAATAACTCCTGAACTGAAACAAGTCTAAAAGAATGCACAGAACACCTGCAAGTTCATTATCCATAGAAAACTTTCTTTTTGACCAGAAAGCCAGACAAGAAATCTTGGCAAACCTAAAGCCGCAGGTCCTGATGGTTTCTAGGCCCGATTAATTAAAAGCTGTGCCTCATCCTTAGCTAAACCCCTGTGCAAACTGTTTTACTTGTTTTATTCGACAGGAAAATTTCTAGTTGCCGACGTTCAGCCTATTCCCAAGAAAGGAAGGGGTAGCGATCCCTCAAATTGTCGAGCAATTGCAATCACTTCGAATCTTTTAAAGGTCTTTGAATCTATCATTTACTTCAAATTAAATCAGAGTTGCGCCCCTCTCACAAAAATTATGAATCCGATCTTGCCCCCGCCCCCTTATATTTCTCAGAGAAGGCACCATTTTTTTTTATATATTGGCGCGGAATTAATTTCAGTTATCCTTAGTACGCTTTTAAAAGAATAAGCGATGAGAATTTTCAATAGGTTTTTAGAAAAAAACATAAATGTAATAGTTTTGGGGTCATTTCGACCCCAGATAATAATAAAGGGTTAAATAAAGTGAAGAAATGTCAATATAATAATAATAATAATAATACTTGATATCGCCTTATTTGTTGTGTTCTCAAGTCCAGCATATACAGGTACCTATGTACTTGAATGGCTGATTCTTATCTTTTGTTAGGTTAGGTAGGAAAAAAGATTTTGCATCTTTAGTAAAATATTCTATCCATGTTGATTTGCAATGGTTTTGCTAGAGTCTCAAACGTTAAACAAAAATAAAATAAATCTGCTGATTGAGAAAGTCTCAATGAGTATCTTATAGAAATTGATTGATCGGTCGGTTTTTCTTCAAACAATGTTGATGAATTGAATACACCTTAAAATTTAGTAAGATTCTAAGTCTTGGGATTCCCTATTCGTACAACAGATCTCAATAACAGCAAAATAACTCCTGAACTAAAAGAATGCACAGAACACCTGCAAGTTCATTATCCAGAGAAAACTTTCTTTTTGACCAGAAAGCTAGACAAGAAATCTTGGCAAACCTAAAGCCGCAGGTCCTGATGGTTTCTAGGCCCGATTAATTAAAAGCTGTGCCTCATCCTTAGCTAAACCCCTGTGCAAACTGTTTTACTTGTCTTATTCGACAGGAAAATTTCTAGTTGCCGACGTTCAGCCTATTCCCAAGAAAGGAGAGGGTAGCGATCCCTCAAATTGTCGAGCAATTGCAATCACTTCGATTCTTTTAAAGGTCTTTGAATCTATCATTTACTTCAAATTAAACCAGAAGAGTTGCGCCCCTCTCTCACAAGAATTATGGATCCGACCTTGCCCCCGGCCCCTTATATTGCTCAGAGAAGGCACCAATTTTTTTTTTTATATTGGCGCGGAATTAATTTCAGTTATCCTTAGTACGCTTTTAAAAGAATGAAGCGATGAGAATTTTCAATAGGTTTTTAGAAAAAAACATAAATGTAATAATTTTGGGGTCATTTCGACCCCAGATAATAATAAAGGGTTAAATAAAGTGAAGAAATGTCAATATAATAATAATAATAATAATAATAATTTATTAGCACTAAAACGTACTTTTCACAAAAACAATACAATTATTTATACTACCTTTTAACTAATTACTATGACATAGCTCGAATATATTCTATACAAAGTCTTACAAATACATTTACATTTCTTTCTTCCTTTATCACTAGTGGCAAATTATTATACAATTGAAACCCCTTATATATTAATGAATTCTGTGTATCTGATCTATTGCAGCTAAGTAATCTTATATTTAGATCTGCATTCCTTAGATTATATGGCTGCACATCCGTCACCAGTGTTATTTTCTCTCTTAAATATGGTGGCAGATCCCCGTTTTTGATCCTAAATATAAATTTCAACACATTAAGATCAATTTTCTGTGTCACATTCATCCACTTAAGAGCTGAGAGCATCCACCTAATTGATGTATATCTACTACATTGCAGGATTATCCTCATTGCCCTATTTTGATGTTTCTGTAGTCTGTCCTTCGCTGTACGTGTGCATAGAAAAAGTACCGTCGAGCAGTATTCGAAATGAGGCTTTATAGTGACATTGTAGATTTTTATTGCACTCGCTAGTGAAACAGATTTTCTCAACCGTCTAAAATATGATACTTTTTCCCAATCTTTTTACATATATAATCCACGTGTTTATTGAAATTTAGTTTATTGTCCAACATTATACCATAGATGGCACAAGAACTAGATGTCGCATGGCATACTAAAACAGAGTATACAGATTGTGAAATGGGTAGTGTATTCTGGAATGGACCATAACATATTGTAGAGCAAGCCAAAAGCAAATATTTTTATAATAGCAGTTTTGTATACATTTAACCGACTTCTTCCATACTTCAGATACGAAAAAATATGAATCACTCGACGCATACATCATTTTAAATCTTGTGGTCCATTCCGGAATGGACCACCCCGCCATATAAATTTTGTATACTTTTTTGGTACTGTATGCGACATCTAGTTCTTGTGCCATCTATGATTATACCTAAATATTTGATGTCATCAACTACTTCAATTCGCTCATTCTCAATTGCGATCGACACATTTATTTAATATCATACATTTTGATTTACTAGTATTTAATTTCAGCCGATTGCTATCCATCCATGCTTTAACTTTGTTCAGATCGCTTTCTATTTTTCTTTTGATATCATCTATGTTTTCCCCAGTACAAAATATCAGTGTATCAATATGAAGAAGTATTTCGTCTTTTGAATATCATTTTTCCTTTTGCCTCAGGTCTTTTGATTTTTGCCTTTCGCCTTTCTATCGCACGTCACATGGAAATTGTTTATCTTGGAAAAGATTAATTTGGTTTGGCATAATACAAATCGATTAGGAAAATATCAATTCAATGGAGAAAAGTCTGTATTAAAGCAATCTGGAAATTATAGCATTAGGATTAAATTGTCATATGTATAATGGGGATTCTCGTTTTTATAGAGGGTATCCTTCTCTTACCTTTCTTTTTTCTGCAAGAAATCGTACATATCGTACATACAGCCATTCCTCCACATGAAACTGATCACCTTGGAGCCCGACCATCTCCGATTTGGATGACAAACTTTCAGTTTGTAGGAATACCAAATAGCTCACGATATTTTTTTGTGGATGCCCAGAATTTCAGCTTCTTGGTGAAATTAGCTGGAAATAGAATATAATGGGGGAGGGGAGTGCTAGTAAAAACATGCAAAATATTTTTGGTTGTCGAATACTATGAAATGTTTTGCTTTATTGTGTATAGCAGACCGAAAATGGTGCAGCACATGGTTTGAGAGTCGATTTAGAGTAATTTTAATCCGCTAAATACGAAAATAATACCAAATTTGCTAAATTGGCTCTAGTTTTTGAGATAACAACAACCTACTTATAATGACATAAGGATGTAAAAACTATATTAAATATGTATTGAGAATTTTATTTTCAAATAAAAATTGAGTTATAAATTGAGTTATAAATGGTATATGATATAGCACAAATTACATGAAAATAGAAAATATAAAAATTATTAAGAAAAACGTTTTCTATATGACAATCTACTGTGTTTTTGGCTAGGACAGTAAGGTCTAGCAATAGCCTGCCATTATATGGCCGTCCCACCACCCTTTGTACCTTTCCTCCATTATATTCATATCCTGATACAAAACTTGTCCAGGCATCAGATTCTATCATGTGGCTTGTAAAATTACAATCCTTTATAACGGTATGGATTTGTGGATCATCAAAGATGCCTGCTTTTAATTTTTCCATACTAAGGCCAGGAAATGTATGGCAAATATGTTTAGAACAATCGCCACTTTTATTTAAGGCTTTGATGAACTGTTTCATTAGCTCAGGCTTAATATGAAGTGATGCAAGAATTATTTTTTCGCGGTCTATTAATGGCTCGTGAATGATGTTAGCTTGCCCCACAGTATTTTTTTTTTTTTTCAGTGACCAGGCCTTTCTACTTCAGGAGTATTTCTATTTTTTATTTAGCTGTCCATGAAGAGTCGCCACTCCTTTGGCCGATAATCCGGTAGACCCATAAAATTTAAAAGTGCAGGAACATTGATACAATACTTTAGATTATCTTGTTCACTGAAGTAATGATGATTTTTTTCCTCTCTAATTCGATAAGATGGTATTTTTACACCTGGGTGAAGACAATGTTTTCAAATCTTCACTGTGTGGTGTTGGTGTTTTAGCCGATTGTGTTATCTGTGTTCCATTGAGCTGTGTAAAGTACTCCCAAGTACTTCTACCTAATCGCAACTACTCATGCTCTTGTCCGCAAGTAGATGAGCTTAGTAGTTTCGCAAAAATTTTACGCTAGGTGGATTTGGATGCTAAGTAGTTATTGAAATGTCAGAAAGATGAAATTTGAGAGAAAATGTTTATAAAAAAACAAATAAAATTATTTAACTCATCCCGAACAGGAGAATTTCAAATTTATATATTATCGTTATGAAAATAAATACGGTAAGAACTTTGAATATAATAAATATCAAACAGACATGAGTTTTTATCCTTAAATTTTCTTCGATGAAAGTAGCTCGGATATATGTAAGCCCAGTTTTTCATAGTTTTATTTTTAGTAGCCTTTAATGAAATTAATTTGGGTAATATAGTTAATAATCCTAACTATTAAGAAATTGGATATAACAGAAATGTCTGAAATTGGAGGTTATGTTTTACTCTTGACAACACAAACTTGCGTTCCATTCGGAAAGTGCTCGCGAGTTCTTTACACAGCCCAATGGAACACAGCTATTATATATAGTACATTAGGATAAATCCACGTGCTCTTTTTGTACCGATTCATACCTTTCACATTTACTTCACAAAGGTAGCAATCATCAGGATGATTTCTTGCCTCATTCCACGTTATCGGCACTCCAAATTTAAGTCCTTTGCATCCTCCATGAATCCAGTATCGGAGAGACTCCACACAAGCTTTACATACTTTATGCGGCACACAATATTTATCCTGCTGCCTATGCTGTTTTCCAAAATATGCTTGATAAGCTTGTTTCTTCGATGTATTTGTTGACAATAATAACCACATATGTAGCAAAAGCTTTCGGGATCGGTAACACAAATTGCGTGAAAAACTCATGTTTTCCAAAATCCAAAATCACAATTGTAAGATGATTCAAAAAAATTTCCTAATTGCTCGCAATGTGACGATCCGCCCGAATGCGATCTACCGCCTAGCTATCGTTAACTCAAGACTCCAAATCAAACTGCCTTGCTTATAGAGAGAAAGTCAATTTAGAGAGAAAGTCAATTTTATTGTGCCTATTATTAACATGTTTTTAAGCTTAAAAATATATATAGAATTACTTGCTAATTATATGCTACAGACTATATTTTGGTCTTTACCAGCTTATTACAATGTTTTCTAATTATTATTTACAATGTGTTTTTAAAATTGCTAATGAAGTATAATTACCTAGAAAAGGGACACTCTAAAAACTAGGTTACAGTGAATTGTCTTAAGAATTCTAATAAATAGCTAGAGATAGCTAAATCTAATGAATGCTAAACCTACTTCTAACTAATTATTTACAAGATGTACACTAATGAGTGCTAAGCCTAATTCTTAACTAGTATTTACAACGAATTTTATTGGTGTACTCAGAGCTTGTTTGAGATTATTGGTCTAAATTGTATACTATTCTGTTTCCCCTAACGGATTTGTGGTAGTAGGTAAGTTTATTGTCAGTGTCATAAAGTAAGTTTCTATTATGCAGCCATTTCAGGACATGCGGTGCCTTGTGTCTGGGGATATCCATATTGTTATTGTCCACGTGTTCAGCGTATTCCTCAATTATAGGATTAGGGATTGTTCTGAGTCTCTCTAGGTACTTTATTGCACTTGTTATTAAAAATGCGTCTATCCTTTTGATGTCGGTGCGCCTGTAGAGTTCCTGGTTCCTGATGTCTTTGTAGTTGTTGGCCTCTGTACGTCTGTGGTTTATTGAGTACCTGAGACATTTTCTCTCGAATATTCTTATTTTCTCCATTTGGGTCGAGTTTATGTCAAACCAGATGGGAAATGCGTATCCAAATATTGGGCGTATAAGCTGCTTGTAGCAGATGGTTTTAATCCTATTTTGAATGGTGTTCCTAGGTTTTATTACTCTTGAGAAAGAAGAGAAGACGTAGCTGGCTTTGTGTAGTTTATCCTTGATGTGATTGTTGAATTTTAAGTTTTCTGTAAAGATGACTCCTAGGTACTTCAGTTCTTTTGTGTATTGTACTGTTTGGTTATTTATTTTAATTTTTACCTTATTCTTTCTAATATTTCTTGAAATATTTGGGTAGGTGTCCTTTCCATTACCTTTTATTATTATTGTTTGGCACTTGTCGATATTAATTTTGAGTTTCCATTTCTTATAATACTTAACTAGGGTATCTAGGTAGCTATTTATTTGCTTTTTCATAGGGAGAAATTTGTGGTTGGCTGTGTAGAGAATTATGTCGTCTGCATATGTAATGATTTTTAATGGGTTGGGCGGGGGAGGGATGTCAGCCGTATAGATGTTGTATAGTGTGGGGCCGAGGATTGATCCTTGGGGTACTCCTGCTGCGATGTTGAATGTTTCCGAAATGGTGTCGTTGATTTTTACGTTGAATTTCCTGTTCGTTAAGTAGCTGTGTATATTTTTGCATAGATGTAGATTGAATCGGTATATATGCTTCATTTTATATATGAGTCCTTCTATCCAGGTGGTGTCGAACGCTTTCTCGGTGTCTATGCTGCACATTAGAGTAGCTTTTCTCCTATTTAGGTTTCTTGTTATATCGTCCATTAATATCGTTAATGCGTGGTTGGTTGAGTGGTACTGCCTGAAGCCCATTTGGAAATCTGGGATTACGTTGTTTTCCTCTATGTGGTCCTGTATCTTGGAACTTAGGAAGCGTTCATAGATCTTGCTTATTGCTGGTAGTAGTGAGATAGGTCTATAGCTGGTGATCTGGTTCGCTGGCTTATTGGCTTTTTTAATTGAGACTACGTTGGCTGTTTTCCATTTTTGGGGAAAGTATCCGATGTTGTATAGTTGGTTAAAGAGGATTGCTAGGAAAGTCCAGAACTCTTTTCTTGTTTTTCTTATTAGGTAATTGGGTACACGATCCGGTCCTACAGATTTTTTATTTTTGCTGCGTTTAATTAGTTGGTGTATTCCCTTGGGTCCTTGCTTATACCTTCCGACACCTTATTTATTCTCAGCTAGGCCTTAAACCTGCTGTCCGTTGCTAATTGTCCTTACCCTATTGTTGTCGCTTTATCTATCTTTTCTAATTACTCTATCGTAAATTATATTTCCATTTGCCTGAATTTGGTTGTAGCTACCTACACTGTTGGTTTATCGCCGAGTTGTCAAGAAGGCCAGGTGGGATTTCTTGAGAACCAGAGACAACCCTAATAAATTAATTACACGTCGCGTATTAACAATGATAGCGTATACTATAATCACTGCCAAACTTAATGCCATAGAAAAAATTTGTTTTTTTTTGTTCCCAGTGTAATCGATTGGAGATTACGCTATAGAACAGGTGTGGGCAGATTTTTCCAGGGTACGAGCTACTTCTAATTTATTCAAGTTGTTGCGATCCACTCAGTAGCGTAAGTGTAAAGGAAAAGGTCTACTTAAATAAATATGTACCTATGTACCTCTTTATTAATGCACCTATTTCATTTGGCAATGGAACTTGGGGTCGGGGATAATTTATTTAATGATAATTATTTTTGTACATAATTTCCACCCACAAATTTAAAATTATGAAAGTATTTTATAAGTTCTAGAGGAGGCTAAAATATTTCACTTTCTATACATAAATCTTCTCTCGTTTTAACATTAGGGCGATTTCGTTTTTTGACCTTCACGTCATTCATAACAGAAAATATACATTCAGCAGTGGCACTGCTGTGGGGCAAAACAACTAATACACACATATAATGAGACAATTCTTCTTAGTTAAATTTTCCTGAATTGTATAATATTGTCATTGTAAAAGGAATCTAGTTTTTCTTTTCAAAGCAAAATTTGGGTCCTCCATTGAGAATTTAATTCTTCAATGGATACCTTGTTAGGCATTTACAAGAGAAAGAATGAAATAGAAAAATCACCAGTTTGAATCTTTTTATATCGTTTATGTCCACGAAATTTTTAGCACAATAGATTTTTAATCAATCGAAAACAAAAATGGAAAATAAATTGTACTTTAATAGTCATAAATCTATCGCAGAAAGTGGTAGAGTGGTAGATTGTACAATGCTACCTCAAAAAGTGGTAAATCTACCACTTTAGTCATAAATAATAATAATAATTTATTAGCAATATTTTCGCTATACAATACCACAACCTTTCATTTACAAGTTAGCGAATATTTAAATTTTATAATTTATAATATTGCTATATTTGTAATATATAGCATTCTCAGCTTTATTTAAACCATTAACAAATAAGTTTAAACTTTAAGCAAATAAATTTGAACCTTAAACAAATGATTTTAAACCCTTAACAAATAAATTTAAACCTTGTCCAAATGATTCTAAACCCATAACAAATATATTTAAACCCTTAACGAATGAGTTTCAACTGTTAACAAAAAGACTTAAACCTTTAGCAAACTCTAACAAATTTATATTTGAAATATTTTATTTCAAGTTAAATAAGCATTTCATACAATTTTTTTTCTCATACTTTGGGTGCATATATAATCTGCAATACTTCTGACTTTTCAGTGCAACGGTTAACCATCCACTGGCCTTAGGAATATGTAAATCCAAATCCATTATATAGTTGGAACAGTCATTAGGTGTGATTTGTTGCAGGCTATCTTCATGTCACCTAAAACTGAACGTGTATGTGCCTTCATTTTAGAAAACAATTTCTTGATAGGGTTTAACTTAGCGACCAAGGAGGCAAACATTTTAGAAGATCTCAAGCCCGATCTAGAAGGGGCATCCGTGCTCGAGTTATAGTTCCAGCAGTATGTGGCAAAAACGACACACTTATTGCTGCGATAAGTAACCAAGGAATTTCAAATACTACTTGCAATTTTGATAGGCTTTATCTATTTTTGCGCGAAATTGTTAAAAAATTGGAAACAAATCCATCGTTTAGTGACGCATTTTTAATTATGTATAATGTGAGAATACACAAAACACAACAAGCTTGCGTTGTGTTATCTCAAACGAATTTAACACTAAAAGTTTTGCCTCCTTACTCGCCTATGTTAAACCCTATCGAAAAATCGTTTTCTGAAATGAAGGCTAATGTGATCGATTACTTTTCCAAATATATTTTGGATATGGTTTTACTTATTCTTAAGGCAGTTGGTGGTCAACCGTTGCACTGTAAAGTCAGAAGTATTGAAGATTATGTATATATGCACACAAAATTTGAAGAAAAAAAAATTGTATGAAATGCTTATTTAACTTGAAATAAAATATTTCAAATATAAATTTGTTAAGACTTTTTGTTAACAGTTGAAACTCATTCGTTAACGGTTTAAACATATTTGTTAAGGGTGTAAAATTTCTCGAACGTTGTGCGTGGCGGACGTATTACTTGGGTTCTCTTATTGCTTGTTTGAGTTTTTCTTTAACTTTTTTTTGTTATTTTTCTTTTGTTTTGTTGATTTGATAATTATGGCTGAAGATCTTTGTGCAAAGTGTAACGATGATCTCTTCGGCAAGAGAGTACAGTGGGTTTTTTGCAAGAATTATTATCACAAACGTTGCTCCAAGCTGGATGATAATGCCCTTAAATTGTTGGAAAGTAATAGCAGTATCTGCTGGAAATGTACAACCTGTGCTAACATCTCAATTGATGAGTTGTGTAACAAGGTTTCAATTTTAATTAATGAAATATCATCATTAAAAGCTGAAATGAAATGCGAGATTTCTGGCTTAAGTGCATTAATTGCCTCAACCTCAATGGTGCCGACTGTACATTCAAAGCGGTCTGTTAATTCTTCTGTTATCACACCAGGCCATGCTAGTGCGTCATCTAAAACCGGCAATACATCTAATATTGTGACTGTGGCAGAGTCTGTAACGGCGGATATTGCAGCTGGTGTGAGTTCTTTGTCTGTGGGTGGTACGCATGCTTCGTCTGTGTCATCAGGTGATCCAGTCACAATTGCGGAAAACGAAGATAAACATAAACAAAAACAAAATAGTTACGATTGGATTGTTGTAGGTGATAAAAGGCGCCGAAGCCAAAAAATTATTGGTTCAGCCTATTCATCAAGTGATCTATCTGTTGTGAATAACACTAAGTTTCTCCACATCTCACGTCTTCATCCCGATACAACGGAGGAAAAATTGATGAATTATGTTTCTGCTAGAACGGAGATTTCACTGTCCACATTAACTTGCAAACGTTTAACAAAAAAAGACTGTGACATATCATCTATGAGATTTGTTACTTTTAAGCTGGGAGTTCCTGAGTATTTATATTCAAAAATTCTTAAGCCTGAGATTTGGCCTGCTGGAGTATATTTAAGGAAATTTTTAAATTATTCAAAAAACGCGGGAGATCTCGTTCCTCCAGTGCATGCGAATCTTTAATTCAGACCGTTTCTTCTTCTAATAATATCATCAACTCTAAAGGATTGTCAATATATTATCAGAACATAAGAGGTTTGAGGACTAAAGTTAATCATTTCTATCTTTCTGTAATTGAAAATGCCTATGACGTCATTGTTATCACAGAAACTTGGCTTGTAGAATCAATTCTTTCTAGTGAATTATTTGACGAATCAAAATATAATGTTTATAGAAAAGATCGATGCCCTTTGGTGACAGGCCTTTCTAGAGGAGGTGGTGTAATGATTGCGGTTAAATCTTGTATTTCTAATGATAAAATTTCTTTAAATGATGAAAGAGGCGAAACTGAACACCTATGCGTCCGAGTATCTAAATCAGAACCCAATGATCAATATCTTATTATATGTGTCAGCTACATTCCACCCTCTTCACCGGTGGATACTTACACTAATCATATAAATAATTTATTGCAGTTATCTTTCTGTAATGATTATTTTTGCTATTTTGGAGATTTCAACTTGAGCAACGTTCAGTGGATCTGGGATAATGATGAAAAGATGCTCATACCAAAAAATGTGTCGTCAGAATCTGAAAGGATAGTTGTTGATAAATTATTAGGTGCAGACCTAATGCAAGCAAATCATATATCTAATATGTTTGGGAAATTCTTAGATTTAGTGTTTCTAAACAGTGATATTTTATTTAGAGTTATTGAAACCGATTATCCTTTATGTCCAAATGATTTACACCATAAAGCTATTATAGTTGATATATCATTTTATGACTTGGCTTCTCAACTTGATAAACCGTCTAGTGTTGTTTTTAATTTTAATGGAGCAGATTTTGTAAATTTAAATGATTACTTTTTTAACATAGATTGGTCCTTTATAGATAGTTTTAACCTACATGAAGCATATAGCAAGTTACTTGACGTGTTAAGAGAAGGAATGAATAGATTTATTCCTTCAAAACATTTACAAAGAACGAATCATCCTAAATGGTTCAATAGAGGTCTATTAAGACTTAAGAATGCCAAATCAAAGGCACATAAAAAATTCAAATTGTCTGAAAGTCCAGAAGATTTAACTAACTTCCAAAGATTACGAAGAGAATATGAATTTTTCCATAGGTTTTTGTATAGGCAATATATTTGGTCTGTAGAGGCTGGTATAAAATCTAATAGTAATACATTTTGGTCTTTTATAAACTCGAAACGAAAAACATCGGGCTTTCCTAAAGTTTTGCATTATAACAATAATAAATCTTATGACCTTCAGAGCAGCTGTAACCTTTTTGCAGATTATTTTGAATCTATATATGATAATACTACTTATAGCTCTTTCAATAATGCTACCCACTCTTTTGAAGGTAATTCATTAGAAATCGGCCGCATTTTACTTGATGATGCTGATGTACTTAATGCTCTTAAAGATTTGAAATGTAGTTCCAAGGTTGATGCTGAAGGAATTTGCTCATCTTTACTTCTTAATTGCGCTAATTCTTTGTCTTGCGGTCTCACCAAGATTTTTAATTTATCTCTGAGTACTAGTCAATTTTTAGATGAATGGAAAGTTTCTTACATAATTCCAATACATAAGTCTGGACCTAAAAACCTGGTATCCAATTATCGGGGAGTATCCATTATGAATAATATTCCGAAAGTGTTAGATTCCTTGGTTAATTCGAAATTATTCTTTTTAGTTAAAGAAATTATAGCACCACAGCAACACGGTTTCGTTTCTGGCAGATCATGTACATCTAATTTAGCCATATTCTCGAATTACACTTTAAATGAAATAGAAGATAGTAATCAGGTTGATGCAGTTTACACTGATTTTACCAAGGCATTTGACAGGGTTTGTTTATCGGTATTGATTTTCAAATTTGATTTGCTTGGTTTTCATTCATCTATGCTTGACTGGATTTCCACATATTTAAGCGATCGGAAACAATATGTCAAAATTGGTCACCTTAAATCTAGAACAATCAATGTCAACTCAGGTGTTCCTCAGGGTAGCCATTTGGGCCCTTTACTATTTGTATTATTTATTAATGATGTAGTTAATCATATTAATTTTTCCAACTTGCTAATTTTTGCTGATGATCTTAAACTTTATACTAGAATAACGTCTACAAATGATTTTATACTGCTTCAAAGTGACATTGAGAATTTTTTTGTTTGGTGTGCTAATAATAAACTTGACCTTAATATTTCAAAATGTAAGATCGTGTCTTTCCATCGGAAGTTAAATCCAGTCATATTTAATTATAAAATCAATAATAATCCTCTTCGGAGAGTAAGTGAGGTGAAGGATTTGGGGGTTACATTTGATAGAAAATTATCTTTTGTACCCCACATTGAAACGATTGTTTCTAGAGCAAACAGAAACCTGGGGTTCTTAAAACGGAATTCTAAGGAATTTAGTGATTTGGGTACTTTGAAAGTCCTTTATTTTTCTTTAGTGAGGTCTGTACTTGAGTATGCATCCGCTATTTGGTGTCCGTTTTATGGTAGTCATATAGACCGAATTGAGTCTGTTCAGAGATCATTTTCTAAATTTGCTTTATTTAGATCTCATTTTCGAACTAATACTACTCCTCAGTATCGTACAAGATGCCTGCTTTTGGGTATGTCGACTTTAGAACTTAGAAGACAAGTAAGCTGTGCACTTTTTATTAAAGATATTCTCTCATATAAAATAAAGTGCCCCCAGCTCTTGTCATTAATTTTTATATACTCTCCAGAGAGACTTATACGTCCGAGGAACTTGCTTTATGAATCACATCATAGAACTAATTATGGTAGTTATGAAGTAATCTCAAATTGTATTTCTCAATTTAATTCCTTGTATCATCTTGTTGATTTGACAATGTCTAGTGCAACTTTCAAAAAAGTCATCTATGAGTATTATAACTCTTGAATTATGTATGCATAATTTATACTCAATTTTTTTTTTCTTCCTTTTATTTTTACACTGTTATTATTATTTTTAAAGTATTTGTCACTTGCTAAGATTATAGTTAAGTACATGAAATGTCTGTAAGATTTATACCTCTGTAGACTTATTAAATAAATAAATAAATAAATAAATAAAAATCATTTGTTCAAGGTTTAAATTTATTTGTTAAGGGTTTAAAATAATTTGTTCAAGGTTTAAATTTATTTGCTTAAAGTTTAAACTCATTTGTTAATGGTTTAAATAAATCTGAGAATGCACACAACGTTTTTTAAAACCCATAAAATTTTGTTCACTTGTTAATTCAGTCGGAACCTCACTAAATTTCTTGAAACTCATATATCAGTGCATTCTGTATACGACATCTATTGTATAATTGTAGTCTGAAGTTCTCCGACGCTCCTCTTAGATTATATGGTTAAGCCTCTGCCACCCACGTGATCATATTTAGAAGATATTCCGGAACCAACCCATTTTTCATTTTAAATATAAAAAGCAAAAGCTCAATTCTTTGTTTAATATCAAGCCACAATAAGGAATTACTTAAACATACTACTAATACGAGCGAAACGATTACAACGTAGAATTACACGCATTGCCTTATTTTGTAATTTTTGTAACCTGCTCAAATCTCCTTGATTACATATAAACAATATTATAGAACAGTATTCAAAATGTAGTTTTACTCTTGTAAATATTTATCGCGGTAGCCATTGTAATTTTCTTTCTAAATCTCTTCAAAAATGCAATCTTTTTACCAATTTTTTTAGCAATATAGATTATATGTAATTTAAAATTTAACTTTAAAAAAAAAACACTCTTACGTATTTATATTCATTCACACATTCCATTAATTCACCATGCATTTCAACACACACACCCATCCATATTACTATTTATCGTCATAAAATTTGTTTTACTTATATTAAATTTCAATTTATTCATCTGTCACCAGTCACACAATAATTCTAAATCTCGTTCTATTTTTATTTTCAATTCATTGGTGTCTTTCCCTGATATTCATATATAACAATGCATCGTCAGCAAAAAGTACTATTTTTGAGAATTTCAACACTGATTTAATGTCGTTCGCATATATAATAAACAAGATAGTTCTAAGTACTGATCCTTGTGGAACGCCGATGACTGGAAACTGTATAATTTATTTTGGTGTATTGCTTTCTTCCATACAAATAGGTATGAAACCATTGAAATTCTTTCTGAAGAATTCCATATTTTGCTAATTTATTTAATAAAATGTCCCTGTCTACAGTTTCAAATGCTTTTCTTAGGTCTAAAACCACAGAAACAACCTATTTGAGGCATATATTTCTTCCTTCCATTGGCACACTAGCCAATTAATCGCCTTTTCACAGGACTGTTTTCTCCTAAATCCAGACTGTTCTAATATAATCAATTTATTTATTTCTAAGTAATTTTCTAACTGTTTTTGAAACACTTTTTCTAAAGTTTTTTATAACCAATGTTGGTCTGAAGTTTTCTGCTTTTTTTGTGTTTTTAACTTTCTGAACTTTCTTTCCATAAACTAGGGAATTCTCCACTCACCAACGATTTATTTATTATGTCAACCAAAGTAACACCCCAATTATTCCAGTTATCTAATGTCATACCTATACTAATTGAATTATACTCCCGTTTTTTATTCATGTTTTTACAGATATCTTTCATTTCATTATACTCCACCCTCCTAAAAATAAAGTCATAGTCTACTTCTGTAATCTTGTCCGAATATGTTCTATGAGGTATGGATTCTTTTATGATCTGTACGCTTTGAATAAAATATTTATTTAGTCTCTCTACCATTTCATCAAGTTGCTGGCATTTATAGTCACCAAATTGGATTTTCTTTATTTCAGAGGCAACCCTGAAACACAGTTGCATCGATTGTGAAAAGCCGATTCTCCAGTCTAGCTGGTGTCGGTCTTCCATAAATATGTTTCTTATAGTATGCGCGTCTTACGCCTTAGTAAAGGCGGTCACCCAAAAATGTCTTGGCGGTCGATCGCGATCGACTTAATGCCCACTCCTGCTATAGAAGGTAGAGGAAGTATTCCCATGCGCCACTTTTATTTACAAAATAACTGTCACGAGGTCAAAAAACTGAAGTTCCGGGTCCGAATTTTCGTTTTAAAAAGTTTATAAAAAATAGAGAAATTTAATTTTCTAAAACGCCTTACACTGCAAATAAGTTTAAACCTAAGTTTCCTTAAATTGTAAGAAAGGATCAAGAAAAAGCATTGTCAAATTAAAAGAAAACGTTGATACAGTTTTCCTGAAAGCCCAAACCATGTAAAAAAGCAGTATTTTCGCTTTGAGCGACCTCTAAATATTAATGAATTTCACTGAAATTTTGCATAGAAATTTAATATTACATTAGCTAACAAATTCTGAAGCATTCAGACATTTTAACAATTTTACAAATCGATACATTTTTGGGACACCTTAATGTATGAATGCGCTGAATAGTAAAATTGAAGATGACTGTGACAATCTGCGGGGAAATTTACATTGAAAATAGAAAATTTAAGATGCTTTATTAATGACTATGAGGGAGATGCGGGACGGGGTTGCTATTTACAGCTATAGTGTTCAGAATTACTAGATAAATGTTGTTGGCTTCGAAATAATAATAAACGGGTTGTTTTTATGCGGGGACTACGTAATCCCTTTTTTTTCTTTATTGGTGTAATTTGCATACCCACCTACATGCATTTTTTTTTCATCAAAATTATTAAAATATTGTAAAAGTTATCAGGATTTGATTAAATAAACTGAGATTGAATAAAATATTTGTGGTTGTGTCTCTCTACGTACAATATGGGGTTTCTCTTATCTGTAATATCTGAAGGTCTACATACCTACCTACCTACATAATTATGTCGCAGCATATACCGACCTATCTAATTACAATTTGTAATGCGGTGAGATTGACTAAATTACGTGTGTATAATTTAGCAAAGGTAAGCTTTTAGAAAGCTTTTACTTTATGTGGGTGGTTATCATTATACCTACCTACATATCAGTGGCGGACTATCATACAACTTCCAACCGCAATGCAACAGGGCCCCGCGATTTTGGGGGCCCCGGGCAAACAAAAATGTCAGGATGAAAAAAAAATTTATTTTTGTCAACAAATTTTTTTTTCTAGAGCAAAAAAAATAAAACAAAGACCAAAACAAAAGTATTAAATATACCTATTTATTTTCAAACAGCATATTTAAATCACAACTTTTCTGTATTTAAGAGCTACAAATTTATCTATAATTTCATCGAATTTCAACTCGGCCAAAAGTTCGCTTTCAATAGAAAGAACCGCCAAATCGTTAAGACGTCATAGACAGTCATAGTATTACGCAGATAACTTTTGATTAATTTCAGTTTTGAAAACGATCGTTCATCTAGAACATTCGTGACAAACATACATAAATACATACGTAGTAGAATGTCGAGGTTTGGAAAAGTCGTACAAAGATTATCATTGAACATAGTTTTGTACATCGATTCGTGATTTAAACTGTCGAATGTGAAATAATGTTTGGCGAATTGACATTCTTGAATCAGTTGTTCTTCACTGAGATCTTTTGGGTATTTTGTGACAATTTCTTTACAAGAAGTAACAATCTCTTCGTCGGTCATTGAATTAAGATTAATTAAAAACGAATACTGACTATCAAGTTCTTCATATATTTTAGCACGCTTCTTCAGATTGGAAATCAAAGCCCTTAAAACAGGTTCGAACAACGATTTTTCAAGATTATCTTTCTCTTCCTCTGGATGAGATGCATCAAACATTGACCGAGTTTGAGTACTATCAATTTGAAAATCACAAGAAAGTGTATTGAAAATATCTGAGGCTTCATCAAATATTTTGTTGTAGTCTTTACTTTCAAGGTCTGCTAGCAATGAATCGTAAAGTTCAATGAATCGTAAAGTTTTCTTGTCACCGAAAGAGTTAAATTGGATTTTTGTAATGATCGATTTACAAAATTGAACTTAGTTAATACACTTTTCCAAAGGACGAGATCAAAATGTTATTAAATTGACATAAATTGTGTCCTTCTCCAGGCCCCGCAAAGTTGACTTTTTTTTTGCTCGCACATTTTTTCACGGTAAATTGTACAAATTCGCGGTAGGGCCCCCGAAACCCTTAATCCGCCACTGCTACATATCTACAACCATTAAAATAAATTTTGTTGAGAGTTGTTTATTAATAAAAATAATTGTCTGGATATAAGAAGGTATTAGCAGAATCTACATAAACTTCAACGTCCTTAAAAAATGTTCATCCATATCAGTAAAAATTTTTGAATGTTATTTTGAAAACTCATCGCGCTGCTGTTGCAGGAGGTACGAAGGTCGATTTTTTCTTAGATTTCTTTATAGTTCCGAGAGAATTGTCTGAAGTTCACGAAATAGAAGGAAAAATAAACGTGTATATGACGTGGTGTCCTTGTGTTTTATATTTATTTTAATTTTTCCATATGGATATTTTTCTCCAGCAGTAGTTAAATACCTACGTAGGTACATACATATGTATGTATTTGACATTTCAATTAATTTTTCCAAACCTTTATAAAATAATTTTCATATATTGAATTTCAATTGCTCATTATAATGGCTTTATTTTGATTTATTGTGTGTCTTTAGTTAGCGATAAATTTTCCATTCCAACGTCCAGCGCTCCCGTCTTATAGCGTTTTTCACATAAATAAATTAAAATTAAAATTATACATTTGAAACACTTATCACTTGACAGGAAGTATTTATTTAAAAGACGTTATGAAATTAGTTTTATTAGAGAATCTGAGATGAAAATTTTCTGACTAAATGAAATGCATAAATTTGCGTATGATTCAGCCTGAGAGCCGTTGAGAATCATAGTGGCGTACGTATAGTAAGTCAATAATTTTCAAAACCAAATTCTTACTTCTTAGCCATCACCCGCTAAACACCTTCATAAAGAAAGTCAAAATATGCAGCTACAGCTACTGATGCAGTGTTTCATTGTCATTTTCAGCGAAAGATGGCCATACTTTTTATGGGCCGAGGTGCGAAACATAAATTTACTCTAATCTATGCGCAAACTTGACTTAGTCACTCCGATTGTCATCGGCTCATATGTAAATTGCAGGCATTATGCGGTATATTCAGTTTAAAAGCTTGAAAGCACTTGTAAGTCGTAACTCGTGACAAATTAAAAGTTTATGCCTGACGAAGGTGTTTTTCTTTTCCTTTTTTAATTTAATCATTTCCGTTTCAACAATAGTAAAAATGCCAAAATCAAATTTAATTTTACGTTTAAAAAAAATTATTTCATCTTTGAAAAATTATATGTAGGTATAGGTACTTGAAATTTTCGTTTAGTTCGCCCCAAAAACATAAGCAAATTATTATACCGTGCATGCTTCTACTTACCAAAAGTAATTTTTATACCATAAATTTAATCATCAGGTATACTATGCAAAGTTTGATCTTATCCTCGTTCCACTTATCAGTCTGATTTTTGTCTGTCCCTTGTTGTCTTGAAAAGTGACAACAAGAAATTTCCATGAATATCGTTTTATTTTTTATTATTATTGAATTTGAAGGAATTTTCGAAAACGATCCACCGGTTCCCGCAAAAGAGAAAAACAAGAACCTTAAATTTACTCAGGTATCTGTGGGTGCTTTTCAAAAAATGTTCATAGGTACCTATCTTATGTTTTTTGAATCAGTTCGGGTCCATTAAGCTATTCGCTGTCTCACTACAAAAATTCTTAACTCAAATTTTAGAAATAATAAAAAAAAAATTTGAGCACGGATACAGGATACTCTGGATACGAGATCAAAAAATAAAATGATGCAGAAATATTAACTATAAATTCCCGTCGGTAAATTGAAGCAAATTGATGCTTTGATTTCGTTACACAATCCCCACACCATACCACAGATCAAGGTTGCTTTAGCATCTTCCCGGGGAATTTTGATAAAGGAGATAGAAAATTTGCGCGTGAGCGATCAATTAATTTGTTTTATATGTGCATATGCGTGCATAGCAGTGGGTGCTCATACGAAACCCTCGGAACATACCTGTAAACAAAAATAAATCGTGAGCCAGCCATCCACACTTAATTACATATGCATATACATAACTACAGAGCAAATCTATACATAGCCATAATTTTGCATTAAAAAATATTGTCTCCATCACTTCTATTTGACTGACAATACAAAATTTTTGTACCTTATCCTACCTACCCCGAAAAATAGCAATTTTTACATTACCTAATTATTTTAAAATCAACCACCAGCCAACCAACCAACCAACCAACCAACCAACCGCACAACAAAATTTATCAATTTTCAAGAAAAAATGGTGCATGACATTCGCCTTGCCCCCTGACTGCAGCTGCAGCAGCTTTTCATTTCTAAAATTGAAGATTCATATAAAATCAATCTTTTCCGCTATCAAGTAATAATAATGTAGTAAAATCCCCCCTCAGTAGCTTTAGTTCAATTTTGTTTAAAATAAAAAAACAACCCAAAATCCTCCATCTGTGTTTATTCACTCTGATTGGATCACGATTTCCCCTGAATGCGTGAGAGCAGCAGAAAGTACAGTTACGTAAAACAAAATTGAATGTTGACGAAAAGAGAGCAGATAACAATGGCGGGCAAGTCGAGCATTGCTTCGTTCATTAAAATATCAGCTATGACTAACCCATACACACAGTAGGGAAAACTGACGTTTTCAGAGCTTAACACATTTCCGCGTCACCTTAAAATCAATCAAGCAATTATATAAATATTTCCCTTAAAAATAACTAATCTTTCTTTTCTTTATTTTCAGACTAACCCTTCTTGATAGACGGATGACATATGCAGCCAACATTTTTTTATGTACACATGTTATTTTTTTAAATAAATTTTTCATTAAAAAATAAAATGTTTCTTATTCTGATCTGTCTATTTCGTTCATTTTTTCTTAAAAGTTCGAGAATTTTCTTAAATTTAATTTAAAAAATCTAGCATTTTTATTCATCAGTACGGCAACACTGGTTTGTCCCGATCAAATTTCATATGTCACGGTAACACTGTTGTGCCCTCCGGGCCGCTATTCCGAGGGGGTGATTTCTATTTTGGGGGGAAATCGCCAAAAATTTCAGTTTTTCGGAGCTATCCGAAACGCCGCTGTTGTGCAACAGGTGGCGCTGGTGCGGACAATTTTAGCTTCGGTTGCATACTTTTAGGCGTTTCAAAAATTATGACGATCGCCAACAAGAAAAAGGGGAGGAGTCAAAGAATTTTATGCAATTTTTTTTTAAATTTAATGGTAAATGAAAAATACAAAAGCATAGAAAGATTTATTTTATTGGCTTTATTCGCCATTTTCTGAGGTCATCATCAATGTCGCCATTTTGGTTAAAGGCAATCCATCCATCAATCTGGAAAGAAATAAAAACAAAATAAGTTTTTGTTTAAATTATGCTTTTGGGACTTGTAATTACTTAATTGTTAGTTTGTTACATGAGATATTTTAATGAATGTGAACTACCTATGAAACAAAACAATATTTGTCCAATAATTTTTTTCTGCTTACTCGTTAAAAAACGTATTTATCTCACTAACACACATGATATGATTTAATATTTTATTATGTGGAAGTAAGTAGACGGTTCAAAGGGAAAATAGATCGCTATTTGGGTTGTCAAGAAAAAGTATATGATGTATGGCGTTGTCTCCTTATTCTCCATTTTGTTTCTATCTTTTATAGACGAGAACATAGAATATTTCGTGCGAATTTTATACTAAAAAAAAAAAAAAAAACTGCGAATGGTGCAAAAAAGGGAGGGTGTCAAGTTACTTTAAAACTTTTATATATATAGTGATATATCTGGAATTTTTTTACCTATATCCGGCAGCTAGATCACGATGCTTCTTTTAAAAATTACAAAACAGGTCTATTTTAAAAATGGCTCTAGGAAGAGTATATGTAGATGTATTACTGGGGCAAACAAAAATTATGGTCCGAAAAATTGTAGATTGACTACAAGGAATTTATTAGAAGTTGATTTACTACACAAAAAGTGAGACAAGATCTTGGATTGGATAACTTTCTAAGAGTTTGCTTGTAGGTACTATATGAATTTTTTTCGCTATCACTTTGATTGCGTATAGGAGGAGGTAGTCTCTACGTGCAATATCAACAGGTGTTTGTATGTAATCAAATGAAACGATTCTGTCACGCCATCAAGAAAAATTGCAAACAACATTTTTCAATATTATTGTCAAGTTTTATATGTATTACGTCTCGTTGAGAGTTTATAAAGTGCTTATAAAAAATAATTAAAAACCAAAAAATTACATATCTCTCAAGACTGTTAATTACATTTCTACAATTTCTTGTAGGTGCTATTATTCCTGACATTCCTTCCAGATTTGGTAGGTATTCCAGGTTTTTTGACACTATCGATGACTTCCGTAGAGGTTTGAATTATTCATCTCTAACTACAGGACAGATGCAATGTTAAATGTCTATGAATCGTTGCTACCGTCATATACATATGTATGCACGTCAGAAACTATCTTTTGCTCTACATATATAAATGCCAGGAGGCTTATCTACAAAAGTATACCCATATGTAAGGACTAATGAGCACAGAAAAAGATTCTTAAACATTTCTACTATAGATGTAAAGTATAAAAGTCAAGCACAACGTGTGAGTCTATATTCGGATATGGTGCAATAGGTACATATACCTACGTATATGCCTGCATCTTACATACCTATGTACGTATCAATGCAATTTTAATATCGAATGAGTGGCATTTGTTGGCAATTTTCTTGCCGAATTCACTTACACCTAAGTAGAATTTACAAATTATGGACTAGAGCTGATTACATTGGACATGATATCTAATAAAATCCTGAATTATTAGAGTTGATTAAATGACTAGAGATACAAAAACGTTCCCAGTTTTATTATCTAGATTGGGATTCGGAAGAACAGCGATCACGAACCGTCCATCTTGACCAACTTATGGACTTATTTTAAAGATTCTGATCCACATGTTTCTTTCCTACGAGCAGTCTGGTTACCTAAGACTTTGTTAATTTTTTTTCATTAATAATTAATTAAGTTGTATTGGAGCGCAGCCGACAATTATTGTTTAATGAGATAGACTCAATCCTACCAGATGTAAATAGATCGATCCCAAGATATTAAAGATTTAAGAAAAAGGAGAGAATAAATAAAACGGTAGAGAGAGATAAGCTTACTTTCGAAATCTTAGATCAAGTTTAAGAAAAGCCTTTTTTGTTGGGTACGAAGAAAAAATGCTCAGAATGACATACGCTGGCTCAGATAATCATATAAAAATTGGCGAGAGGACTATCCCCCCACCTATCAGAAACAACAAAAGCACATATTGAAAAAAAAGTAGTGATTAATAAGGGCCCGATATATGTTATTCCACACTCACCCCTTATCGAAAATAATGGAAGTCAAGAGCTTTTCGATTAGATATTATTTTTCAGATTTAAAGACGGATAACCACCACCCAAGCAGAGAGTATAGATTCAAGTAAGGAAAAATAGAGAGGAAATTCTTCATATACCCGCAACCGCAACTGTTGAAGCCGCCAGGAAATGGGCATCACTGTTTAGTCTTGTGTAGAGACTACTAAGTACACTAGGTATGCGTTTTACACAGATTTAGGTAGAATAAGCCAAATAGTGTTGCTTGGTAGAACTAGGATAGGTAAAAAATATAAATTTCCATATAATTTCTTTGCACCATCAAAAATATGATGAAGAAGGAAATTATTAGCTAATTAGCTAATTTTTAATTGAGAATTTTGTAATGCATTGATCCAGTTTAAGCGCGAAGATATTAATAAAGTCTATTTTAACGCAATCTCTTCCCTCTGAAAGTCCGGCAAAAAGGCTAAAGGAGTAGATAAATAAACGCGAAAGTGTTGTGTGTCGTCATTCAAAACTTTTTAATGGGAATAAATTTAACGACAAAAGCTATCGTTACCTTTTTCTTATAGTATACGTCACCGGGACTCCATGCAATTATGCTGATAATGCTCGAAATTGTTTTAGAGGCAGCTTGATTCCGTAGGTATACCTACTCTCCAAAGCAGGCAGCTGTTAAGCACCTGAAACCGATCAACTTTACTTCTTTTTTCCCTATTTTCTAAAAACATTAGAAAGCCTAAACCACCGCCAGCAGGCTAAGATGGGAAGGGGTAAGTCCCATAATGCGCATATAAAAGGAAGTTATAGGCAAGTTTAAACTGCGCTACATAAAATGGTAAGTCTACACCATAGCTGTCCTCCTCGACATTGAGGAAATTTTTAACAATTTCAAAATAGAGGTGGTAGTCAGTGCTGGTACAACCCTAAGGCTACTAATATTTGTTAAGCTACAGTTCAGTTAGACCAGACCCATCATACGAAAAGAAAGATGTAAAGGGAATATACGTAAAAACTCGATTATCTGGGTGCCGGGACACTCAAGACAGGGTCTTTTCAATCGTTGATCCCAATCTGTCTCCTAAATATTTCTGGGTTAATTTACGCAAACTTCAGATAAAAGGAGACAAAGCAGTAAACGTCTGTAACTTCAATGCAATTCAATGTTAAATGCTAGTAATACGTTATCGTCAACCAGCGGATCTTCTGTGGAAAATGTTGTACCTCCAATGCTACATGGTGACGGTTTTTGTTTCAGAAATGTCGACCAAGACGAAGTACAAAAAGCCATATCCAAAATAAGATCTAATGCTACTGGTCCTGATAATCTTTCTCTCCACTTCTTGAAGCTCTTGCTCCCGGGGTTTTTTCCCACCAAATAGAAAATAGCAACTGTATTTGCTGTTGCAAAAAAGAACTCGCCGGAATTACCATCAGACTTCCGTCCTATCAGTATTCTCTGCTTTTTATCAAAGGCTTTGGAAAAGCTTATTACATCACAAATGCTTGGTCATCTTGAAACTTCATGTTTCCTGTCTTACTGGCAATCTGGTTTTCGTCGTGGGCATAGCTGCGAGACAGCTTTGTTAAAGGTGATTACAGATCTTCGATTTGCACTTGGTTTGCTGTCCTTGTTAGACTCTTCGAAGGATTTTGACAGTGGGAATCATTCTAAATTACTAACAAAGCTTTTTCCTTAGTATAACTTTTCTTCGTCAGATATACAAGATCTTTATAAACTAATTCAAATCGGACAGACCTGTTGCATGATTGAATATCGAAAGAATCTCCATAATCTTGTGTTCAAGAGAAATCTCGGAGGTTTCGAGAAATGAAGAAAGTCGCGTATATAATGTGCCTGCTTGGATGATGTGAATATAAATTTACGGATACTGTAGGGTAGGTCCAAACAAATATCAATGGAGAAGTGATGTAGTAGATAGAGACAACTTTTCCTATATATTTCATTACTTAGCAGAGCATAACTATTCAACTAAAACGAGAATTATATTGGTGACGCGGTTTCATCGAAAAGGTTGCGACTGAAATATATGTAATATACCTATAGTAATATCTACCTTGTTACTGGTCGTTATTCGTTAGAGGCGACTTAATGTCATATTACTATGCAAAAGCAAACCTATGTGGAGGAAAGGTCAAACAGGGGTCTAAGTGTTTGTGAAGGGTCATTTCAAAAGAACTGGCGAAGCCCTAATAGTTGGTAGCCTAATATTTTTCAAGAGATATATTCACAACGTCATCAAGAAGTTACTGATAACAGAGAAAAAGTCCCGAAATAAACTGGGTATGATTATCTAAGTCAAAAATCATAATAGCACACTTTGGGTTTAGATAGAAAATTCTATTCAGAAAATGAGCGAAAGTTATTCGACGGGAATCGCATCTGCTGTGTAAAGAGCAGGGATGGGGGACTATAAATCTTCCGCTTTATAATTCTTCGATGGAATAGACTAATCTAGTTGATCAACTGTAGAATACTGTCACATTCTACTATTTTGAACAACACCAGATAATCGACAATTGAACCGTAAATTTAAAACTTCAATTTTTTAATGGTGAGGGTATTAAGTCTGTAATTTCTCTTCATGGAAACAATTCATCATTATGGTAACACGCTCACCAGAATATCGTCTACGTTGTAAATAATAATTGGTATTATCAAAGCAGCCTCTTGCGCTGGGTTTGTGTAATAATACCGATATCAATAGGATGAAGGATCATATAGTTTTCAAAGGATATCAATCATTATCAACATATCCCTCAACATCTAAATTTAGAGCAATAAGGCTAAGAACTCTGCTGCTAAATTTTTTTCCACTCATTAACAGACAGTTAGAAATTTTAGTTAAATTATTTCTCAATTTCCTTGATGTAAAAAAAAATAATAATAATAATTTAACGTTGATTCCATTATAATCATTGTAAACTCGTGAATAATAATAGTCAAATGCATTGAAAATAAATTGATAAATTGCATTCAAGGGATTTTGTTGGTAGTGTGGGTGCTGTAAATGGTGAACTGAATTGCACCTTTACATGGCTATTATTGAGTGTATTGTTGAATTTGTTAAGAAATTTATGTCAAATTCAAGGGAAATTGGGTCGTAGCATACGTAAAAAAAATAACAGAAGAGGAGCAGAATGATGATTATGCAAAATCTCTAAGAGACCTCGGATGCATTTTAATTTTACGACTGCGAAAAAAAAATAGAATAACCTTCAGATTGAGCTAAATTTGGGATCTTAAAAAATCTGTATGATTAGCAAGTAACTACATTTGGATTGATGCAGTTTTTTAATAGGCTAAATCGATCTCATAAACAAACAAAAAATTTAGTTCAAGAATAAATTGTAGAAAAAAGAAAAAGTTTTAGCGACAGAAGGTTTAAAGATTTGGTCAAAGTATTTAAGTAAAACTTCTATACATATAAATCGAATCGCTGAAAGAGGATGGAAATTCATCTCGGCTCTTAACTCGACGAAAGACAATTAAAAAAATATTTAATAATTAGAGAATGAAGGAAAAAATAGATAGCAGTATTGGAAATATTCGCTGATACGATGGGTATAAGAAAGTCCGATCAGTTAAATTTACGAAATTACTGAAGAATTACGCTTTCCAACAAATTGAAATATTTCGGGCCTTCAATAAAAATTGTTTCGGTTTAATCCTAAACTGGATTGCGATTGCGATCCAGATTGTCGATTAAGCATTTATTTCCTTCACAGCAACAAAGGAAATGATGATCGCTATTAAAAGACGTAGGCACATGTGAATGTTTAAAACAACAACATTAACAGATCGATTTGGTAAGAGCAGGATTCGCGATAAAGGAAAGCTTCTTCCGACATAGGACATGGAAAAAAATCGGATAAGACGACGGTTATTACTTCAACATTTAAAAGAAGAACAGAGAATATCAACAGGAAAACTAACTATCAACCCTTGGCTTTTTTAAAATTGTATGAACCATACTCAAGGCAACAGTAGGTAAGTAACTATAGTAAATAGGAATGAGCAGCAGTAATTTTCCATTTTAAAATCATTAAAAATTTGTGGTTTTTATTAAATTTATAATTGAAAATTTTATCTTGAAAGACAAAACGCGTTATCATCATCGCGTAAGGAAAAAATGAAGATGCAAAAATTTTAAAATTTTCTTACCTAGGTATTTAACATACTTTTTTTTATTTGTCATTGTTATTTCCATGCCTACGCAAAACTTAAAAACCAAGTTAAATATAAATTACACAAATAAAATCGAAAAACTTGTCAAGCTACTAAATTACAAAAAAACTTGATTTCATCAAACTAAATGCAAAATTTGTCATTTCAATACCCACGGAGCCATCTATTGAGAGAGGTATCACTATTCACTAGTTTAGAAAACAAAAAATAGTCCAGTTCAATTATAATTTCGTCTCTTTCATTCTTGTGTATTTTAAAGAAACGGCGATTACCAATAATTGCAGATCACAAAAATGTAAAATTCTCTTCTACTGCGCATGACGGAAGTATTCGTTAAGTTCGTTAAATAAAGTAGTGTGTATGGCTTGGATTTTATCAGCCAATGAAGAGAATCAGTCAAAAATGGTAATTGTCATATTGCTTTCTCCTTTTCCAAAAGTTAAAAGAGGAGATGGCAATGTGACAATTAACTTTATTTTCTGTCCTTCTCTTAAAAAATGAAATGATAAGCAGATATTTTAACTTTTGGAAGAGGAGATGGCCAACGAACTGTAATTATTATTGTTTTCTTTCTTTCACTCTTTTCTAACAGTAGCGGCATTGCTAGAAATTAATTTTGAAAACGCAATGCATTCTCAAATTAACGATGAAAAGGAAAAGACGACATGCAAGAATTTAGTTATTTTGCAATTGGATAAAATTTTTTTTTATATCACCACTTTAGGGGCCATTGTATTTCCATGAATAGGTTAAATATAAATTACACCATGATCTCTCCCTCCCCAGCTGTTTTAAATTATAAAAAATTCTTCGCCAAATCAAAATGTGCATTTCAATTCTCCTGCAGCAATGCCATCTTTTTAGTGTAGTTAGAGAAAAAAAAACAATAGCAGACGAATATACCTGCCGCTGTCGTTTGCTAGTATATATTTTGTATATTTCGTTTCATCACTCTTGCCTTGTGCATTTATATGACAAAAACTTTTGTAAATTCTATTTTACTGCGCATGACCGAAATTGGAATTATTCAAGAGAGACGATAAGAGAAGAGGAAAACATGATCAATGTTCGTTAAGAGAAGTAGATTTAACAAAACTAATGAAGCCATTTTATTTCATTTTATTCAACAAGAATCCGAAATCGGATAGAATAAAAAATTGAAATTCTGAAATGAGATCAGTTTTGGTACCTCCTGCATTGCAATTTACATATATATATAATTCATGGCGTTTTTATTATTGCATAGTAGATTGCACACACGCTTAAAGAAAATGGACGATCAAATTGCACTGAAATAACTAACTATGCATGCGCAGTAAATAAACGTCTCTATCATTGGATTAGGTAACCATGGAGACATTGGGCGCGTTCACTGCAACCGAAATAGTGACTTTTTGTCGACTACGAGTCACTACCGAGCGTTCACTCCGCCAAATTTGACAGTAAACGACTACGCTTGACTACGACTATCGTTCACTCCGCACTTTGAATGTACCAAATAGTCGACTACATTCGACTACGCTCAGGAGGATAGTCGATCGTAGTCGGTGTGACAGAACTACACTACGACAACGACTACGCTACCAAAGTAGCAGTGAACGCGACCATTGTGCTGGCAAATTATCGCAAATAAGAATATTTTCGTAGTATACTTTTCTAAGTTAATGAGTATGACTGACTTCGGAGCAATATTGTACGGGAATAAAGGTATTCCTGGAGTGTGAACGTTAATTTAACCATAATTTTCACATGAAACATACATACATACCTACAGGGGATAATTCATATATTGACCAACAGATTAAGGAAAAAAGAACAATATTTAATTATCATTGACAATATTATGCAAAATATAATTCATATTTTACGGCAATTTATGTAATGAGAAAGAAACCCTTCAAGAGATCCCAAATATATCTATGCTAACGAAAAAATAAAATTTGTCTTCATTTCTTCGGCACATAAAAGTCTTATTTCGATACTCCAGCTGCCATCTGGTCTAATTTTCTTATCTTTTTATAGTACCTGCATACCTGCGTATGTTTTGGCGAAATCAAGTTTTTTGATGCTCACTCCTAGAGTCGAATATAAAGGCAAGAGAGAAAACTTGAGTGCAATATTTTTACAGAAAGAGAGAGCAATTCTGAATAGAAAACAAATTATTATGATAAACAGAAAAGTTGTTAGCTAATAATCTAAATTGGATCATGTCGTGATGAAAGTTTATTTGATGAAAAATTATTTGGATTTATCGAATGACTAATTTGTTGGTAGTTGTAGCTTGTTGTACAGCTACTAAGACTGTGCTCAATGAAATGGAGACCCTAAATTAATATTTGGTTATGACACATGTAAAAGTAACAATCTACTTAGAATGTAGGTACCTATAAGAATTACCGACCTTGATTAATGTAATTGATTTGAATTCGCAAAATCGAGGTCAAAATTTGTTTATTCGCCTACCACCTATTATTGCAAATTTTTCACGGTCTGTTTTCGCGCTGATATTTGATGTTATTTGTGTCATATAATAAAAATACGAACAAATAAATATTTTTAGTAAAGATCTTTCAAAGCTGATCAGGACAACTTTTCCTAATGAATTTCGAAGTGCGAAGAGCTATGTACATATGCAATGGATGTGTAGTTTTCATGTCTTTCGAGATTCAGGATTTCACGAAAAGCTCACAAAAAGTTTACATCCTTCGCAAACTTTTTCAACGATTCACTTGACGAAAATTCTCAAAGAAGAAGAACCAATACATGCAGCAAATAGCAAAGTCTTACTTTGATAAAGCCTCACTTTTATGAGATACGTTCTTGATGTACTTGAAAACTGTATCTAGTTTGAAAAGGAGGTTTCGTTATGTTAGTCGCTATTCTCCACTTTGTCCGCTAATTCTGTAGTTTATTTACAATTTTTACTCCAGTTATCATATGGAAAGGAAAATTGGTAAGGTTTTGAACAGTATTGATAATAATAAAATAAAGGAAGATAGGTGTTTAGGAGCAACGAAAAGTGACTGATAATGAACACCTTAAGGCTTATAGCAGATGAAAACTTGATGATAAATAAACGGGTTTTGTTCAGAAAGAATCATACGAAGATGACCGAAATTATTTTAGAAAAAATGCGTACAAAGGACACCTAAATAGTAGTCCTAATGTCTATAAGAAGTGAAGCGTAATATTTTGCTGGAAGATTATCTAGTTCACAACTATGTTGGGAGCAAAGACCAGAATGATATTCTGTAAGAAACTGCGTTTTCCGCTATAGATGATATTCAACCACCTCTCCAAAAAAGGAAATTTTGAACAAATTAAACGACTATGAGGTGGAATTAATTTGAAGAATCCCGGTTGGAGCAACAGAATCAGATCAAATTGAGTTTAATGACTTTCATCAGTAATCCTACGACCATAAAATGGAAAGAAAAATGAGATCACATTTCACATTTTGCATTATGTCGTATCCAAGTGAACCTACGTTAGGTTATTCTATTATGCGTGGTAGGTACCACTTACATGGAGACTTCGAGGCATATGAAGACAAATCGTAGTAGAAGCTTACAGACTTCATCTGGCTCTAATTATTATTTTTCTTCACTTTTTATATTATTACTTACTTATTTTACGCACTTGACTGATTATTAAAGGAAGTTGTTGAAGCCGGGAGATACATATTAATCTGGAATTATGAGTTCAATAAAGTTGTGATAGTCACAACACCCAACCATATTTATATGTATATAGAAAAATTTCACTTAGGTTATGTTAACGCGTAATGGTACTGTTATTATGTAAAAAAGTTTTGCTATTGCACTAGATGGCGTTAATTATAGGTAGGACTGGTTTTCTGTAGTTTTTGTTTATTTTTGAAATAATACTGTAATAAAAAAGAAGGGGCCATGTTCACAGTCGGGTATAGGTGCTAGATACGAAAATTACTTAAGCTAAAAAAAAACCATAATTGTGAAAAAAAGTTTATTAATACATTTTTTTATATAGTAAATTTATAATTATAATATTGCCATAAACAATGCTACAACTATGTAAAAACAAACTATAATTAAGAAAGAATGTAAAAGCAGATAAAATAAAATGTAAAAAATTGAAAGTCCAAGAAAATTTCAACTCTTTTTCCTGAAATTTTATCATTTTCAGTACACGCAAGATCCATTCAAAAATTAGCTAATACCGAATTTCAGACTTAATTTAGAAATTTACACTGATGGATGCTGAAAGATACACAATCGCCAGTTTTGGTAACAGATGTAACTTGTTTTTGGTTTTTGACTTTAGTACTGAAGAAGCTCGTGTTAAGTCCTCTTAGAATGTCCAGTATTAAATTTAAAACTGTTTCTAGTATACAGGGCTTCTACGATGTTTTCTTAATAAATTATTCGTTGATATATTTTGGCTCTCTCCAACATGGTTTACGTAGCCTAGATAGCTAGAAGCTATAACTATTGCTCTGGATGATGATTTATTTTTTTATTTTTTGAAACTTTTTATAGATTAGGATTATCATTATTCAAGTAGGTATAAAGGTACGCGCTTCAAAGGATCTCTAATAGAATCGTTTACTCAGCAGAAGCTATTTGTTCGATATTCTATCTGCTCTAGCATTATTTATGGGAAGACTACCTCGGTTTTAGTTAACATTAAACACACTTAAAAATAGAATGTGAAACTAAATAAAAATGAAATCAAAAATTAATTTCAGAGTTTTTTCTTGCTACTGATGCCGACGGGACGTCTTCTTAATCTTAACCAATTTTTCACTAGATCATATTTTCTGGAACTGAATTTTTTTTTTATAGTTGTGGAATTCAGGTGGAATTAGGTCTGGACATTTTGTTTCATATTATGCTTCAAGACCTGTTTATTCTTAAAACATTCACTACGCTTTATATGATCTCTTCATGTATAATTAAGCTTACAAGTTAACAACAAATCAAGGAATACTTAGATGGTGTAAATCTCACTAAAAATATCGAATCTTTACCATTGTCATATATGATATTCGTTTTCAAACATAACAGTACCATTACGTGTTAACTAACCACAAACGATCGTATTTATAATTTCATTTGCATAAATCATAATAAATATTTCCGGGTAATGCTTACAGAAAGCACAATGTGCACAATAAATAATTTCTCAAAAATAGTAATATAAAATTAATATAAAAACAATCGACCACTTACCTTTAAAGGCAGGTTAGCTGGAGACTTCCATTCATCCAGACTTTTCTCTCATCTCATCATTCAGGATGTGGGAGAAACAATTTTAATATCGGCAATCCTTTCAGCATTTGCATGCCTGAAATTTAGAAAAATTTATGTTCATAAATAAAAAGTTAAAGATACTAACTAAAGAAATGACACGAAAAGTAATTTATTTTAATGAAAAAAATCAATAATAAATGTGAACTTATTAGCAATTTACGCACGCAACTTTTCCTTTTTTAATTTAGTATGCGTAATCTTTAAAGGTTTTTAAGGATCTACTTTTAAAGTGATAATCATGTTGTTGTTGTTGTGTTCATAAGCCCCCAGTTCATGAACGCGATACGATTCGTGCGATATTTTACTGAGGGAGGTCCTGCTCTTCCTATAGATCTATCTCTACTTGTGACTAGGTTTTATCGCGCGATACGACAGCGGCGTCAAATTAATTTGTTTAGTTTTGTGGTGGCAAGGAGATATTAGTGTAAAATTTACATATATTTATGTTTTTATATTTATATATTTACATATTATAGTAACTTTCCAAGTCACTGCGAATCTTTAGCATCCGATTATAAATATAAACAAACATAAATGTTGAGGTTTTCTTGCTCACGACCGGTTCCACTTTAAGATATCCTCTGATAATGTTCAAATTTTTTCCAAAGATATTTATAATGTTGATATTCCAGCTGACTTTAATTTTATTTCCAGAAAACATTACGTATAATGAATACGAAATAGACGGAAAATGTTACGTTTTAGTAAATGCCAATGAAAGAGGGGAAATCAACATCTTACTTATAAAGCCATATTTGTAAATCAGACATATGATAAGACATTATTATAAAATTTCAGGTACAATCAGTATACATTACTCTTTGAAATTATCTTTACACAAAAATCATATCTATGTGTTAGTTTGGAAAATATACTGGTGGTCGCTATTTTTACTCGCCACTGAATTCATTTGTTTACTAAATATTTGAAACAAACTTCATTAACGAATTAATGTTAATAAACCAATCTGAATAAATGCAAGCAGACTTGTAATATGTATATAATATAATTAGCTTATTTTTCATAGAGATATGGAGCATTAGAATAATAAGTAATTAATACAATAGAGTATACATATAGAGTTTTGGATAGTAATAAGTACCTATACATATAAGCAAATAAGTAATATGTCGAAAATACCCTTCGAAGTTTGGAATGATAAAAGACGTATTAAGAAAACTTTCCTTAGTTTTCGTACTTTGGCTGAAGTTATAGAAAAACGTAACATAATATCTATAATTATTAATTTTACCACGATTATGCATTATATATTTGTTTCAGCTAATGATGTGGGAATAGAAGGAACAAGACTTGTTCTTGAAAATACTGGCTCAGAAGTTATGGGCGATGAACTATTGGAATATTATGCGACAAATAATAAGAATCAAATTTTTATGTTGCTGAAATGCGACGACGATTGGATACCAGATTTGAGCTTTTTAACAACACAAATAACAAATATGCAAAAATCCACAGAAGAGATTCCACCATCTACTATTGAAACATCTTGTCCTGAAAACAATTATAATTTGCAAAGTTTAACCAATGTGAACTAGAGATTTTCATTTTTGATAACATTTTTGAAAGAACTCCAACATTAAATAGCACTATGCGTAAAACTTTTCGAAAATTATAACATACCATGGGAAAAGATGCCGGAGGATATAAATAAACATAAGCTTGGTAAAAGAATCAATACTTTCGCTAACCCAATAGTGGATGAGCTTCGTGCTTTTTCTTTCTTAATTCCCATGCGTATTTTTCTGGTTATACCTGAGCAAGCAGCACCAAAATATCCCGATTCATTTATGGAACTAGATTCCTACAAGCAAGGGGTTAAAACTATTTTGTTACCACTCATCACTATTATGAGAAATAGAGAAGTAAGAACAATTATTTAAATCGAGCGCTCAATAAGAAAAAGGTATCTTCTGGTGATACTATTCATATTAAAGACAGACAAAAAATCAAATTTTTCGAATCAAACTGTCAAAACTGGCAGTCTTCTACAGAACACAGTGAGGAATTAAATATGAGTTAAAAGAAACTATATATGAAGAAATTACTTACACAACCGCGTGTCCTTTGTAATGCCTCTATTTGAATAATACTAAAGCAGTGTGAAAGAAAATTGGCCATATGTATTCCTCAGGAAATGTTATTTAAATCAATTTTCGTAGGCTTCCGGTTTCATATTTAATTCATCAAGCTGCATTGAAGAAGAAAAAGATAAGGCTAATACATTTAAAAAAAAATGTAAAATATAAAAAATTAAAAACCTACAAAACAAGACTGCGAAGAATATTTAATCAGTACCATTGCTCAATATTTCCACAAGGATATTACTTTCTGTTACAAGAAATTCAAGGTAATTTTGGGACGTGGACAATTATTCTATTCTATGTTTTAATTTTATCTAGATGGGTACAAAGGTGGAGCAAATTCATGAAGCCATTCCTGTTAACACACCTTGGATTGGTATTGTAAGGAAAATATTTGAGTTATTATGCGACAACTAGTGTAATCTAGTATCTATCATATTATATACATATTTAATGTACGAAATCTAATAATTTTTTAAAATTATATTTCTTTTAAAAGAAACATCACTGGATTAGAAGGTGGCTTATATTTTTATTGAAAAAAATCATGTTTCGACACATACAAATTTCTCACTATGTGATGTTTGAATGCATTTGTTATTTCTTTATATTTAATATTTTATACCCTAAAGAAATGTCGCAATCTTTGGAATTTTACGTTAGATAATTGTTGAATTATTGTCCCGTTAATGTTAGAGGCAAAAAAAAAAAAAATTAACAATATTTCGAAAATACAAAACCCAATTAAAAAAATTAATGGGATCTGAGGTCTCTACTTTCAAATTAAAAAAAAAGAATCGGGATTACGGAACATTTCTTAAGACAAAAGTATTATTTAATTATGAACTCATCTACTTATGTTTATTATTGTCAACAATAACTGTATATATATACATGATAGCTTAAGAAGATATTGAATTGCTGTCTTTATGTAACGCAAATACAATTCGAAAATATTTAAGTACATTTAATGAAAATATGTTTAGTTATATCCTCCAATTTAAAATATATATTACTTAATTAATTTTCCACACAATGTTTATAAGTCCTTAATAAAATAATATATAAAATGTTATTTTGACTTTCCATTTTCAAACGAATTTTAAGTTCTAGGTATTTTTCAAAAAAGCAAAGTAACTTTAACGTACTTTTGATTTTCGAAAGAATGAAATACTTGAAAATGGTTGAGGAAAATTAACCATAATATTTATCACTATAAAAGTGCAATTTCGAATAGAGGGGAGGAATCCTTAAGAATTTATAAATTTCTTTGATATAAGAAAATTAAAAATGTCTATGCATGTGGCTATGTGGCTATCGATGTTATTTAGACAAAACAAGGCTGATATCTTGCACCTACCACTGGCAGAAATATAGTAGACCCTTTGAAAAGAAATCAATCCCTATTGTTTGGCTTATGTTTTAACAGGATTATAGAAAATTTTTGGAAGGTCTTTCGATTGTGTATATTTACTCGTAGTTCAGGTGATAGTCCAGTGTTTGATTTTGCATAACTGTTGAATTTTACACAGCTGCTGAATTTTGCATTACTGTTGAATATATATATATATATATATACAGGGTGATTCAGATCAAGATACCTTCCGGTATACCACGCGATTCCTTGAGGTAAGCTAATCAAAAATTGTTCCATATCCCCCCCCCCCCCACCAACCGTCTAGAAACCTTCCTTTAGGAGTTGTGACCAGTTGAAGATTTCGCCAATATTCGTGAGAATAAATGAGTATACCCTTTGAACCACCCTATAGATTTTGATTATTGTTGGCTTATTAAATAGCCAAGAATGGTTGAATTTTACGTCAATGTTGAATTTTACTGAATGTTTAATTTTACACCATTGTTGAATTTTCCTACATGTTGAAAAATTACTACTCGATGTAAATTTACTTGTATATTAAAAATCACTACAATCATTGTAGGCAACTTAATTGCCTACATATATTGCAGCGATTTTCAACAAAATTTTTTTAGAGTGTATGTATAAATCTTCTTTGGTGAAAAAATAAGTAAGTAAATTTTATATTAACTAAAAAAAAACAAATCTTATTCTGATAAATAATATTATAAAGAATATATGGTTTGAATTTTATCAAAATCAGTTAAACAGATCTAGAGCTATCTTGTACACCAGTTTGAAAAATGTCGTTTCGGGAAAAAACCCAAAAGAAAAAACAACTACTCCGTGCCGCACTTACTTTTAAGTGCTATAATTTCGGACATAATTTGAATCTTGAAATGTTTAAACGCTTAAAATAATATTTTTCAAAATATAAACAATTTATCAAGGTGGTGTAACCCCTTAAGCAATAAGTATTCATATTTTTTAGGAATTTACAGAAAATGTTTCTCTCTTGCTGGCCGACAGATTTTGTGTCGGTTTCCAATAACATGCATAAAAGTTCCAAAGATTCTCTACATCAGGTCGACTTATCGTTAATTTTATATTGGAAATATATTATACCTACTTCATTCACCTAAACTACATACCTACATATTATATCATAAACGAAAATCATCCAACATAAACAATGCAAGCAAAGTTTTTTTTTTGTTATTTCAGGATATTTTAAATAAAATAAAATACTCAGAGAATTGTAAACAGAAAGCGATGTGTGCAGTGGTGCTGTTAATGCATGAGAAGGGGTCGTACTCGTACAGATTCTGCTAACAAATCCCCCAGCCCAGGAAGCAATTTTCTGGCACAACCCAAGCATGGTCATGCAATGTCCTAAGGTTATATTAGTTTTGGTAAATTGCTAGAATTCTTTGAAAACTTTAGATACCTGTTTTGGGGCTTCTAAATTTCAACAATGACCGAGGATATTGCTCAGGTCTACATTCACTCTAACTGGATACAATCTTTTATTAAATAAACTTATCTGGTTAAATAAATCTCAACAGTGTCGTCGGCATATAAATGGATGTATGCGCATATCTTTGACGATACCAGCAAGATTCATGAATAAAAAGGCTAAATAATAACGACCTCAAAATAGATTCATGAGACATGCTATAGTACCTACCTAGTAGAACAAGATGTCACTGTCTGGAGCTTGACGAATATCTATCGTTTAGCAAGACCGTTTCACAACTGCAACCACAAGACGTTATAGTAGGCAGTTTCGAGATCTCTTATTGTTAGATACAAAGGGCCACTTGAAGAAATGCACGAAAACTGATCATGAGGTATATTTTTATTATATAGATATTTTAAAGATTCGTAGACCTAATAATACCCAGACAGATGGGTAAAATCAAAGATAATTCCTTTATCATTCATTTATCACTTTCCCTGAGAATTAAAATTTCATTTAACCTATAAGAAATGTAACGAGTATTGACAAAAATTTGATTTTGATTAAAAAAAAAAAAAATATGAATAATGAGATTCTTGAAAAATTCAATTCTTCACGGTTTTCTTAAGACGCAGATGGCTACCCAAGGTATGAAAATGCATTCGAGATCAAAAAATTTCTCATTTTGATACTCCTCGACCCATCTATTGGCAGACATGGCAAAACTAAGAGAATGCATGCTGGCTTCTAAGTAGAATTCAATATTCCTGTTTGTATGTGAACCCAATTAAAAATCCATAAAGCTGAAACTGTAAGTCCATACCCGCAAAAAAATTAAATTTTGCTCTTTTTGCTTTAAATGTAGTGTGATGTGAAATGACCAATTAAAAACACTACGCCATTTTGAATTTGTTATAAGGATATAGTTTCATACGCATTAGATGGCATTGGAAATAAATGCTCCTCTCTCACTCTAATCAAATTATTAATGGCCGGCAACCAATCAAGTTCGATCGAGAATATCTTTATTTGGATGCAATTCATACACAATCAAAGAATGATATTTTTGCACACCTGAAATAGAAGAGAGGTGGGAGAAAAACTTTTTGACTGTAAGAATTCATGCATACGGGTGCGGTTGACGGTGACGGCGGATGAAATGAGAAATAAATTGGTGTTTCTACTACCCCCACCACCTAACTAAAAATGCTTTGCTGTTTATAAACTTTCGTCAAATTTGCACTGTTGCATATTTTCAACAATCAATTCTACAAGCCGCATGCAATAGAATTTGCATAGTTTTCATAATAGAATGCAACTCTGGGTAATCCCCTACATACTCTCCGCTCATCAATTGCTCTTGCTATTAAACACACTAAACAAAATTTTATTCCTTTAGCATTGAATTACAAAACGATGGCCACAAGATCTAGCACATTTCGTTTCTAGTAGTTAACGAAACTTTTTACAATTTTTACACAACTATGCTTTCGTAAACACATTCGTTTCGTCAAGAACTCAATTTAAAAATTATATTTACAGTTTCTGTTGTGAGAGAGAGATATATGCTATTTATATTTCGTACAATAAAAGTATTCGTAAATTGCAGGGGCAGCATTTGTATTACCCCTACCACTCATAGCAAATTTACATTCTGTTTATAAGGTTTTTGGCTTTTTCTTTTGTTAACTATGAGAATATGTACAAAAGAGACAAAGAATGGATACTGAAAGAGAACTATGGATTATTTTCAAGTTTTAACAAGTTTTTTTTAAAGGTGCAAATGGCCGTTGTTCTAAATTAGAAATTTTGGAAGTTTGAAGTAATTAGGTAGGCATAAATCTTGTTTTTTATGCCTTTTTGAATTTCTTTCTACACAATTTAGTTATTGGAAATTTGATTGAAAGCATTTTATCGAATGGTAGTTATCAAAAAAACTAAGCAACTAAAAGATCAAATGATTTTTCGATGATCTTCATTAGATAATACAAAATGCCTTTGCTCTTTTAACACTTGCGGTAACGCTCAATTCTGTGAAGGTGTACGTACTAAATTCATGTTTTTAATAATTGTTACGCATCCATTGTTTGACTAGTAAGTTAGATCTTTCTATATGCAATGAAATTTTATCTGACAGGTCATGTATTACCCAATTATTCAACTTAGTGATACATCTAGGTTGTAAGACCTTTTTCCTAATTTTTCAACAATTGAATGCTCATCATTAGCTATCATGGCTATGTTTAAATTATATTTAGAAATGCGTGATGATCGTTCCCTGCCTGATTGAGTTTTTGCAGTTTTAATCTTTTTCACGGAATTTTCTCCTATGGCGGTTATATTTTAAAATTAGGTAAGTAGCAGCTCCAGTTTTTCTGTGTGCCATTTCCTTTGGAATCCGCAGAGTTTCAAAGGAGTATGCGTAATCAAAGGTAGGTTAGGTACTGTCGTCAACTGTCGTACAAAAATATCATTAAAAGTAGGCTTATTTTAATCGCTTCATGAAGACTCGAATCTGTCAATCTATTGATTCACCTAAGTGTTTTGGATACCCTCTGTGTCAATTTTTGAAAGACATCGACAAAGTATGCAAACAATTAAACCCTAGTTAGAAAGTATAACTACAAAAGTTTCTTATTTTCTATTCTATAATTCAAATGTTAAATTATTGATGGAAAGCTTTCAACCTTTGTTCGCAATTTCAATTTGCGCTAGCCGGCACAAGACTTCAAAAAAAAAAGGTTCAATGATTAAACTTAGCAAAAGGCCAAAAAGTTCTTGCTAAACTTAATCCATAATTCATTTTCGTAACTCGGTTTTGCTGCTATTCCCAGCTTAACATTTTAAATTTTTAATGAATATAACTCTTTATTAAGACTGACAACCGGATTCGACTACCTCTCCTACAGTAGGTATTATACCTTATCTCTGTTATCCATCACATAATCGATCCGAATAAATTATGAATTGCAGATAGAAACTCAAGAATTTTGATTTCCTGTTTTTGTCAGTCTTTTTAGTGGTTTTCCTTAAAAAGAAGTTTTGAAAAATCACACATATTCCCATATCTGTTGCTACTTTTACCTTTTTCCATCAACAAAACCTAACGGCATATGAATTCGTAATATGAGTAGAATAAAACGGGTATGGACCCGCAATAATATCGCCCCAACAATCCTTTTTTCTTTACCTTTTCATTAAATATATTTAGGTACCATTATCCCCCGTGCAGCTGAAAATTCCATTTTTTTTTTTTGTTTTTCATAAATGTGACACGCGCTAAACTAGAATATCGCAGTTCATCACAAAGGGATTAAGATTTGACTGGCCCAAGGAGAAATTCCTTTGTACCCTCAATAAAGAAATCTGAAACGGATTTGTGATTATTTACTACTTCCGTCGGTGAAATGTTACAGAAGCACAGTAGCAGCAGCAGCAGTACAAAAGCCCCCAAGATATCTCCTTCAGTCGTGGAGGATATCCCTTAAATAAGCTTATCTTGTGTATTCTGGGCTAGGGTTTTTCGGTTAAGACCCTTCTTTTCTCCTTTTCTGCTTATGTCCAAGAATTTTTTCTCTGTCCTTTCAAGTTGATGGTGGATTGGATGGGTAAATGGGTGGGTGGGTTATGTGTGGCTAGAGTGCGAAGAGAAAAAAAAATTAACAAAACACTTTTGTATACTTTTGCTGCTGCTATTTGATCAGACAAAACGAAAACAATGCAAAATTACAGAAAATCCTTTGAAACAGTGAGAACGTTTTTCTATTCCTGAAAGTATGGGGAAGCAAGCTTTTATGTTGTCTCATGTTATACGATGCTTGCTAACTTTTCCCTCCAGTTTACGACTGGTTTTAAAGGATTTTCACTTTACGAAACAGTATACAGAGTGAGAGGGGTGGAATGCTAACTTCGAAATTAACTGTAAACCGACCACATTCGCACATAAAAATGTCCAGCTGCGTTTTAAAATGGAAAATAATAGCAGCTGCCGCCTGGCATCTATAGACTTTGTGAAAAAACATAAGAAACAAGTAATGGAAACATATGTATACCTAATGTGGATGCATCTAAGGGCTTTGTAATGCAGACATTTTTTTATTATTTATTTTAGTAAATATTAGAAAAAAAACTTTTTTATTAGCACAGGTATATATATCTAGGTAACCTATGTATTTGCATATGTTCAAAGTGCATTTTAGATAGATCCTAAAAGTTGCAGGTGCATCCCATTTATTTTATAATGGTAAAGATTTACTGTTAGAGATACTCTCCCGTTCAGAGAGATTAAAATGTACAGGATGCTGGAAATTTGTCTATATGGGCACCTTAAAATTAGGTTTCTAAAGACAAAGCAAACAGGTTTCCAGAGAAACGTCTTCAAAGTGTATACACGAAATCTATATTTCTCCAGAGATCTTTAATAATTGTGTTATAAGTGGCAGTCGTGCGCAAACTAGATATATCTACACAAAATAATGTTGAAAATAAGAAAAAGGAGAATACGTCGCCGGATTTTGTCAAGGAAATAGAATGGGTAATAAGTAGATATTGATTTGTCGATAATTTCTTATCTAAATTATGTATTCATTCGAATGATGTGTAGCAGCTCAAATCATAAGAGCACAATGTTTAGAATTTTTGCAAATTCAAATATTCCGTCATCATATGATCGCCAAAAATTTGATAGACAAAACGCGAGATAAGGAACAAGCCGGAAGCCCAAGGCCTTTTCTGAGCCGGGCAGTGACGAGTGAAGAAGTGAAGAGGGTTGGTGCAGTTCTCAGGAGGCAGCGCGAAGACAACAAGCAAAAAGCTCACACAGAAAAAAGAAAAGCTATCCAAGTGAAGTCTTTTAATATTAGAAATATATTAATCAATCGCACAAAGTAGTGTCCAACAAAATATTTTCCTAAATAGAGCCATTTATCTATTATTAAAAGTTTGGGGGCTATGTGAAATCTTTGTAACAAAATAAAGGTAAGTGTCAGATTATTATATATTAGGATTTTAGAGTCAATCGAGCTAGAAGTAACAATAATAATGGTGATAAAAAATTAAGGTCTTTGGATGAGCCATGAATTTTGCCACGTGGACGCATATCAAAAGGAAGAGCGGAATAGATAGTTCCTCTGAATGCGAGGTTAATCCTCACATAAAGAATTATAGGCAAGCGCGAGTTAAGTTTCTAATTAGTTATTTAATAAAAAAAATTAAAACGCACAAATTTTCCCGACTTAACTTTATTGATCTTTTCGTTTTTAAACTCAAGTGCCAAACACAATTCCGACGTTTCGATCCGATACGATCCAATCCATTTCGATCCAAACGGTTGCTTGAGCACAATTGTTCCGTTCGGTTTCAAACACTTGACTTTCATCCATGAAAAACCTTTTTTTTTGTCATATAATTCATGTCTTTTTTTATTTCCTCAACAAAAGCCTTTTCATGCATCTTTGAGTATAAAGAAATCTTTACAGATGTTTTTTCTAGGTTATGTCATCCGTAAAAGTTGAAATTTGCTCAACTTCTCCGTTTCGATTCGATCCATTTCGATCCATTTCGGTGTAATGTGTCCAATTGTACGTATGTTTCATATAAGCAAATTTGACATTTGTACAACTCGGATCGAACGGTGGAATTGTATTTCGCCCTTCACAATCGAACTGACTTATTTGCTATTTTATTGCTATCATTCTTACCTTTCTAAAGTTACTTCTTTAAGCAAAAATTATATGAAATTACTACATAGATTGCTGACCTAGCGTCTAGACTAATAAATATATTTCTTAAGAATAATTAAATTAGGTTGGGTGCATATGGGTTCACTGTACTTGGGTCACGTTGCCTTTAAAATGGCTATTATACAGGGTGGGCCAAAAGTCACCATGGGGTTTAAAAATTAAATTGGTAACATATGGTAGGATGAAAAAAAGGAGGGGTAAGGTGGGGTGGGGAAACATGCTTACCTATGAAGAACAGACAGTTGGCTATCATGTAAAAAAGGAATGAAGAAAAACGGTCAACAGGGTGTGGAGCAATGTACAAACGAAAAAGTTAGTTATTTTTAAACCTTATGGTGACTTTTGGCCCACCCTGTATTTATGGTTGGGTTGTATCTGTAACTCCTCTCCCCTTGGTATAGAGCGACGGCCATAGGAACTGGGATGTTGATTCGGCTGGAGCGAGGATCTGATCTGCAGGTTCCATTAAGTTTAATGTCACGGTGAATTTCTTGCATACGTAAATTATTGCAGATATGATTATGACTCCTAGACGATTAATGATGCGAAGGTGTAGTTATGCCTTTTCTGTATTTCTATCCTCAGTATCTCTATTGCATTCTTATTTTTGAAATGGTAATTTTTTAATTTCTGCATGTTTAGGGTCTCAATAGTGGATTCTGGGTGAATGCTGTTAAAAAGAGTTGGGAACACAAGAACTTCATCCCAGAATACGTTTGGGTTATCTTGGTAGGTAATTCCGCTGATCTCGACTTCACAATCTTTGTAGTGTAGCAAGATTGTTCCTTGAAGAGTTTGTTGATTATTTCCGCAGTTGGACTTTATTGGTATTTCTTTGATATAGAAGAAGAAGGATGTAATTTGGTTCTGGTTGCAGGATTGCTTCGATAGGTCCGACATCATTTAATGTACAGCTGGCTGGTTCATTATTCATTAGGCGTCCGATGGTCAACATGTTCTCGTCTTGACTCCTTGCATTAGAAAATATCTTCTATTCTGGGACAAACTTCGTTCAAGTATTGAATATATTGATTGAGGATATGTATGGGTTCGTAACAATTTCTTTAGTTTGATTTATTGGTAGCGGGATAATATGGAATAAGGAGTATTGCTCGTGAGATAGTATTGGAATACGTACATTGAATATTATATTTGAGCCGTTATAATAAGCTTGTAGTCCTAATAGCTCGTAACTATGTTCGTTAGACTTTATTTCTATAGATTGGTTACTAAGGATTTTATAAATCTCATCGAGTTCATTTGAATTTAAAATTAATTTAGGAATAATATCTAATCTAGCTAACACTATTGCTTCTGCTATATTGGTTATATGATTGGTAAGCAAATCTATATTATAATTTATCTGATTAAGGTGTTGCGTATGAAAAAGTACGTCTTCGTTAATTCGAATTCTATTTCTTCCTTGTTGTTGATATCTTTTCAAAAAAAATTTCGATTGTATTTTGATCTGGCTATCTAATTCTTTACGCAATTCTGTTTATTTTGAATTTAATTTCTTTATTTAGACTATGTGCATCATTTGCATCCATGTTCCCAGTAATAAATTTTATTGCAGTGCCATTTATTAATCCTCTTTTGTTTCTCAGTCAATGATTCCAATTTATTTTCTAGTTTTTTAAGTTTCAGTTTTGTTATAGTAAGGGAGTCTTTTGGTCCGTCAAAATTGTCAAGAGCTTTGAGAGAGTTTATAATTTTGTCTACGTTATCTCTGTATGTCTCTAATCTAACAATGTGTACCGGGTTGTTATAATTCTTAATTGTTCCTGCTGTACGCAATTGTAGTGGAAGGATACCTTAACTATTTGCCAATTCATGGATTTCCATTAATTGACTGGACGTTAAAGTTAATCTGTTAGGGATGATAGATAAACAGAATATATTACTAATGTTTTATACTAAATTTTTTCTTTTGATCCTAGATTTATGTATCTTTCTATTATCAGTAGTTATCAATGTTACTTTTTATTTTTCTTCACCTTATGTTTTGTAAACCTAAGCGTTAATATATTTCTTTTACATTGTTTCCTAAAGACTATTTCATTTTCCTTTCTTTTTTGGGGATTTTCCCTTGCTTCATTCAACTTATCTATATTATTACTAGCTAAATTTTCAATTCTATTTTTAATTTCAGGGTATAGCACCGATTGGAATTCATTTAATTTCTTTAAATATTCATGTTCGTTATTAAATTTAACATTATTATTAAACTGGAAAGTTCTTCCATAGAATAGTTCATAGGGCGTTAGTTTAGTGATAGAATGTATAGCGTTATTATATGTGATTAACGTTTCTGACAGTATTTCGTCGAGATCTAAATCAAGGTTATTTTCTTTACGTTTACTTAGTAGATTTCTGTAGATTGTAGATTTCTGTCAAGGTAGAATGTAATTGCGCTACAGGAGAATTACTGGTACTTTGTTGGAATGAGGAGAAGTGTGCATTAATTTTATATTGTTTACAGAAATCCTTAAATATATTGGCTGTGAACTCTGTTCCTTGATCACAAATTAACTTGAGGTGTATGAGGTGAAGGCTTAGAAAATGCTTAAGGGATTTCATTATTAGAATACTATTCCTTGAAGGTAGGGTATATGTTGAAGCGAATTTGGAAAATTTATCGATTATTGTTAAAATCTTTAGATTATTAATACTATAAATATCTAAAGGGTTTTCCAATAAGAGGTGTTATTTTGATATTCAAAGAAAAATGCAATTTTTTTGAGATAAATGATCGGATCTTTATTTCATTATAATAGGAAGGTTTCCCGTTAATAATGGAAAATAACATCAGCCAAATGACCACCACGACCACGCTTACAGGACCATATCCTTTTCATGAAATTTTCCATATCCAAATCGCAAAGTGGCTGCCCTATGTCCTCGATAGCCTCACGAATTCCATCTTTGAGGTCTTGAATCGACGCTGGGCTGTTGACGTAGACCTTCTCTTTCACGTGGCCCCAAAGCAAGAAGTCGCAAGGTGTTAAGTCACAAGATCTTGGTGGCCAATTGTGATCACCTCTTCGAGAGATAAAACGGTCCGGAAACTTTTCCCGTAAAAGATCAATGGTTTCGTTGCTTGTATGGCACGTAGCACCGTCTTGTTGAAAGTAAACGTTATCCAGATCAATACCATCCAATTCCGGCCATAAAAAATCATTAATCATCTGTCGATAGCGCAATCCATTCACCGTAACTGTTGCTCCAGCCTCATTTTCGAAAAAGTAAGGTCCAATGACCCCGCGGGACCATAAACCGCATCAAACAGTCATACGTTGAGGATAGAGAGGCTTTTCACCAATAACTCTTGGGTTTTCCGAGCCCCAGATGCGACAATTTTGCTTGTTGACGAAGCCATCGAGGTGGAAATGGGCCTCATCACTCACGATGAGTTTTCGATGGAATTCCGGATCATTTTGCATGCATTTCAAGGACCCAATCAGCAAAGACTCGACGTTGTTGATGATCGGCCGGCTTGAGTTCTTGTGTTAACTGAACTTTATAAGCCTTAAGACCCAAATCTTTATGCAAAATACGGTGTGATTACGTTTGTGGAATACCTAATTCCAAAGAACGACGAGGAATGGACAAACCTAGGTTTGCTTCAACACTTTCGGCAACAGCAGCAATATTCTCGGCTGTTCTTGAGCGACGTGCACGGGTTTTATTCTTCACATCACTAACTTGTCCCGACAGCTCGAATTTTTCTACCAATTTCTGTATTGCGGTCCGACAAGGTGCTTCACGACGACCCAAAAATGTTCGAGTTTTACGAACCGTCTCTGTCACATTTTCACCATTTTTATAATGAATTTCAATAATTTCAATGCGTTGTTGAATCGTGTATCGTTCCATTTTTATTAATGGCGTAGTTTCTACTTGTCAAATGTCAAAAAATGATAGCTCCAGAAGTGAAATCTACCGAAATAGCGGGCTAATTAAAATAACACCTCTTATTGGAAAACCCTTTATATGAAGAATGTCTAGTGGTTTTGTGGGAGTTTCTGGTTTCTCAAATTTTATTTTCGGTGGGTGTTTGTCGTATTTTAGTGTTTGGCATTTTTCGCAATTGTTAATAGTGTGATTTATCTTATTCTTCATAAAGGGAAAAAAAATATTCCCGCTTTAAATGTAGCAAGGTTTTACTTATACCTCTGCGGTATTTTCATGGTAATCCCTTATCAGCTTATCTTTTTCATCATTTTGTTTTACATCTATTAATAAATTCATACATCTAATTAAACGGAAGATTTTGCTATTTGAAAAATATCTTGAATATAGACTGTAGGATACGGAAAGTTTCATCGTCAGTTAATATTGCTGTTAGCTTTTTTGGAGCTAAATACTTCTTGAAAATGGCGCTCATAATTTCTTCCGTAAACTGTAACATTCGTATGGTTCGCGGCTACTTATTCTTGAAGGAAATCTCTACAGATGAATGTGGTCTTTGGTCGGATTTTTCTAATATAATTTGGAGATTAAATTCGTTGAGAGGTCTCTCGGATATTGCAATTCAATCATTTAAATTCTCAACTGCTGAGTGTATTGTAGACCCTCCTGTATCTTGTGTTGGAATTGAAGCGTCATTGATATTAACTTCGAGACGATTTTCAGTGTCTGGACTATTAATCTTGATTCTACTAAGAGCGTCCGCATTTGTGTTTAATTTCCCTCTTTTGTAGACTATCTCGTGTTCTAATTTCAATCTCCATCTAACCAATTTAGAATTTGGCTCCTTTAGACTCATGAGCAGGTTAGAAATTTATGATCTGTCACGTTTGTAAACTTATGTCCGAATAAGTAGGGACGAAAATATTTAGTCGCCCAGATGATCGCAAGTAGCTCTTTCTCGATGGTGGAATAGTTCACTTCGGTATCTGTTGGCGTTTTGCTAGCATAACAGATTGGTTTGTCACTACCGATGTATCTTTGAGAAAGGATGGCGCCTATTGCGAAATTTGAAAGCTGTTGTCTGAATATCTTTTGAATTCATCTCAATCTGATGAAATCCACTAGCTAAGTTTAGAGTGGAGAAATACATGCATTTTCCTAGCTTGTCCAATATCTCATTTATATTGAACGATCGGAGATAGTTTTTTCATTAAGCTTCCTATAGTCTATCACCAGACGCCACTTTTGTTTTCCACTGGCATCCTTCTTTTTGGGAACTACCCAAACTGGTAAGCTAAAAGGTGAATAACTGGGACGAATTATCCCTTGTTCTGACATGTCGTTTATCTGCTTCCTCACCTCCTCTTTATGGTAAAACTCAAAGGTTGACCTTATTTAAAGAAAATACTTCCATATTCTCTACAAATATTAAAAAGCCCTTTCTTTTCTTCGCTGTTTAAATGAGATGTTCGTATCATTTGAGTTAAATCACCGTCCACATTTGGTTGATTATATTCGAAGTTAAACTTGTTTATTTCTACAAATTTGGAAGATAGGTAATGTTCAGCTTTCAGGGGTTGCTCTAAAAGTAGGACTTGTTCATAATATGCTTCGTTGGTAACTTCAGTTATTTAAATTATAAATACCTTCAGAGATATGTAATTGTGGTTTTAACTCGATGCTTTGTAGGTAAATATCTCCGTTACTTATTTCAACTGGTACCTTAACTATTGTTTTTGAATTGGGGGCAATTAAATGTTTACCAGGAGTAAAATTTGGTTTAAATCTCAAAGGGATAGTGGAATTATTAGTTATTAGGACTTTGTTGCCTAAGTCAACTTTTTCACCTAATTGGGTGAGTATGTCGAATTCAATCAATCCGTCAAAATAAGAGTGAAATTTAAATATAAGAAATTGTAACTGACCAGGTTCCTTAAGCCCGGGTATGCTAGAGCCAAGTAATTCTTGTTTCTATACAAAAACTATGTAAAAAAAGTCATGGAATGCTCAAAAAAATTTTTTTTTGTCCATTCCTTAAAGCAGTATGCTAGAAAAAAGTAATTTAAACACAAAACTCTCCTTCTCGATTGACAAAAAAGACGTCGTTCTTTTTCGAAAAATCCATTTATGTCAATATTTCTTGAAGAAATAATTATGCAATGCAATGCACTTATTTCTGTAAGGAATTTTGACGTTGGTGGAATAACTAAAAAATTGAAGGAAGGAACGCCGATTTTGCAAGAGGTGAATCAATTTTAAACTGACAAATGGAAGCATTAAAATCGTTTACGTTTATCTTCATTTTTCATTCGAAATTATCCATTTTATTACTTTGTTTATTACTTCTTTATTATCTGAGATACACTACAATTATCAAATCCAAATAGTCAAAAATTTCTTGATCTAATGTGAACTTTTCTTCAAGAAATAAGTGGAAAAATTCCTTGACCGAATTCCTTGGCTCTAGCATACCGCACTTTAAATCTAAAAATATGAGTATGATTAATCTTTTATTCAATCTATATTTATTAAGTATAGTACTAATTGTAATTGGCTCACATTCAATATGTTCTTCAGGCTGAGTGAATTCTGGATTTAAAAATGATGAAGATGTTCCTGTATCTATAAGAAATTTTATGAATGTAGGGTAATGAAAAGCCATGCGTTGGTTTCTCGAGGCATTTATAGGAAAATTTTGGGAACCTTCTATTTCAAATTCATTATTAAGAGAATTTTCGCTATATTCATAATATTGGTCTAGTTGTTGTTGGTATAGATTTCTTTCAGATGGCTTATGAAAGCCATGATTTCTTTCATTTATGTTGTGCAGTTCTTCTACACAGTAGCTAGGGAAGCTTGTTGGGTGTATGGGATTACGGAAATTTCGGGTATTTGCAGTAAATCTAAATTGATGTGATGGCGTACGTTGCTTCAAGTGTGTATTTCCGGAACTAGTATCCATCGGTTCTATAGGGGGTAACCTTGGTAGGTTAGCTTGTCTATTAGTGAATATCTGATTCTGATTAGGAAATCTTACATTACTGAATGGGGTGAGAAAATTGTTATTAAATGAGTTTCGTTGGTTCATTCAAGGTCCTTATAGTGATTTCTGAATCTTGGTGGATTGTTAGAAGATTTGCACTAAGTATGACTGTAAAAATTAGGTAGTGCTGGTTGTGGTAGTGGTACACTTTGCATTCGATTAGGTTTCCTATTATTATTTATTCTATGATGGTGTGAATGGGGATCTGCTTTCATGTAAGATATGTTTTGTTTTTTTATGCAATAAGATAGAGCTACCGCTTCGTTTCAGGTCTCATTGACGATTGACCCCAGAGGCTCTCTGAGCCCGGTCAAAAATGCATTTAAGCACATTTCCGCGAAAAGACCTTTCTTGGCATTTATGACATTACTATCTGTTTCATGAATTAATATATTGTTGTACATAGTCGGTTGAATTTCTACGATGTCGCTATAAAATATTTCTACCGTTTCATTTTTTTTGTATTAAAGTATGTAAGTCTCATATTAGAAATGTCTCTGTCCTTTTATCCGAGTAATGTAATATTAAATTAGTTTTAGTGCTCTCCCAAATTAGAGGGAACTTGCGATATTCCCTCGCATCTTACTTCACAGCACTTTTATTCTTAAGTTAGTTTTTGTTCACTCGTTAGTTAACTTAGTATCACTACACTGTTGCTAATTCTCTCGATAATAATCACGGTAAACCGCCATTTTATTTTATCGATATTTATAAAATTAATAATTTATAATTACGCGAATCCGCCGCAATGATATGTCACCCAATGTTAATACACTTATTGTCTCGAAAGTTATCACGGTAAACCGCCGTTTTATCTTAACGAAGATCAATAGTTATGAATATAAATAAATTTCTTTTTCGAGGTGATTTAAGAATATGACCGTTCGCCTATCCTACTGACTGTGCCAGTTAAGTTTCTAATTAAGTTAAAAAAAATTAAAACGCACAAATTTTGCCGACTTAACTTTATTGATTTTTTCATTTTTAAACTCAGAATCGTACTGACTTATTTGCTATTTGATTGCTATCATTCTTACCTTTTTAAGTTACTTCTTTAAGCAAAATTTATATGAAATTACTACATAGATTACCGACCTAGCGTCTAGACTAATAAAAATATTTCTTAAGAATAATTAAATTAGGTTGGGTGCATAGGGGTTCACTGTACTTAGGTGACGTTGCCTTTGCAATGGCTATTATATTTATGGTTGGGTTGTATCTGTAACTCACGCGCTGGCAAAAAGAAAATATATATGCACCAGACGTTGTGGTTGTGGTATGTTTAGTTACATTATTACGTTACCACCCTAGATTATTAAAAGTCGAATGCATTGATAAATACTTATAAGAGTACTGTGATAAATGTTTATAAGAGTAGGTACTGTGTTTCAATTCATTAAACCATACTTATAAGAGTAAGAGCCCAAAGCGGTGAGAAGTAGAAATAGATACTACCTGTCGCTCATACGGCCAACGGGAAACCGCATCAACCGCCGTCACTACCACGGTGAGAGAAATAGTTGACAACATCAAAATAATCCTGCCCCGATAAATCGATAGAGAAGGGACGAGTATGAGAAAAACTATTAATACTGGAAATGAGAATTTTTCTCTTACGTTGCGGTCTCTGGCTACGAAGTTAATCATATAGGAATCATAGTCATTGTTAATTATTTTCAATATTCTTTAAATTTATGACTGGATGCTCTTCAAATAACTTCAAAATCTTTTCGGTTTGTTGTGGTTGTCCATTTCAAATTCCTCACTAATTTTGCATTCAACTTAATCCCTTTGCAACATTTATTGGCGCGGTCAAGGAGTTACAAGATTTATAATTTTTTGCCACATCTCAGCCGCCAGATAATCTCAACAGCCTGCTAAAAACCTTTGATACAAATTGGCGTCTTTTATCCCCTAACAGCCCCTAGCTATGAAGGCCTGTGGGAGCTAGGAGTAAAATCGATCATTTACGTCCAGTTACAGGGACTGCTATCATCTTAAGTTTTGTAAAATTGTACACTCTCCTAACTCAAACAGAAGCATGTCTTAATGCAAACACCTTTTAAATATGAAGCCCGGATCTTATTGATTTTGAAATTTTAATTCCCGGACATTTTCTTGTAGGAATATCACTGCTTGGTTTACCAAAATCTGTAGTTTATAATTAGCTAATTTTAACCAGATGGGAGCTTTTAACGCAAATACTGGAGAGATTCTGGTACTTTAGTCAAAAGAATTTCTAAACTATTGGTATTTTCTAATCTTGTCCAATAGTGGACTCGAACTTAAAAGTGTTAGAATCGGTCAGATGGATTAGAAGAATTTTTAAAAAAAACTTTCTATTTTTACGATTCAAATAAAATTATTAACTACAAGAGAAAAAACCGCCTCGAACAGTTTTTGAAACCAGGACCTGTCGCTTTCCGGGTGACTGACTTATCTCTGAGCTAACGAAACAAATGTCTTTACGTCTTGTATTTATTAATACATATGGCTAGCCTATTAAGCCACATTTGCTTCCGACTTGCATTAACCAGTAACGATGGAAGCGAACAAGCGGGAAAGCGGCAGGTCCCGGCTTCAAAAACCAGAAGAGGCGGTTGTTTTCTCTCTTGTATTTAATAATTTTATTTGAATCGTAAAAATAAAAAGTTTCTCTAAAAATTCTTCTATTAGTATTGCTAAATAGACCGTCCAAAGACGTGGCAAAGGGTAGAGGTGGTCTGGTGATAATTACATAATACTGAGGTCGGTTCCATGGGGTTAAATCTAATAATACCAAGCTGCATGATTAATCTGATGGAGGCACACTATTCATTTAGACTATAACTCGTAGCCTTTCATTATTAGAGATTTATACTCCTCATCATATTAATAGGGACTGAGATAAGCTCTTTTAAAAACCTCGGGTGTCTAGTTCATACACATTTAATTTAAAATTGTGAATTGGGATTAACTAAATGTTTTCATAGGATCACACCAATCTCGGTACGTAGAGCGTATCAAAATATTCAGGTCAATGAGGTTGCAATCCTCTATATTCGAGCTCGGCAATCCTTATCCGTTCCATTGTCATTCATTTTTTTAACACAAATTAGGCTTTGAAAAGACATATGTAGCTTAATCTTCACACAGGCAAAACTTTTCAATATTGAAACAAAAAAAAATTTACAACATCAACAGCAGTGTCAGCATAATGGCATCCAATAAATCTCTAACTCAAAGCATATTATAGCTTTAAGTATATCCACAAAGCATATTAGGGTATATGTGCTTGACATCTATCATATCCCATGTGACATAACAGCAAGCAAACAAACAAACAAACAGTCAGTCACACAATTAAATTGATGAACTTCCAGGATAAATTTCAACTGTCTAACTACAGACGACACAAGATTCGAAATGTCAGCTCTTTCATACGGTGTCATTGTGCTTGTCACGTCATCCAGTTATCAGAGGAGTGGAGGTATCTTATCAAGCAATTATACACAGAAAATCTTCTAACTTCTGTTATGAAACCGTTTCCTTTTCAAGAATCCTCTTCGCACGTCTTAGAAATCAGATATCACATACCAGCTATGTATGTATGTTCAGACATTTCGATCCTCGGGCTTATCAATCTCAATAGAAGCTAATTAGGCCCTCATTATGTCATTCGGAAGGAGTGGAAATGTTGCGGAGAAACTTCAACTAAATCAATGCTAGGCTTCTGCCTGAGTTCTTATCTTTTCAGTCCCGACGTGATTATACTACCCGAGAAATTATGTAAACATGTGAATGGTTGATGGTAACATGAGAACAAGCCTCATCAGTTGAGGGTGGGCATGGGTATGTTCTACGATTCGAGGAAAGACATCTACATATAGTATATATCTACATGTAGCCAGAAGTCCATCATAGGATTTTTGGGGGGTTTCCTCAAATCGTTTCCGAGAAATTTGTTCCATGATCTTTTTTCTTTTCCTTTTTTTGTGTGTTTTAGTTTCGAAGTTAGTTTAGTTTTTCAAGCTGACGAATAGATAAAGCATGTAGAATGTCCCCTTGAAATCTGAACCTCTCAATGATTTGTTCTAATTAGCTAGCATAGGAAAGAAAACACAAATTTTGCCACCTGATATTATCGATTGGATTGCTGCACAATCAGGTGTACTATATCATTCACAGTATTCTCCATAGAGTCTATGAATGTCAGGGTTTATCGACTAGTGAAAACAAAACCGCCAAAATCATGTCAAACCATTCAAGCTCATGTCGAATTAATTAAAACTAATTTGAAAAATGGATGTTTTTTTGGCGGTGTACCGGACATGTTGTTCACACTTAAAATTGATTCTCGGAAATGAGTATATATATTCTGTCTTTCAGCTGTGGTTACTTGACTCTTGTAACAGATATCTTTGCCCATGAATTGTGTCCTTAGTTATAGGTTAAAAAAATAAAAATAAAAAGAAAAGAAAATATGTTCCTCCGCGTAAAAATTCCTTCATGAATCGATTTTCCCCATTTTTATAGTAAACAACATATGCGCAACACCAATAATATTTTACGACCCTTGGAAAAATTCTTATTTTTCCCATACTTGCGAAAGGTAGGGGGAGATTGTAATAAAAATTTGCATTTTCACCCTCCTTTTCAGTCATAAAATTCGATTTGACTTATGCGTGAAAAAACATGTCAAGTAGATTATATCGCCATGATGTGACTCCCAAATCGTTGAAGAGGATGATGGAAAAATTACGATCCGCAATACAAACGGACCTGAATTTTTATCCATTCACCAACGGGAGAAGGAGAGTAATTCATGGGTTCGACGAATGTTTGACGAATTATTTTGTGAATATTAATATGCTTTGAACATTAAAAGACAATGACGAATTTAATATATGCAGAAGTTAAGTGATATTTAATTAGGTGTAAAAAAAACCAGGCGGCAAATTGGAGAGATCCTTAGAAATTTCGACGAACTTTTCATTAATATTTTGCAGGTTAATGATGGAAAAAATTTACAATTAGTGCCTAATTCCGTAAACAGGAAAAAATGGAAGTTGCTCAAGGCACGGACCAACCGATTTATAGGTACTTGCACTATACAGGGCGTCGCATATAACACAAAGTTTCCATAGAGGCATTAGGTCTGATTCACAACGATACTGATAATTATAAATTCAACTGAAGTTGGTTTCTTAACAATACTTAAGAGGTTGAAAACTATTGAATAAATTAATTTCTAATCTGCAACAAATCGGCGGCCCGGAAGTTTGAAAGGAGTGTACAGGCAACAAGAGACAACATATCTTGATTGGGCATTTGAATTGAAATTGTAAATATAGTAAACTAAATATGAGTGGTGGTAAATTAAATGAGTTGTGGTCTCACTATGTATGAGATGGCTGGTGAGTTGGCCCAAAATGGCTCTGAAATGGATAGCTCCGCAGAGGTAGCTTATGTGGGGATCCCGATCGGAGCTTTAAAAGAGGAGATCAAGCCTCCGGTGGATGCCGTATTACGAAGCAATGTTGGCCTGCATATGACAGGAAGAGGACAAGAGAACTCCTTAGTGTCAGTAGAACAAATAACACAAATCGAGTAGGGTACATTATGAGTCACTGGGCTATAGGAGACTATGCTAGAAGACTGGGAATAACGGCGAACGCACGAATTCTGCAGGAGCTGTAAGGAATCGGAGGAACTCGAATCCGTTCTACACGTACTCTGCAAGTGCTCCGCTCTGATGAATAAAAGAGGGAGGCCATTAGGTAGCTACATCTTTTCAAGTCTGGGGGAGCTGCAAAGTAAAGAGTTCAGATATATCCTGAGATTTCTAAGAGAAGCAGGATGGATCTAGGGCGGTTTCATGAGATTAAGGGACACAATAGACCCACTAAAGGTACAAGTGAAACAGGCTAGTCACTTCTAGCAGCACCTCTTTTACCTAACCTAACCTACTACGCATGAAAGATTCCAAGTGCAAGTCCAATTATCTTATGGTAATTATAAACTTGATTTTATTTTTATCTTTGTAATAGTAGAGCCATTCATACAGGGTGGGCCATGAATTAGTTTACATTTAAATTTAATTTCCCGCGCAAACATAAATGGTGGGGGGTGGGGAGGGGTCTAACCGCTAGCTCGTTTCTCTTAAAGTTAGTCACAATCGAACAGTTCACAAAACCACAGAACGCCTATTGTGTAAAGCAATTTTATTTAAATAACAGTTCGCCCATTATTGTGAAGCGCTTGTTTCGCGTTGAGTAGGTACGATTTACACGACATAAATCAGTGTTCAAGTGTTGTTTCAACAAAGAATATTACGGGAGTGTCTGGAACCACAGCTACAGGAATTCGATGGCTATAATCGGAACACGTGGTGGAACCACAGCTACAGCAATTTTATTACTACAATCGGAGCGCGTGGTTTTAGCAAGTCGGAACCACTTGCTATACCTCCAACGTTTTCTTGCCGGTTGTTAAAGAAATGTTTCCGGAAAAGCATATTTCTAAGCAATGCGACATCCCGTGGCTGCTCAAGAGTCCCGATTTGAAGTCAGCATATTTCTTTTTATGGGGATATTTGAAGAGTCGTGTGTACACTTATAATAAGGTGACCAACTATACTCATTTACTGAGTTTTGTACTCTTTTTTCGCAAACCGTACTCTTTTCAAATCCTGTATCTGAAAGTACTCATTTGTATAATTTTATACTCATTTGTATTTCTAAAACATTTTTTTAGATTATTTTATTTCAATTTTATTAATTAAATATTTAAAATTATTTTGACAGTGATTTGAATTTCACGCGCGCATATTGCTTGCTGTTTCCGGCACGTCAGAGGACAGGGCAAACACCAGACACGAGTTTGACAGTGATTTGAATTTCGCGCGCACGTATGGCTGCCGTTTCCGGCACAATTGAGAGGCCGTATTATGTACCTGGAGAGATAGATAGATACTATAGACCTCTTTTGCTAACAACGTCAAAATTAAATTTGTGAAAAGAGATGGATATATCTATCTCTCCAATATTTGTGTACGTAATCCCCAGGCTGATCTTTGATATGCAGTATGTACGGCATGCTTGACAGTCTTGATGCATGCGTAGTATGTACGGCAAAGTTTTATTAGAATTCCCTTTCTGTTTAATTAATTTGAGGTTAGAGAAAACCAACAATTTCGTACTTTTTGTTCAAGTTAACAAGATTTGAGGTGTACAAAATAAAATAAAAAATTTTTTTAATTTATCTAGTGAAGGTGAAGTTGCATGTAAGTATTAATATTATAGTTTCATTTTCATTTTACTTAAATAATATCAGATTATAATATTTATTTAAAATCAAAATAAAAAATATATTACTAATATAATTTTTAGATTATTAATTCAAATAAGAGCGATAACAAAGAAGGAAAAATCGTTTAAACGAAAATTTAAAAAAAGGTTTCCGTTCATTGTAGTTAAAAATCGAAATGATGATGGGTAGAAATCTTTCGGAATTTTAGAGTAGAACATATCCCACATGAAAATTTAAAAGTTTTAATAGAAATTTCCATGTTGTCCAGGCACTAATGCTGCTGTTGAAAGGGTATTTTCACTAGGGAATGATTATTGGAGCAGTGAGAAGTCGCAACTTTCTGTAAAAACATTATCTGCCGTCTTAACAGTCAAATTTAATATGCAAAATGAAAGTTGTTCGGATGTGGCTACATTATTAGACGAACATCCTCATTTAGCAAAAAAACATCCACTCCAAAGAAAAATATGTTTTTAAAAGAAAATAAAGTTTTTATCGTTTTTTCTTCTTTTTTTTCACCTATGAAATATGGTCACCTTACTTATAAACCAACACCGCTTCAATTAAACTCAATGATTAAAGAAGAGATGTCTGCAATCACATGCTTTCATTGCCGAAGATTCTTCGAGAATTTGCCTACTCGTTTAGAAGAATGCCAAAGCCTAGACGGCGGACATTTAAATGATAAATATATTTAAAACAGTAAGCTTCAATTTAATCCTAGAAGAGGTTAGAGAAAGTTCGTAGCTTAAATCTTTTTGATTTTTGTTTGAGATAATAGGAAATCAGATGTAGAAGGTACCAGGTAAGATAAGCAAAAGATTTGTGTTGATGCAGCCCACATCCTCCATTCTTAACTTATTCATTTTATCTTTTTACCAATTTTATATTTTCTCCGTCTTTCCTCTCCTCTTTTGATTTTCTTACCTACCCTACCCAGCGAAGCTGGTTATCCCTATAGCTACGCCACTGGAAATATATTATAATTGTAATTGCGCCTTAACAAAATCGTAGACAGAAAAAACATTTAAGTGGAAAGTGATAATGAGTTTTTTACTCTTTGGAGATCCGTACAATATACGAGTCTGCAGGCAATTCTCTCTCTTAATTTAATATTTAACGCAGAAGAAAAAATATCTCTAATGAATAAAATTTAGTTTCTTACTTAACACGCTGATTGCCGGTATTGTGAACTGACCATTTATCCTCTATATTATATACATATACACATATACTGCTCAGCATTAAGTCGAACAAAATTTAGGATTTAAACAATGATTGATAATATATTCAACGATCCGTAATTTCAGGCTTAACTTTTAGCCTTTAATTGCCTGAGAAAAAAATGTAATTATATCTTTTAGTTTTTCCATATATCCCAACATAGGATGGATTTGTAATATGTTTTTTATGAAAATCATTAGTGCGTGCAGTAGATAAATTTGTTTTTCCACCAAAGTAAAAGTAAAAGTTGTCCATTAAAATCTCAATGGTCCGCAATTTTCCCTTCAATAACATCACCAGCATTTTTTAGTATACCTATATATGTCCTATTTATAATAGCTAAGTCACTGTGGGAACCAGCGTATTATAAGGAACCGCATAGATGCTAGCAAGATTCGACAACATTTTTAAGATTGGGAAATTCAAAGATTGATCACAGTTATTTTTTCCAGATTTTAAATTCTCATAACCTGAAAACCCCACATCACACATACTTTGAAATCACGAAAAATTCCATAACGCCAGTGAAAAAATGACTACTCTAGCTCACATGATCTCAACTGCAATCAACGTGCTAATAATAATTTATGTACTTATATGTATATATAAAAAAGCAAATAGTAGTACCTTACTTACATTTTTTATCTTTCCTATAATTTTTCCATCGTATCCTGTAGCAATTAATTAGCTTTAAATTTTTCTTTTATCGATTTAATTCAAAGCCCACCAAACAGAGACAGACATACAGACTTTTCGTATGTTCTCTTCTTGAATTGACTTGACTTCTCTCCAGCATCTTGTTAAAACTTAAGCCTTGGATATTTAAAACTGTAAATAAAATCAAGAAAAGAAAAGAAAAATTAAAAACTTAAATAAAATCAAAACATAACATGAATGAGAATGGAACAAAAATACACTGAGCATAACCGCACTACTACATAAAAGCCTAAGACTCCTCCATACCTCAACTCTTGTTATTTCTGCATCTATCTTGCACTTTCTCAATATTACACTCTTTAAACTTTTGGGATTACTTATTAGATTCTTACGAGAGATAAAATAAAAGTTATTATTCAATGGTGCGCTCATAAATTTAGGTGAAAATTCTTATGGTTCTTCATAGCATAACAGGTTTATACGCATTTTGAAAGCAGTCGCACCAAAAATCTCTTCGAATCAAAAGTGTCCATTTTTAGAAAAACCTTGTTTTTATTACAATTCGACCAAAGAATATTTTTATATTACAAATATCAATATACATCAATATGTATGTATGTACCTTAGATTGCATTTCATATACATAATAATAATAATAATATACTGAATATAACTGTAACTAACTATATAATCTCAATAGAAAGCTATTGACCGTTCAATTAAGAACTTTTGTAGTCTTTTAGTTTCCACTTTGAAAAAAAAATGATTCCCTCATGTTTGTTGTGTTTTATACTTTTCATTTATTCATTTATTTATTTTTTAATACTTATGACCAGAAGTCCTTATCTTACCTTACTTGTTTTAAGATTAGATAGAACACACGCATTCAGGAGGTAACATTAAAATATACTTAATCAGTGTTTTACTTAAGTTTTAAATAAATAAATTTAATTCATTTATTTTCTAAATTCTCAATATTCATACACAATAGCAAAACAGGCAATAATCATTATAAATACATTTCAAGGGGCAAATAGCTGGTTGGTTTTATGTTTTTATTTTTTTTTTTTATTGTTTTCACTTATAATCATCGTTTATATATGGAAATTTTATTTACTAAATTTTTGGCCGCCAATGGCAGTAGTTGTAAACGGACTTAGTGTAAATGTTTTGTTTTTTACATACATTACATATAAAAAGTCAGTTAAAATATGCGACAAAAATTAGGGAAACAATTTCGATAATATAATGACAATAATTAATTATAATAATCATAATAATTTTATGTACGCACTCGCTAGCTAAACAGAAACAGAATCGGAGCTTGTATTTGCGTTTAACTTTGACAACAGTGAAGAGAACCTTTAACAGCATTCGATTATCATAAAAACTCGTTTTTTTGTTCAATATAGTTCGTAAAATTTGTTTAAATTTTTTTATTTTTTATAAGTCGACAAACAAAAACCGAATAAAGCACTAGTCGCATATACATACGTAGCGTTAAAAGACAGAGCAGTAACAAAGCACGATCCTCGTATTCCCTAAGTGAGTATGGACTGAATACAGTCCAGGTGGGACCATAGATAATTTTTATAAAAAGTTTTTTTTTTATATTTTTTTTTTTTTTATAATTATTTATTTCTTTTAAAAACTACCAAAACGACATCTATAGGATCCACAATTCAAAAATCACTTATTTCACCTTCAGTCTCTGGATAAGTACATGTAAAAGGATTTCGTAGCCAATTGCATAACGATTTGTCTTGGCGCTTTTTTTTCATTGTTATTCGATTATGCTCCTTCGATATAGCCGATGTAAAACTGCTAGACTCATCACTATCTCTGGCTGTTGCAACACTATGATAACCACTTTCAGCACGTCTTGATATACCTGAATGTTTCGATGTACGTGGTGTTGAAGAATCATGACCGCTATCATAAGCTTCAGATGTGGACAATGGTAGAAGTGGTAAATGTGTTTGTGATACTACTAGAACAGGATGATCTGTAGTAGTTGTTTTATCTATTTCTGGATCTATAGAAGACTTTTTTTTTAATAATGTTGATTTTTCGTTTGGTTCATCTTCATCTTCGGCTACTGATTTTTCGGCTTTTTGAAGATTAGGATCAGAAGCTCCATCAGGATGCCTTAATGATGCATATTGTTCCATTCCAGCTATCGTCATTATACCGTTAAGGCTTGGAAGTGAAGATTGACTAGGAGTACGAGATGCATTTATAGATTGTCTACAGCCACGACATCTTTCAATGAAATAAACAATTTTTTTTCTTTTTTTAAAAAATGTTTGATTTTTTTTTCGCTATACGTAAACTTAATTCAGATTAAATTAATTACATGCAAAATTGATCAACCAATACAAGTGACCCAGAGTGGTTTATTTAGTTTAGTTCTCGTAGTTAAGCGAACTACATATGAATTAAATTGAAAATTGTAACAATCATTCCACACATTCATATCATCTGGATGTATATTGATATCGAGATCAGGGGACCTCATGCTGTTGGATAGTATCAATACCTACTACAATCAATGAAGGTTCTTATACTTCATTCACAACACCTTCGCCACTCTCAGCAGCCATGACGCAACATTTTTGAATAATAAAGTATTTACATTCCAATAGTACATTCGAAATAAACATTTTTAAAAAAGGGAGGAGGAGGATTTGAAGTGCTACAAACCATCAAAGGTTGAGAGGGGAATAGGTAACCTTCTGTCAAATATTTAAAACGTTTACGATTTTGCAATGATTACTTATGTCTTCCATAAAAAGTATCCCAGGAAATCATATTAAGTCTTTCCAGATATAGTGACGACAGATTAATTAAATTGCTCTAAAAGCAAATCTAATGAACCTTCATAGAAGAGCCTCAATACGGTTGATAAAAAAAAATCCTAAACAGGACTAACGTAGCTCTGACAGAAACACAGTAAGGAAATTTAGCCAAATAAATATAGTGAAATTCCGTAGACCATTTAGATCTTACTAAAGTGAAAAGTTTGTAATACCTTGAAGTCACATGAAGTAAATGCGATCCAAAAAAAATTGGCTATGAAACCCACATTTTTAGTTTTCTTAAGTCAACGGAATAAAAATTTCTGATAATGCGCTTACCGGCATTTTCAAGGAGCATCAAGCATGTGAAAATGGGTTTTATCGGAATTTAAACAAACCATTTTGCACCACGAGCATAACAGAGAAACTCTGAATTAGTCAGAATTGAATCCGTCCACATCATTAATATAAATGATAAAGAGTAGCGGTACGAAATGATTACCTTGTGGAACACCAAAGGTTTTTCCGATTTCAGTGAAAAGAATTCCTCAAAAGAGAAATAGGTCATAATCATGTGACAAAAGAAAAAGAAAAGGTAAGATTAGTTAGCTTATGAGCCAGAATACGCTGACTACTTTTATTAAGTCCGTTACTGAAGTCGATAAATTTAGCCATTTAAAAAAAAATTAAGGAACCAATTATATATATTTTGTCAGCAGAACAAATGCGGATTATTAAAAAAACTTTATCCTGTCCCCCCTCCAGTCATCATCAAACGTTTAATACATTCAGACAATCAATGATTTCAATTTCTGCCTTTCATGTTCAATTTAAAGTGGTATTAACAAAATGTTTTCCAAAAATAACATTACAAAAATCTCTGCTCAGCCCTTTCTGATTAGAATTCATACAAATACGATCCCAAATGTAATTTAAGTTAAAGTGCACGATAAACTACTAACAGAGAGGAACGCATAACTTGAGAACAGAAGCACATTTACCTTACACGGAACAAACAGAAAAAAAAAAAATAATAGACAGACATTCTTCTAAATCTAAAGCTAAGCATACAATTTTAATTTACGGTTACTATAAACGTATTTTTAAGACAATAAACAAAAGACTAAAAGTATTAATAAGTTACTAACCTTGGACTAGGAGGTCTATATGCTGGTTCACTGCAAACGCTCCCCGGACCAGGATTAAATCGAAATGCTGGCTCACTATAAACGCTGCCAGCATCTCCAATTCGGAAAGCAGGAGTTACTTCAGCCATTGCAAGTTGTGAGGTGAAGATTTCTCGAAGACGCGCCAGTTGATCGAATTGGTTTCTGAAAGTATACAATAAAAGAAAAAATAATAATAATAGAAAGAAGAAAAAAAAACAGAGGAAAATTTCTTAAACAAACCTCGTTCTTTCACCCATCGCACAATCGCTGAACGCATCTCCAATGTTAAAACTTGACACTATCGAAATATCACCATGACTTAAAGCCGCCAAAGGATGTTCACTAGAATATACATAATACAGTTCAAATTACTTCAAGAAAGGGTCTTAGGAAAACGAAAAATTTCCAAATCTTACCATCCCATAGTTCTAGCGATCTCTTCTTCAGTAACTTGTAGGCCACAGTCCATTGTCTGAACATTTTGTTGATTCATAGATAAACTCTCTCTTGACACATGCCTTGATATAATTCGATGTAGACTTTCATGTGAAATTTCTCTAGATCCTAGGGGTTCGATAAGAGGTAAAGCTGGAGGAACTTCCGACGGTCCACTGTCTTGATCTTCTTGATCTTCTGGACCAATATTTGTAGATTCTTGATAGTTGGGTACATTTACAGATAACCCTGATTTCTCCGAATGCATATCAGTCTCATCTTTTTGTAATTTTAGTCCACTGCGCATAGAACTTTCTGATGCTGCTGCGCCATTATTATTGCTCTGAGTCATGACAACATTTAATAAACTAGCAGCGACAGGGTTTACCATTTCCGAATTACTCGTCACCGAATGTTGATCATCGTCAGACTTTTGTTTGAATTGCGTTAAGTGATATGTTATTGTGCGCAATTGTTGTTGCATTTGTTGTTGCTGTTGCTGTTGTTGCTGTGTTTGATGTGTTGGTGATCCTGTGGGGGATTGAAAAACATGCGACGATTGATTCTCCACCCATTGTCTAATCATGATTTTTTTATGAGTATCCATGAAACCATATCCAGCTGGCTGATTATTTCCTGGAAGATTACCAGCTGTTAGTGGCTTTGCTGGTGATGAAGCAACAGATTTCGATTTTGGCCCATCAATCCAAGTTTCGCACTGTTTCACATGATTAATTTCTCGAAGTAAGTGTCTAGCTTCAGCAACTTTAGCTCTCGATACTCTTGGACCATCAATCCATTGCTCTTCGCTTATTTGCCTCATTGGACTTTCAGGGTTTTGAACATTATTTGGCCGTCGTAATGGCGAACTTTTCGGTGTAGGAACATTTGAGCCCTTGCTGATTCCAACATGTCTTAAGGCTCCTGCAACTATTTTCGGTGATGAACTAGATGAGACCATTTTCGGTGAACTATGAACAGGTGAGAATGGTTGTGTTGGCATATCTGAGGACGGTGGGGTTGGACTGGAACTAGGAACATTAATTCGTCTTACGCTATCGGTTCGATGCGGAATGGGACTTTGTGCTGTAATTGAAAATTTAATATACCGACGGACGGTTGGTAAGTTTAAATTGTTTTTTTTTTTTTCTTAACATAAAAACATAATGAGAAGGATTTGTTCCGTGGCAATTTCAACTTACATTTCGCGGGCGCCTTTTTTGCTGGAATTTTTGATGGCTTTTCAGCTACACTACCCTTCAGTACCTTATTCATAGCGCATCGATTATCACCACTGCTCAAAGATGGCAAATACACGGGGGGATGTTCTCCGTCAGTAGCATCATCGCATGGCCCCATATAAATAACGGTATCAGCAGATAAATCAGAGCTTGATGGATCTGGTCCCTCCGATGAGCCTCCAGATTGATGACCTGAAATTTGTAGGTACATTATAGCGACAAAAATTCTTCTAACTCTCTGTGCCCCCTTGTAGTCATTGGAAGGCTTTTAGTTGGGGGAGAGGCGACAAATTTTGTTAAGCGACTTTGGCATTTTTCCAGAGATACCCATCCAATGTTCAAGGGGTGACATATTAAGATTTATACCTGCATTATTGACGCCGAGTGCTTTATCCGATGAGATTGGAAAACGGTGCTTCCTCCTTCGCATCCTATGTATCCTAGAGGCTAACTGGATTGTCGTTAATGCATCTGCATGCGACTGTAGAAATTTCATGAGATAATTAGATTTTCATTAATCACTCATACACATGTTCACAATATATGAGGTTATAAGTATAACTTACCTGAGTATGTGTTACGTGCGCCATTATAGTTACATGACATGTGAGTGGTGCTAAGCAGTCTTTTAGAAGAGGCGTTAATGGATGATCCTTGTTTGGTGGGTGTCTTTGGCCACTTAAAATTGCTAACAAAACATTTCCAATACCGGACAATGGAAGTCCACCGTTACGATTTGCACATCCCCCCAAATCGATTAAATGTAACCGACTACGTCCACCTGCCACTGTTATTGGGGTTGTTGGTAAAAGCCAAGACAAGAAAATTAATTAAAATTTTGTTCCATTGCGGAGAGACCAGTGCTGTAGTATTCAATACCCACCTCCTCCTTTTCTTGATAAGCTGTATTGATAAACATGCAACGTGAAAATCATGGCGGGCTCAAGACCGCTCTGGGGACGTCCTGCCAGTGCTGCATCAAGAAAAAGGGCGGCACGTTCGGCTGTCGGTGCTCGTAATTCTGTTGGACCGCCAAGGAAATCATCACGCAAATAAACCCCCGGTGAGTCGTCGGAATCTGAAATCGAAAGAGGAAAAAAAATGTTGAGTTGACATATTGAGCACCGACTGCTGCTCCCCTGACTTTAGCCATTATGGATTTACCCATAAAATCAATTACTACCCCACTTAAGATATCATGTCCCGCAGTCAACCTAGAGACCTAAAACTTTTTCTCCCTATGTCAAGAGGGGGAGCTGCTAAATGTAATCAGACAGTGGCTGTAGTATATGTATACTTTGGGATGGTGGTGGCGGTGGTGGTGACCCAGGACTGCCAGTCAACCTTTAATTAATTATCACACAATCAGTTTAATGAGGGAGGGTGGTGCAGTTTTCATTTTTCTTTTTAGCCAAGTCAACGACTGTCTACATCTTAGTTGGATGGATGATGGCAGAGCACTGAGTTTTGGATAGTAAACTAACAGTTGACAGAAGCCATAAATATCATCTGAAGTGGAATTGATTTGTCCATGGTGGTAAGAATTAATTTGTCTAGGAGGATAGCTTGTGTTTCTGTAGATTTGACCTAAATTGTCATTTTTAGAAAAGTCCTTACAGAGTGCAGTTTCAGTAACTAAAAGGATATTTTCATCAGTTTTATCTACTACAGACTAACTGCCTGTTGTGCTTCCTTTTGAATAAACCTTTGTTTTGAAAATTCTTTAAAAATATCTAAAGATAAATGGGCATTGATGATGCACTCCTACCGCTATATTATGCCAGTAACCATTCTTCTTAGAAGAGTAATCCTAAATCCAAAATTTGGAGATTTAGAAGCGACCAGATCTTTTGAAATTAATTTCCAGAAACATGAAATTTTCCTTAAAGATAAGAGCACTCTTTTTTTTATTCATTGTCAATTCATTTTATACTCAGAATAGACTTGGAAAATTTGATAAAAGCTTCTTATTTATTCAAGCAAAAGCTGTTCCAGCGCTCATACCCTGGAAATAAAATTTGATGGATTGGGCGCAAAAAATATAATGCCAAGTAGGCGGAGGTTTATCAAAGAAAAATGGAGCATAAAAAGAAATATTTCAAATCACATTCAAACCTACGGCGGAATATTTCTGAACATGTCGGCTGTCAATTTCATGAACTCCTCGCAAGACTAGGTGCTTTGTTCTTTGCCTCTGATTATGTTAGCTGAAATAAGACCGTTGCCCAATTAAATGATGGATTATTCATGAATACTCTTGTGGGCTTCTATAGTGATTCTTATGACTTCATCCTATTTCATCAGACCAGACCCAGTTCTAGAAGGCAATTTCCGCGCTTTTGTTTGGCTACTCTTTCATTGTCATTCATATTAGAATTAGAATTTAGCATGAGTTGATTTTTTCGTGAACAATGACGTGTTCTACTGTGTGCTAGAAAACTCAAAATATAATAGTGTAGAATTCTCTCCACATAGGAGCAGAAAAGAACTGGATGGAGTTTATTTAATTTTAAATTGTTGTCATCAATTGGATAAAAAACTACGACGAATTTGATATCTTAAGATGAAAAACCAAAATGATTAAGTTATCGTATAATTTTGGATAAACGAAATTTGATGATTTAGACTGTCAAAAACTGTCAACAAATTCAGCAACACTATAATGCTAACATGATCATTATAAAGAGGTAAACGTAGATTATATGTAACCTTTAGCAGGTGTTGGGGGGAGGGGGGGCGCAAAAACTAGATTGCCCATTCTATAAGGAGTGTATTTACCTCTAGAATAGATGCTCAGGCACTTGTGAATGTATTAACCTCTTTAGAATTTTGGAAAGGATATAAACGATCATTAGGCTGCTATCACTTGTCTTATTTATAAAACGACCTCTTAGGAAATGCAAGAACAACAGTTAACTTACATAAATATGGAGTTGTTAAAGATCTCCGAAAGAAATTAAGAATATATATATAAAAAGCTGACTATAAAGGTAGAACTGCGTACGTTGGGTGTTGGTCGGGTCGCACTAATATCCCGGATAACGAAAAGGATGATTTTACAAGGATTGAAGCAAAGTTGCGAAGGTTGTGTGTTCTGTAAATGATGTTTTCCAAGATACCTTCCTGCTTCTTATGACTTGGGACAACTGTCAGCACAGTCGACTTTAGCAAAAGAACGAAGGAACTGTGCTCTGATCTTGAAAAAATGCCGAAGTTATTCCATTTTACCTCTGATGACTTTGGAACTACAGTAATTCGATACAACGAGACGCAGAAGCAAAGCCCTCAGGAGATAATGCCCAATCCATGAAGTAAGTTTTTGCTAGTTACCTATACATTCTACAACGTCAGTTATTGCTTCTTATGGAAAAATTGTCTTTGAGTATAATTATAATCTTTATTTTTCAGCTAACCAAAGTTTGTCACCTTTATAGACTATAATTTGGTAAATTATAAAAAAAAAAATCAGTTAATAAGCCGATAAAAATTAAGATTCTTTCGCAGAAAAAAGAGAAGTAGACTGAAGCAGCATGACTTTAACCTGTGCTATGGCGCAATTCAGAGCTTTTGGAACCTCTGGTAATCTAAGTGGTATTTAATAAAAATGTTTACAAACTGCTAAAATACGCCCTTCAATTATAATCGATTCGAGGTGTAAAAGCTGATAAATTTAATGAGTAATAAATATGACAGGAAATATATGAACAATAAATACAGGCTAGACTCCTGGTTCTTTGCCACCTACAATTAACCATCTCCGAAAATGCATGACCCCAAAACTTACACCTGACATCAAATTCATAGCATGCTAACACATTTCACCGAATGTCTTAATAGCAAATGAAGCAAAATTATATTCAATTAAGTATCCCCTCTTTTACAGGGTTTTCACCACCTATATAGGTATAGAGTTTTTAATTTTTGGTTTCAATAATGTGTTCAATCACAATAAACCGCCGTGGAAGAATCCTACATAAATTGGAAAATTTGTAATTTTGCTTACATAAAAATGCGACAGGTGCACCTACCTACTATAAATAGTACCTACCAATTATTTTGGCATTGAATTGTTGGCGACAAATTATGACTGATAAACTTCACATAAAACCAAAACTCTATATGGAAATGTTCTTAATTAAAAACGGAAACGATCCTTCCACTTTAATAATTCGTTCTTTCTATCGTATGCTCCCACAACTTGAAAGTTCAAAAAAGACTTGTTATTAAGAACAAAATCTTATTTAACTACTTTCAGCAGCTTAAGCAAGAAAAGTTTTACGAAATTGCTTTACTGCCATAATATCGAACTTCTGAACAAGCAAACCTAATTCGAAATGTTCAGGAAAGTAGTGGAAGGAGATTGCAGGGTGTTGCAGGAGCAAAAACTAAAAAAAAAAAGCAAAAATCAATTTAGCTTGCAGAAAACTTCAAAACTGTACAACTCATGGCCCATAACAGCACGATAAGCTTCTTATACAATGTGTAGATATATAAAAACCCCATGATAAAGTAAACATAAAACAAAACAATTGCAGTGGTTCTGCAGCAGCTTTCTATTTTGCTGTTCTGACTTAAAACTTTTTACCTGTAGCATGAGCGGCCAATAAATCCTTCGATGAGGAATCCGGCTTGGTTGCACTCACTCCTAATGCACTTACACGAACTGAAAATCGAGCACCTGACTTTTGTCGACGTTCATTGATTCCCTTATATAGCCAAGAAATTGCACACGGGATGGCACCTAATTCACTTGGGGGATTGACTACACCCAGCATTGTCCTGGACTGGCCTATAGATGAAAAACGGAAACAAAAACGGAAGTTAAACTTTAGTTTCAATTTTAGAAAAGTCTTAATGTGCATATATATATATATGTATACGACTGCAGTATAGTTGTCAAATCGAAATTACCTGAAGTTGGGTATCCAATTGTAAGCAGACAACCATCAGATCCTTCCAGCACTGCAGGTATTACTTCTGATAGTGCCGAAGAGCACACGTCCGACTGAAAAAAAAATAAAAAACGGATTTCGTTTGTTTCTATCTCTTTTGACGAATAAAGCATAGTCAGTAAAAAATTGAATTCTTTCGAAAAATTCACATTACCTGTTGATCGTCTGCAGTAAAAAGTCCATCAAAAGCGAACATTTTTGGGGCCGCAACCATAGGTCCACGCTCCTGAGAAGTTGACGCCACAACGGTGTTTGTTGCAGGATCCGTTAGAGTTACCTGACGTTTTTTCTTATCGATAGACATAAAATGTGGAATTTCTTCATCTGCATGAGAATCCGAAACACGCAACATGACTTTCACCTGTGAACATAATGAAGGTAGTACCATACATAATAGTAGATCACAGCAAAAACCAAGGGGACATAGTTAAAATGAGTACCGACTCTCGACACGACCATATGGAGTTTAAGTTTATGTTAATTACCGCGCGCGTTAACAAAGCAAGTGTGTTTCATAACTACAGTCTGACATGCATTTATATGGGACCTGGGTTTTTTTTTTATTCATAGCTGCACTTAGGAAATCCAAATACGCTTAAGAGTGTTATTGCAGACAAGGTTAAGTTAAGGGTGAAGAAATGTGTTATTTTATTAGAGCAGGTACATGCATAGTGAACGGATTATTATATTGATGACAGGTGGAAATATATGTAGTTTTCTAGAATTTTATTTTATGTTTGTATAAAAACTACTTACCTTTCCGATTCCATAGCTTTCTTTGTTTGCTAACCTTCGAGCTAAGCCTGGTGGCATTGATGGTGGAGCTCTTTGAAGTGCCCCACAATAACCGCCGTTCCTGTTGGCACTGGACATATCTGTTGATTTGCTTTTTGACGGTCCATTTTGGGCAAGTTTTTGAGCAGCCCTGAAAATTAAAAAAAACTCATCATGAAAAGTGAAAATGTTAACAAGGAATATATTTAAAAAAAAAATAAAAAATCAAAGAACCTCGGATTATAATCGCAACACACGTGAACAGAATTAATCAGCGCGTATTACAGTTTGGTAGTTCCAATGAAACCAGCCTAATGCGAATTTTTAATTGTTCCAATAGGATTGGAACCTTAGATGGGATCATAGAATATACATCTTAGTACATATTTTTTATCGCATAGAAATTATGATGATACGAAAAAATCTGTGACGCTGCCAACGTGAAAGACATATGAGAATGTATCATGCATGTTTAACGCCAAAAATTATGTTGAACTGAAGAAAGAAGGAAAAGTTGTTACCGAAGATCGCTTTGGATCTCCCACTGTGGGCTGAGTAGTAGGATACTGTGATGGAAATTCATGTACAAAGAAGTTATGCGCTCAAATGTGCGATTCAACTGCGAAATAAAATATGAGATTTTTGACTTTGTGGGTACTGTAGTAGGGTATGAATGGCAAAGAGGTCATTATACAAAGAATTTATGTGCTCTCGAGAGTCGAATATAAATAAACTCACTCTCAAACCTAGTCCTGACAAGGGACGGAGGATGTAGAAAGTTGGTTGATTGGAGAAGTTAATGCATGTATGATGGTAGTTCTTGTAAGTCGAGTTTGCATGGTATGCTATAAGATTACTGGCGTAATTTCCCTAATATCTAGCCTCTCTAGACTTGAACCGAACATATCTTAACTTTCTCGTGGTCCCCGCTGACACCGTATGTACTTACCAATAAGATTGTAAGCCCGAACAGAGTAAACAGTCCCGTTTATAAAAGGATATCTACATGTGAAGATATCACTGGGAGTACCCATGGACTACGAAACCATACCAATTGGGTAGTCAACATTGCTCACTTGATACCACGTGGTTGAGGAGCCCTGGATGGTTCTACTATAATAGATAGTTACTATAGTAAAATTATTCAGGAGAAGGCCCCTTTATGGCAGCATCATGATGGTTGTGGTGGCCCATTTGCCAGGCAGAGAGATGGTGTTAGAGTCTGCATGGCTTAGGTGGGCATTCTTCATTGAATAGAAGAGTATGTCCTTTTGAATAAATTGTATACTGCGTCGGAAGATAGATATGAAGGATGGTCGGTTGGTAATGTATGCTTGGATATTTGGCTTTCGGCGTGGAGTTGTGCTAAATAAACCCGGCACCGTGACCCAGAGATCGACAGAGATTTTCGAGGGAACTAAAGTAACTAAAGTAAAATTATGTCATGCGTGCGCTGGCATAAACTGGTAGGTATTCATTTGGACAGTATATGCTCTGTCTCATGAGGGCGCTGATTATTGCATATATGCTAATCCGTTCATTAAGACTGCCATGGAATTGAAGCTATTCTAGCTAGGTATCCACGTTAAACCACAAGAACTTTCTGGACACCCTAGTATAAGTTAATTTGATTTTTAAATGGCCGTTTGTTTATCCTTGGTTCTTTTTGTGACTTTGTTTTTCAGAAGATAATTAAAATTTGTCCCTGAATATTAGTGCGTGATTTAATTGCTAATACTGACTAATTCTGAATATAAATTACATTTCCTCTTTAAATTAACATTTCTGAAGAAATTTTTACATTTTTCTCTAAAACTTCGCATTCTCTTTCGGTCTGTCACTCCATCTCTTTTTCTATTCTATCGTTCATTGCATCCTTCTGGAAAAGTCTTATATTCAACAAAAATATTAATCAGATGCTCGCTAAATGTCTAACAAAAGTCTGTTCGCCTCATTATTCATTCAAAAGTTCAGTTCAACTTTTCCGCCGTTTTCGTCATCTTTTCTTAAATGTTATACAAAAAAGTTTTACTATAAATTTTTTAACTTGAACCATGGTAGGGATGTGGTTGACAATTTCATCTACACCCGTAGGTACTAAATTTAATCCAAAAGTTTTGACAATCATCTCACAACACCTTTGCATTCGTAATTCACATTAATATAACATGAGCTTGGGGCTGTAGGTATGCATTTCTATAGAAAAATAGTTTTCCATGTTTAAAAAAGAGAAAAGAAATTGTTTGAGTCAAGCGGAATGGGTATAGTGTAGAGCTGTTTTGCGTTTATATATATTTTTCTAACGGCCAGTCTGAACTGAAAATAGCCACGCTTTTATGAATCTACAGAAAAGTGCCTCGGCGGATGTTCTTTCTTCCAAATTCAGACTAGAAATTATAAACAGATTTCTAGTAAGGCTTTATATGTATATGGAAATAAAACATTAAACGACGGGTCAAAAACAGCTCCATAGCTTGAAAAAAATTGTTCGAATAGAAAATTGCTCTCAAACCTATGATGAGGACAACAAGAACTCATTTCTAAAGCAAAAAATGCGTCAAGAAATGTTGTACCTCTCAGGTCTTGTTGTCATGACTTCAAAACATATTATACGTCACGCAAATTGTACGCACCGCTGAGTGCAAATGACATACCGCCAGTAGTATATAGAAATTTTGAAGAAAATGTATTGAATAAATTCCTAAGAAAAAAAAATACTATTGCGTCGCCGTAGCCACCGACCATTTTTTTTATATTATTAAGCCAAAGGAAAGGAATTAGGAAGCATGAGAAGAGTGGCGGAGATGCCGATGTATGTCACTCTTAAACCTTCAGATTGTACGCCGGAGGAAAGACAGAAGATGGTAGACTGTTCCACATTCGCACAGTTCGAGATAAAAAAGCATCACGGAATTCTACAGATGCCCGAAAGTAATTTTAAGGGTAAAAGGCTGTGCGCGGTTTGCGGCAGAACATGGACCATTCATGTAGCGATAAAGGAGCGAAAGGCATCCAACTTTGTGGCGGTGCTCGAGCGAGTCGATATGACAAGTTATTGCCACATCGCCAATGAGCCTGAAGGCTCTCTTCTGGGCAATATCTAATGAAACTAAGTCTGTGCGACCAGCCCCGACCCAGATATGGGAATTTTTATTCCAATCTAGGTCTGATGTATGACTTGCAGAGTAGCGCTAGATTCGATGGGCTGAAGTCTGAAGCTTTCTATCAAAATCTAGAACGATATGGTCCAACTATAATAACAGAAAATCAAGTCAAGTCAAGCAGGACCCGCAACGATTTTCGCAGACTTAGACTTTAGCTCGGTCCAGTAGATGTCTGGAAAGCATGCACAGAAGATACATAAATTGTATTTAACTCTCCATGATTATCTCTATCTTCAGTTTCTGTTCCCAGGGATTGCGGGCCGTATCAGAATAATGGAAAAATTTACAAATAAGACATGGCATCCATTAAAATGGCGCGTATAAGTGCTCACCGCTTAAACAAACTACAACATATTACAATGGAATTTGGAGGAACACCTGATGGGACCAAATAGGTAATATGAAGAGGTTCTATTCTTTTTGTAAGTTTGATAAAGAGAAATTGCTAAGTTTTGCTTCTCATATTTTTACTTCAGGGTAAAAACCTCATTGAAATTAACCCACCCATACGTTTAAAAAAATTAATCTTGACCCTAACTGGCATTTTAAAAATCTCACACTTTATATACAACTAGTTCCATGTAGTTTTCATAGTTTAAGCATCTTTACTATTTTCATTATGCAGATAAATAACAGTGTATATTCACAGTTATTCTCACAATGTAGACCTCACCCAAAAGGGCGTATATATTTTGCTACATGCATTTCTACTTGAACTTAATTTTTTTAAACACAATTTTTCGATTTGTAATAATTAATACATGATCTAACCCAGAGCATCTCAAAATATCCTAATCCTGAGAAGGATATCTCTGACCGTTCACATGTTTAATTTCAGTTTCGCCTTAAGGTAGATGAGATCCTGCCATTTCTAATTCTCCTTCTCATTTACTAAGTGTATATGTCAGAGAAATGTCATTGTATTTGGGGACAACTCCAAAAGGCAGAAATAACAAGAAAAAAAATAGAAAGAAAGAAATGCTCTTACCTCTGTTACACAGGAGGACACAGACTGAAGAGGGTACTATCATGTTACAGGGTTGTCGATGTTTTTTGTTACGAATTTGAGGCAAAGTGCCAGTAGCTTTTATAATTTAATAAATGTCAAGTCCTTGGGCGGGATATAACTGAAATGTCACAGGTATATAAGAACAAAATAGTAAGTACTAAGCAGACGAAGATGTATTTGCAGAGGCTGAAATGTCATACCTTCATCTTGTCCCTTTACCTTAGTTTCCCCTGGATTTAATTATAATTTTATCTTTTTATATTGTACTTTCCGTTTTATGTCGACCCGCTATCTCCGGAAGGGAAAATCGTTATAAGAAGAGGCGGCGGGGGGTTGTTGGGTTGTTATTCGTTTTAATAAACGTGTGGTAAAATATGTAGTAAAAAGGCAATGGGTAGGTACTAAAATGATGTTTTACGAGAAAACCATCAACATCAACGCTTTCGCTTTAGTCTGAATTCTGAGATACTGTGTTTACACAGCTTATGCACTTTGAAGGAGGAGCATGAGGAGGATGCCAGAAAGTCGGAGAAGAAAACTCATCTCCGCAGGTTGTTGTCGCATTTTTATGCAAAAAGTGTTAAAGACTTTTCCATTTTATTACTATTAAAATGTAACCTAGTCGCTTCTTAACAGGTGTACATGCCATTTAATTTAATGAGGAACACTTAAAAGACGCCAGACAATGTCATGCTTCAGTCTACTATTATCGGCCATATAATCAGATGGGGGATGCTTTACACCCGATTATACAGTATTACTAGCGTATGCGATAATAATAGGTGTTGGTGACTATTTAATTATGCGGACGGATTTAACTCCTTCAGTGCTGGTTAACTGACGCTATTCAAATTGAAATTTAATGAATTTTTCGGACTTGTAATTAAATATTAAATATGCGAGAAGCTTTTCAGGTATATAGACAAGGGTGTGATTAAATTTTCATGATGTTTTTAATTATAAATATATGAAGAAATTGCTTCATATAATTAACTAATACAGTGTGAATGAGAGATAGAAAAAGAGAGAAAATTGGATTTTTCCAATTACCAAAATTATCATAACATTGTTGAAAATAACTTCTCCCTCATTTCCAATTAGTTTATTTTTTTTTATTTTTTTTTTTTAAATTATGCGCAAATATGCTTTTTATCGCATTTATCAATAATTTCCCACCAATGAATGGTGAGGGTCAGGTCAGAAAAGAAAATTAAGTGTATTTATAGACTTAAATCTTCATGACATCGAGGACTTAATGCTACAAGTGAAAAGTAATAATTTTCCTAGCTCTTCATTGACTGGATATTTTTTTTTTATGCGAATAATCTCCTAACAATTGGAAAATTTCAAAACCCTCTCTCCAACCGTCCATTCTAACAGAAACGATGAGAACTGCACTAAAGATACACTTTCCAGGATCAATTAAAATCTAAGATAAATAACTCATCTAAGGCAGAGGGATAAAAAAAATATACATTTTTGCACAAAACAAAATGAGTTCAACATGATGCGGATATACTGATACAAAGTCTAGTTTGAATTTTTAGAGTCAACTACGCTTTTGAATATAGTTCTGCAAGTATGAAAACACATCAATGTGATTCTCAGTATATATTAAGAGCTATGGATAGAATTAAAACCTGGAGACCTAGATTAGATTAGATTTGTGAAGAAATGTGCAGTCGTTAGCCTGGCATTCACTGCGACCTGAAATATCTATTGTGAGTCTCCGTCCAATTTACTCCCTCTCTATGTTTATACTGTTAAAAAAGTCCACAACCAGTTTGGAGGAGGAAAAGAATGTTCGATGTGAAGTAATCTCCGCCAGATGGTCCGAAGCTTAATAAAGTCTCAGCCAAGCCCATCTTGTTTAGGTGATACCTCAAGGGCCAATGGCTCTTTTATTTTTCCGCCAGAGGTGCCGATAAACTTTTTTACCTGACAGTACTTGTATAGGGAGTCTTGTTTGATGTCCCACTCTCACACTTTCCCTGACTTGATAGTGTAGGACTTTAAGGCCTTAAGAGCGGCTCTACTATCCGAGAGGATATTATTGGAGAGCTATATAGTTGGTTATCAGAAAATCCTTGAAAAACTACCGGAAGAAAGGATATTATACCGAAGAAAAACAGTTATGTACGGCCATTTGATTCCTGCACTAAAAAATTCCACAATGGTAGGCCTTACTACCAAGACTGTGGAAAACTCAATCTTTGTGGTAGACATCAAAATAAAGGAGAAAGTTATATTAAGCATTTTTACAAATTGAGTTATTAATTCTGCAAGCTTTTGGGCATGACATTACCCATTTCTTAGATAGAAACTTGCTAAATTTAACATAAATTGTTATGTCCTTAAAGTTATCAGTTATTCCTGTAAATACTTTCAGCCGAGGAATACTTAAACGAATGAACAATTTATTTAAACTTCCTCTAAATGTACAAAGTGTATAAGAAAGGTAGATTAGAGTTTGTTTGAAATTATATTTGAAAGTGATTTCGATTAGTTGACTTGGATGGTTACCAAACAAGAAATAAATGTCACATAGATATGAGTTTTAATGTTATACAAAAGAATGGGTGTATTTGCGAAGCGCAAAAGCCAGATAAAAACACTTAAACTAGCGCACAAGCACAAATTTGTGAAGCACACACCTATTGCTAAGGGATTATGCATTGTTTTGGAAACGCGCTGCTATGGTTAAGGACAACGCAATGTTCTAGCACGTGTCTTTACCTGATCTCTATAATTTACCTATACGTGTAGATTTAAATAACTGGACTTGAAACTTTCATAATTATTAGTTTGTTCAAATAGTTTGACGCATGTCAATTAAAAAAATATATTCTTCAAGTGTTGTAAGCTCTGAACATTTGTGCAAACATGTATTCTATGCTTACCTGAAATGGTAAGCCGCTGAAGGTCGTACAGATGGCCTTAAATTCCGGTCACGACTTATGTATAAGGTAGTCTCTACCATGTGACACAGTTTTCTCTCTCATCAGTTCTGATGATCAAGTCGCTCACTTCAACACCTTAGTGAAATTTCTTTATAAAAAGCATGTTCATCTTCACACTCGGCCTTGTCATCGATCTGTTCCATGGTTTAACAACCACATTGCATTTAATAGCAGAACGCGATTATTTATATCACGTTTGGAGACGAAATCGGAACGAGGAAAATTGGGATCGTTTTCGTAGGTTAAGGAACATTACCACAATGGGTGTTCGTACCTACAAAGTAAACTATTATTAATCTAAGCTCAATGCAAGCCTGCCACCTAAAGAGTTATGGAAAAACCTTCGTGAAATTGGGGTTGGAAAATCTCATAACAACGAATGCCAACAATTTAAATATATGCTGTGTTATAAATCCCAGTGCTACCTCTTCAAGCACTCCACCATCAGCATCAGTTCCGGTACCCTCCGCTAGTGTGGAAGATAGTACAGTTGTATTCAACTTTAGATGTGTCGCCTAAAGGCTACATACTCGATGAATTCCAATGCTACGGGTATATATGAGATCCCACCACGCTTTCTCAAAGGTATTCTGCCTCACATACACCTTTATATTACTCATATATTTACCACTTATATTACTGCCTCCACCTACCCCTCTCTGTGGAAATCAGCCTTAGTAGTCCCTGTTCCTCAAAATAGAAGTGCTCTGTCTCCTGAAGATTTTCGCCCAATAAGCCTCCCCTCATTCACTTCCAAAATATTTGAAAAGCTTCTGAACTGGCAAATGATGAATTACGTAGCTGCTGAAAATCTTTTGATCCCTTGGCAGTCCGCTTTTCGGGAGAATCATAGTTGCACTACAGCTCACCTAAAAGTTACTGATGATATAAGAATTGCTATGGACTCTGACTTGGCTTCCATTTGAGTGCTTCTTGATTTCTCCAAGGCCTTTGATTCGGTTGATCATGCAAAATTATGTTATAAACTTCGTAATACTTTCAAGTTTTCCTTACTGAGTACTAAACTCATCTGCAGTTATCTATCTAATCGAGATCAAAGTGTCCGAGGGAATGGGCTTCTTTCTAGCCCGATCAGGATTAGGTGTGGGTTACCACATTGATCTTTTCTCGCTCCATCTTTTTTCGCACTGTTTATAAATGATATTGCATTAGTACTCCAGCATTCAAACATACTCTTGTACGCAGATGATGTACAGTTATGCCTATCGCGATCCGTTGGGCTACTAGAGGATGGTATTTGCAGAGTTAATGAAGATCTGGAAGCCGTCTCATCTTGGGCACTTTTCTTAATCCAGTGAAATCTCAGTCTATTATTATTTACAAATGTTGACTGGATCCTCGCAATTTCTCGCCTATTATTCTTAATATTATAATATGATTGTCCCATACTCTGATGTCATTAAAAATTTGGGGTTATCTATGAAAAAAGCCCTCACTTGGGATGAGCATGTGGTGAGTAAAATCTATGGCGGCTTACGTAGCCTGTGGCCATCTACTTCATCTTCGCCACAACAGGTTCGGCTGAAGCTTGTTAAAACCTTGCTGGTACCCTTAGTTATGTATGGAGTGCTCTTGTACGGCTGTATGAATGCATGTATCCCCCTTTACCTTAAATACCGCACAGTACTCTTTGCTTTCTGCTTAATGTATAACAAGCAGTCTCGGTATCTTTTGAAAAACTTAATTTTGCCACATCGTCCAGGTCAAGATCGCTAATCGTATCCAGACATACTGTCCTGCAGAGCCGAAGATCATTCTATGTTCACGTGATTAATCTCTGGAATTCCTTGCCTCTTGGAATCAAACGCATAAACAATCTGGCCGCCTTCAAGGGTGAACTTTTCGATCACTATAAACATATATAAATTACTGCTCCTCTTGTTATCTGCATCTAATTTTAAGAAATTCGAGCGATTTCTATTTGCTTGTATTATATATATTTTACAACTATTCTCTGCTAGCATCTTATAAGTAATAGTACAATACGTAAATAAAATATTTCATTGAGTTAATATTTATATGCATACATTTATTTTAACACTTACTTATAATTAAGATCAGACTTTCTTTTCTCTTTTCCTTTTTTTTTTGTTTTTTTCTAAATACATTATCTGTTTCTTGTAGACATGTACATAAATGAGATACGATATCCTATATGTATAAAATAGTGAATAAACAATTTGAATTAGTGTTCGACCATCTAATACAAAAATGCAAAGATCTCGGAGAAGTTTTTTATCCAGAAAGCATAATCATCGATTAAGAATTGGCAATCCATAAAGGAGCGTTCATAATGACAGAGTAAAGTGGAGTCACCAGATTGCATTTGCTCTCCTTTTCTCAAGCTTGCACTTTAATGAAAGATCTTCGCGCTTCCCACCAGAGTGGATTTCACAAAGTAGCGTCAGATTAGAACAGTTGTTGACGTGATGAAAGCAAATGCAATCTGGTGACTCCACTCTACTTTGCCATTGTAAACGCTCCTTAAAGCTGTTTACGTGACATGGTCAGGTATGAAAGGATTGCCGATTTCATCTGACCCAAGCCTGGTGGAGAGAAATTAAAAAATTAGTATATACATACTGATCCGAATTCTGAAAATGGATACTGGCTTCGATAGGTTTTTGGGCTGCCAACAATATTTTGTTTATTGTAAAAATAAATATAAATTATCGTAATTAATAAGAAAATTCTAAGCTAATCATAGTCATCTAAATATACGTAGGTAACGAGTAAAAAAGTAGTCCCACATAGACTAACTTTCAAATTATAACGCAGCCAGCACAGTAAAGTGTCAAGTATAGTTGAAAAAAGAACAAAAAAAAAAGAACCAGATTTCAAAATTCCAGCATAATTGCGATATAGGTAGTTCCGTGTGACATTCTTTTGTAGGCCAATATACTATATCAAAAAGTACGAATAGCTCCCATTATTGACCGACCACGAGAATTATATAACAACGGAATTATTGTGGAGAATCGCATTCAAGTTTTCCTTAATTTAAATTTTCCATAAAAGAACCACTTCCAAGAGCATAGACATCCTCCTATACACCCAAGCAATAGCTGCTCCTTAAAGTAGACTTCTAGAAAACGATATATATGTACCTACATAGGTACATGGTATACAAGTGCTTATGCATATCAGATGTATACAAGAAATGGCAGTCTAGAAAAACCCGTCAGTGCAGTTCCGGTAAAGAATTTTAATTTACGACGCGGATCAGTGAAAATATGTCTGCCAAGTGCTATTAAGCTTCAGAGATTGAGAACAATAAACTCATGGGGCCCACAAGAAGTACCTTGCAGAAATCCATCCAACTCGCCAAATGCAATGGAAAACTCGGCCTTCCATTTATATTTTCCTTGTTTTTTTTTCATGTTTTTTTTTTTTTTAATATACATATGTATGCAATGCAATACGCCGTCTACTCGAAGTAGACCATCGTTGTCCTTCGATAGGAGTATTACTTATTTTACCTCTGTACAGATTTATCTTTGGCTACTGCTTACGCTTGATTTTACTTTCAAGACCAATTTGAAATAAAAAAAAACTCTAGTCCACAGAGTTGTAACTCCGACTTTGTGTTTGACAACTTTTATTTATATTTATGTATGTATGTACTACGTAGATATGCTGCTGTTGTTGTTTGCTGAATATATTGTTTCTAGTTGAAAGTTTGATAGGAACTTGCTTTTATTGATTTCAAACACGACCAAATATATTATGTATAAGTACATAGCCAGATGAGAAGGACTAAGGAGTAAGATATATACATATATGCATGACCGACCTTACCACAAACACTATATACACTATTGAGCAACACTCTAAAGCTTCTGTCTGAGGATTGTGGTGTAGAAAGTTGTGGCTGAGAACAAGATATGTATGAATAGGAAAAACACTCTGTGTCGGCCGTCTATGAAAAATTTGTCTTTGTGGGCCGACTATTGTGCTGTGTAGATGTGCTTGATTAAGCTCTGCCTCACTTCCTAGAGTACTCTTGAGGGATGTCTGGTGCGAAATGGCCTGATAATTTATTTCTTTTAGCTTTAAAATTTTGCAAAATATAGGTACATACATATCTACTTCATAAGTATTTAAAGCCTTCTAGAATTTTATTTAACAGATATATAGGTACATAAGTGTGTAAGCTACACATGTTTGTATGCATTGTATACATTGCGAACACAATTCACGTCGGCTTTACTTCTACTACTACTACTCCTAGCTACTGTGAAATTGCTTAAACTTTAACATTTTTCTTGGCTCAAAGCTAACAACGTCGTTTACGTGAAGAAAATCCCTAATTTTATCCGTCATCCCGTTGAGATGAGCCTGGTGTGTTAGTATTACATACCTACATATATTTTCGTATCTTATGCCATTTGTTCGCCGCCCCCCATTCTCAGTTGAAAGTTCTTCTATACACGTCAAACATACCTGCCCGGAATATCAGATAAGGATGCTCTTTTGCTCCTATATTCGTCGTTCATATATCAGGGAATATGTCATTTTTCATATGTCAAAAATATTGTAATGATCATTATATATGATGATTGTCTGAGGTGGCGGGAAGGCTTTAGGGATTGTCTCAAAGTTACATTTTAAGGAAAGTGCTATCGAGATGATTTTCTTTTCTTTTTCATTTTCATTGATTCGAACGGTTATAAAAGTGTATAGTGAGCTCCACAGGGATGCTGAAGTTGTTTGAAAGAAATACTAGTTTGCTCCTTGTTATTATAAATTCTGTTCTCTCAAAGCTTAGCTGTATATTATTACCTTCAACGATCCTAGTATAATTTTTTTTTCCATAACCTACACAAACAACAGCATCCTGGGTATATGTTAATTAACGATTCTTTTATGATCTTCTCATTCTATTACTATATTTACTTAATTTTCTATGAAATTTCTCATCTTAAATGGTACATATTTTGGAGTTTTATTATGAAATTAAAAAGATATAATAAAAGCGGCATTTACACGTGATACATGAAATAAGGAATTCAATCTAATAAACGAAAGCAACCATGAGCAACAGATTCAATAGTTTGTTGTTGATTTGTATATAATTTGACCGAGTCAGATTGACTTAGATTAGTGAATAAGGCACCCAGGCAATAGCCTGAACTGGTTACCAAAAAAAATTATCATCTTGAAATTTTAAGAACAATCTTGAAGAAACCAACAAAAACAAATAAAACAAATTACAAAAATATTATAAACAGGGTGTCTCCCAGTGGCTAAAGGAAAAATCATGCATTACTAACTGTCTCTGAGATACCAGTTTGAGTTATTTTTAATCGAATACTATAAATGTTTGTGTTTTTTTTTCAATTTCAGCTTTTCTTATTCTCATATAAACAACAAAGATTATGTGAAAAGTTACCTTTCATTTAATAGCACTACATGTTTTGTTTTAACTGTTAATCATCTTGAAATTATTTTTTGAATGTTTTAATACTCATTCATTATACACTTAAATTTAAAAAGAGATTCTCTTTTTATCCAATCCGAGTTTGTGCATTGCGTTTCGGATTAATTTGCTCGATACTGCGGAAACTGAAGTTGTTTATCAAAATTCTAATACTGACTAATCGTTTTTTTTTTTTTTTTTTTTGAAAATGTTGCCACATAGAACTTTTGTCCAAACACAAATGAAAATTCTCTCTTGGATGGAGATGTACAGGAGTACAAAAGTTGCATTTCTTTTTTGCTACGCAAACATAGGTATATGAAAAATCGTTTTAATGGAAAAGTCCCGTAACCTATTATTTAAAAATTCACCACCAGTGGAATATTATTCCTAAAAAAAACGCGTAGATCACATCCGGCTATATATTTCCGAATGGTTTTTTATATTTCGATTTTTCTCGTACCAGGCAGAACATTATTTACTACGAAAAGTTATCCTATAGGCATCATGCAAATGAAGAACGAACAACAAAACTTAAAAATTACAAAACTATTATTCTTCCTCTTACATGTGCAAGACCCTCGAGAATACTTCACAAACCAAGAAACAGAAATCCATATGTGTGCGTTGGGAGTCCGTTCTCTAAAATTTTCTGTATTGATATTTATGGAAAAGTGTCAAACATTAACTTTAATCTATAGAGCCTAAACTACTATCCATACAGGAAAATAGTCTTCTAGTAACTTACAGCTTGGTTCCTTACCTTCCCAAAGGCTACACTTGCTATATACCTTACATAACAAAATAATAAAAAAGTTTTGATTACAAAGTAATCTTACCATTTTACGCTCAATAACTCTCAGCTGAGTAATAATTACTTGTGTGTATGTGCAGCTGGAGTCCGAATCTATAGGTAGCTACATTCGATATCATCAGCCCACGGCATGCCATGACGACACAGCGACATTACAATGATTACTGATCTCAGAATTTTTATTTGAAAAATCGTAGTTATTTGGTTAAGATAAATTTTTTTAAATATTTTTGTTAGGAAAGGTATAAAAGTTTTATTTCGGTTCAGAAGATAAGAAAGAAAGCTTAAAATTATCAGAATACCATTTTTCTGTATGAGTAGTTGTTTAGGACGGAGGAGCTACATATTCAAATCAAACTTTTGTCAGTTTTACATAGGAACACTGCAAATATTTTAGAATGTCAGGACTCCGTTGGGCCTCGCATGTGGTAGGGAAGGAGTCTGTTTCATGGCTTGTAAAGTATTCTCGAAGGTTTTTATTCTGGAGGGTTTTGATATGTAGCATCAGTTTAACAAAACTGATAATGTTAAAATGAGACACAATAACTGACAGAAATATCCTTGGATGATTGAATCGATCTGTGATAGTTATCTTTTCTAAAAGCTTACAAAAGTATTGAATTTACACTACACCATACTACTGCCTTAAAGAGTATCCACTGTTCTTGAAATTGACACAAATTTTAGTATTTAGCCTCTTTCTCGAGGAGTTCTGTTTTCTTTTTCATTAGTTTCTTTCCATCTTTTACTATATTACTTTTGTTTGCCATAGTGCTCTTCCAAGTTAGGATGCACAAAATCATAATAAGTACCTTAAAAAGAGACTCAAAAGAAGATTTATGGAACCTTGGTTTATTATTCAAAAGCAACTACTGGCGAAGAGCTCCATAAGAGCCTAATCGAAGGAAACTTTGTAGGCTATTTGCCTCCATTACCGCACCAGGGACTCTCGAATATCTACTTGTCTTGACAGTCGTAATGCTGCCACTAGTATTTTTTGATTTAGTTTTGTTTTCCTCCATATCGTAAGGATCATTAGCTTTACTTGCATTTGCAATAAGACTTGTATTTATTTATAATTCTTCTGGGAGGCACATGCAAAAAATATAACAAAAAATTTAATAAATTTAAATACAATTTTTTCATTTGTTTTTTTTTTTTTCAGCCGTATATATAATTTTCGATGGTTAAAATGAAATGTGAATCTGAAGAATCCTTCCGATTTGTAGATTCATATAGGTATATGCATGTACAGATATAAAAATGTTAAGTTATCATTCACCTCCAAACCATGGGATTCTTGTATTAATTTATAGGTGACTAGAGGTAGGTATATTTTATGGGTTTTTATTTTAAGAATTTTAAAAGATTCGTAGACCTAATAATACCCAATGGCTAAAATCAAAGATAATTCGTTCATGAGATCATATTTACCTATAAGAAATTTCGACTTTGCAGAAATTTGATTTTGATTAAAACAAGAAACTATGGATAATGGGATTCTTGAAAAATTACATTTTGCACTCTTGTCTTAAGTATAAATAAGCTGCAGTAAACTACCTAGTTATGAAAATGCCTTCGAGATCAAGAAATTTCTCATTTTGATACTCCTCGAGCCATCTATTGACAGACATGGCAAAACTAAGAGAATGTATGTTGGCTGCTGAGTAGAGTCGTAGCCCCCGGAAGATACAAGTCATGAACAAAGTCGAAAAAAGAGAGCAGTGGGCCGGCCAGCAGGCGACATCCACAGTCTTCTTGCCTTGTCTTGCTGCAAGAGTTTTTCATATAAAAGTTGCTTGTATTTTGTTCAAACGCTATAATTTCAATAAATTTGTTCTACATGCTATTTTTTTTTAACTATTAGAAAGAAAACATATTTGGCTGCAATTTGCTTTAGCTTCTTTTGCTGTGGGAGCGACAGTTCTGGGCTTTAGGACCTGTTTAAGGTGAAATTTCAGTTTGTCATCGATGACGAGTATACAAAAAGCAGTATAGCTATACCCGGCACGTTAAGGCCTTTTAATGTGTCGGTGCCTTCAGCGACTTCTTGGCTTGTATTATATTCCGGGGGTTACGGTTTCAATATTCGTATTTGTATGTGAACCAAATATAAAATCCATAAAGCCGGAATGTAGGTCAATACCAGCAAAAAATAATGCTTATTTAAATATAGGGATATGAAGTGACCAATTAAAAATTCTACGCCATCTTGAATTACTATAGGGATATAGTTTCAAGGTGGGATTGCATTGTCCAAACGCATTAGCATTGCAAATGCATGATCCGCTCTCACTTTAATCAAATTATTAATGGCCGACAAGGAATCAAGTTCGATCGAGAATAGTTTTATTTTGCATGAAATTAATACAGTCAAACAATGGTATTTTTGCATACCTGCGTGCTCTTCTATAATAAAATTTTTTGTAAATTGTAGGAATTGTATTAGCCCCGCCATATAAAATTTCGTCAAATTTCCTTGTTGCCTATTTTCATCATCAATTCTTCAAGCTGCATTCTAAAATTTCTATAGCTGACGTTCACACCTGGTAGAGTAGAAAGCTAATTTCGGTAGGCTTTTTCTAAATCTTTTGTTTTTATTTTGTTAATCGACGATACTATGTATAAAAGAGACAAAGAATGGATACTGAATGATAATAAAAGAGAGCTTTGGATTATTTTCAAGTTTTAACTAATTTTTGTTTAAAGATGCAAATAGCCGCTGTTTTAAAAAAATTTGGAAGTTTGAAGTAATTAGGTTAAATCTTTTTTTTATGCCTTTTTGAATTTCTTTGAACACAATTTAATTTATGGAAATTTGATTTCAAGCATTTTATTGGATGGTAGTTATCAAAAAAACTTAGCAACTAAAAGATCAATGATTTTTCGATGATCTTCATGAGATAATACAAAATGCCTTTGCTCTTTTAACACTTGCGGTAACGCTCAATTCTGTGAAGGTGTTAGATCTTACTATACGCAATAAAACACAAGTGGAAATTTTATCTGACGGGTCATCTATTACCTAATTATCGAACTTTAGTGATACATCTATCAACTCAATTTAAAAATTGTTTTTTTTGTTTTTTTTTTTTTTTTTGAAAAATTACATTCTCTTTATGTTAAGTTATTCTATAACGTGTCTTCCGGAGAATAAAAAACATTGAAAGAAACAACTAATTCTGATAAAGATGTAAAACTATAAAGCCCAAATCAAAAATACAAAACTCAAATTAACTAAATAACAAGAAATTCAAGTATTGTTCAATTTTGCTGGAGGCAGTTTAAAATAACATAAAAAATAAAATAAAATCCCTTCATTACCAGACAGCAGCAACGGGTACCTCCATGATAACATAGCCTTGGGCCCAATTTAAACAAAAAAAAAAAAGTAGGCACAAGATAAAGGGACATAGAGAGGCGAATAAAAGCGAATACGAAATCGGGAGGCCCTTCTCTATGCGCTGAAAAAAGACTTTTCCCGTTTTGCCCGTAGCACCAAAAATAAATTCGATTTCAAAGTTTGGTACGTGATCTGAACCTTCAGGAACGTGATTAGGCCTCTTTGGGTGTTGACCTTTTCGGATGTATATAGTAAGAATGTAAGTATACGTACGTACAAATATACATACATATTCGGAAAATGCTGAAAAGTAGAGACGACATCGAAAGAAAAACGAAGGAAAAATTCCCCTTCGTTAAGTTTCTGAAACGTTTCTTCTTCTTCATCCCGCCCGTGCCTCCTGCAGTAAGAATACTCGTACATATAGGTCTACTTAGAAATATACCTACTTCCTGGGATAAGTCGAACGAACTGTCAGATTCAATAGTCCCATGTACAAGGGTAAGGAACTAATTTGTGATTATTATATACCATGTCCTGAAGGACAAATTACTGTTGTACATATATATAGATGTACGCCAATATTTTTATGTTTGTAGGCTATGTATGCGACACTTCTATGTAGTCTGAGAGATAAAATGCATTAATGTAGCAAATTCGATTTGTTGCCGAGAAATCGTGGTACAAATTGCATTAAGATGTGGTTTAGATTAACCCAAATTTTCTACTTTACCTTTTTCCCAATGTAGACGTCATACCGAGGTCAAGATGATGCTTTTTGTTTTTGTTGTCAACTCTGTGCAGAAGGGACAGTTGTTAATGATGGTGGAGCTGGTGATGGTGACCCCCGTTGGTACAGCGATGACAGACGTAAAACATACAAATCGGAACCATTTCTCTTGAATGACTCTTAAAAGAGACTTCAACAACAATTTTTCACTATACTATACTGCAGCACGGCAATTTTTCCATCCAAATTCAACTTTTTTCACCCTACTTTCACTATTTTTACGTTTTTTTTTATCGTTCTGTTATTCACTGATGTTCACTTAATTTCTGCTCTCATTTTTCACTCACTGACACTTTTTCGTTATTTTGCCTGATAGCTGCTAGCTGCTTTCATTTTACACTGAGACATTCTATTTAACCCTTTTTAGGATAGTCCTCCTCATTTTTACGGTCACAAAGTTTTAACTTTTTTTTTCGTTTTTTGGTTTGTTTGTTTCGTTGATGTTGGGGTTTTTAGATGGCACCCTGCTGTTCGAAGTCGAGTCGGGGGAGGTAGGGATAAAAACATTTTTTTTTTCAACATTAAGCGATAAGATACGGTTGGCTGATTGATGAATGGTCAATGAATTTTAAAAAATGAGCCTATGCCATGGCCTTATTAGAAGAGCCGATAGGGTTACTTAAATGCAATGATTGATTCTGATGACTTTTGTTGAGTGAAAGGGGTGGTGTTGTCCGTTAATTATAGATGAGGGATGCTTGCTTGCTTGCTTGCTTGTTTACTACTGTTTTAGGATGAAGTTTATAATTGAGAACTGTTTACAAAACTAATGGAATAAAAACTTAATGGAATTTATTTTGTGCAAGTCATTTCTACTGAATTTAAAGTTGTTTTTGTTTTTGATCGAAACATGATACGAGCAAAATTTAAATGGATGTTTTTGAGTTAATATCAACAAGATGGTGGAATTTAAGATCAAAATGTAAACTTAAAAAAAAAGATAACTTCAAGAGTTAGTAAGAGAAAAAAGGTTTTTGTGTATAAAATGGTGGAAGAGTTATTTCTTTATTTATAGCCTTGCCCAAAAATGCCAGTCTTTAGCTCTATACTCTGCAAGCAGCATAGTTTTAAGTTTTAAAAATAGGTACCAAGAACGAAGATTATAAATAACCTATCTATTGTATATTATTATATTCAGTAAAAACATTTCGGCCTTCTGTTGATAGCACAGAGGCTCTATTGTTGAATGCTTTGTAGATTTTGAATAAGTTAACCAGGTTTTGGGGATTATTACTGATGGGGGTATAGGCTGACATGTCATCTTCGCTTTGGCCCAAAAAGGAAGTGCTTATTGAAACAATCCATAGGACATGGACCAAATAAGAATCCTCCATAAATATATTTAAAAAAAAAGAATATTGACATTTCTAATTCGTTAAATTATCATAAATTTAAATATTAATTTAAATTTTGAAAAAATCATTTAAAAATAATTTAAAAAATAACAGCATCGACAATTTGAGTTCTCTTCAAAAATCACAAGTATTTAAGTAATTTTTTGATATTTTCAAATCAATTTGAAAAAAATTTCACTCTCCAACTCTACCAAAATTTCCACAAGAACAGAACTAAAATGATATTTCTGCCCGCGCACGAGATGTAACTAGTCTTGCAAAACCACGTCATTTAGTAACAATATAAATGCAATCATAATAAAATTAATAACAACATAGGAACCAAGTGTTACCCATGGCTGAACAGAATGCATTATATAATTCCAGAGGCTATAGTGTATGCAGCAAATTACGGAATGCAAATTACATCTGCACTGGACAGTTGCTGCAGGCGATTTTAAAATGTACACAACACCCAGTTGTATATGTATGTACATACCCTTATCGTTGCTAAATAAAAGAAAAAAAAAAACTCTGGCTGAACATGGTTAATACTCGAGTTTCAGCGGTTTTGGATTAAATCGTGAAAAGTGCGTAAAATAAACAAACAAAAAAACAAAAGTAGAGAAAAAAAGTTAAAATAGAAAATGCCGAAGGGGAGCAGCGCACTATCACATCGGGCACTATAATGAATTTAATGGGCTTAATTTGTACATAATCTTCGTGTAATGGTAATTTAACACCTTCCTGCGGTAACTGACGCTAATATTGTTGAATTAAAAGGGTTAGTTAGGTTGATGGCTGGATGACAACTACGACCTGTTCGTCATTACTTATATATAGTAGATACAAAGGTATTATTTACACTCTCAACCCCATATTGGGGTGTTGCAATAGTCATGACCTCACTTCCAGCAATTCTATTAATAACAAAGTCACCACCCCCGTCATAACAATAGTCAGGGGCAAAAACGATGAGTAATTGACCCGGAAACGGAAACCCTTTGTAGCCATAAAAAGCCGGTAAAAACGGCAATCGAAATAATAACTGAAATCCCAGCAAAAAAAAGTTCGAATTAGATCTATACTAGACTAGGGTGTTGGCTGTGATTCTCCCTTTAGCTTTTGTACCTATATACTCTTTACATCCACCCTTAGTACTATTACTGGCAGGGTCTTTACTTTTTTTTCCTATACACATAAACATACATACATATACATACTGTTCCGGGATGAACGTCGTACGTAAAGTAAACTGGGCCAAGTAAATTCATGACACAAAAAAAAAGTTTACTTTTTGCGTGTTTCCCGGATTGTGATTTTGATTCTAACCTGAAGGCACATTTTGGGCCGTTTAAAGGTAAAAAAAAAAGTTTGGATAGGTACATCACACTCATACTACTGAGTAAATATTTAGAAAGGGCGAAACGAAAGTAATAGGGGATGACGGTTATCAGATCCATGCAATCAAAGATATACCTGAAAGGGCCATGCTACTATTTGAAAAAGGGAAGAAATCTTTGTGACCCATTTCACTGAAATTCCTCAATGCTTTTTCTGCGCTCTTCCACCAGCTGATAATATCGTAGGCTTTTCGGAGAGGAAAAACGACATAAAGATTGTCGGATTGAGGTGAGGTATAGCAAACTTGGGGAATGCTGAAATACCAGAAATGGACAGAATTACATGATTCCTCTTACAGTACCTAGGTATACGTAGGTACCAACCTACATACCTATTGACAGAAATATATTCTCTATATATTCTCTACGACTAGCTACGCGATTGCTGATAAGAGATTGTAAAATGAGTTTTGCTTTAGGCTTTGCAAACCAACAATTCTTGGGTTTGTTGAACATCCTGGCATTATGAAATTTACTTCCTAGCTAAACTTACCTGACATTCTGTCAAGTATGTAGAAGTATGTAGTAGTTATTACCCGGGGGTGCACTCAGATAATTCAAAAGGGATAAAATTATTCCTTTGGTATTTATGTCTTTATACTATTCGGTCACATTATAATGTCAGCAAACCATGTCAGTCTTTTAGTGAAAGCATACTTTTTCATTAAGATGAGTAAAAGTACCTATAATCAAATGGGCTAGAGGGGTGAGAATTGAATGCAGAAAAGACGGATCTGGACTTTAAACTTTTTGGGAAATTACGGACAAAACCCAATAGCGGCATCGGCATTGGCATTGAAAATTGTTAAAATCTACTGAGCATGGTAATAATATTAACCCAACTGACGGCATCGTCATCATTAAATTTCGAAATTAAAATCTTAGCAATCAATTTCGAAAATGCTGATATTGGAAAAGCATCTTTCTGTGTTTGGAGTGGTCAGTGGTAAATGAATTTAATTGAAATTGTGATATTTAGTGAATATTCCGAATTTCATCATTTAGGGATTTTCAAAATGGACGTTTGAGTCCTTGGGGATTTTTCACTTTTTTCGTTCAAGATTTCAAAACTTGAAATTTCTAAATCATCCACCATATTTTAATACTTTCAGTGAGATTTTCTTCTTACTTGGATTTAAAGGAATTAGAAGAAAATCATATATTATTTTGGTAACAGACTCCCAGAAATACTAGAGTCTTCTTTTTTAACATATTTGGAGTAAATAACGTGAATAGAAATGGGAGATAAATTTTACCAACCAAATATTTTACTTTAAATAGTAAACACATTCTAAAGAAAGATTTCTTTACAACGAAAATTTTAAATATAAGCCTAAAAAATATAATTCCTAGTATCAATAGCCGCAGATAGATAAATAGAAAACTTCAGCACCCGTGACTAAAGCAAGTTTTCACCAAACTTATATCTTTATTTTTTTTTTGTCTTTGGTGGAATATGAAAGTTGTAATCCACTACATGAACTGAATTGATTGGGTTTCATCAACGATGAAAGGAAAATTACCATGGATAACCAATACTTATTTTAGAAATAACACAAAACCAATAAGAGATTTTTTAAGGCATGGAGACGATAGATTCCAAGCACGTAGGCCAGAGCAGTCCATTGTGCTGTCTTGCTAGAAGCCCTATCACCAAAACCTTCGTGCCCTCTTAATGAAGCACATCAAATCTTGGTGAGGAAGGGTTTTCAACTCCTCTACAGATAGAGGGCAGAACTTAGAGTATCAGGCCTTCTCCGGGCGAAGGCCCGACAAGCGCACTCAAAATGTTCGGTTGTCTCAGGCTCTCTCTCCAGGCAGGACAGGCACTCAGGGCTGTCAACAACTCCCATCCTAGTTAGATGAGCGTGAAGCGAGTTGTGGCCGGTGATGATGCCAAACACAGTTCTACATTATTTCTTTCCGAGCCCTATGACAAAATCAGAGATATTCCTACTGGGCCCATAAAAAAAAATTTTGTGCACCTGCAAGTACTCAGGTTCGCCCATCTCTTCAGATGCTGTTTATGAACATCCGCTATGATGAGAGACCCGATACAAGAGGTAGCAACGCCTACGGCGGGTCCGCAGAACGGAGAATCAGAGCCAGCTCTAGCTATAAGGTCAGCCCTTTCCTTCTACATGACCACATGTGGCCAGGAACCCACTGAAGGGACACCTTGTTGTGGATACACAACTTATCCACAGACGATCTGCAGTCAACCAGTATGCCCTTTCCCTTGATCTCCATATCTTCGCTGCCATTTTGATGGCGCAGACTTAAGCCTGGAAGACAGTAATGTGTCTTCCAAGTGATTACTTCATCCCAATGTCAGGTTCAGGAAGGTAACCGCCCGCCCCGGATCCCTCATTAGTGAGAGAGCCGTCGGAAAAAATGTTTAGAGCCGATCGGGGAACGCTCGATAAAGCACTTTCCTCAGTCCACGATTCCCTTACAGGAAAACCCACAGAGAAGGGACACCAAACACGAAGATCTGGTACCATCGCATCAAGCGACATGCTGGCTAGAGGGTATTACTAATAAGTAATAAATAAATCTGTCGACTTCAGGACGTTCCAACGACCATAATCAATAGAATTTTGAATAAAGATCTTCGCTGTCTACGCACAAACAAGGACCAGCTTATGCTTATTGGTTTACGAAAATCCAACTAGTTGACCATGGTATTTACAAGAAAATCATCTGTCCCATTTGAGACTTTGAAAATCAAAATCCAAGAATGATATATGAATTGGAGCCAGCTGGATAAATTTTTTTTTAACATGGTGCTAGAAATACGGTTACAGTAAATGCGGAACCATATCATGTCATTACTAGTGTGATGTATGTATGTAAAACTACAGGCAAAACCCATTTCAATTTGGAATTTTTCATATTTCAATCTGTTGTGTGTGACAGGCATGGTGTTATTCTTTTTAATGGTTTTGTTTTTGGTTTTTATTGTTTTAAACTCTTTCGGCTTTTCGCTTTTTCTTTTTATAGAAGATTTACTAGCATATTTCATTTAACCTCCGGTGTGATTAATCACTTCTACTGAAAATTTTATAGATTTAAGAATTCTTTCATATTTTACACAAGTCGCCAGCGTAAATATGGAGCTCTTGCAATTCGTGCAAGTCTGTCTGCGAGTTTTTATACTTCATTGAATGTTAACATGCAATTAATGTCCTACAAATAGTGCGTCCGTCCATTTGATGTGAAACAAACGATATAGCAAAAATAAAATTACTAAAATAAATACTTCCGTGTGCATGAGTTTCTATTCCCTCGGTACATCATTAGCTGTTGAGAGCACTTGTCCGGTAAAACCCTTAGAAAATCATCGGAAAATGTTATTTTCGATAACAACGTTATAGTTAGTAGTGCCAAAAATAACATCAGTACTGCACTTGCACCAGAAATTGTCTCTCTATTGAGCTGTTCAGAAAAAAGAAAAAAGAAATTGATGCTCCTCTCTTTTTTATGTCACAGGGGCTCTATCATCTGTGTAAATAATTTTGCATCACTTAACATAATAAATGGGCTTACTTTAATTTTTTCTGGATATAAAAATCCAGGCCGTCTTGCATTATCCAAAACGAAGTAGAACGAAGCAAAATATTTATGACTGAACTGATACAGTTGGAAGAATATCTGTGGCGAAAAGTGCAGAGTTTTTGGATAACAATTCCAAAACCATTTATATACATATATAAAAACATATATTCTGGAATAATTAGGGAAACTTCACAGTTCGTTAGTACTGATTTTTTTTTAATACCTACTAAATAAATTGGGCTTTATACATACCACAGTTTATTAAAGAAAAAATTAAGGACAGTTTCTCAAACTTCCAAGTAACCGTAAATGGAAACTTTCAGTATCAACATTTAGGTAATTCTTTATTAGAAAATAAGGAGGCGCTACATATTACAGTTTTGATTACAGCTCTTGATGAAATTAGAAATTGATGAGAAGAAAGAAGTTCAAGAATAATAATTAATACCATATTGGTGTAAGTTTTAATTAAAATCTGTTCATTATTGGATCTTCGTTTTGAGGAATACCAACATAGTGTTTTTTTTTTTAATTGAGATAAATTTCTCTCAGCTGTTTAATACATTACATTATATAGCTGTGGGCCCAAATAGTTGCTGATTTTGCTCAACATAAAGCAAAATCCTGATTTTTTTAATAAATGTCAGACTATGGTGGCAAGGACTTTATTTTAATAAAAAACTTCCACATATTACCATAAAACTTCTACATATAAATCAGTCTAGTGAAATAAATTAATCCATCCTTATTTGAGAAAAAAACAAAATACACACAAACATGGAATAGGTTGGATCCAGATAGACTCGAAAAATTGGTCATTATTTTTTTCAAATTTTTATAAAGTTGCAATTCAATGTCCATATAAGTTAATGCCGAGAATTTCAGCAAATGAAAGTAATAATTAATCGATAATTAACTAATTTTTGTTAAAATTTAAATTTTTTAATGATACCGCACAGCTGCAACTCTTTCAAATGTCTGGCCTACCGACAATCGAGTCTGTCGACAAAAAACATGCCATATACTTTTTTGTTTTTTTTCGGCTTTAAACGACTCTGTTTAGAGCCCTATATATATATATATATATATATATATATGAATGTACGATAAAAATGCCTATCGGTTGCAACAGGCCTTAAATAATCCAAATTGACCAAATTATCAAATGCCGAACAAAACCAGAAATTTTTTAAAAAACTGCATAAAGTAAAGCAGTATTTTGTTGCTTTACATCTACATAAAATCATGACAAATAATTTGTTATGACTTGAATAAACTTAAATTTTACTACATTATAACATGATGGCACTAAACATTCCACATACAAATCGACTTATTTGACATTATTAGACATTTTCTTTAGAGCTACATTAGAAGGAAAAGATCAACGCTAACGATCTATTAAACGATTCATGATCGTAAGATAATAATATTGTTGATATTGAACCACATTTATGTGAAAACGTGAACAACTTTGGTTAAAGGATGTGAAGTATTCCACACTAGAGCCGATGTGGACTTTTGATAATAGTTTTATCTTCTGATTTGATAAAGGATTAAAATGAAAGAAAGATCTTATTGGAGGAACCATTATGGAAGAATACATCGTTTGAGGTAATGTTGTTGTGGAGAATAAACAGAACCAAAAATAAACCTTCTAATATATAAAAATTGAACATATAACTAGAGTGAAAATTAAATAGTAAGAAATTAGTGCTAAAAGTTAAAAAAAAAAACAATTATCACGAATCCAATTCCAAGCCCTGATTTTCAAGTCATAACGTATACATATACATAGACATATATGTGCATGAATTTAACCAAAACGGAATGTAATATCGCAGAATTTTTATAGTGCATTCATTGTTTATTCTAGCAATCCTCCCAACGCAGTAACACAATAATTATCTCATTATTAATGAATAAATTATTGAAGCATCTTCCTCCTGTGATCCTAACTATACATTCCATTCAGTCAGATAGGTAGGTACCTGTACATGGAGAATTTTTGTTCGGTATCAGGGAATCCTGAATAATCCATCAACCACTCATCTCTAGCTCTAACAATATGTTATCGCGACATACACCATATGTCTTTAATTCATGAAAAATTTACCACTTGTGGGTACATTGGAGCGAATAAAAATTCTCCTATTCAAGGGAGTGTTGTTGTTATTATTGTTGTCGTTAGGAAGATGCGTTCCCGTTCAACATTTTATGATCCACTTAATTACTACACGCACTCTCGCATTCAGGCGAATAATTAATAATAATAGGAAAAAAGCCGCCGGTGGATACACTAACAACTAAAAATGAACTGCACTTGTCGTATTTAATAAAGAAAGCATCCACACAAAAAAATCACTTAAAATGCGCACTCACGGAAACACCATATAACGGGCGTTAAGAGCTGGTGCTGAATCACATCACAATAAATGCGGGTGGGTGTGTGCAATAAAAATCTTATTGAAGCAACGGGCCCATTTAATAATATTTAAATTATTTAACGTTTTTACTATTTAGAGAGAGTCCTTGTCTAAACTGGCTTTATCACAACGTTTGCTTTTCTTTTATCTCATCTTAGTAGAGTGTTTCTACATTATCTACATTGTGTACAAGAACAATAATTCCCGAACTTATGATAACATTTGTCACCCAGCCATGAACAACTGTCTAGCTGCTCGCGATACGGCCGTTTACTTGAGACTGAAGCCCTTTACTTTCGTGAAAATGCCATCATCTATCCACGTCCATTCACACTGTTCATATCTACGCTAAAAATATACAAACATTCCCGAATTGCAGTGTGTACACAAACAAGCTTTACGTCAGTATACGCTGCTCTGTATACATGAATTGCTTGGAAAATTGAAACAGGAAAAACCAAAACAAACCATTTTCCAAGTTAAGAGAAAATTCCGTCTTCTTCTTATACTCTCTGATATTGTTGAAGGGATCTTTCAATTCCAAACAAAAGCCATGTGGCCCATGTGGACGAACTGTCACTTCTGAATCTGGGTCTTTTGCAAGAGAGTAAAATCCTAGTCCCTTGAATATTCTATCCATTTCCAGGAAAATTTCCTTATTCCCGGGAAATTTCCATGAAGAGAATGTGATACAGGAAAGTAGGAAGGACTCAATGAAATTTTCATCGGTACATGACAGTGGTTTTTCTGTATGAGAATGAAAACTATATTGTACCCCCCCCCCCCCCCCCCCCCCCCATCATAGTGAGAAGGGAAAAGACTGCCGCCGGAAGACACTGGAAATTTTCCAAAAACAAGAAAAAAAGATACATGTGACACTTGATTGAAATGTTGGTGGTCGATATGTTTACTTCTTGATTGAATGCCGGCCCGGAAAAGGGATTCCTGAAGGACTGAAGAGCTATTATGATTGAAATTTCGAGAGGGTGGTATATGAGGCGGGTATGAGCTTTGTGAGGGTGCGAATGCGATTTTCATGTGTGTATCCCTTGTGATTATGTTTTATGCATGGTTTGAAGAGGGAAATTAGCCTAATTTGAGGGTCAGTGAGTGTATGATACCACTTTGGATTAACTTTGCCGATTTGTTTGATTATGTGTAGGTCGGTCTTTTGGTTTGAAAAAGGAGGAGGCTTTGACTTTTCTGCTTCTAAATAACTTTTTGGTTGAGTAAAAAAAAAATCAGAAGTAAAAATTTACATATATTATAGTATTCCTTTTATTTTTGATGATAGGAAAATAACTATATAGGTTTCAATAACACTACCAAGTAGACCAACCGCTGATTTAAACCAGGAGGGAGGTATAAATTAAATAGAATGACTTTGAAAAGGAAAATTCTAGCAGAAACCTGGTGATTTTTTAACCAGAATGAAATTTCATGAAACTACCGTTACAGCCTCATGAAGATGACTTTAAACATCAACCCCTCCTTTTCAATGTACCTATCTAATCCTACAACATCCGAGCGAAACTCTAAAATACCTACATACATACAAGCCTTTCTTCAAGAGGTGGTGAGGAATTTTAACAAGATCTTCGAACATGTTCCCTATAGGCGACAATTAAATCACACCCATGCCTTTCATCCGAGCATAAGCTTGTGGACGTTTTTAACGAATACCATACATGACCTACTTACAGAAATTAAGAAACCATAAGACTCTTCGAGTCAGTAGTAGGTTCAGTAGGAACTAATTAGGGGGAAGCTTGGTCCATTGAAATTTTAGGTATTTATATTTGTATTTATACCTACCCACAGAGAAAAATATTCTTATCGTATTCCTTCGTTGGCTGCCTTAAACCGTATACGCGAAAGAAACCTTGGCGATCATTCCAGTCGAAAGATCAACTACAAAAGATCTTTACTATGCCAGCTCTAAATAATGCAGAAATGCTAAGAGGTATTTCTTTAAGGCAGAGGGACGATAGATCCCAAGCATGGAGGCCAGAGCGGCTCATTGTGCTGTCCTGCTAGAAGCCCTATCACCTGTCCGCTTAATGAAGCGCATCAGGTCTTGGTGAGGAAAGTTTTCAGCTCCTCTATAGATAGGAGAGCAGAGCCTAGAGTATTCAGCCTGCTCCTGGCGAAGCACACAAAAAGTGTTCGGTTGTCTCAGGCTCTCCTTCCAATCAGGATAGCCACTCAGGGCTCTCAACAACTCCCATCCTAGTTAGGGCGTGAAGCGATCTGTGGTCGGTGATGATATCAACTACAGTTTTACATTGTTTCCTTCCGAGCCCCATGAGAAAATCAGAGATATTCCTATTGGGCTCATCAAGAAAAAGTTTTGTGCACCTGCTCAGGTTCGTGCATCTCTGCTGATGCTTCCTATGAACATTTGCTTTGATGAGAGACCCGAAACCCGAGTGGGCAACGCCTACGGCGGATTCCATTCCAAGGAACGGAGAATTAGAGCCAGCCCTATCTAAAAGGTCAGCCCTTTCATTCCATATAATCCCCATATGACCAGGCACCCACTGAAGGGAGACCTTGTTGTGGATACACAACTTATCCACAGAAGACTGTCCGCCAGTAAGTTAGATGTTATTCGAAGGCCACTCAGAGCCATCAAGGCTGGCTGACTACCCGAAAGGTTAGCAATGTCCTTTGCCTTGATCTCCATGTCAAGGACTATCTTCGCTGCCATTGCGATAGCTAGGACCTCAGCCTGGAGGATAGTGGTGTATTTTCCAAGAGAGTAGGGTAAGAAAGGGTAAGAAAGGGTAATGCCGGTCAAGGGGAAATGCCGGTCAGTCGGAAATCTCGAAAAGTACTACACCCACATACAAGACTTTTTAATAAATGAGTAGGGAGGTGACGTGAATGACCAATTGGAAGGCATTCACGCAATTCACTGTCAGCGTGCATGGGAAACGAACTTTGTTTATTTTCTAACGCTTTCATGTAATTTTGGGCAAAATGTTTTAGAAGGTATGAACTAAAGATTTGAAAGTAATTTTAGTTTTATATTCATTTATGTAATTGTGCAAGGCTCTATTTAATGTTATTGTAAACATTGTTTTGTATTTCTTTTTGTATATTTATAAAATTGATGTTGAATTGAGAATGGGCTGCCGGGGGCAATACCGGTCAAGTGATCGCCATTACCTGTTGCAAGGAAAACTACATCGTGATATTTTCCATTCCACCACATAGCTCCCATAGGCCACAACCGTTTAATATGTCCTTTTATTGATCTTTTAAAACTCCCTATAGAAGGATATGGAATCCCATATGATGGCAAAAATTACACCCTTTGATGTGGCTTTTTTATTTAACAAAACTTATGCCCACGTCACTAACAAAAGTAAACGTGGATTCAAATTTCGAGCGACAGGAATTTACCGCATAGATCCTAAAGTCTTCAGCAACACCTGATTATTTTATTTATCTCATTAGATGTGATCGCCATTACCCTCGCGCCTGATGGGATTACCCCCATACATGGATAATGGCGGTCAAATCTATGTTGTTGTTTTTAAATGGCTCCTGCTACTTTAAATATATCGGTTATAAAAGTTTTAAGTTTCTAGGTTTTTTCACATAATTGCTTAACTTTGTTATTCTTCTTGAAATAAAAAATCAAAAGTTATAAGTGTTTGTCATTAAGTGGCCGGCATTTCCCCTTCTTACCCTACTCCATCCCAATGTCAGATTCAGGAAGGTAAACGACCACCCCGGCTCCCTCATTAGTGAGAGAGCCGTTTGTAAAATTCTGTAAAAAGTAGGTACCTATTCAATAAACTCTAAAACATATTTTTTGGATTTTAAGGAGTGCTGCGCCTTGTCAAGTACCGGATAACTATAAAATATTATGAATCTTTATCATATCATCGGTGACGGATTCACGAAGATAATCACCAATGCTGCAAGACAGGACGATACGGTTTCTGATATTTGGTTTGTGACATTATATCGTAAGATTATCATAATATCGCCACGTACTATCATACAAAATAAAACCAAGCAGCTACTTGGAAGCGACCTCATCTATAAAAAATTTCTTCTGTTATTAAAGAAATGATAGTAAATCTTGACAACTTGTATTATGCACACTGAGCTTTTAAAAAATCTGTAGGCTCAGTTTAAATAAACCTACTTCATATATAACAGTATCATACACGCTAGTGGACCATATGCTGGTGAGGTACATTAAAAAAACTCATGCTACTTTCGTAAAATTTAAAGGAGTGCAATTATCGAGCAATCATAAGACCTCATGTAACATAGGTACAAATTAAGACAATGTTACAGCGTTGGGTATTTTCGAAGATCCCTATTAGTGTTATGCTCGTCAAAAAAAAAAGTACATATGCACTATCCAGAAGACAACAAATTCCGTTTCTGGATAGGTAGTAAGTACATAAGCATTTTTCTAATCAAATCAGTTTCAAAAGCAAGGAAAATGAACTCAAAAATTCACTGCTTTTCACAATGTAGCTTAATTTCGAGCTTATTCTAATACTTTCGTAAAGAATTAGAGTGGACAAGTACTTACGTACTGTTGGTAATGATAAATTTCAATTAAACAAACTTAGATGGTTTTGAAACTATTTCATGGTTCAAGAACTCTAGAGGATCTCCACAATATTGTGCTCGAAAGAAATCTTGGAAGTCTCTGCGGAAAGCTTCCCATATATAGTAAAATGCCAATTGGGTTGATGGACAGTAAAAAATTTACACAAATTGTTGCCACAAAGCTTAGGTATTTTTCGATAAGATTAGGGAATATTCCCTAAAATGTAATGAATATTCCCTAAAATGTAGGTTTTTTCCCCTAAATTTTAGGGAGAATTCCCTATATTTTGGAGAATAGTCCTAATATTTTTTACAATATGTAAATATTGATCTATGGATGCTGTATGTATAGGCTACTGATTTGCGGGTATGTGCTCCAAACAAATATCAATGGAGAAGTAATGTAACAGAGACAGATTTCCTTATTTCACTATTTATATTATCTGCAGTTAACGAATGTTTGAATTAATAGATTTTTTTTCTAAATTCAAATTACAAAGATTTTCTTTTAAACTGGAGTTTTTCCCTTTTATATAGGTATTTTGAACCTTGCAGATGTACCTACTTAATATTCGATTTATAATCGTCCTGAATCGACTACTTCAAGTTGGTATATACATATACATACCTCTACCTACGGAAACAAAATATTCTTAAAATTTATGAGGGAGAGATATGTAGGTACGTCTTAATACTCCTTTAAAATTTACAATTTTTCACCAAGTTGGAACCTTTTAATTAGGCATCACTAAGGGAAAACTAATTGCAAAAGGATCAATATTCTGCCAACTATTTACTTTTCTGCTTTCATATTGACTTATATTGTAAAATAAAATAAAAATTATAAAATTGCATAAACTTAAATGATTTCATTGAAAAAGTTCTTTTTGATACTCCTGCTGCCACCTATTGACCTGTATATAACCAATTTTTTTATAATTGCATATCGAGAGAAAATATCATGTTGGTTCAGTCGAGGAAAAAAAAATAACAAAACAAAGAGTGCTGAGAGTGTGCTGTAATGGCAATCGCAATCGTTTTGTTTAGTTAAATAAAAAAATTGTGGCCACTCTCTTAGGGGAATTCGGATGCATCCATCAAAAATACAACTGCATTTCTTGTTTCTACACTGTGAGTGACTTTGTTAGTGTGTGCCGATTATTTTTATCACCAATACTGTTTCTCACCCATTCACCTAAGGCATCAGAAAGAGGAGGAAACAATCTTTATAGAACAAAAATTAACACAAAACTTGGTATGGTGGAATACTAGAAGAGAATGAAGAACCTTGATTTGGTTCCTTTTTTTTTTAATTTACATTTTATATGTTCATATTCGACGGACTGAGGCAATTATTAAGGTAAAGCAGCAATTATGGCATTTCCATTATTCCATAGATAATTTACATACACACGTAAATTGAACTTAAATAACTATGTATTAGTTCATTACACCGTAGTAAATAAACGTCTGTATCCATTGCCGACTTTATGTTCCAGGCCATGATACAAAGAGATTTTGCTTTTTTTTTACTTGCAAAAATACGAAATCGTACTACTCTAATACATTATAAGGGCAATTTTGCTTTAAGCATACGAAATCGTATTATTCGAATACATTCAAAGTATTTGTCATAATTTTCGTAGTGGGTTTAATTTTCTAAGCATAGGTATAGGTGAAATTGACTTTGCCTCAATATTGTACGGTAAGGTATAATACCCTAGGCAGACTTAATTTGAAATTCAGTCATTTCAAGGAAATGAAGAGGTGGCAGACTATGGATGAAAATTATTCATTTGGAATGTCATTGACAGTTCCTCAATGTGAGTAAAGATCATGGCAGAGTTTATTAATTTAATTAAATGCTATCAAGAAAATTTACGAATGTGTTTACTTAAGTTGCAAAGTATTTAGTAGAAGAAAATTTTTGTTGTTGGAATAGACCAAAAAGGGAAGAAATTGGCAAAGAAATTTCTGTCGTGATCAGCTGATAGCTGTCTCTGCTAACTTTATTGGAAAAACTTTCCACTTTCCAATAAATTCAGCTCATTTTAAAGATGGTAGGATGGCACTTTTACTGCAATTTCACTAAATGTAATAAGATTTGGTCTATTTGAAAATGAAGTGAATTGTTGCAAATGGGTCCTTGATGGACTTCATTTGTGTGACACACTGCACATTTGGCTCCATACAAATAAAAATTTAGTCATTATGCAGACAGTCTGTCTAGGATATAACCATAATAAAATTAAGGATTGAGATTACTTGCCTAAAAAGTTCAATTTTATTTCTTCTACTTTTAAACCAAGCATTAAAGAATTAAGCTGATTGGATCGTTATACATTCAGATGGACTAATTTATTTGTGATGAACTACATACCTACAACTCTTAGCTTTTTGTTATAGGATAGATAGAAGAAAGAGGAACATAAGTATGCTAATCAACAGTGAAATAGTTGTGCACACTATTCTATTTACAAATAACTGAAAATGTGAAAGAATGAAGGTTTTTCAAAATGTCGTTAATAAAGAATGGACGTTTTTGAAGAATGTCACATATCTACACATAGGCGTAACGTTACTCATAACATTATTAGTGTTGTATGCATATAGCACTGTTAATGAACTTTTTCAATAAATATGAGTATGAAAATTTAATCCGATTTCAGATTGCGCTAATAGGTATCTACTTTTCTCCATTGAATTGATATTTATTCCAATCGATTTTATTTTATTTCCAACTAAATTGATCTTTTATCCAATAAGTTTAATTTTTTCTGAAGCAAATGAAACTTATATCAAGCCAAATTTCAGGATCGACATGGTTCGACGGACATAGATATTTATATGAGACTTCTTCAATTAGTTAATGATGGGTTAATATTGTGGCTTCTTCTACCATCATGCTTGTAAGCTTACAAAGAAATGCTATTGACCCATATTCTATACATGGCTTGAATTTTCAAACCAGATAAAATTTATTTCTGCAATATCCTTATCCTCATCTCCAAAACCTTATGAACTTATATTATTATATACTAATAGAAACTATCTGATCCTACTAATAATACTAACTATAACCCACCTAAATAAAATATGATAGCACTATTTCATCTTCATTACACAGAGAGAACCGCAAGCAACAATGTTAAAGTCGCTTTCAATTCCATGAAACTGGTGTCACAATTGAAAAGAGTGTGTATGGAGGCTTTTGCAATTCAGTTTGTCAATAACCAACAATTTTTCATTCCTTTACAGTTAAACGTATTTTTTTTTTCTTTTCAATAAAATTATAACTATAGTTCCGAATGATGAATAAAAACTGTATATTCAAGTCATACGCACACCCATTCAATACCAAAAGCAAAAACCTCCGCAAACAATTAAAAAAAACCTTCAAATGACTTTTGACGACATAAAATGTCAGAAAATCAGTGATTCCGAAAACCCATTGATCCTTTAATCCGTTTTTGGTATTCAATTGTGGATGGGAAATCCTATTGCGGCACACAAGCTATACCTTTATGGAAAGGATTTTTTATTTTCTACTGGATAGAGAAAATGTGAGAATCACGTCAAAATCCTCTGCGAATGATGGTGCCAACAAGAGCCAACAATACAGTAAAATTCTCATCGGCTCCGTGGGAGAATCAGTAAAAGCAGCCCGGACCCGTCCAATTTGTTTACTGTGGAGCTTGGAGATGGATTTTTCTTGTTTTCTGGAGGTTTTTTTTGTTTTTGTTTTGGTATTTGTCCTGAACGGACGATTGGAAGTCAATTAGGTTGAGAGGAATTGAAAACATCAGCATCATTGGACCGGAATCGGAAGACAAAGTTAGTGAAAAGTTGAGTTGTGTGGACGAAAATGAACTTCATGCGGATGGCTTAATTAAGGATCCTTAAAAGTTTGAACAAAGTTCTAGGCAAGCTAACTAGTTGGTCATCAGCACTTTAATTGGAAAGGTCAAGTATACGATTTGAAAGTAATTTAATAATGTATGTACTTGTAATCGGGGATGAATGTATGAGTGCATAATTTGTGGTCTATAAACTAATTGAATATGCTTGTTCCTGCTCATCAATGTTAGTATAGATGTATAATTCTTTCGCAATAATTGAAAATTACTTTAAATTTGGGTGTATTGTTCGTTTAAAGGTGTTTTGAAAGTTTAGGATAATTGTGGTAAGAATGTTAAACATCAGAAAGAAACTAGTTAGGTCTGTTTACATTCAACAGTGGGCCCAATATATGTAGGTACATAGTCTTTTAAATATCTATTTATTATTCGATTTCGTAAACAAAAGAGAAAAAGATCATACAAGTCATCTTACACTGAGAAAAAAATCGTTTGCTATTTGCACAAAATGGATTGGGGAACTACTATTGCGCAAAATCCAGTAAAAATTTTGCAATGAGCAATAATTTATTTATTTTAAGCTAATCTTATTGCGAATAATGCAAACAAATTTAGCTAATCATTAGATATATTAATTATAATCTAAGCAACCTTAATATTACATTATTACCAATAATAGTTCTTTAAATATACAATATTTATTGCACATTTGGTTTTCTCTGATGTAATTACCAAATTCCAATAAGAAAAATATGGTAATGTAAAATTTTTAACCTTTGTTAACCATCTTAAATTAGGAAGTACTTTTAAAGTTGAAGATGATTGCTGTTTTCCTGAATTCGGGGTTATTGAACATATAGCTTTAACTTCATAATATGCATTATTTTTACGTATTATATTGTAAAATTTTACAGCCATCATAAATGTTGCTATGAAGTAGAAAAAAATAATTCTGTACACTCTTTTGAACTTGAAAATTATGTAAATGTCTTGCCACTTATAAAAAATAACAAAAGGTTATATATTATTTTTTTAGATTTGTCCTTAGCAAACACCATGATTTTAAGATAGCATTTGCTATAACAATAAAAGTGGATTTCATATCATTAGCTCTCATATTGCTACTTAAGGCAATTTTGAATTTTCTTAGTTTAAGAAATAATTACCAGCATTTTTTTCCATAAAACTAAGAAGCTTTCGTTTATAATTCCTTTATATGTAGATATCTATATAGAATATATACGTATATATATAAAATTCACATACTTGAAAAACATTAAGCTATGATGATTTAAGATTGAACAGAAATCTGCAAGATGTTATGTGTCCCTAATGTATGTTAAGTGAATTTTATTGTCGTATACCTAAGAGCATAAACAGCTTGTCAAAAAAAATTTATGTTAATAAAAACATTGCAAATGAATGAATTTCAATTTTTTTTTTTAATTTATCATCCATGCACAGATAGTCAGACTGCAAAAGTACTTATATAATATAGCATATTTTACCATCTTGTAGGAATAATAGAAAACCTAGATGGTGGAGTGGCAATATTATTGGTAATAGTGGGTATATTTTGCGTGCATTACTCCAAAAACTTGTTGTGTTTTTCGCAATAATATTGTAAATTGGACTATATGTATATTTTACAATAAACATATATTTACAATAAAAATTGCAAGAAGCCATATGTTACTACAGCTTCTATTGAAATAAATATTGTTTTCAAAGACATTCTTAAACCATAATATTCTATAAAGATTGGAAATACTGCTTTACAATGAACCATATAAAGATGACATTAAGCAAAATAGAGAGATCAAGCTACAATAAATATTTTGATCTTTTTCAACATCATTTTATAAAAAGTCCCTTCTATGTCGCGTTTTATACCATAAGATGTGTAAGAAAATATATTTCATTATGGGAGGTATAAAAATATATATTTGCTCGACCGCCATTTTAGAGTGGATCTTATTCTATAATGTGGCAAAATGTACTTTGTAAATTTGACATTTACGTGAGAAAAATAGTGCATTTACCAAAGTAAATAGGTAAAATGACAAGATTTATGCATTGTAAACTGTAGACTCTCCTCGTTAATATGACCTATTACACCCTATGTGTTAGCTGTAGCCGTTACACAGTTATTAACTCATAACCTACTCCGGTCACATCGAATTTGGCGATATTTTTTAAAATGACGTGCTAAGGGAACAAATTATCGTTGAGAATAGGTTTCAAAATATGTTTGAGAATAAGTTTAGAGCTAATAACTCTTAAAGGGCTTCAGATAGCACAGTGCATGTAATAGGTCAACTTAAAGAGGAAAGTCTACAGTTTACAGTTTTTATAAAAAAAAGTTATGTTAACGACCTTGTTGCAAAAATAATACAGGTTAAATTAAAAAAAAGTAAGAAAATCCGAAATTTTTAGTTTAGACAACCATAATTCTTGATGGGAGGGTATGGGACTGATTGAGTAGTCGTTTGAAAGGCCATGAAGTTCTGCATACAATCAGCTCTTAACTGTGACCGTACACCCTGTAGATTTTAAGATACAGGGTGTTTTGTGAAAAACGAGCTTTTTTTTCTTAATCACCCTGTAACTCCTAAACGGTTGATATGCCCCCCGCCCCCCTGCCATACAATTTTTGGTTCGTCTAGGTGAGTACTATCACATCCCGCTCTATTGACCTCCTAGTGGGAAACACCCTGTATTTGTTACTAGTGAGGTACATAAAACCTAGTATATTGAGCGATATTTTTTCTCAGTGTACTGGTATATGTATTCTCAATATGATTGGATTAAGAATAGAGCCTTGAAGCACACCGACTTTGTAGTTATACAATTAAGATTTAGTAGAGGGAAAAACACTCGTTAATATATTTCGAAAATTCTCTCTAGAGTTGGAGACACAATATCGGTTTTGACATTCAAAATTTGTCAGTTGTTTTTTTTTCGATATGGAGCATCATATTGGGAGTTTAGATTTGTTGCATATGGTATTGAATTAGACTATGCAGTCTTGTCTAAGACCTTTGATTACCATAAACGTCGACCATTATTATGGTTCCATCAAACTGACTTAACAAAGCATTCATTTCTAAACTCACATACTGTTACTGATACACATATCAACTTCACATTTACTCTCTTATCTATAAAAACAGAAATAAGGAAATTCACATCATTAAAACATTATCAAAGAGTCCTCTTCCGAAAATATTGCATACAACAAAACTATTAGTATATTATATAAATGTTGGCCGCCTAAAAGTAATGCTACATGGAAGAAAATTCACACTAATGAACACTTAGTCATATATCAGGGGTATTAATCTCGAACATGAAATGAAATCATCCCTGGAGAATTACATTGCATCAACGTCAATCAAAACAAAAGTCCATCTCACGTCTTCTATAGAAGGGGCCTATATCAAGATTATTATGTATACATATATGCAAAAGACATTTTTGTATATAAATCCCAAATGAGCAAACAATGCATTCTCAATCGCCTACCGAAAATGCAATAGAAAATTTCAGGAAATGAACTTGAATGCATTCACGTCTCAAAAGAATTATCACATCACTTTGTATCCAATTTACCCCTACTATTCCACTTCAGCAACCCCATTTGGTACAATATTTGTGCGGACGCCATCGTAAATTAATTCTCACGAGGGGAATGAATGTAGCTATTCTAGACAGATTTCAATATTAATACTCAGGAGGACATATTGGAAACAATAAAGTGATACATCTCCAACCCCAGAAATTAGTTAAGATAGAAAAAAAAATCAACAATAGTCATACCGTCCACACTGGATGTACATAGAGTGTATAATGTATACATGGCTTAAAAGTTACAAGTCGAAGTAGTCATCAGCCCAAATGTTTCTATTTGTCACGTGCCTCAACGCTTAATACTCCCCTGAATCAAGAATGAAATAAAAACAGGAAAAAGCAGGAAAACACAAGAGACGGGATCGGGAAAATCTGTTCCACTTATTAAGTTGTCACACATTTTTTGCAGCAAGTGTTCCCAACGAATGAGTTATGGCATCAAACAAATCTCTTTGAAAGTGTCCCTCCGATTTAGAAGTGGCCATATATACATATATATAAGACGGAAGAAATGTTTTAGGGAGGGTTGTTACTCCTCGATGCCAACAAAATAACAACGTCTTAACGTAAAGAGAAGCAAATACACACGGTTCCCCTCAACACTAAAAGTATACTAGATGCGGCTAGAAAGCGCTAAAGTGGCACCAAAAGTAGAAAAGATTTTTTTTTTTTTTTCATTTACTTCAACCAAGAGAAGCAAGCAGGGAGATGATTTATGGTGTCCTATAGCTTTTGTGTGTAAGTGCTGCGTTGATGGCATTTTAGGCATACGCAGCCCTGCACTTACGTTTATGTCGTCATATATAAGATCTATGCTGTATAAAAGTTCCCTCATTCACGGAGCTCAGGCTGAGAGAGAATCCTGAAAGATGCATCAATTCTTTCCCGATAAGTGATTTCTTCCGTGCTGCATTGAGTGGATGCTACGAGGATATATGGGGATCGTTTACACTTTGGAGAGCTATAAAAGTGCGCTGGGCTTCATTTCCGTTTGTAAACACTTTTAATGGCCTTCAGGACTTGCCTTTTTCGATTACTTCAAGTTGACGTAACATTTCTGCAATAATCGAGAGAATAGGCGGTAGGGGGATAAACTTCTGAATGTTTTGGCCATCTGTTGTATAGCTCTTAACGTTAAGGATGCATCTTAGAACGTCTAGCACACTGAAGTTAGACATCAAATAAAATTTAATGATTCAAGGCATTTATACTCTCTGTTCTATAGCTACATACTACAGCCACTGTTAGTTAATTAACAGCAAAAGGCGATCATTATATTTCTGTTCTGGTGTGCAGACGTTTTAGTTTTTTGATGAGAGTTTTATTATTATTAACCGGACGATGTTATGCAACTAATAAGAGAAGAAAAAACAAAAATCCTTACTCTCAGATAAATTTAATCAAAACTCGTCGACAGAGGTCTCCTATAACATTTAAGAAATCCAATTTATCGCTAATGTCCTACCCATTTTCCTTCCACACAAGACCTACAATGTTGACTAAGTATACACAGGCTCTGAAAATATGATGAAAACATTTCTTTCTACATCCCTCTGTAAGCATAAATCTTAGGAGAAAGTACGCTACCGTAAAATTAAGGTGGAAATTTCATTTAAGCCCCGAGCAACGAGATCCTAGAGTGTGAAATAAGTAAATTTCATGAAGTCATTTCACCAAAAAATTTCGTTTGTTGTGTCATGTAGGAAGACATATGTATGTATGAATATGTATGCGCATAGCATGGCTTTTGCTGCCAAAATATATCAACAAGGAGCATCTTTCGAGGACGAGCTATACATGATGTGAATATGTATACGTATGTACATAGGTACAATAACTATAAAAACAGTTGAAACTGTATATGAAAATAATGCAAAGGGTTTACTTTAAAGGTTAAATTGTTGCAGGTGAGTGGTAAGGCCACAACATTTGGTTTGACGAACAGCGGTGGATAGAACTTGTAACAATAACAAGCTTGAGTTTCGTAGAGCCATCGTAAAACATCTAGTTTTATTTATTTGACAAATGAAAATGCTTTAAGATTTTTCCTTTATCTACCGCTAATAATCAGCGAAAGCCGGATGCTGCTTAAGGTTACTAGTCTCAACCTGCATCCATAGTATAAATACACGTCTAGAAGGACGATGAGCGCTCTGAAATGGAACTGAATTGATGTTGAATTCCCAATTTTTTTTTATGACTATGACAAAGATCACGGTGTACTTTATGATCCCATAGCACAGGAGTAAATATAATTTGAAAATATTGGGTTGAGTCTAGGAGGGGACGATGCACGCTTAAATATACCTGCGGCTCATGATTGAAGGAGAAGATGGTAACTGTTACCCTTATCTGTATAGTTTTACTTATGAAGGTCTTAAGGCATTTCAAGGTATGCCCAAATTTGACTTCAATGCTGTGGGAATGACCTCGGGTTGAGGTTCATGTGAGGAAAGGACTCAAAGGACAATTGTAAATGGAGGCACAGCAAATCCATTGTCTCTAATGCTTGGAGTTCCACAAGGCTCTGTACTGGGATCATTGCTATTTATATAGTAGGTATATAAATGAAATGTATGAAGTTTTAGATCAATAATCATAGAAGTAGCCAAATATAAGAATGAAAGACTTTCGACACTAACACGGTATACTCATATTTGAAATTCTCATATTATCGAATAAGCCAAAGGTCATTCTTTTTGAATTTATATAATGAAGAGAGAACATTTAGCTCCTGCACAAATTTGCCAATTTTATCCTAATCTAAATCTGTTGAAAAAAGCTCAACGCTAAGTTTGACGGAGTAAAATATTTCCTGTATTAATTTTATAAGTATTTCACTGGGATTTTTTCTTATACACAAAAATTTTATCAGACTAAAACAACGATTGCTAAATATTTCAGTGCCTATGAATTTTAGAGATTGTGTGTTCATAATATCCACTCCATATAGGTACTCATTACGTAAATATTAAACAACATTGAAGTTTAGATGCATTAAACAAAACGCGATTTGAAAAGCAAGAGTGATATCGTCTGCAAAACTGTGTATATAGAATCAAAAGTGAAAAATATAAAATCATTGATAAAAAATAGAAAAAGTGTAGGAAAATACAAGGTTCACCAACGTTGATTACATATCAGTTGCTGTAACTCTGTCCAATATCATTTAAAGAAAATAAAAAGACTTAATTCATTTAAAGAAGCGAGGGTCAACGGGTAATATCTGAAATTTTATTAAAAAACAGGATGCCCAGAATGCCCAAACTCTGTCGACGGCCATCAATTTATAACTAATGCAATGATTTTAAATCAAAATTTTAGTGATATTGGCTCTAACCCTTAGTAATGATAAGATTGAGCAATCACCATGAAAATCGCACCGGTTTGCGTTCGCTGATAGTGTGTAATTTTTAGATATTGGAAGAATCAAAGTAAGGGCAGTTGATTTGCATTTTAAGAAATCGATTGCTTTTCCTTTTTGGGATATTGGCTGTACATATATCGATAGGAAACTCCTTCCAAATAGAATAGATGGAAACAGCAGACAAACATCGACTTTTGAACGGGTGGCTTCAAGTCAACAATGTCAACATTGGTGCAGACGTGGATACATGAAAGAAGGCTGAGAATATCAATACAAATCTATTTGTCTACTATTTTCTGACAAGGAAAATGGAAATAATTCCTTTAGGCGGATATTACGAGTAGATCAAAGAACAACCATATGTGTAGGTATAGGAAAATAACAAATCTAGAGGCCAAAACACAGTGAGAGCGACACAACAACCTGGGGTGTACGTGACCCAACAACACGAAAATGGATTTTCCGGCCGAAAAAACGCCTCGAGAAAGTTTTCTGAATCGGGAAAATATACACCATCCGATAGTACTCCACCCGCCGCGGATTGCTACCCCCACCCTAAAAATATGCAGAAAGGAACAGTGAGCCCCGTTTGCCGATCGGACATAACTCTACCGAGTTAGATCCGATCGAATATCAATACAATATGTGAAAAATCTAGTATCTACCATAGTTCGAATAAGAAAGAGGGAAATACTGAAAAAGTGAGTATGGGGATGGTTATAAATAGCTATTTAAATCTCGGAGTATAGGAGTGTGGGTACTCAAACTTCTTCTCAAGACCTAAGGAATTCGATTCTGTACTAGATCAAATTTAGACCAACCCACCCCCGCCCCCAAAAGCGGGGGAAGCTTAATAGAAATAAACATTGTTAATAAATAAATACACCTTTGTCGCCAACATAATCGATATCTCTGTGTGGACATTTTATAATTGACATTCGTGTTATGTGGATTTGGTTATTTTTGTGAAGCATAGGAAATTAAAAGACAATAGTAGAAAAACTAGTTATTAAAATTTTTAATTAGTTTGAGAAATTATGGGTTTTGAGGAGAAAACAATAGAGAAAATGAGGGTAAAAGATGCTTTGCGATAAGCTTCATTCCATTAATGTATGGAATATATTTTTTTCTTTTGCTCTTTGTTATTTTTTCTTTATGCTTTGCAATTTTAAGCTGTTACCATTTTTTTCAGAATGAATAAAACAGTGACCGCTGTCAAACACACTTGTCGCGTCGCGTTAAATGTATTTTAAATACGACATTGTCGCCTGCCAGCTAAGTAACCAACATTTTTTTGTCGCTCTCGCTGTGTTTCGGCTCTAATGGGTCAGAACGATAAATAAATAAATAGACGAAAGTGAAAAAAGAATAGCCGGGAACGAAGAAGATGCTATGGGCAGACCTTATTCTCCAAAGTGAAGTGAAAAATTGCTCTCTCAATATAACTACAACTAATAGTCCAAGCCAAATAGATATAGAAGTAACAGGTCCATTGCATTAAAAGTACTGCAGAAGGCGGATGGCTTTTCTTCTCCTATAAATGAAATTATTTAGTTCAGTTCGAGCAAGCCCTCAGTGTTTCAAGCACAATCAGACTTTTAATATCTGTTATGGCTATGTACATATAAGCAACATATCTACCTTCTCCACATTATGCTAAGTAATAATGCAAAAACTCTGCGACTTAATATTAATCTCTAGCAAAAGCCACTATCATATAAGCCACAATACTTGAGATACCATCAATATTGCTGCAAAAAAAAAAAAAACCAAAATAAAGCATGTTATCATTTCTAGTTCCTACGTACTTGTCTGTCACACTCACAAATTCGTCGCTTTATTCATAAAAAAGAAAAGTATAATAAGCCGATGACAGTTATCACACCCAATCTCGAGGGATTAAAGTGCCTTATTCTTGCCTACTTTGCATTAACTTGGCATAGCATGATGGCTTTCGCCTTCGCATCCATCAACTTATGTCGTCAGGCAGAAAAGGGAGAGTATTTCATCAACATCTGTTGTCACCACAGAGAGTATAGTATATATCCTTCTACGAGGAAGTGACAACTACCTTAAAGAAGGCATTGATGGGGGGAATCACAACATATTCCTATAAAATAAGTAGGTACATATCGTTTGAAGAATAGGTATCCATTATCGTCACCCCCATCGCATCGCTACTCGCTATACCACATAGCTCATACCTTCAACGCTAGATATAAAGAACTTTGTATACAAGACTGCGACCATGAAGAACTTTTCTAAAAATAAGGAAATTGGTAAATTGTCTGGAAACGCTAGACACAAACCGTCTTGAACGACTGAGTAAGCCAAAATCCATCTTATGTACATATATAGCCCAGATCAGAAGGAAAACTGAAGTGTTCCACAACTAAAAATAGTTTCCAATTGGTTCCAGGAGAGTTTGTACGTGCTTACGAGTCGTGAAATTGTTTTATTAGCCACTCCATCCGGTCTGAAAGTTTATTGTAAAATACAATGGAGGGATTGTATGCTATATGTACATAATATGTAGGTAGGACCATATATATAAATAGGACGATAGACGGGTTGAGGTCATCGAGATACCAACACTACCCCACCACCATCCAAATGTCAAAAACAAAATTGTGGTAAAAATCTCGCCCTTTGACTTCTTTCTACTTTAAAAGTTCAGCAAAACCATTTTACTTCGGAAAATTTCAAAATTTATGATACGGCAGATGTTTCTAGGCCTAGAGTTCATTTATGAAAATATCTTACCATCAGCAGATTTTCGGAAGATCCTGTGTTATTGTCTTTGGTCGTAAATTAATTTAGGATGAGCCCATCCCTATATTTAAGGCGATGACAACAATCTTCAACACTTGATAGGAAACAGAGGTCCCTTCCCTATCCTATAGTCGCGTGTCTTTTCATGTTCTCAGTGTTTTTGTAGATGAAGTAAGTGTTTCAGGATGCCCTTATAGAATTTGTTATAATTGGAACGTGTCTAATTGGTTTTTTGAGCGCCATTTAACAGGTGACAAATTACTAGACAGACATCATACATCTATACGGTAAAACTTGCAAGCAAAATACAACTGAATGACTATCATCATGAGCTTACAGAAAAAGACAAAGTGGTTGTGGAGGTAATCATTCCGTATCGGTAGGTGGTTTACAAACGTGTCCAAGATGTTTCGTCTGGTGGTGCTACCAAAAATGTCTTCAAATTTTGAAGTGAGAGAATAATTTAGTAAAATGACAACAAGAACAAAGTTGCCAGTAAATTTAATGATGAGAATAAGATTTGCTCGTTATATCTGACTAAAGTGGAACTAATTGGAAATGTGGTCTCACCGCATAGATATGGTCGATTTAAAACAAGAAAATCTAAAAATGGTTGTGATGACATGCTGAGTTATATGGCCATGTTGTGTCTCTAGTTAATGTGATCTCCTCTTCGTGGAGGAAATACTTTATTTTTTTTTTTGTAAGTTCTCAACTGTTGTGTGCTCATAAATTGGTGTTCTTAAGATATTTTTTATGCAATGTAAATATTAGTTGGGCAAAACATGTTCCTGACTTTTTAAAGTCTTTCGACTGCAAACAGTCAGTAGAAATTTATCAAGATATTTACATTAAGATTATTAATGTGTAGTACCACAGAGCTCAGTTCTTGGGCCTCTTCTGTTAAGTCTCTCATTAATGATCTGCCTATTATTGTGAAATATGTAAAACTGCCTATCCACATAAATCAAAAATTCAAATGGAATACCTATATGGGAAGAGTGCACGAAAATCTATACGAGCATCTTGGATATGACAACGATTTTTCGGAATTCTATGGGATCTGAGAACAAAAATCATCCGTTGAGACATCCGTACTAAAGCTCTAAACCTTTCTAATCTGCTATAAGATACTTATTTAAAAAAAGGAGAAACTGGTTGCCACTTCTACACATTGAAGCAGAAAAGTCCGCGACGACGCATGGATTTTGCTAATTCGAAACATTAGGCTGCCAACCAGAGGTGCCCACAAAGGATTTTGAGTGAGAAGAAGAGTTAGCAACGCAACGATAGACAATTCTGCAAACTGAACCTATCAGACTCTTGGCCGAATATTAGATTAACTACTATGCGGCTACACACGCGACTGAAAGTCGTCACGATATTGATTGAATTTGTAGAGCAAACTTAAATTAGGAAATGCACCATGCATACCCTCCTCAATGCTAGTACACACTAGGAAATACTTAGAGCATGGTACATATTTTTGTCAATCGGCCGTTGTCCTGTACGAATGAATGCATGATAAATATTCTTATTGTCGATAATTTGCTGTGTTGTGTGCAGTAGGCGTTAACTAATTAGTGCGGCTACTGAAAGAAAATTCTTTGTACATTTCTTTTTTTTTTATTTACTATCGGAGCATTATTGAAAATCCATTAGTTAAGTTCCCCGTTATCATTTTTGACTGTATTAAATCTTAACAGAATCGCTTACAAGAAAAAAAGAAATATTTAGTCATTTCTAAGTTCAAAGTCCACCAAAATCTTTATCTAAACATCTACGTAGAGGTAGAGCAACCTTTCGACACTTCATAGATGTCGTAACATTATTGCCGCAACGTGAAAATGCAATTTCCCGACTAAACCCCTTTTATAACCAAACTGTCATGGCCTTTCGGAATTATTTTTGTATAAATTACGCCCAGGATTGCTAACCGACAGGAGGAAAATTTCACCGCCAATAAATCAATTCTTATTACAAGAGGAATCTATTCACCGCACGGGTGGTAGTTTTGACCCAGACATTAAAAGATCAAGGCAATAAGTATATAGTAGCGCCCTGCGGATAGAATGTCCCTGTTCCCTTTTTAACCCTAGAAAATAGTTTGAAGGTGTACTCACTTGGCATAATATGCAGCGGCAGCCATTGCCTGAGCTGTCTCCAACATTAAATCAATTTTGCTGTTCCGGTACTGAAACTTGGCTATTCCGGGTGTGCAGAGTCCCTCGGCTTCCGGAAAATATTCCACAGATTCAGAGCATTCATGATCTCCTTGTCCTGCTGCACTGCCACTAGGTGCTCCTCGAATATTCTGCATTCCATCGCCGGTTTCGTTGGCTGATGTCCTTTCTAAGGCAAACTGAGGCACGGATTGTGAGGAACTCTGTAACGGATGAATCACTTTGTTATTGCCGCTACTGCCTATACTACTGCTATCATTTTCACCATCCGCCCTAGTTCTTGGCTGATGATTATAAAACGGACGAAGAGGAGGTTTTTGGTGGTGGTGGTGCTGCTGCTGTTGTTGTTGTTGCTGTTGTTGGTGCTGATTACTTTGCTGGACAGTGCCACTCATCCCGAAGTAATTTTCCTCGCTACCAACAGACACGTGTTTCTTTTGATTTGACGGATTGCTTTGTTTACTTTCCATAGCCAAATTTTTACCGAGTTTTTGTATCTTTCCGGGAGTTCGCTTCCTTTGCACCCTGTTCGGTACTATTAATGCACCACCACCCATGTGGCAGGATGAGGATGATGATGGAGGCCCATCCACAGTCTCATAAACATGTTGGCTGGGATCCTGAGCCATCCCAATTTGAAGGTTTTGAGTTGGCGGCAGTGACGACTGATGATTTGAAATATTCCCCAACGGTAGCTGCTGGAGCTGGATCTGCTGGCAGTTTCTGTATGGTTGTTGGTGATGGTTAACGTGTTGATGGTGGTTTCTGCTGATAGATTGCTGCTTTTGTTGGAAATTATTTAAATTAAAGTCCCCATCAGCAGTACATATGCCATGGTTGACGGCGGGCTGACTGAAACCGATGGACGACGGCATACCTCCAACCACTGACATCCCGGTCAAGGCTCTACTATTCAGAATGGTGACATTCTCAAATGTTGTTTGACTCAACAGGTGCTTCTCGTAGATGTCATTTAGCAAATTGGTAGCCGTTTTAGAAATTTGATTAAAATTCTGCTGTACCATTGGAATTCGATTGTGTGACGAACTACTGGACGTTTGTTTGGCTGCCTGTTGTTGTACTTGGATGTACTGAACGGAATGGATAGGTAACGGTGGTGCCTGCAAGCCATGCTGAATAGGTTGCTGCTGCTGCTGTTGTTGCAGTTGGCGGAACGGCTGAGGAATTGCTACAGCTATAGATTGATTATGAGGTGGTCCATCCCAGCCGGTCTTTCTACTTTCACATAGCCGAATTCTGTTGGAATTTACATTATCCCGCTCAGGTATTTGCACTAATTCATTAGGCGAATTATTTTGCAGTATTGGGCGAAATGATGAACGGATTAATACTTGTTGGCACTGTTGTGGTTGGTTTATGTCTCGTCTGATTGACGAAATACTTGCATGTCGAGGACGGTGAACAGATGCCTGTAAGAGATATAAAAAAAATCTTGTTATTTTTTCACCATATATTTAAAAATGTACTTTGATTGAATCTATATTAATTTTTTTTTGTAAGTACAATGAATGGGTGAACGGAAACGCAAATGATTTATCTTAGGCAAAATATGATGGCAAAGGAAGTGCTGAAGTATATGAAATATTCATAGAAGCTCTACGACAGCTTTGAAGTTGGTTTCCCCTTAGATGAAATAACAAACAGAATGAGTTGTACTCGGCGCGTTGAGATTGCGTAAACAATTTAACGGCATCCCTTTTATGTTGTTTAGGAGAAAATTTTCAAATGAACCATAAGAAATGATGTGTCGGCATTGTGGACGAGATTAAAGAAGGAGCGAAAAGAAAATTGAAGGCTGCCATATAGGAATCTTGTATACATGTTTATACAAAGGCAGTCGTTAGGTAAAGAACTTCCGGAAAATGTCCGGAATATTGAAAAACATATTTCTGTACGATACATATGCATGCAACTGTTCAAAGTACGGTGAATTCAGCGTAAGAATTAATTTATTTAAAAATGCAACATAGAAATATCATTGAAAGAAGACATTCTGGGTCTGAATAGAATGAATGACTAGAATTAGGGCAGTTTTCAACAAACTTTTGAGTACATGCAGAGAGAGAGAACAGAAAAGAGAAAGAAATTTAAACCAATAGGTTCCTGGTTTTTCACTTATGTATTTTCAGAGAATTTTGAAAGGAACTGTTGATTACAATTGAGGACACCTGGTAACCAGATACATTTTGAAGGAGGAAGAGGCACAAATAATGATTGGCTCCTTACCATATCAATATGTAATCACAGAAGACCCAACAGTACGGATAATTGATCTAATCAAGGGTCAGAAGGAAGGGTTAAATGTGACTGTGAAGTGCAAAATTTTACATTAAGTACAAACATTTTTTTTTCAGGTACCGAGCTACTGATCTCCGTGATCTGTGTTCCATATATCTTGTACATAAAATTTCCAGCAATATGATTAGCTATAAGCTTGAAACAGTCCAAGTGAGTGTGGCATAAGAGAAAGATTGAATAAAGGCGAGCGTAATCAGCTATCTTAAGGTCAATTCAGAGCGCTTCGTCCGTCTTTCTTGATTGGTACCACAGGAAAACTTCTGAACATAAATGTCAACAAAACAGTTTAAGTTCTGCTCTCGATTATGAAAAACATTACCAAGTCAGGGAAAGCCTGCTTAAGAGTAAAATAAGGAACACAATCAAAAATTATGTACTATTTATATGTAACGGTTAATAAGTGCATGGTTATATATGGAACTCTGATATGGCGGCCAAAAATCAACTGAAGGCAAGTTTCAAAAGATGCGGCGCAATAGTTCATAGCTTGCATAAAATTCACAGGCGCTATTATAAATGCCTCTCCAATACCCCGTACAGGTACAGCATTCGAAATTGAATAATTTTTTTTTTTTTTTTTTTTTTGTTATAATGGACAAAAAACAATTATACACACACTGTCAAATTTCGCTATCAAATGATTCCTCATCCACTCAATTTTCCCCTGCAACTTTTTCTCTTCTTGAATATGCAAGAAATGGCTGAATGGATAGATAGACAATTCGCGTCGAATGAGAAAATTAATGCTGAAATAAGTCTCTAATATACGGAATTTGAGAAATCGTACTTTTAGAAGGCTTAAAAAATCCAAATCCTGAGGAAATTGTATCGAGCTAAGAGAAGACTACATTTAAAAAGCATCAAATGTACTTACAAAAACTGGCTGAATCGCATTCAAGTCTTCATTATCTCTAGAAAAAAACAAAAAACAAAAATTGAAATAGATTAGTGATGAGAAAAAATCAAAATATTAATTATATTTTATGTTTTTATTTGTTTCAAACTATCAGACTTTTGATGGCATGAGATTTACAACATTTTTAGAAATTATTAATTATTGATAAAAGTGAATAAGGCGAAAAAAAAATATTTCATGAGTGGAACAAAAATCACCGATCTTCAACTTTCTAGATGTTTTTAGTACTGAGCTACAGGAAGAAGTCACCTGTGTAGGTATACCTATGTTAGTAAAAACCTGGTTTGCGCAAAATAGAGGCCAAGTCCTTCTATGGCTATCGCAGTAGCCAGATTTGAACCCTATTGAATACATTTGGGACATTATTAAGCGCAAAATCAGTGAACAGAAATTTGGTAAACGAACTCTTATGGAGGTCATAAAAACAGAATGAGAGCAAATGTGTGCACTAACAATTGACAAACTAATACGTTCCATGGTAGAGAGGTGTGCACAGGTAATAAGAAATAAAGGTTATTACACAAAATATTGAACTAATATCAATGTTGCATTTGTTTTGCACAGGTGTTCAATACGAGATTGAATAGAAACTAATATTTTTTTTTTTATATATTTTGATGACAAAGAATTTTCTTTAATTTTCCTTAGACCTTGTTATGGAAACAAAATAAATAAATAAAACTATTTTATAACTCTTAATCATAACGTTTTTTTCAATATTTATCATGTATGTACATATATTCTCTTATTATCTTGAAAATTATGGTTACGGGGCAATCGAAGGGTTAAACATATAGATTTATTAATGTACGAGTATATTACTGTTCCGAAAACAGCTTTCTCGCTCGAGTTGTAAGTGTGGGGATTGATTTTATTATTGATAGATTATTAGTTCGTAGAAACTTATCTGATTACTTAGCCGTCTAAGTGAATTTTCGTAAAATCGGAACCTAACTATGTAAATCGTTTTCTTGCACTCGTAAATGGGAGACTTACCCCATTTTAAAAGAATTACCTCCTATACCACAAATGAACAAGATTTGCCCGTTTCATATTATGCTATCTAGTTACACCCCCAAACTGAGTTTTGTAAAGTCAAGACCTATCTATTTACATTTTTAAAAAAATTTGCTTCTGCCGCATTAACAATGCAGAGTGGAGCAGAATGGAGCAGAGTGAACTTTGAGTCCAGAGCAAAGCTGTTCACAATGAAGCACAGAGTGAAATTCGAACTTTGAAATTAAACATAACAAATCGCCATAACAACATACTTTGAAAAATAAGCAAATAACTGTGGTTGCACCATCACGTTACTTCGAAACTAGATAAAAATTAACGTAATTTTTCTGGTTTTAAAATTATCAAGTTTGTAAAAAATATCTATTGTTTTTTATTAGCATTCATAAAAAATATTAAATCAGAAAATAACATTAAAACATGTTAGTTACGATAAAAAGAAGTATGGAGCTTTTTCCACGCCAACTATAATATCACAGATAACTAACTAGTTATCTGTGATAATATGCTAGTAGTTCAAAATTGCAGTTTGTAAGCTTTCGGAAATTCCAGCGCGAAATTAGAATAGAACCTATTTTCATGCAGCTCCACTCTGCGCTACTCTGAGTCAAACAGAGGTATCCATATGCTGCATGCGAAAAAAAGAATGCCAGTTGCCACTCTACGCTACTCTACTCTGCATTGTAAATGCGGCATACAGATCATTGGAAAACCTTCCAACGATAATTTCCATTTTTATGTGCTACAAATCATAATACAAAGATTAACAAGGTATGGCCGGAAAATCTGTCAATTGTCGCCAAAGGAGACAAATGTCAGAAATTTGTTCGTCTCAATTTCAATCGTCCTTTCATCAAGTGAAAAAAAATTTCTATTTTTAAATTTCTTTGCTTTCCCACTAGAACATAATTACTTTTCCCGAAGTGATTTAAACGAAGAAACTTTTGTTAAATATTTTAATATATTCAAAACGTATTTCAGTCAATAAAATACGAAAAACTAAAAACAAAGTCGCTGGAAATGACAGTAGGCACCTCATGACGTAGCAACACAAAAAATTTCACTCGAATCGGCCATACCTTGTTATCTTTGTATCATGATACAAATTACCTGCGACATTTGCGACATTCCTATAATGCAAGTCAGAACTTTTGTAAAATCTAACTACGAAGCCATACATACAACGAAATCTAAATCTTGATTCTACATTATTTGTTTTTTTCTTTTTTCGAAAAAAAAAAATTGTTTTTGTTTTTTTAATTTTGAGAACAGCAACATAATTTTCAGACTGTGGCGCCATCGTTATTTGCCGATAATTCTACTTGTGGCAGCACCGACGATTTAGCTGATTTTCGTACTACTTCATTCTATCGCTTTCATCTTGGACCGAACATAGAGTCTAAAAACATTGTAGCCCTTAATGCCTTTTTGTTAAATAAATATTAATAAATATTTATAGTGGTGTTATTTAAATACATACTCTTTGTTTTATTGTTCATATCAAAGCCTTGAATACCCATAACACACTACCAGCTACTGCCATCTATCAATTTCATGTGTTCATTGATTTCATTACGCGCACACCACATCAGATTCCTATTGAATGCAGCAACCATTTGCATTGTTATTGCGATAGCGAAAAATTTATTTCCAAAGATTGAAACCGGAAGTACTCAGTAGCTTTGAATGCAACAGATACTTATTTAATTTTCGAAATTTTCCAATACCCCAACCTCGAATTAACACAACTATCGCCAGCATATAAAAAGCACATAAGTTGAAAAAAGCACATAAGTTGAAAAAAGCACACAAGTTCTAAAAGCATCATACAATTTATCTATGCTAAGAAAATATCGTTCTCGAAAGCTTAAATTAAAAGCTAACCTACAGTAACAATTTTCGAATAAATTTCCCTATATTATCATGGGCAATTTTTGTAACTTTCGAAAATTTTGAAATTGAATTTGAATTTTTAAAACCTCATTTTAAAAACACGAGTAAAGCGAATTTTTCGATATTTCTCCTCTAGAATTGGAGGTTAGCAAATAAGTGTGAGAGTAATTTTTATAAATAAATCGGAAAATTTCTCTCTGTTACCATAAACAATTATATCTAAATCAGAATTTTATATGAAGCTACGTACCTGGCTGAGCTTTGTGTTTCAAGGGCCTCTGCCCTCAAACAAGGACTGCCGCCCCTCAAGTTCAAGTTTGGAGGACGTCGTCTCGTTAAAGACCGATTTGATTTTTTTTCCATTCCTTGATGTCGTCTGCAAAGGAGAAAAAAAAACACATAAATTTTTTATTTTTAAATAAATTTAAAGAATCTTTTGAAAACGGAGGCGGCATCAAAGTTTATGATTTCCATGAAATGAATAGAAAGGACTTAGGTACTAATTAGTTTAGAATGGAAAAAAGGGATGTTATGATGGGTAATCTTTCCTGATCCTCCTACCCTACACGACGTACCTACATATATCAAACTTTTACATAGTTTCAACAGTTTTCAGAGTCTGATTTAAAGGCTTAAAGATGTAATTGGAATTGGTCACTATAAAGTCCATTTATTGGTATAGGGAGAGTGCTTGATAATGAATGTTTTGAGATTTACTGACATCTTTGGAATGACCCTAGGATGCGACACCGTTATCACCGGTATTCTTCAAAATGGGAGTATGATTTCCTTTTCCTGCCGAGTTAGTGTACCCCACTTATTTTTGCACAAATCTTTGATAATTTTATAGTGATCATATCCGGTGGGTATTCTGAAAAAAGATTGTTTTCTAAACATTTTCAGATAGCTCTTAATTTATTTATCTTAAAGTTGGCATCGATATTTGGACTGGAAACTCTGTTTTATTAGCGAAACCGCTACCAGTTTCGTATACAAAAAGAAAGCGACAGTAATTTTTAAAAACACCTTGGCAAAGGGACGCTACGATATTAAAGATTCTACAATGAATTCTGAAACTGGCATTTCTGTGAGATCTTATGATTATAATAATGATTTATATCGTTAGAAGGTACTGTTATGTTTGCCTTTATGCTGCTTGCCAATGGATTGGCGTATTCGCTCATGATCAAATTAATTAATTACCATGCCGAATATATGGCGTGTCGCCTTAATATTCATATAAGGCAAAAGAAATTAGAATTACCTTGGATCTGGCTGAATGCCTCAATCCTCACTCCATATTTGGCTGGGGTGCTTCAATATCTTTATGCAGAAGATATCTGTCTAAGAAGTCTCTATATCTTAGGGAAGGAGAACGCCTGGCTAATTGCTGCTGCGTTCTGAAGAATAACCCTTGTACTTTACCAGTCAATGGCCAAAACTTTATTCTTGATTTCTTTCTAAATGCTGTTTTATTAATAATCGCTAATTATTGCTAAGTAAGCAATCTACCTTAGTTTCTTAAAGCTACCTACAATCGATAATTTGCCCACCGTATCATTATGAAAGAAATGGTGACCTCACGTGAGTAACGTTCTTTGTTGCCATTGAGAAATTTGGTGCACTGGTATATACATAATTTATTTTCTGCTTGCGCTGTAATCTGATGCGCTTTTATTTTACTTCATTCATAACGAGGTATGAATGATTCACACACAAGTGATTACATACAAATCTGTATGTATGTAAATTGTGTTTTCATTTTTGTTCATTCTCGGAGTTAATTTAACTCCGAGTTTTAGCTTTTGAAATGATTTACAAACTTTAGTTGTAATCTTGGTTTCTTCTTTCTTTTAGGGAGATGTGCATATAATTTATATGCAATCACATGCTTTAATGATGCATTACAATACTTAGATAGAAAGACCTAGAATTCAATAAATTTTTCATAGAATAAATATTATCATAATGCTGTGCACTGTTATCGGTTTGTGAAACATTTTAATTCGTAGACAAAGTTTAAATAGAGTAGTTTCACAAAATTTTTTTATTAAAATAAAACTCTAACACGTACGAGTTTCGGTCTATTCGACCATCTTCAGAGAGATCTCTGTTGCTACTAATTGCCAATGTCATATGATCGAACCTAGCTTAAATGAATGATCTAAGTTGGGCAAACATTATACAACGAATTTAAAACTAGAGGTACTGGAAAATCTATCTGCTCATTAAGAATATTCTTGCCTACTGCTTTAGCTTTAACAATTTCAAAGTTTTCTAGGAGATCTAATCTTTTACCTTTATTTTTAATGTGTAGAATGTTTGAATTATCTATAGTACTATTGTGTCTATTTTCTGTTAAATGTCTTGCCATGGTTGAATATGTTCTTTGATTCTTACATGTAGAAATATGTTCTTGAAACCTAGTACTGAAATTCCTCCCAGTTTGTCCAATATAAATGGAATCACAATTATTACATTTTATCTCATATACGCCTGATTTTTCCAAAGTATTGATCTTTTCTTTCGCATTCATTAATTTGTTGTTTTTCTTTCACAATATTCTTATTATAAAAGGCTATATTAACTACCGTGTTTTGTTTTATAATTTTTGCTAGTTCATAAGAAATTTTGCCTATAAACGTTAATTTAACATATCTGCCAATATTGTCGCAACTTAAAGGCGTTAACGCTGTGATGCTTTTTAACATAATTTTCTTATGTTTGTTCTTACAAGTTTATCGATCAACACTGTACTATAACCATTCTTAACAGCAATTAATTTGATAGTGTCTAGTTCTTTATGAAATGATATTTAACTTAGATCATTCATTTAAGCTAGGTTCGATCATATGACATTGGCAATTAGTAGCAACAGAGATCTTTCTGAAGATGGTCGAATAGACCGAAACTCGTACGTGTTAGTTTTATTTTAATAAAAAAATTTGTGAAACTAAAGTATTGTTTTGCTACTCTATTTAAACCTTGTCTACGAATAAATATAAGCGAGTGCAATTAAATAATATAATTACAAGGAACTTGGCTAACATACGGTCTGGTCTCCAATATAATCAGTTGTGTAGGATGACAAATCTCAGGGAACAATATAAAAAAAACCACAATACTTCGACCGACTGCGATGACTTTATTGACTAGACTATACATGTAACTTGAATGTTTTTGACTGACTGACTGTACATCGATAATTCTCTTTATTGGGCAACTTAGAGTGATCGACCATGCAGATTACGGTGCTAGATTATTACGATGATTAGAGAATTGCATACATATATGATATACTCGTAGATAACAAACAAGTGTTCATGAAATTCTCATGTAAATCTCTTTTGAAATACACGATCGTATATACATAAAATTATGCAAATATTTTCAAATATGCCTACAGTTGTTAAAATACCTTTAGATATGATATATGAAGCGATTTGCGCAGAATTTTAACCGAGTAAGTTATGCAGCTCTAATGTAAAAAGTTAGAAGTGAGTACCTACTCATAATGAAGTGTTACAGCAAGAAAGAAATAAACTTAATATTTAGGTAGAACCAGGTTCTTTAAGAAACTAGATTTCACTGAAACCTACTAAATTAAATTCTTGCAAAAGTATTTATACACTACTACAGATAAGAAGAAATCAATGGTAGTAATCTAATAAGACTAAGCTCTCACAGGATTACATCTTCATTAACTTCTGATTTTGAAGAAGAAGAAAACAGTTTCTAATTTAAAGAATCAAAATACCTTTAATTCTACCATGTAGGTATATACGACTTGGTATTCTCAGCTTCTATTACACTAAATAATCACGCATAATCTCACAAGTATCTGTGATTACTGAGTTCAATTCTTTACGATTCTAATGCATAGATCCTTAGCCGTATTAAACAACCCATTCAAATAGGCTATGCTCCTTCCCTCAATCAAGAATCACTTGTTAACCAAAATAACTGACATCATCTGCTGCATCATTCATAAATGCATTCCATAGGCGTATAAAAATTGAAACCGATTTTGAGATTACCGGGACCAACCGACCAGCATTGCATGCGCATCATCTCCACTAGAACTTATCACATGAATCGGCATTAGGTTCTGAGATGAATGGTTGCCCACAATCAGAATGCTCCCATCTCAACATATTACGACGACAACGAGTATTATTTATCCATGATGGGCACCATCGGGTCATTAGCAAACAAATTAGTGACAAGACAACTCTGATCCCCCTTACTGTACTATGTCGCCCGTGGTCCTCCTCCTAACAAGTGTGACACCCGGTCCAAAGAAAAAAGTTGTTTAAGATTATGTTACCAGCTCGCTTACAACCCAAAAAAAAAAAAAACTTGCTCGTAAATTTCGATACTCTGGTCATGTTGTGGTCCCAAAATGGATATGCGTTGTGCGACCAATAAACAGTACAGAAACAAACAGCATCATCAGCAGAACAGTCAAAAAGGCATTTTCGACTACCGGATGGAGATTGATGAGTGCACCACAAGATACCAGCTGCAAAAAGAGATTTTTGGGCGCTTTATATGAGTGTGTGAACTTATGATGGGTCCTGTCGTCAGCGCTGTTAAAATCACAGGCGATCGTACTTTAATTAGTTGAAAGAGAGATCAGATTAAAGAGATATGCAAATGGATCTGAGATCATTTGTGTTGTGAAAACGGATTTTATTACTTTGTTGATGAATGAAAACTTATCTCTCACCAAACAGAGGGGAGACAGACTATCGAATAGACTGTTGGCGATTTCTGAACAATGTTGAAATTGAAAATTTTAAAAGAGATTAAACCAACCACACATGCCAGCATCAATCAAAACAAAGTTGTTTATGGGATGCATTACAAGTTTCATCATTTTTTACACATATTTTTGAAAAAAAAAAACCGGGTAAAAAGCTGAACATGCATATCTCATATTATTTGGGTGGCAGTGGCAGTTCTGTGACAGATAAAAATAAGTCCAGCTTAGCACACCTGTTGCATCAAGTTACGACCGCAGAGGAGTATATTTTTTGTTTATTGGTAGCAACTGCACTTTCAACTTTATTTTTGGTAGACCATTAACCGACAAAAACAAAAAATCTTTTAGTTCTGATTGCTTTTCTATGCATCATTAAGTTAGTGTTAGTTTCATTAGTTTTGATTTTTAAAGTAAGTAGGTATAGCAATAAGGGTTTAAAGAATTAATAGGGTGGATGGATGGGCTAATTAATATTTTGCTTATGTAAGGCGTCAGTTATGTAATGGATTAGAAGCTCATATTTTTATAGATCTATAGGTTGGAATCCACTTTCAGTTGAGTAATTTTTATTTGATGCGCTGATGTTTGCTAACCAGAGTTAGTGGCAACGCTACAAGTAGACCTCGTTGAATATAGAGAATAGTAACAGAACATCTTACATTAGATTTGGAGTGTTTGAATGTAAATTCAGCATTCGCACCCCCATAACCGCTATTACCATCAACCCTCAAACCCCAATTTACGGTTACTGCTAACGATCTATAAGGAGGACATAAATATGTAGGTTTTTATGAATAACATGAATTAATGACACAACTAATACAAACTAACAATGCCTTTTAAGTCACATCAAATCCAACAACTACTATTTTATTGAAAATGTCTGATGACCCAAATAAAGCATATGGGTACCTCCCTCCTAATCTGACAAAACAAAATACAAGGGTGATTAGAATTAATCACCAAAATATTAAATTTCATGTCACACGCCACAAAATCATGTCTCGGAGTCGGCGCAGTCTCAAAATTCATTTAATCATACATTTCAAAAGCATTATAGGCCATAAATCGTCGTTTCCATTAATAAACACCAGCCACCCGGAGAAGCAGTGCTTTAATTGAAAATCAGACAAAGGGGTCTGCAACTGGTCTGCTGAATGTATCAAATGAAAAAAGAAAACTAATCACTTCGAATTATATAAAGAATAAAAAATAAAAACTTAAAGAGGAATTCCCTAGCCTAGATGAATGTCTATATATATATGCGCCGGTTCTAGCTGATAACAAGACAGGGACCCTATCATCAATCACTTATTTTACTTGGCATTCACAATAAGAAAACTTTCTTCTCAACTACAATTTAATTTTCTGTTTAGAAGTTGTCATGATCCATGACGGGTATCGAGAAAAGCGGCGACTGCCAGATTATTGCTAACCAAAACAGATCATTTCTGCTAGCATCAATCAGTCATTCATCAGAATTGGATCGGGTATATGTACATATGTAGTAATGAAACTCATCTGGGAGGACCACACCGTATTTATCAAGAATAGAATCAGCCAGCTGTACAGCATCTTGGAAGACGAGGACATACAAAAATGAGACAAGTGTGCAAGTGCAGTCAACTTGTTCTTGAACTGAACTAACTAGCTGCTAAGAGTTAAGGTTTATTACTTTCATTGCGCGGGTAAATAAAATTCTTGACGACATCTTGTCAGTACTTTTGCCAGCCTATCACTTACTCTTCTAAGACGCCAGCCGTATCGAGTGATAATGACAGTCCGGAAAGGAAAGTGAAAATAGAGAATGGCAAAAGTCGGACGTAAAAATTCTAAATTTAGTTTTTCTGTCTGCGCATGAAGAAACGTTCGTTCGAGAATATTAATGCTTCTATCTAGATACGGTAATTATTTAACGCTGAATGAATTATCGTGAACTGCACTAATTATTTTCTTCAGTTATATGTTTCGTTTTTGTGCCTGCCTGCTATTTTGTTATTAGTTTTTGAAGTCTTCAAACTTAAATTTCAACATCTTATATGTGTGTAATTATATACGAATTATTATTATTAAAGATTTGTAGATCAAGGAGTTGTTAAATGTAAATCCATCAAAATGGTAGAGGAGGCATTAAAATAGAAAACTATATTTCCGCATTTATACCAAAGATTAATACAAAGAACTATGTACGTTTTCATTGATCGTCCCAACCTTAGAATTATTAGGTAATAAAGTGCAATACATAAAAAAAACAAGTTTGGTCACAGAATAGTAACAAATAGCCAGAATGGTAACAAAAAGAGTAAAAATCTGTCTAATATAAAATTATCAGAAAAAATATTAAATCCACTTTTTATACATGCCAAATGTTTTCCAGGCAAGTAAAGAGAAGAATGTTCATAGATTTTTTTCTGTCTACAGCATGGAAACATTGTTTCAACTTTGTGATCAATTCGTTCCATTGTTCAATGTTTTACTTATTTATATAATTTCTAATGAATTTCTGTTGATGACGATGATCAGGAAACAACCCCAACTAATAACGAGATTATCTCTTTCTATGATAGCTGTTCGGAGAAGTACAACTTCTTTTTACAATGAGTTGTAATTTATATGTACTCGTTCATATAATGTGAAGTGAACTATTCTATGTGAATTTATTTTAGGAAATCAAGAAATTGAAAAATGGGCAAAAATTCTCCACAGTCAAAGCACTTATAGCCAAAGTAAATTCAAAAAGCAGTTATCACCAATACACGTAAGATGATAAATTCAGTAAAATCAAACTGAGAAGCTTCAAAGGACTATGATCATTAAAGGAAGTATAAAGGCTTAAACACAATTCCGACGACAGACGACAAACGACGATGATATATCGCTGTCAAACTTCTAAAAACACAGCATCTTATGTGAATGCACCAAATTGCGACGATCGACGTTGAGCGATCGACGAAATGTTCGTCGGGATTGATCAGTTTCTAATTTTGCCGTCGTCGCTGCAGTCCTACCAAAAAAATTAATCGAATGAAATGGTTGTGGCATTCACTTTCGTCTTTTTTAGGCGGTAACACGCCGCGGGTATTTTAAAATAATGAACTTTGAGGAAAAATTGATCGAGGAAATGCGAAATCCATAAAATAATTTATAGTTTACAAGATAGGCAAGCCAAGTGGACAAAAAAGACAAGGGTTGGATGGATATTTTAAAGCGTTTAATTTACTTAATTTCCGCATTTTCAGTTTTTTTCCATATAATATAAATATTTCAATATAATATAAATATTCTTGATAAAAATCTCCTTTTAAAACGCTCGAAACATTTAACAAATGAAATTTCAATAACTTCTTCTTTCACAATCGTCGCTCATCGCTTATCGTTGCAATTGTGTTCCAAATTTTTCGACAGCCTGTTTCGCAGCGTATTTTTCGTTGTCGTCTGTCGTTCTATCGCTCTGTCGTCGCAATTGTGTTTAAGCCTTAAATCTAGCTTCCACGGCGCGTGGTATCACGAGCCGCGCCGCGCGAGTACGAACTAACGCGGAGTGAGAACGGCCTGGTTCGAGGTGGGGTGAGCTCGCCTATGCTGGCGCGTACGACTCATTTCGAGTCGGTAACTTCAAATGCGAGGCGCGAGCGTGCGCGCCGTGGGCCGAGCTCGTCCGCACTAAATGACTTGGCTCGTGAAACTACGCGCCCTGGGAAGTAAGCTTAAGATAATAGAGGGGTTCCTAGAACCTTGAAAATCCACTTATTATCTAGTTTAACTATCTTAAAATTGCACTCAAAGTTAACAGGTCAAAAATATTGTTTTTATAAAAGTAAACCAGTTTAACCAAGCTAAGTATCTTTTTGGTAATATTTTCAAAAGTTTGTCGCAGTGTAGTAACTGCTACAATGGAAATGTTACCACTTTTCAACCATTTGATAAACATTTTATATATGTAAGTCAAATTTGGGGATCAATTACTTTTGGATCTTACTCGCCACTCTTTACATCAGTTAGATCTTTTGTAAATATAATTCATTCGATATTTCTTCTTTTGATAACGTTGGTGGCGTTGATAATTCGGATTATCTTAAATGAGAAGAGTTCTTCTAAGGGCCGAAGGCTTCGTGTATGCGTTTGTTTGATCTTTGAGATGGTCACAAAATACTTTTCCGGATCTGCTCTTCTGTTATGTGTAGAAGATAATGAAAAACATCCCGAATCTGGAACTGTTAGGTTTGAGTGAAAATTGTGAAATTTTTTCATTTAATAAATTACACGAATATATGTAAGAAAAGATGCATTTATGTATAGACTCTAAAATCCGGTTCTCTTGAACGCAAAGATTCACGAGCTATTGTTGTTATTGTTTTGTGTGTAAATATAACTGAACCAGTTCAAGCCAAATATGGTAAGAAATTTAAAAATTTATGAGAAATTCAAATTCTCTAAGATGTGAAGATCATTTTTTAATAAAATAGGTAGCAACATAAAAACTTGTCAAAGCATACTATTCTCACAATTACTTTTATCCCTTCATAAAAGTTTCTATAGTTCCATATAGAAAATTCATATCACCTGGTGATTAAAGTCTGAAAAGAATTTACCTCAAGAATACAGTAATGAACGCATGTCCTGCATTAAGCACATATTTACACTATAAGAAGCGCATATAGCCATAAGCGACCAAGCTATTGAATGGAACGTGTTTCATAATGTGTAGCAAGCTAGCTAGCTACCTAGATACATACTATACATCAAATGCCACATATGTACCTCCAGGAAAGCATAATCACTTCATTATAATGTACGTTTACTATTTCATTTTATTCCTTCCGCTGCTTCTCTTCTCCAGAAAGCAGCAAGCAGTATTCTTCTCACATTCTCAACACCTCTCCGACAATTGCCTTTATTCCCGACTAAACATATTCGCTCTGTCGAAATGCGATTTTGCAAAAGAAACGTCAACAACATCTAGAGCAGATGCTCCTCAACAGAAGCATAAATTATATTCCAAATGTCTAGCTCACTTCACTATGTTGTGTATATTACACTCATAAAACTATAGATGGAGCCTAAAGCATCAGTTCCAGAGGGACTGGGTGCACTGGAAAACACCATCTCTTCTATACTTATAAAAAGAAATCTAAAGAAATTCAAGACATCGCCATCGTGTCTTTTGGAGGCAAGGACATGGGGAAGCGCGGTTTAAGTGCAGATGCAAAACAGATTTTCCTCCAATGTATTCATATAATACCGGAGCTTGATGCGATATGCTACCTTGCAGAAAGATCTGCCTTTGATTATGATTTTTTTTTATTATTTTTTATTATTCAAATGATATATGGCATCCGTACACGCACAGAACTACAACGTATGTACAACCCTTACTATGGACAGTTTTCTATTATAGGTGCGCTTTTATAGCTGTTCAGCATGTGCGCAAAGAGCTGTCGGGATGGTTCAAGCAGACACTTCACTGACTTTTCTGTTTCTAGAACGATGATGACAAGAATGATGACGGGAATTGCAATAGACATGACGCGATCTGGGACTGGGACCAAGGAGATGAATGTACTCAACAAAAATTATATACCTACTACTTCCCAGAGATATTGTAAGACCAGCTTCCTATGGTTGTTGGTATGGTATCTAGCATACTTACGCTACGCAGGATGTTGTTACCTTGAAAGCCAGCCTCAGTGGAGTCAAGAGCGCTTCTGATATTGATTTGTTTACGGGCTATGGGAATTGAAACCTTTTATTATTCTTGATAACTCCTTCTAAAAAAATTGTCCTAATGGGAGGGATGCAGTTTAAGGTTTTCTTGCCAGATCAATAATTTTTATTGAGCTAAGCTGATGGATATGGAGATGAAATTAAAACCAGGGGGAATTCTCGCACAGAAATGAGTTATTTTCGAACCAGTGATGAACGTGATATTTTCATCAAGCCCTGGATAAAAGAATGTCTGTTGTCAAGCGAGAGAAATATTTTTGTGATAAAAATTTAAAAATATCTGACTCGATGTCATGGCATGAATGTATTCAACAAAACAAAAAAGAAAATTTTTTTAACAACTTGTTGTCAGTGAAATTGGAAAGACGTGAATAACTCTTAACGTTTACAAATGTTAACTCTATACCTCTGGCTATATATATGTATGTAGATATTTATGTATACATATATCTTCCAGAACAAATTCAAATAATCGCAACAAAAACACATCATCCTTTCCTGAAGTCTTAATTCATTAGATCACAACTTGATCCCAATTGCTTCCATTTCACTGAGACACAAGACTAGAATCAGTTTTGGATGCTATGGGCAATCTGTATCATACCATCGCATTGCATCTTTTTCAATCCAGAAACGCTAACTTCTGGCAAAACAAAGATAAATGGTTTATTCGACGCTAATGATGTGTTGGAAATAATTTTCTTAAGCTGCTTTTCAAATCGTCCCTCATCTCATGGAAATGCGAAGTTTCCTCTGGCTACATTTTTGGGTTAATTTGACGTATTTGGCAGAGCTTTTGTTTCTTGGACAAAGTGAAAAATTCTTCTTCTTTTTGAGGGTGATTCCCATGTCGAAAGGATAGCTAGGATTATTCCTATATAATGGAAGCACCCTATTGTGCAATTAAAAGCATGAGCAGAGAATTAGTCTAATGGGGCGAAATGTGAATAATAGTCAGAGGATGAGTTTCTGTTTTCTTTTGAACAACCCTCAATCTCCTTGGTAAAATGCAACATTACCTAATGAATTGTATGGGTGTTTGCTTTCAATTTTAATTTTAGGAAATGCAGCAGTTGGCAGAAAATTTGAATGATGAGAAAATGTGAAAAGATTATCACGTCTCTGGATATTGTGCAGTACATATAAGTATAAATACCTCCTGAGGATCTATGTATGTATATGAACGTGCTTGCATTATATAATCTACTTTACTACCTATGTACATACACTTGAGGAATTTTCCATTCACACTTAACACGTACCTATAGTCTCAGTATAAATGTATTTATTGAGAAAAGCCATATGCAATGAGTTTTCAATAAACCTTTCACAGTAAAAGGTGGTTTCAAAAGTTTCTAGACAAAGCGCCAATATTTAAGGAAAGTATTTACAAATCTTAATGGGAAATGTATACGTCTGGAACGTTATAGTGAGGTGTTGGAGAGACTTTTGAGAATGGAAGGCCTTTTAAAAAGAAATGCTTATTGCAAAGCTTTGATTTTGCTATAGTGGTATCCGTAAAAAGGTAGAGGAGAGGGTAGAACTATGAGATATGGTAGCAATTTGGGATACTAGGGTTTTGGTCTCCCTGCGCTACTGATATCTAAAGCGTAGCTAGGCTATCATTGGAAATTTCTAATTTTGATATTTTTTGTTTAAATAAATAAATTTTGAGCGTGTTGTAGTCTACATTATTTATGTTAATATCACTGATAAGTAAACAAAATTTCCTATCTTTATACCATTTATTTTTTGGGTATGTCCATTTTGGGGCCTTTTATCATTAAAACTATAATAGATATCCCATATTTGTACCCCCTCCTATATAATATGTATTGCGTATGTATAGGTAGGCTGATAGGACCCATTGCCAAAAAATCTAACTTTTTTATAAACGAGATATAGTTTAAATGATGTCGCTAAATTCTTAAGAAAATAAGCACAGGCTTAATTTTTGCAAACAGGCAAGACAGTATTTCAGCTGATACAGCAATACACGAACTCGAACTCAACTACGAGACTACGCAATTCGATATTCGATATCAGGTTATTTTCCAAGAAGTGTAAGCTTACAGAGCTTCGATCTATTTAAAATAAAAATAAAAAAATCAATCTTCATCGACACCAAAATACACTGAAATCAGGATGTCCTTTATAAACTAACTTCTCAAGAACGTTGACTATACGCATATTTCCCATTAAAGAAACCATTCGTCACAACTATACCTACTTACCGACTCGAAATTAGCTCATCTCAAATAACATTCAACAATCCAATTTCCTTTCGTCTTATCTATCCGTTATATGCGTCCACCCACAAATTTAAAAACAAAAAACAAATTTTTCTAGTTCCTACCTACCAACATCAGTCTGGAATTTATGAAATAAAAAATCCTCCTCTTTCTAATTTCTATGCAATTTCTGTGTTAACAACCTATAGACTTCGAGTATCAATAAATATGACATCTACTGGACAGAGCGAACAAAGTCTCCCACCAAGGACAATTATTTTTATTAAATGTATGTATGTATATCCCCTAATCCTTTCTCTATCTCCTTCCAGTCATGCTATGCTTTGCATCATAGGGTATCCCCTGAGCTTGGCTTAATAATATTAAAAAAATATATTATTAGACCAAGCTGGGATGCAAGCTATGCAATGCGGGAGACAAATAAGCAGATAACATAAAACATATAGCTTACTCTTGAGCTATAAGTATAAACAAAATACAAAAGGAGTGTTTGACAAATACAGGAGTCGAATCAAGTTCAACCCCCTCCCCCCTCCCACACCATAAAATAAATTTTTCCTGAAAATATCAACCCTTAACAAAAATCACGCATCTTTCGTAACCCGCATACTATAGATGATAAAAATAACAAAGCTTCACCTTGCGGCATCAATCACAATGATATACCCAGACCAATGGAGCCAACATCATACCTCGAAAGTGTAAACTTCCACACGTGTATAGCCCGCAGGAGTCAATTAATGTAAACTAAGACGACTTTATAGCGTTTGATCTTTACTCCGAACTGGCAGCTTCAAAACCAGAAGTTCGAATCCCATATAACCATAATCCATTCTAAAGACCCAACTTGCTAACTGTTAGTAGTAAAAACCAAAGGAATCGTCAACACAATCTACGAACACCGCAGTGGGGAAAGCACTGATCCCCAGGCATTACATATTTTAGTGCTCACCGCTCCACACCGCTGTAACTGCGCCCGGAGGATTTATTTATTTAGTCGTACTCGTATACAGAACTTGTTTTTTCCATTGCGCTGTTTAATTAAAGTCTTTAGACGTGATCAGCAGCAATCAGAAAATGCTGCTGAGCCAGCCAGTAATCCTATGTTCATGATGAAAGAGTGAACCAAAAACAGATCGGATCCCATTTTAATAGCAACCTGGAGAAACACATGCCCTCGGTTAGCTAGATGATGGTATCAAATCGATAGATGAAATGTGAGATTGCAACACACCGCAGCATCTCTGATTTATGAATCTTTGGTTGGTGGAGTCTATCTGGATTACATCTCTGCGATAAGACTGCATGGGGCAGGCAGGCGAACAGGCGTGATAACAAGTTCAATACTTTGCAGAAGGAAAGCATATGGAATGGTTGAATGGTCGGTCGTCGTGTGCGGTTTTTGTGAGAAGTTTTCATCGAATTTGTGGACGTGAAACTTTATTATGAAACTTCTATCAGCAAATTGGATCAAAACTTATATATGGCATTATAGGTGTTAAAATGCTGCATCCATTCATTATAAATAAAGTTACATACAGTAAGAAGTGGGCACGATTTAAAAGATTTGAGAGAAAAAAACATATGTGAAGCACATTCATCACCCACAACACATATCACCAATCAGAAATTATTTCAGTTCCAAAATTGTCAAACTTATATCGACAGAATCGAATTTTCATAAAATTTTGTCTAATTTCTCTCCCACGATTTATGTAGCATCTGGAGATATATATATATATATATACACACACACGAGTTGAAGAGTTTGCTCCAGATTTCATCTATTTTGAATGTAGGCAACTAACGTTCGTCGTGCTTAGTGTTTTAATTTAGAAAAATTCTGAAGAAAAGTGTAGATCTTGCTGGCCATCAGTTATATCATCATCACCCGAGTCACATTCCAGTCGAAGTCATTTTATCAGCCCACAAAATAAAGTGCCTTCATAAAAATACTGCGACCGATTTTGTCAACAGCTGAGCTATTTTATTTGATGAGTTTTTAAGTGAACACTGCAATTTAGAGTGAATTTAGATGAAGTTATAGGAGACATTTAGAATATATCTGTGTGAGGTACAATAACCCCGTTTTTTATGAGGTTTTAAGGAAGTGGTTTATTGCCGATCTCAACACTAAAGGAATCTGAAATAAGAGTAGAGGCATCTGTATTTAAGTATTCACAGATAATTTTAATGGAACACCCCAGAGAAATATGTAGACTTAATAAGAAAACGACGTTTGTTTTTACATTTTGTTATGTTATGAAATTTTTGTTACAATGCTATCGCCTGCACAGAGAGAGAGAGTGATGTCTAGATTTAGTATAAATTATTTTTTTTCTATAGATAAACTCTTATCTATTCTCTTCCATGGTTTTTTTTTATTTTCACCTTGATAGGGACGCAAAAGAGAGTATTTATATCGCAAATATATAAAGATTGATGACTGTGCAAATTAGGACACTTAAATAAATCAAAAACAGCTAAGAATTTGACAAAATTGGCCAACTTCTTCGTAGGACTCTCATACAAAAATTTTAGTCTTAGTTCGAAAAGTACAAAAATTTCATTTTTCATTACTTGTCTACATATGTATATATTTAGCATTCAAAGAACCATTTTTGAAAGAAATATCGATAAACGGTTTTAACATAACTTCAGAGAAATAGATGTTATCTATTATTTCAAGTACACAATCCGATAATCTGCTTGGTCTCAAATCGGCTGGCTCGATATACGGTTATACAGTTTTATTATAATTGTAGGTCTTCGATAAAAAATCAAGAATACTGGGATTCTCATACCAAATTTCGTATTTCACTACATATTTAGATGATGGTCTGGAACACGTAGATTTAGCCAACTATAATTTAGTGTGCGATGTGACTATTTTTAGTGTAAACTACATAAATGGGCAAAATCTTGTAAAACTATCATAGGATAGTATTGCGATATAAAAATTTAGATCTTTCACGTATATTTGAATTATAGCTGAGAGCACAATGACACAGACAATACTGGATGCAATAAATTTCAATACAATTTCTGGTGTAATTTACAAAATGGACTAAATCGGTGGCAATCCGTTTCTAGGTTTGTTATACGAAAATTCATTTTTTTTTTACTTATATATCCTAGAAAATGACCAATCCCAGACGTTTTTAATGCAACTGAATGTATAAGCCTTTAAAATTGATAAAGTCTATATGCAGGGTGTCCCGTAAGTCGACGTCAAGCCAGAACCGGGTGATAGACCAAATCGTAACAGTTACCAGAAAAATATAAAAAAAATCTAAGTCATGTATTTTTCAAATTATAGGCATTTATTTTGTTTTCGAGAAAATGTACACCTTGTGATGGTTTATTAGCTCCTGTTGCTACAAATCTTTACTTTTTTTCAATTTTATTTTTCGTATGTAATCCCGAATAGTGCTTATGTAACCTGTTGCTTTAAGTTCTAAGCCAACTGCTCCAGCTTGGAAGAAAATATCACACTTTGCCGAACCAACAATATAAAATTAATAATTCGTTGAACTTTAACTGACTGTACTGGAAAAAAATGTACTACGCTAGTCTGGCAAGTAACTTTAAAAGTTGACGTATTTAATAAGGATTCTAAAATGGTACAACACTTGCTACATTATTTCTTAGATTACGGAAAAAAAATTTTTTCTTCAACAAATCCAGTTTCGAAAAATTTCTTTTCACTACTAAAATTGATTCTAGTGTACCCGAAGCTTGCCTTAAGAGCGTAACTTTAAGATTCTAGATTGAGTGAGACGGAGAATCATTCCATGAAGTGTGAGTGAGGCAGATAGTCACGCTTTCGAGTCAGAGATGCTAACTTTTTGTTAAATTTAGAACAAATTTTCCTTAATTTTAAAATTAAACATCAATTATTTGGATGCTAAGATTTATTATTTACAAAATATGTTCAAACTGCCTTCGTTCAGCTGCAATACAAGCTCGACATCTTCTTAAAAAAGATCGGGTTATCAGACGGGCAATTCTTCCGTTGTTTTACTGCTCCCCAGTAAAAGAAATCTAATGGATTTAGATCAGGTGAACGCGCTGGCCACGAGATCGTACCAGACCGCCCTATCCATCTGTCCGGATATTCTTCATTGAGATATTCTTTAACTGAGAGGGCACAGTGCGCTGGGCAGCCGTCTTGCTGATACCACATCTCTCTGTAAATACTTAGTGGCATGTCTTCCAGTAAATTAGGTAAATGGTTTTGCAAAAAATCTAAATAAACTTCAGCATTAAAGACCTCTGGCAACTCAAAGGGTCCTATGACTTTTCCGTTTAAAATTCCGGTCCACATGTTTATTTTAAAACGATATTGAGATCTATTTTGTCTCATTAAATTCGGACTCTCTACGTGCCACTCGTGTAAGTTGTGTAGATTCATGTAACCGTCTTTTTTAAATGTCGATTCATCCGACCACAAAATTTTCTCGAAGAATCGCAGATCTTCCCGTTGCCTTTGTAGCATCGTTTGACAAAACGCAACCCGAGGTTGATAATCCCGAGGTAGCAGGGTTTGTACTCGCTGTACATGGTATGGGTGGAGCTCATGTTTTTGTAATATTCGGTGAGCTATACTTTTGGGCACTCTTGTGCTTTCCTGGATTGCACGTACCGAACTACCTGGATCTTCTTCAACTGCTTGAAGAATTACGTCCTCGTAAGATAAGGAACTCTTCCTTCACCATGTACTTGGTTTGGAAGTCGTCCCTCTGTGGAGAGTAGACGATGCACATTTGAAAAAACTCAATGATTTGACGAGCTAGCGTCACTATCTTGCTCACTCACATTTCATGCAATGACTCTCCGTCTCACAGTCTAAAGATTACGGTCTTACGACAAGCTTTGGGTACACTAGATTCATTTTTAGTAGATGAAAATTTTTTTTCGAAACTGGGTTTTTTGAAGAAATAAAATTTTTTTTCCATATTCTAAGAAATATTGTAGCAAGTGTTATACCATTTTAGAATCCTTATTAAATGCGTCAACTTTTAAAATTACTTGCCAGACTGGCGTAGTACATTTTTTTTTTCAGTCCAGTCAGTTAAAGTTCAACGAATTATTAATTTTATATTGTTGGTTCGGCAAAATGTGATATTTTCTTCCAAGCTGGAGCAGTTGGCTTAGAACTTAAAGCAACAGGTTACATAAGCACTATTCAGGATTACATACGAAAAATAAAATTGAAAAAAAGTAAAGATTTGTAGCAACAGGAGCCAATAAACCATCACAAGGTGTACATTTTCTCGAAAACAAAAGAAATACCTATAATTTGAAAAATACGTGACTTAAATTTTTTTTTTATATTTTTCTGATAACTGTTACGATTTGGTCTATCACCCGGTTCTGGCTTGACGTCGACTTACGGGACACCCGTATATAGCATTCAAAGAACCATTTTTGAAAGAAATATCGAAAAACTGTTTTAACATAACTTCAGAGAAATAGATGTCGTCTATTATTTCAAGTACACAATCCGATAATCTGCTTGGTCTCAAAAAATCGGCTGGCTCGATATGAAAGCTAGTAAGGTAGGTAGCTCTGCTATCATAGAATATTCTTTACCAATTACATTGGCTCTGGGTGTTTAGTCTCATACATATACTCCTTCTCCAACTTCCTCGTTTAGCTTAGCAATTTGTATATCACATCATTACTCTCATTCAAACCCGGTTTTGTTTGTTTCTCCTTAATGTGCTCTGGAATGAACACTTTGAATGATGTGTCAAAGCTAAACATACATATATATATCCTGGAAGGGAGTGGTTTCAATTGTTTTGATTTGCAATTACCGACTTGGAGTTATTGTTTTAAACTGTTTTTTTTTTTTTGTTAACTGAATATGACAAATGTATGCCTTAAGTCCTAATTTTTACCCTCAATTGGAGTTGAAACTTTTTAGACAACATCATATCATTCCATAGAATCTACACAATACAATTTTTTTTACCCTTATAAATTGGGGTTGACATAGTATATACAAATTTGAACGTAAGAAACATTTATACGATGTGCTACTCTTATAACCCGAAAGCCGGCAGTCATCGCCTTTAAGCTGGCATTTTCCATCATCAAACATTTCAATTTTCAGCAGTAAGTACCCCCGAAAAACAATTTTACGATTAATTTCACATTCACAATCTGGGAAAGACCAAGCGAGGGCGTCGAATTTCGCCAACCACATAATATATGTAGTCATCGGGAGAAAACGATTTTCCTTTCTTTCTCGTGCAAGTGCGACACAGAATTAATCTTTGCGCGTATTGTATCCTGTCTGCTGTCGTGTCATCTGTAAAATTTTTGTAAGGACCGTATACATATATGTGCATACCTATAATGTACATATATGTTTATATATGTACATAGATATGTGAACTACACGTATGCATACTACCCACCCGACAATGAGATTCTCTGAATCAATCGTTCGTTCATGACTTTCCTATTGATTCCTGAAATTTTAATAGACACGACATATGGGGCTTACATTTGCCGCATTCGATGGGAATATTTCCGGAAAATTTTCGGGATAAAAAAGCGGGGCGCCCATCAAAGTAAACAACTTGTGCTCCGTTCGACATGGTTGAATTTTTCAGACAAAGCAATTTTAGAGCACTTCATCATGGGACTTTGGGTTGAGATCGCATTGGTTTTATGATTTTTTAAAAGACATGGTCCCTCGGCGCGGCGGTGGCATATAGTACATGCACATCAGAGACGGAAGTAATAAAATCGTTTAAAATCCGACCAACCAGTTTTGTCACAATTTAAAGCCATTAATAAAGTTTCTTATCAGTTATCATAGCTTTAATATATTTTACGATGTTTTTAATAACCCGTGTATATGGACTTTTAGCGAGTGCAATGACTGGATATTATTTATTGAGTGCCTTTCATCAGCAACTGATAAAATTTCGAAACAGCCCCCGTCAAACCCCCGCCGTTTATTTCCTAATTCCAGCATTATCCAGAGTTTGTTTTAACTTTTTATATACATATGTATGCTATTCAGAAAAAGGGCAAGCATTACATAAATAAATTTTGATTTCATATTCATTCGGTTGTCCTATGCGATTCCCTTGATTTTGATTGACATGCAAAATGGAACCATATCTCGTCCACAGGGAGAGAAGTTGAGGTAAACATTTTTCATCTGTTATATGTGTGAATGTTTATACGAGTCTGCCTGCGGATGCTTATGGACCTACGCAAATAATAAATAGCACATTCTATTCTGATTATATTATAACATTTTCAGGTCATAAGTGTTCTGACATCCTTCAGAAACATCCTTGCCACATTTTCATTCCCTCTCAGCTTGTCCATCTTAAGACAAGAATGTGAAACTTTTTTTTGTGATATTTGATATTTCCAGATGAATTTCATTAGGGATAGTCACCTTTAAATGAGATAACATTTGCGTGGGGAGAATTATTCAAAAAATGTTAAGCTTCTTTTTAGACGAATAGGCAGTCCCAAGAAGGCATCCAACCAACTTAACTGGTTAATGGCAGGGTACCTAAGAAAAATCCTCTTAGCGGTTGGTATACCTCCAAATTTGTGTTATTGTTTTTTTTTTCTATTTTTTAAACTTTTTTCCATATTTTTGCTTGGTAAAAAAAACATGTCTAAATTAAAGGAAAGAAAACAATTTTTCAGGACATTGAGTAGAATTTCTTGCAATGATGATTCAATTCTTGCTCGTCGTACAATACAGAAAAAATACTTTACAACTCTGAGCTCACAAAATGGCGATATATTTTATATTCCGTAACTGGTGTTTGGCCGCGATGGTGGGGTTTATTCCTTTCCTTACATTAGGTACAATAACTTTAAGCATATTTCGTTTTGAAAAAATTCTTAAGAAAATTTTTCGAATAATTAGCCAAGAAAAAAATTTTGTTATGTTTATCTGCAGATGATAAAATTTTTTAGCAACCCAAGCACCCAAATCAATCCAACGATTTTGAACCTTTCTTAGGCACGAAGAATATCTACCTACATAAAAGTTCTGAAGAAAAACTGTTGAGTAAATTCGTAATAAAGTACGCGACAATTTTGTTTGGAGTCAAATTTAAGAATTTTATAAGAAAGCAAATTTAGTTTAGTGTTAATATGATTGAGGCCCGAATTCCGTATTTTTAAATTATAGAAATGGATCAAAAAAATTTAGACAGCAGGCTGAGAGATTATAAATGGAAAATAAAGCATAATTTCAGAAAAAAAATCTAGCTTGAGCGATAAATAAAAAATAAACAATAAAAATGCGGGCTTATAAGAATTTACGTTTGCAGCTAAATCTTACCCAAAAAGACTTAAGTTGCCATCTATTTCTTAAGCCAAAAAACAAAGCACAAACCAACTCCAACCACTTTAGAAATATAATTGAAACCAAAATCCATTTAATGTTGTTCATTTGTTCCCAGAAAAATGTGTTTAAATTCGACGATCTGTAAGTGTTCAATTAGCCGAAATGCACTTTAGCTCTAATCAATACCTATTTATCTTGCATTCCCTAAACTTAGGAACTCAAGTGCTCTGAAGTATTTAGCTTTTATCTTCTGCCCTATTTCTTGCTTTTTATGCAGCCAGAATGTGTTTTATAACGCCTCGACGCGTCCTTCGTTGCTCTTTCCAGTGATAAATTGCTTCGGAATGAATGGCATCCAACTATGAACTTACTTAGTTTTGGGTTAGATTAAATGCTCATTTCACATTTTTAACAGTTCAAATGAATTGCTGATTCATCAACATAAAATTTCGAAAATTTTTCAGACGAAAACTTATAACGTAAGTACATAGTTTGTTGGTATCAAAGGAAGTTATAAATACAGAGAACTTGTTGGACCTTGAGTGGAATTTGTTACTTATGATTTGAACATTTTAAGGGAGAAAATTCGTTCGGCAGACTATCGAAAAATCAACATCGGTGTGCGTAGTCTTGTATGCTTTATTCGGTTCTCCATTTTGGGGGGAAAAATTTTTATTTTACAATATTTTAAATGATATTAATGTGAAAGTAGCCATCTTTATGAAATTACTTTAATTTGTTAAAGAATATATCTCCAAGAGATTTTAATTTAAAATCTAGCTCAAAGCTGTATTTCCTTCGTTAGTTGCCTGTTTTTAACATTAGGCTAAACTACAATAGAAGTATACGTATACGCCCTTTAATTTAACAGGCGTACACGAATTAACTTTAACTCGTGTGAGGGGAACTTTCGTTAAGTTTAAATATCCAATTTTCCGTAAGTATAGTGCGCTAAGAATCGCTCATTCCGTAAGAACGCGATGTGTCCAAACAATTAAATTATTACTAATGATTAAATGTGCAATGTAAAAATTAAAATGGAATAAAAATGATACTGCGAATTAATGGGAAGCACAAATCTTCAATTACATCAACTTCCATTTGTTAATTTTTTTACTTTTACCACTTTTTAAAATTTAACATATTAAATATCAAGACGACTCTTACGAACTGTGTTATATATTTAGGCTAAAAACATCAATTTATCGTAAGTAAACATCAGTCTAGTTTAATTGCGTAAAGTTATTTACTTCTATTGTAGTTTAGCCTATTTTCGGGAAATTTTCCTACATAGAGGCTAACTAAGTTTGTTCAAACGTTTGCCAAGCGTAGAAATAATAATTTTACAAAAAATATATTAGATACACTTCAAGGCGTCGACCTAAAAACCTGAAATTGTGCAAAAAGGTAAGCGAAGCTCGTAGATGGGTAAAGGGTAAACTACAATTTACGTAAACGTAAGTAATGCTATTTACGTAAAGCGAACGCGCACTTTAAATTTAACCAACGTTCACAAATTAACTGTAATTCGTCGGAGGGGAACTTGCGTTAAGTTTAAATGTCAAATTGCATTAAATTAATACTAAATGATTAAAACTGAATGTAAAAATAAAAATAGAATAAAAATGGTGCTGCGAATTAATAGAAAGCACAAATCTTCGATTAAATCAACTTCCATTTGTTATTCCTTTTTTTTTGAAAACATTAAATATCAAAATAATAAATCTTATGGAATGTGATATCTATTTAGGTTAAAAATATGAATTTTTCGTAAGTAAACCTCAGTCTCGTTCAAAATCGTATGTTCTTAACTTCAATTGTAGTTGAGCCTTAAAATCGGGTACTCCTTCACACGGCTGCCATATTTATAATACTATATTGCACTCAAGAGTGGTGTGATATTACACTTACTCATGTGTGCTCTGTGCGCTTATTAGAGAAATTTAAAGCGAAAAAACCCGTACTTATGTGCACATAAAATTTCTCACACTAATTTAATTTAACGTAAAAAGCACATAAAATCAATATTACTGGAACTGGTTTCAGGCAGGCTTATTGGTTATTTATTTATTGAGTTGAAAATTCATCCAGGCTAACTGCACAGAACATATTATTATCTTTGCTATACACATCATTATACTTAATTAACAGTAAATGTTTTCTCAAGCGTAGCCTGATTAAAGAATTTTTCTATATAAATTTCTAACTTCGTCTCACAAAAAAGAAATAAAAATAATTTGTATAAAAAGGATTGAGGATGTCATACAAACAAACCATGACCTGACTGACAGTAAAGAGAAGATATTACGGACCAAGTTAGATATATAAATTTAGAGAAGTAGGTACTTAAGCGCCTTAATAAAGGAAATGTGACAATAGCAGATAAGGAGTTTGGGTGTTGAATAATAAAACATAACCATATTAAACGAGGTCAAACCTTATTAAATAATAAGCATACAACAATAGAATAATAATGATGACATCAAAGAGCTAAAACAACTATTTATTCCCTAACGGCTATTATTCTGGAGATTTGACTATAACTGGAAATATAAGATTTTAAGGATTTTAATATAAAAAAGTCTACTTTACTTTAACTGTAATTAATTATTCGCGGAGAATGATTTACTTTGGCACTTAAGAACATTTTATCAGTGAAATTGTTATTATTTTTTATTCTATCTCTGATGGGAGACGAGCAAATGAGCACCAGTTCTGGTGGAGTAAGGTAGTATTTTGTACATATCTAGAGAAAACCAAGCAATAGATATTTTATCTTTGTGCAATTATATCGATTAGATTTGTCAAGTTGAAGATAATTTTTTAATTTGGAGAATATATACCTATATAGAGAATGGACAATTTCAAATTGTTTGAATGATGATCTGGTTAGTAGCCCCAACGGGTATTTTGAAAATATAGTTACTTAAATATTGATAATATTAATGCCGTACGACACTGCTACATTAGCTTATAATAGTATAATAGTAAACAAAGGCAAGTTAGTTGCCAATAGATCGATTAAGAAAAGAATTGGAAAGAAGACAGACTTCTAATGGACACCAGTTTCAATGGGCTGAAAGCTACCGATCATGTCACCATTAGTAAAAACTTGTATTGGGAAGTACACGGAATTCGAACCTATGTAATTTTTTAAGTTTTGGGTAACAAAGGGTATAGTAAGTGTGATTTTTATATATGTTATTTGGTTTTGGGCCCCGATGAAAAATCTAAGTTTTCAGCACAGACTTAAATAATATAGACTGATGACAGCCCGTAAAAAGTAAAGCCAGCATAAATTATGCTTTTTATTTTGCGAGCGATTAATGCTGCCACAAATTAAGCAAGCAGAAGGGAAATTGTCACATATAAAAGGAAATTATTTATTGCACAATTATGTTTTTAGCTTGATAATATATAGTCATATTTCAATAACAAAAGTGGTGTGTCATTTTTATACATATATATAAAAAATTCAATATTAATTAAAAAAAAAAAAAGAATACAGAATTTTTCCACAATATTCCATAAAATACAAATATTCATTATTGACTATCAGAAAAACCTCTACGCGTACAGTTTTAAATTCCATCGAAATATATTCTTATAAAGTAGGTATGTAGGAATGATTCATATTTGACCAAGCATGATTCAGGTATTTGGATTAGTGCGTAGATACTTGACCGATATGATAGGTAATTCGACTTTCAACCTGGGATATGAAAGTGATGGCTTTATTCTGGCTTTTTTCGACTAAATTTATAATAAAACTAAACAATGGTTCAGGTATTCTGACATCAGGGTATTATTTCTCGCTTATTTAGGAAAGTATAATGCATTCGTCGTTGACGATTTTAAGAACCTATTCCAGTACTCATGCATTCATTCATTCATTTATTTTTTATCATGCCCAAACTAACTACCTAATGATAAAATAATCGGTCAAGATTGACAATATCGTCTTTCAGAAGAATGTTTTTTCGCTTATTCAGAAAATTCGGAAAGTGGTATACTAACTTTCAAACATAAATTGTTGCAGAGAATTTTCACAATATTTATTTCTCAAGTTTAAAAGGAATTACATGAAATAAAAATTCGTGAAGAAACATATAAAGTTTTAAGATTTTTATGCACGTCCAGATTCTTACTTTTCTTAAAAAATATAAAATTTATTACAGAACTGTAATTGTAATTACAATGAAGTGTAGTTTTATATTTGGAAAGAAAAAAACGTAAATACTTAAATATTTTCTAAATATTTAGCAACAACATAATTAAGCACTGCGTATAGAATTAATTTTTAAAATAAAATTGAAAATTTCCCTTCATTTTAGCTAATCATGGTAGTCCTAATTCAACATGACAGTAATTTGGGAGGTTTTGCTTCTCTGCCCCAGTTGAGCGTGGTTTTCTCCCTTGGAGGAGTTCTGCGCGGTCCGCCATCTTGGGTTAAAGAAACAAAAAAATGTTTTTTTCAGTTACAGGGTTTTTAATAAAATATGTTAGTCTTTCACAAAATATCCTGTATATTCAAAAGTTCAAGGTGTACAGAGCTCATTACATGCAGAACTTCATGGACTTTCCAAAGACTGCTCGACCAGCTCCGTACTCCTCTCCCCTCAGGAGTTATGGTGGTCTAAACTAAGAATTTCGGATATTCTTACCTTTTTATTGACTTTGACCTCTTTTTTTTTACAAAGGTGATTTACTGTAAACTATGGACTCTCTTCTTTAATTTGATATATGTCCTAACTGCATCAGTTAAAGAATTATTAGCTCTTAACCTATTCAGCTCAAATATAATTTGTGATTGACTGAAAACACGTAATTTAAAAAAAAAACGTTTTTCGGTATGACCTGAATAGGCGATGAGCTAATAATTTTTCAATGACTACAGTCAGGACATAGGTAGAATATGTCAAATTAAAGAGGAGAGTCTAGCCTACAGTTTACACAGCGGACTTACAAAAAAATTATTTTGAAAATATCAACTTTATGTATCTTTAATCCAAGATGGCGGCCGCGCAGATCCGCTCAAAGGGTGAAAACTTGGATTTTTCATCGGTGCCCGGAACTAAGTAACATACATATATAAAAATTACCACTACCCCTCCTTTTGAAAGGCAAAAACTCCTATTGACTGGACCAGTACTAATTTACCACACTTTAATGTCCATTGATAGAAATTCGTTTGCCAAAATTATGATAATAATACATATAGTTTCCAAAAGAATGTCATCTACCGTTCTATCGTTTTAAAACCAATCGAATTTAAAATATTTCACAAAGTTTTGGTATAAATGAGCAATTGCAATCGGTATAATAGAGTTAGATGGTTGTTAATCTTTTATTTATTAAAGCTGAAAATTAAGAATATATACAGAATTATTATGTTTAAGAAGAAACCAGAAGCTACTGTGCTCGCTTGCAATTGAAGATTACTTTAACTATACATATTATGCTTCGGTTGAATCAAAAGATCTCTTCTTTCTGATTAATGAATTTTCAGGTATTACAAATTTATGTATAGTTTTAAATCTGCATTACTTTAGATGTCCATGTAATTAGAGCATAATAAAATACCTCTTCTGTAATTTCTCTGCTAATACATCAAAAACAACTCAATTCGGCTGCTTAGACTTTAAATTCGTTAAAGATAAAAGAAAAATTCCATACTCTTGCCATCATCAAATTATTACAACATTGGCTGAAGAATTGTGCATGATTATTTTTATTCAATTTGAGACCACACTATACAACTCGCGTGACCTGAATTGTAAATTTACAATCTCTGCGCGAAAGTTATTTTTCAAATAACAAAAAACAAAAAAATAACGCTTTGACTGACATCAAAGATTTTAAACCCAAAATTAAGGAGAAAGTTATTTTATGCATACGTGCTATGTCAAATGCTATGTCTGTCTTCCATACTTAAATGGAATTATTATTCTGTCTAAAAATAAAAACTTACACCTACCTTGCAATTGGTACCTTAATTTTTTTCTAAATTGGAGAGTTAAGAACCATTTTTCAGACACTTGAGTGCATGTGAACAGGTTCTTATGTTACATTAATCGCAAATATCCATATTGCATGATGCAATTTCTACAAATTAAAAGTACAGGTGTAGTGTAAAGTGTACCTACTTTTTAAGATAAAAATTTCATTACTTTCTTGACTTTACTTTACTTACAATTTATAAAATCCTAGAGCAGTTTCTCTTCTGTGAGTTTTTTGTTGGCAGCGGAACATGTCAATATTGAAATGGAAGTCAGTTTAATTTGAACACTAGAGCATCCATACTTTTAAGTAATTCTCAATACGAAAATACAATCCAATGAGATTTCAGAAATTAGTCGACGACATTAACAATTTATTTTTAGATTTCGAAAATAACAGTTTTGAAAGAAGCAATGAGATAAAAAAAAATGTATGTCCACATATTTCCTATTAAACTGGACTTATTTCATTCTCTCTTAAAAAAATCATTTATAAATTATAAATTTTTAGCAAAAAAGTTCAACAATTGGTTATGTAAACAGATAAACACAATCTTTAGAGATAAAGATTTTCCAAATCCTAATTTACCCAGAACGAGTACATAAACCATAATATTTCTTCCCAATCAAGCCCAACTATCTCTGATGTAAGTGCCAGAATATAAGGGCATTAATGTCCGTTCATTGGCCCTGAGCCTGTTTTTTTGACATCCAAAAAGCCACCTCTCAATACAGATCAGGCTTTGGTAGGACAGGACTAAAATGGCACACTGGAAAAATATCCCGAGGCTGAAACAAGTGAAGAAGTTCGAAAAGTACTCGTAACAGAGGACAAAAGTTACAACAGAGTGTGAGGAATACTCAGCAGAAAAGAACTAAAGCTCATAACAAGCGTATTTACTGGGAATTGTCCAATTAGATATCATCTTAAAAATTTGAGCAAGGTCGCTTCTGTATAGAAGACGATGAAACCGCTATACACGTCGTGTGTGACTATGAAGCTCTATGCCGCATAAGGCTAAGACATCTATAAAAGGCATTCCCACTGCCTGAAATTTTGTTGCAAAGATGGCCCCCAAGAACGTCATAGGTTTTGTAAAAGACCTTAAGCTCGAATGGGTGACTTAGGACACTTACGGGTTAAGGTTACAATAAATCTAATAGACCGCGATGACTAGATGGGAGGCGGGAATTCTGTCTGTATCTACCCACCAAATAATAATAATTACATTCTCTCTTATAAATGCATTATCCTGAAGATGGAATTACAACATTTATACCGAATGGAAAAATCGAATCGAGGATATACTGTTTGCTTGACCGAATAAACTGCAAATATTTAGTCAATCAAGTTGATTTGCGAAAGCACAGGATTTGGTGGAGGAAGCAAATCAAGAAAATTAAAATAGGCCCCAAAAGAAGTTTAAGGTTTAAATACCTGCAATGAAGGCTTAAAACCCACTTCTTTGTATTATAAAAATGCAATATATCAAAAATATTAATTTTAAAATTATTAATTCAATACTGAAAGTAAAATTAGCAGTTTTTCTTTTCTGCTAACGACCATAATTTACACAGGAAATTCATCAGAATCAAAACAAAGTTAAAGCGCTTTTTGTCTGCCTCAAGAAAAATGTTTAACAATAATTCAAATTCTAAAATTATGCAAGCGAAATCATTAGTGCCGCCAAACATAATGGTTGCATTGTGTTTCTCTCGCCTTCCGAGCCTTTCATAATATACTGAAAATAGCTCAAGAAATTGACTGTTCTTTGAACCCATAGTCATCGGTCATAAAACCTCCGCATCTTGTCTTAATTAATTGCCTACTTCTTGTATATTGTAGAATCGGAGGCTGATCGGTCTGGAATGCTTGTTTCTCTGGATTACTTTTAAATAACAAAACCCCATTATGGACTGGTTATATAGCTACTAATTACTGACTTTTGTGAATGTTCTCAAACAAATTCTTCACGGGAAAATATTTTTCATGGATGGCAGATGAAATTAATTTTTTTTGGCTCATAATAAATTTCAACTAATTATAAGAATAACAAAATTATTTACGACTGGAAAGTTTTATTGATCGTTAAGTTGACGCATCTGCATGACATTTTCGGGTTATAAAGTCTATTCACAGCATTTATTCTTTCCTCGTTAAAGACAAAATTTACATTCTAAGATCAGTTGTAAAAGAAGTAAAATTGATTTCGGTGAGTAGCTAATTTTATTATGAGCACAATTATTTCCATTTTTTATTTCACTTTCTACATTGCTTTTTTCTTAAATTTTTTTTGAGTAAAAGTGTTTAAGTGGCTTGTGTATCAAAAATTCAAGGTGAGATTTGTAATCGTACACACGTCGCGTCGGTCTTGTGTTATAAAATGCTAGCAATTCATAGAAATCTCTGACAAGAGTCAGTAAAATTACAAACAACTTCCTCGCTGATGTAAAATTACGAATTCGTGCCATTTTCCCTGAGCACACCTATTCTTGGTGGAGAAATTCTGAGTACGTTATATAAAATAGCTGCCATTTACGAGAATACATTACGACGAGGGTGCATAAAATAAAGTGTAGAAGGAAAGAAAATATATATAACATGTTTATATGAATGACTTAATAAAATATTTGTATATTTTTCAACAGATGGAAGGGCAGTCGAAGAATTTTAACCATGCTAAAAACCAAGTCTGTAGGTAGTGAGAAACACAATAAGAATTATCTCGAGGTAAGTCGCAGCAGAGTTCAGACTACTTGTGGCGGACTATGCAAAAGTTGGTCACTTCGAAAGAGGATTGTTGTTTAAAATAACAAAATCACAATAGATAATTCGACGAAAGAGCAGGAAAAATTCTACTGAGCGGTAACGAGAGGTATCAGATTACGGACAACCATCCCTTAAATGCCAGTAATGATGAATATCACAAAAAATCGAATAGAAAGTATTCAACTTATACGTACTTTCGGTAACAAAACCATCCAATGGACTGTGGCTACGCACCTCGCCAGTAATACTAACGCCAGCCATTGGCGTAACTAGGTAGGGGCCAGGGTGGGCTGGGCCCCCCAGGCGGACTTGACCACCCCAGGAAATTATGAAAATTCCCAAAAAATATTCGATAACTCGTAAACTCTTAGGCCTAATTAAATTGAATCCGTTCGGATCGGAATCGAAATGGCTGTAACGAGTTCTTTTCATCAAGAAAACCTATCAAAATCTTTTTAAAATTTTCTAATTACGTTACATTATGGAATAAACTATATTAGCGCTCTTGACAATAAATACTTCGGGAAACCGAGAAATTTATAGAAAAATATTAAATTTGTCTAAAACCTACTCGTGTCTCGAAAAAAAGAATAGGGTCCTGAAATATGAAGACACATTTGTAGAAAATTATAAAAATATATTTTCAATGTAACTAGGCATTTCCACCTTACAGGCTGAAACAAAAATAATAAAAATTATATACCAAAACAAGAGCATTGTAGTAAATTTAGAAAGACTGAAAACAAAAATTAATTAAGACTTCTGTCAGCTCGGCCGGCTGTAAACTGAGCTTTTCCATCGACTTAAAACTTGGTTAAGAGCAACTGCTTCAGGAGAGGTTTTTGAACATGGCACTCAAATGAAAATAAGATAATTAAAGTAAATTAACAGCGCAACAGGTGCTAAATAAGTTTGCAGGAAAAAAAATCGTAAACTAAAGCGTATGCAGACTTTAACTATCTCTTTATTAGTGCTTAATAAAAACGTAAATAATTGATCTAAAATGTGTATCTAACTTCAGACCTGTAAAGTACATTGGTACTTAAATATTAGTACCAGGACCTGGGCTTAAATGGTTTTTAAGTAAAAGTCCCGGTACTGGTACTCAAAAAATTCTCAAGTACAAGTTCTGATACTGGTACTTAACACACTTATTACAAATACCGCCATAACGCGAATTACTTCAGCTCTTGTAAATTATTTAAATACGCTTTCTAATAATAGAGGTTATCTGCATCTCGACAGTGCCTCAAGAAATCTTACCACCTTCAGTAAAATAGGAAGAAAATTAGCCACAATTTATGAGTAACTGTAGGACAGAAATTGACATACTGAATCGATATCCTTTGTTGAGAGGCTGGCAATCAAGTGCCACAATCCGCTCTCTTCCTCTACACAGCGTTGATTTTCATTTGCAGGTCTTATAAATGCTACACAAAGGCAATCATTATCTGATATGACATTTGTTTTGCTAAAGGCAAACTCAAATACTGTATGAACAGCTTCCAAAATTATGTAGAAATTAAAACAGCAAAAGCTTATACGATATTTTATGATATTTCGTAAGTGGAAACGTCATGCAGTTATTTAACTGGCTATAGATTTTTCCAAATTTCTGATTTGACTTTTCGAAAGCTCTTGAACCTTATAAGTACCAGTACCAGTACCTGGACTTGAACTTGAAAATTTTTAAGTACTTTTACTGGAACTTGTACTTGTACTTAAAAGATTTGAAGTATGAGTCCTGGAGTACTGGTACTTGGAATAAATACTGGGCATTGGGAAGGGCGTCACTATCATATCAGTTTGGTGTATGGAACTTAAGGATTCTAATTTATTTCCCTTAATACCTGAGAGAAGCATGTGGAAAACAAAAGTCTCTGTTAATTAAACGATACCACTTTCGTTTTATTTTTCTTTTAAAATAGTGCAAATTTTATTTTATTTTTCAAATAAACACTACTTCCTATGATTTAAAAAAATTAAAATCGGGTTGGATGTTTGGAATGGATTGTAGAAAATAGATGAGTGTCACTTGGGTTCATTGGGATTAAAGAAAAGAATGCACTTTCACTCAATTCATAAATACTCGACGCCGTTGGTTTCGATAACCAATAAATATCGTCCGATTGCCGAATGTGGACTGACCAGTTATCCAAAAATGGGAAACAATTGAAAACTGTTCATTGTTCTTCTAACCTTAACATCGCAACCCCGACAAAGACTTATTTTTGAATTATTAATTTTTTTTATTTTTATGAGAATTATTTTATTTTTGTGTGCAACGGAAAATATGTTCTAGAATTTATATTATAGCAGAACAAAAGATAAAAAGAACGCCTCATACATTTTCATCGAAGATTTATAACTGAAGAGAACAGAGCAAATAGTTCGCTCCAATTGACAGAACAATTTGTTCTCTTCAGTATATGGAAGTTCTAGAACAAAGTACACAAAAAAACACAGCTTATGTTTCTTGTGAGCTCTATAACTAATAGACTCGCTCTACTCTCTGTAACTTTAGAATCTTTATGGTTATTTTAATCCACGCAATTTCATTGGTTCTAGGCATTATATCAATATCTTGTAAATGGTCAGAGCAATGTATAAAAAATATCGGTCAAAATCTGGGAATACTCATGAGCTGGTATACTTGGCATACAAAATGTTTGTTAAAACCTATGTACGAAAGATGGGAGGACCTGGCGCACCCCAGAAAAACGTCATAGTTACGCCAATGACACCAGCTAGCACCAACTAGCGCCAGATGTTGCCAGAAATTAGAATACATATACAGGGTGTCCCGTAAGTCGACGTCAAGCCGGAATCGGGTGATAGACAAAATCATAATAGTTACCAGAAAAATATAAAAAAGAATCTAAGTCATGTATTTTTAAAATTACAGACATTTCTTTTGTTTTCGACAAAATGTACACCCTGTAATGGTTTTTTAGCTCCTGTTGCTACAAATCTTTACTTTTTTTTCAATTTTATTTTTCTTATGCAATCCCAAATAGTGCTTATGTAAGCTGTTGCTTTAAATTCTAAGCCAACTGCTCCAGCTTGGAAGAAAATGTCATATTTTGCCGAACCAAGAATAGAAAATTAATACTTTGTCCAACTTTCACTGACTGTACTGAAAAAAAAAATGTACTAGGACAGTTTTTCAAGTAACTTTAAAAGTTGACGAATTTAATAAAGATTCTAAAATGGTATAACACTTGCTACATTATTTTTTAGATTAGGGAAAAAAAAATTTTCTTCAATAAACCCAGTGTCGAAAAATTTCTTTTTACCTACTAAAAATGATTCTAGTGTACCCAAAGCTTGCCTTAAGAGCGTAACTTCAAGATTCTAGTTTGAGTGTCTCACTCAAACAGTCATTGCATAAAGTGTGAGTGAGACAGATAATGACGCTAGCGAGTCAAATCATCGAGTTTTCATAAATGTCCACCGTCTACTCTCCACAGAGGGCCGACTTCCAAACCAAGTACATGGTGAAGGAAGAAGTTCCTTACCTTACGAGGACGTAGTACTTCAAGCAGTTGAAGAAGACCCAAGTACTTCTGTACGTGCAATCCAAGAGAGCATAGGAGTACCTAAAAGTATAGCTCACCGAATTTTACAAAAACATGAGCTCTAGAATTACGGAAGCAGTTGAATTTCTCAACAAAGGAAGACTTGCCCGTCTGATAACCCGAACCTTTTTAAGAAGATGTCGAACTTGTATTACAGCTGAAGGAAGCCAGTTTGAATATCTTTTGTAAATAATAGATCTTAGCATCCAAATAATTGATGTTTAATTTTAAAATTAAGGAAAATTTGTCCTAAATTTAACAAAAAGTTAGTAACTCTAATTTGAAAGTGTCACTATCTGCTTCACTCACACTTCGTGTAATGGGTCTCCGTCTGACTCAAACGGCAAGCTTTGAGTACACTAGAATCATTTTTAGTAGATAAAAAGATATTTTTCGAAACTTGATTTCTTGAAGAAAAATTTCTTTTTCCTTAATCTAAGAAATAATGTAGCAAGTGTTATACCATTTTAGAATCCTTATTAAATTCGTCAACTTTTAAAGTTACTTGCCAAACTGGCGTAGTACATTTTTTTTTCAGTACAGTCAGTTAAAGTTGGGTGAAATATTAATTTTCTATTCTTGGTTCGGAAAAATGTGACATTTTCTTCCAAGCTGAAACAGTTGGCTTAGAATTTAAAGCAACAGGTGACATAAGCACTATTCGGGATTACATAAGAAAAAGAAAATTGAAAAAAAGTAAAGATTTGTAGCAACAGGAGCTAAAAAACCATCACAGGGTGTACATTTTCTCGAAAACAAAAGAAATGTCTGTAATCTGAAAAATACACGACTTAAATTTTTTTTACAATTTTCTGGTAACTATTATGATTTGGTCTATCTCCCGATTCCGGCTTGACGTCGACTTACGCGACACCCTGTATAGTAAATGGTGTGGTTATGAGATAAAAATCTTACAAGCGCCAGGCACGCTTGCTGGCAGCTGCTGAGACCAGTACTTTTTTTGCGGTGGAGTCATTTATATTTACGAGCGCCAGTTGTTTAGAATACAATAAAGCTTTCGTACAAAAATATATGTGGAAAAGCTAGATGGGACTATAATTTCCTTCAGTTTCCGCCTATAATGAAGAAAATGAGTGATATACAAAAATTTCCTTTCCGCCTTTCTTCTGATAAAATCGTGGTAAGGACTGCTGAACTTATCTGTATAATTGTCTTATTTTAGTCAAAATATAGTTAAATGTTGCCGGCCTTATTGTGTAGTATTCGAAAAAAACGTCATCTGCTTTCAACATATTGTGTAGATGATGATATTTACCCAATCTCTGCCGTTTCGCATTAATTGGATGAACAGAGTGTTTCCTTAATTATGCTTTCGGATAACAGAAGCACTTCACTTAAAGATAGTCACATAGGTGGTACATTATTATAATTCCAAAGCTACTGAAGTGAAAAGTATTCGCGGTACCTAGACATAACAACTGAACTTTGAAAATACTAGCTCAAGCCACTTCTAATGTATAGCCTGATGCCAGCTGGATGCTTGTGCTACTGGTGAGGTGCGTAACTACCCACAAAAGCTAGCTCAAATCAGCTCGCGCTTACAGCTGATCGTATCAACTGGCGCCAGTATTAATAGCTTGATTCGTGGCCGCAAGTACGAAAACCTGCCAAGAGTTGCTGCTCAATGTAGCGAGAGTCTGAGCGTGTTTTGAAACATCAAGAAATCCATCCGAGATATCACATGGCCAATTGTAGATCCAATTATAGTATTTGTCAAGAAACAGACCAATCGTACCACCTACCTCCTTCCATTGCTCTCTCTAAATGGAAGAACAGAAATGGTAGCTTCTCATAAGCCAATACTCGTACATGATCAATGTTAACGTTGTTACAGTTAAAACATTTCCCCTTCGAACAGATTTGTGTTTTCTTCGGGTTCCAGTCTGCTTTCTGATGTTGAATTTATTCCGTCGAAGTGTGTGAAGTATTCAATTTATTTATTTACATATTTTTAATTTAAAATTCCCCATCCTTCGCCGCAATTTTACAGTGGAATTCTATTGTTGCCATTGCGCTCTTAGATTATCGTATGAGTTCATTAATTTGACCACCTAAAATCGCAGGTCCAATTATATCTGCCATGTGCATCAAGAGGAATTTAAGAATAGAAAGAAGAAGATAGCTGATTCGCTGTCTGTAGCACTATTGCGGGATAGATTTTTTTATGTGTTTTAGATGGGCTTGGCTATTTGTTTTCTAGTTCTTAATGATAATGTAGTAGGGCTGACAAGGCCTCCATGACCATGCGGACACCGCGACCAGAGTTATTATTCCTTTCCTTAAGGTGATTAGGCAAAATCGACTCTTTTAATGAACTTGATTATTGCTGTTGGGGTTAGGTTGCAGACTTTATTTGGAGAGATGAGTGTTTTTCCAGTGATTTGCAGCCTTAGAGACCTGCAAGCGCTGGGCACTCACATATAACATGCACCGAGGTTTCGTCTTCCTCTTCGCACAGTCGACACAGTTCTTTATCGGATTTGCCTATCTTCTTCAAGAAGTGACGGCCATGATCAGTAAATGCGTTAGCAAACAGTCGGAGCAACTATATGTATGCTAAGTCTAATAAGTTGGCGCGACTGGAGAAGAGAGGGGTTGAAGAATTTCTCCGTCTGCCCCATACCGGGCGCGCTACCCCAAAGGAGTTCCAATCAGTGATCCCAACATACTCCAATCGGAGTAGATCTGCTACCTTTTTCTTGCCATGGATCATGTACTAAAAAAAACTAATTTTTGATTGAATCCATCCATTTTTTGACAGATTTAACTAAATGAACGCGAACGGAAATTTCCTTTATGTAATTTCTGAATTCACCTCACCCATGGATGATTGCTATGATAGGGACCACACGCTTCATTTTCTACGAGTGAGATTCATTCTTACTGATTATTATTATAATTTGTTTCTAATTTATTTTAGTTACCAACTTTCTTATTTAGAAAGGTGTAATAAGTATTAGGAAGCTATGTAAGTCTACAAATTGCAAATAGCGACACACCTACTGGTTAGTAGTGCTAGTCTACCAACAGAATTGTTTATAATAGTAGCTACATATAAATTATAATATAATATGAACATTTGAAATTTTACTCCCTTTTTTTCAAATTTATTACGATTTATTTTTTCCAATTTTACTACTTCTTGTGCCCCACATGATGGATCACTGGTTCTAATTGCCTGTTTTCCCACTTAAGCAGCCCCCCCCCCCCCCCCCCCCCCCCCAGTATACGGACATTAATACCCTAAACAGACGGGCAAAATCAATGATCATTCGTTCGTAATTGATTTTTTCAAAAATTAAGTTATTCAAGATTTTGTGAATTAAAACGAAAGTCTTGTCAATTTTTATATGTAATTGACAGCACATTTTTAATAATTAACATTCAAATTCAAAGGTAAAGCGATTTTTGAAAAATTCAATTACGAACGAATGATCATTGATTTTGTCCGTCTGCCTAGGGTATTAGCTCCAGTTTTAGCCCGTTCGTCCACTTTTTCATTACCGTACACTCTTTCGTGTCTAGGAACCCAAACCATGGTTACTTGATCCTCCCTAGACAGTAGCTGGAGTTTCGAGTAGCAGCTCCAGACAAGTTTCGACTCAAAGACTTGAGAGAAACGATGTAGATGATGGAGCTCTTGAAGCTCTTTTTTAGGCCTTCTTGAGCTCCAACCTCTATGGCATAGATAGAACGGAGGAAACTGTTGTTTGCTTTAGCTTTGTTTGAATCACAATTATTGACCATAAATTCATTTGAATGGATAGTTCCATCGGTATGACAAAAATAAAACGAAATGGGGGCCAGAGGATAACTCAGTGCTTTTTCTATGTCAATTTTGTTTTTTAATGACGCATACAGTAGACGACCAAACACATCTCTCTGGATCTTAACTTCTTTAGTTTTTCCAGTAATTTTGACTTTTTGGGTATTTTTGCATTCAAAATTAATTATTTTATTTCTCTTGATAGCTTTATCAAACCTTTCTAGTGTTTCTCGAGTTTCAGCAATGAAGTTAGTATGTTGTTTTTCGCCCGCGATTTCAACTGACGCCAAGAACTCATATACTTTATTGTTCAGCGATTGACCTTTTGAGATGTTATAAAGATGGTCTTCTGACAATTCTAAACCAAAAGGGTTCGTGAACAGCTTTATTGATTGTAATAAAAGTTCCAAGTTCTTAGCAGATTTACTGATTGCTGACTTTTTTAAGTCCTTCGTAATATCATCTGGTGACTTCAGATCGCAAAACTCCATAACTTTTGATGTAACACTCGTACGCAATGAATGAGTTATTGCCCATTTTTGTCTGGCGGAGAACGAGTTTGTGATGTTGATGATGCTGGAAACTGTAAAAGCGGCATCGGCATTAATTGTTTGTTCTAGTGTTAAATCGAGTTTCGATGTTCTTAGGATACCCAAGAAACTGCTTCTACAATTGTCAAGCAATCCGGGGTGTGTAATTTCGATGTTTATCAGTTTATCACAATAAACAGACATATACCTTGGGTAGTTATGGTGGTTCATTGTAAAAAAACGTTGGTTACTTTTTGCAAAACATGCAAGTACAAATCAAAATCACCCGTACGAATACTATATTCTAATTGCAGATAATATTCAATCAACCTTGTGTACATCAAATATATTTGTGGCGTTTTACTATGCAATCCTTCCAAGGTTTCAGTTTTATAACTCCAAATTACAAGAAATGCGTTGAATGAGTATTGAACAAAATATATCTTCCTGGAAATGCATACCATTTATTGTGTTGGACAGTGATAAAATTGTGTTCTACACTTTATTCCCGATAAGAAAAAATTAAAATTCAGTTGTTATTAATGAAAAAAGTGTTACCGTGGAATGGACAACTTGTAAGTGTAGGACTGGGAAAACGTACCACGAAATTTGTAGGACTATGTGGCCATTTCATAGTACAAATGTTTACTAAGCTACATTAAAAAAATCAGCTGGTTATTAATAATTTTTATGACGTCGTTATTTGAACATATTCGGAGTGGAGGACGCGCCAGTCATACCATCCATTTTGTAGGACAAATGTTTTTCCGAGTTTATTATCCAATTATCTCAATATTCAAATAAAAAACTTACTGTTATTCAGACAATTTCAACACCCCACCGAATCGACATGTTTTAGACCTGCGCACTAAAGTAGCTATCTCCATCGAGAATTTTCACAGAGGAAAAACTTGGCGTCTCGTCAAACGGAACCTACTCACGAAGATTCAGCCTGTTATTACTCACTAAAAAAAAAAACAGGCGGTGGCTGCTGGACTAAAAGTCTGTCGGCCATAGTATCTCTTGGAGCATCTAGGTCGTTAATGTTAACCTGGTCGAAAATATTGAGATGACCCATTCTGGAGGAAGTGCGATCATCTGGCGTTTTCTTTCGAAGCATACAAGCCGCTGCTTCCCTCTGAATAAAGAGATAGAGTGGCTGTAAGCCAAGAAGGTCTCCAAGTGCTCGTTGAGGACACGATGTGAAGACGCCAGTGGCGCCTAAACATACCACCCTTTGCACCTTATGAAGGGTTCTCCTGGTAGTTGCTTGCAAAGTTTTAGGCCACCAGACGTTTGCCCCGTCAGCAAGTATGGCTCGACTATGCCCCATGCCCCATAAGGTCATTTTGGTGTTCAGACCCTTCTTTTTCCCGAAAAGCCTGTGGCATGAGCTGAATGCCCACATGGCTTTGTTAGTCATCATTTCAAGGTGGGGATTCCAGGTCTAGGATTACTCCTAGATATTTCGCTTCTTTGGAATATTCTATTGCAATTCCATTTAACTTAGGAGATGGGATCTGAAGATTTCTTTTCCTAGTAAAAGGCACTAACACTGTTTTACTTGGGTTTATTGATAGTCCCATGTTCTGGCACCATCTGGTAATGATGCTAAAGGCAGATTGCATAAGCTCGGGTAAAGCTGATTCAAAATTTCCTTTGACACAAATGACAATGTCATCATCGTATCTCTAGGCCTTAAAGCCGGTCTCTTGGAGTAAATTTAATAACTCATCCACAACTAAGAGCCATAGAAGTGGTGATAAAACCATGCCTTGTGGGAAGCCTCTAATTCTTAGTTGTTTATATATTTGAATGTTTTTTTTTTTTTTTAATTGTAATCTTATGTCCTAAAAGAATACCTGCTTATTTGATTCGGTTGATTAGTATTGTATGATTTTTCTGATATGTATGTGTAAAACAATATAAAATAAGTAAATGCGGCAGGAACAAAATTAATGTCTACCTAAATTTAACAAAAAACCTAAAGATGAAAATGATATCAACTTGCTCATAATTTACCCGACAGAGCAGCTGGAATTTCCAACCGGAATATCTCTGTCCCACTAACTCTTTCTAATCCTGAAAACATATATAAATCACAGCGATAGAAAAACAAATAAATCACCATGATAGCTAGCACTCGACGAGCACTCTATAAAACAGCAACAGGTATTCTAATTTTATTTGGCCACTAAAAAGCTTTTCTGAGTTATAATGGAAAAAGAGAAAAGTGCATCGTCTGTAGTGGGTCTGCTATGTGATCTGCGGTGCATTACCTATTTCACAGATCTCCTTCGCACAGAATTCATTCTATATTCACTATGCATATATTCTTAGTACCACTTCGACATCAGAACCTATCCGAAAAGATATACCAGCAGTAGCAAACAGTTTTAACGTCTGGCTCTGTCGCATATAAACTTATTCAGGATTTCCATCCGGTCTGGACTACAGAGCAAAGCAAGCAACATCGCCTCACCTTATCTAGCGTTAATGTTAGACCTAATTGATTGCATTAATTTATGTACCTGGAATAATTTCATAAACAGTTCAGCAGCATATAAAATCTCAGAATGGCTATCATTTGTGAACGACAGCATAATAAACTGGGAGCGGGTTAAGGACACAAGTTCACCATATATTCAACGAAAGGGAAAACGAGGTTCCAGAAATTTCCCATTAAGGGTCGTATACGATAGTGAAATAACTCCCGAATGAATCATATAATATAAGCTGCAGTTTTATATTTATATGTATTTAAAGAAAAGAAGAAGACGATTGTGCAGCTAGACACTTCCAGCTCTGATCTGGCTCCATTGGACTGGCACACTTTAAAATTCCGAACATGTTAGCTGACTTATTGCTGTTAAAAAACATTTTTTTTTGTCGCTACGTTATTTAAGCATTAATCCCGCACGACACTATTTTTAGTGTTGGATGAAAGTGGCATCTATCGCTGGCGTTATTGACGTGCCGTGCTGGATGTTGTCAGAAAATGTGAATTATGGGAAGTTGTCGGAATTTTTTTCTTTCTTTCTTCACTTATTTTTTTTTTGTTTTTTTTTTTTTTTTTAAAGAAACATTGCTGAATGTCGAGTGTTGGAGCATAATGTGGGGACTTAACATGCCTTAGAATTTATCATGTTGTATTTTTTTTATTTTTATTGATCCTATGACGACTATTGGCATACCGATAAGACCGCATGGTATTTAAAAAACAATTTTCAAAGTGATCTCACAGCTGGCGGTCTGGATTATGTATATGGAGAAAATTCACGTTTTTCTTGTTCGACAAATTACGAAGTGATTTTTGGATATTAGAAATGGGCAGGCCACAGAGAAGAAGATTTCTTAAGAATTTGAATAATTACTGATATTCAGTTTTTTTTTTGTGTATATTTTAAATGAGGTCAAATTTGCATAGAATCTGCATTAAAAATATTATGCATTTTCTTCCCATCTAACCACTAAGTGAAAGGTAATAACATGGCATACATACTGCGTATCATGTTTATTAAAAATGTGTTTAGTCTGTTCGTACGTTGTCGCGTCGTGCATGGTTTTGAAAAATAGAAAAGAACTAGATAAAAGTCAAAATGCGGAGAGTGAACAGAAAGAGGTCAGTCACAAACACACGAATGATATTAATTTTCATTTCTTTATTATAACAAATTTTCGATAACTGAAGACAGATTGAGAGAATTTGGAATGCTCATAAAATATGTATGGGACTAAATGAAGAGATTCATCTAAGTATTTCTTGACAAAACTCTACATCTAAAATTTTAGACAGACCGCATATAATATCACTGAAAGCTGTAGGATTCATATTAGAATACTCCAATTGCTTTTCAATAACTACGCCATTGTCAACCATTGGTGGACACGATGTCGTTCGAACCCATTATCCATAGAATCTATAGCGGGAATTGTACTATTGTACTATATATGTTACGATCTCGAACACAACTTTTATTAATTCACGATTGTTTTTCATGCATGACACGGTTTAAAAGTGTGAAGGGAAAGTTATAACATCATAGTTAGTTTGTAGTATTTTGTAGCAAATATATGAATGATATGAATACAAAGAATCTATATGATATATTATTCATTGTAGGTAATACGACAATGTGAAGAAAATGTAACTTCCCTTAAAACTAAAGCAGATTTTTCATATCATGCGATCAAAGCTTATGATTTCATAAAGATTATTATGTTTAGTTTTTTTTTTAAAGCAGGGGACGAGAAATATCCAGCACGGAGGTCAGAGCGACCCATTGTGCTGTCCTGCTTGAAAACCAGAGCCTCTGTCCTCTTATTGTCTCAGGCTCTCCTTCCAGGCAGGACAGACACTCTGGGCTGTCAACAACTCTCATCCTTGTTAGATGAGCGTGAAGCGAGCTGCCAGTGATGAAGCCAACCACAGTTCTACATTGTTTCCTTCCTAGCCTCATGAGAAAATCAGATATATTCCTATTGGGCCCATCAAGAAACAGTTTTGTGCACCTGCAAGTACTCAGGTTCTTCCATCTCAGCTGATGCTTCCTATAAACATCCACTTTGAGACACGATAGTCGAGGTGGCAGCACCTACAGCGGGTTTCTTTCCGTGGTACAGAAAATCAGAGCCAGCCTTAGCTGAAAGGTCAGCCCTTTAATTCACCATGACCCTATGTAACCAGGAGCCCACTGAAGGGCCACCTTGATTATTATGTTGGATGCGCTGAAGATTTTGTGTAGCTTATGGTTTGTCATTTGCCGGTAATGTTCCATCCTGTACTGATTTTTATCATAAAGTTTTAAGATGCCTAATACACAAATACTGTCCTGCATTGGGATTTTTCTAAAAAGATACCTCACCGAAGCCAAGGCTTTTTCAACATCCTGACTATTAGGGACGAGTAGATCATAAGTAATGTCATTGGAGCTGTAAAGATAGTTGTTTGATCCAAGAATATATACGTAGGACAGGATAGGACTTTATATGCTGTATCTAATAAGGAGTTCTCTCTACAATTGTTCCATACACCACGTTTGCATTTTTTACAGAGACATGAAAAGATTTCTTCCGGTCAACAGATGTTAGCTATATGTATGTACATGCGTATTTTTATCGGATAGTAAAGAACATTCCATAGATCCTTTTCAAATGTCATCATACATGCGTTTAAAATCCTTAAGGTAGAATATAGTGAAAAATAATCTAACTCCTCGTTCGATAAAGGAAACAATAATATCAAGCCAGCTTATTCTTGATATATTACTTCCCCGATAAGATCTTGTATAATCATATCTATATTGTTTGTGCAATGCCAAAATTAACAAATAAAAAAGCTAGAATTGGTCTAAGACTAATTCTTATGATACCCCAGATGAATGCCCGTATGAAATTTCATATGGTCACCCATTTGAGCAATTTTAATTTTTGCAGTGCTTTTTCGCATATATTTCTAAAACGGTTTGTTGGACAGAAAAAAAAATAACCAATTTTATAGGATAATATGAAATCTAAAGAAGTTTTTAGTACAATAAAATGTCTAGGACTGATCGTTTTCACAGTATCCGTAAAAAACCTAAATTTTTATATGGCAACACCAAGAAAGAGTTACCCGATTTATTCCATTTTTTTAAAATTTTATTTGCTATTACTATGAAAACACCATGTACTAAATTCCAGATTTCTATGTCAACGCGTTTTCAGGCAGTGTCCAAATATATAGTGGAAAAGGAAATTTTTGTATGGCAACACCACGAAGAAGTTGCCCGATTTGCCTCATTTTCGAACTTAATTTTACTTGTTTTTTAAAAGTAATCGTACAAAATTTCAGCTCTCTAAGTACATGCGCTCTCGAGTTACCGTACGGGACGGACGGACGGACAGACGGACATGTAAAAATGCTCTACCATCATTATTTCCGTACGTTACAAGTGGAATGACAAACTTAGTATGCCTATAGATTTCATCTAGGGTATAAAAATTATTTCAAATTTGAAAGGGTGGATTGCGTAGTTTTCGGTTTTCGAAATGATACTAATCACTATAGGTGCAAAGATTGAGCCCTGTGAGATTCCGTACTTAAATTGAGTAATATCATGTCTAGATACCCGTATCAACCGTTTTAGTTCGCTAGTGATAGCCTCTTAAAAAATTTTTATTCGGCGTACAAGCAAATGCAGAATATTAAAACTTTAAGGTCAAGACGCATGCCATATGTAGCAAAAGATATTACTGATTGGTGTTTGCGTGTAGGTGTGTATCAAAATTAATTTGGAATCTTTCTAGATAGGAGAAATAAAATAAGGTGTAAGAACATAAGAATACCTTATAACACTGGTAATGTACCACATTATGTCATCTACATGTAGACACTGATCTAGAACAATAACTTCAAGATTTAGCTTGATATTTCGGATTATACCGACAAACGTCTTGATATATGTATGTATACTTATACATGTGTATTTGGGGTTTAATATATAAATTCCTAACAAAAGACTTAAAATAAAAGAGATAAAATTAAAATTAAATTAAAAATATTTTGGTCAACTGGATTCGAAAATCACACAAACCCGAAAACCTTTCTTTAAAAAAAAAACGAAACAATCTTATTTTCTTACCTCAATCACACACCAAAATCAAATAATCCAATAAAAATAACACTAATATTTCCCGTGAATTGAACTGAATGTCATATTAAAACTTTTCATAAAAATATAACTCCAACGATTACGACGATAATGAAGACAAAATCACCATCAGACTATAGCAATCAATCAAAATTAGCATCAAGAGCAAGTTTCACAAAGGAGAAACAACAAAAATCACAATGCGCACATAATTCACTTTGAAAGACGATGCGCGCGCGACTTTACCATAAATCAAAACAAAGAAAACAGGGTGATTTTTTTTTTAGGTATTTATGTAGGCTGTATTATGGATTTCTTCAATCCTCTGTTCTGCTATTCGGTTACTTCAATGCACTCGAATGAAAATGTCTCGACATATCAAAATACAGTCCTGCCGATGGATTATGGTCAATTTTTATACAAAATCCTTCGCGAATATGTGCAGCACGTAATTCCAGCCAAGAAAACAGACCGCGAACAAAATCACGCGAACACGACGAACTTTCCTCAACAGATAAATCGCATCAGACTAAAAAACTTCCACACACTTTACATTCCCAACTGAAAGGCAAACGTGAACTGGTTGACCAAGCAATATGTTGGCTTCGATAGACTTGGGAATCGTCGGTACGGGAGCTCCAACAAGCTCGACAACAACATAAACATTCCTCACCAAGTCACCACGGAGAACAAGAATTTTATTCTGCTTAGGTTTGCTTCCTTGATGCTAGCTAGAGACAGCGACAGCCACTATGCCATGTGTGAAATGCAACCGGCGTTTTATCTCGACCGAATGGTGCTCATGCTCACACACTGTATAATATGATGAAGGAGGCTAGATGTTGCCCGTTGATCTGTGGTACGTTTGGATGCTGCACAAAGAATTTGGTATGTATCTCTTCGATGTTTTCTGTAGATATATTCACAGATGAGAAAGTGCCATCAAACTTTATACCGAGGGTGATGATGATAGGTATCGGCCAGCATTTGGAGATGAATTGAGCGATGAAAACGGGGAAAGATATAGAAATATGAGAGGATTCTGTGGTCCTGCAGATGGACAGACATGTTGTAATGCAACGCTTGTATAAAAATAAATATCTATAAAAATATGTAATCGGAAGTATGGATTATAATCAACAGTTAGTAATTAATATTTACAGTTCTGATTTGTGTATATGAAGGGGGATTTTTTTATAATGTAGTCAATGTACCATGTACTGATCCTTTTATGGTGTTGGCTTTGGAAAGATGGAAAGACAGATAAAGGAAATATGGGAAACATCGAACCATCTACTCTATAGTGACTTCAGACAGCACTGCACCTGTAATCCCTAGACGGACAAAGCAAAAACTGTAGCTCTTCTTCGGATTCTGTTTTGTGCGTGAGCTCTTATCTCACTTTCACAACAATAATGTAATTTTTTTGGAATTCGAATCGATATACCATTTTCAATATGATGAGCTCTCTGTTAATACTGAGTGGTCTTTGTAGTCCACAAAAATCAGGTAGTGGAAGGATTCATAAAGAATTTAAAATTTTCGTTGTTGAAATCTACGACCTACGGTGTGTTTGATTCATCTAAAGCCGTTATTATTTAAGTTCTAAGATGTTCTTATACACGTCGTTTCAGTCATAACCAAGCTCCGGTTCCAGTATACTGATAAGCCTACCACTATTTCCCTCACTTTCCCTTTTTGATGCCATTTTTCTAATCTGTATTTTAGATTATTTGATTTTACGCTTGATGCTTAGTTTATATTAGTCACATCTTTCCAAATAGTTTTTACTTCAGAGGACTCTACGACAGTTCTCCTCTAGGCAAATGTTATTCTGCATCATTTCATTTCTCTGCAAACTTTAATGTCAATCGCGTGTGAACAAATGACTTTTTCTTAAATTGCGCTTTTCTATTTTATGAAACAGATACCTTCATAAAATGTAAATAAACGGCAGAATTCATATACATACTATAAGTCTTCCCTGCAGTCAATCATACATGTTTGACACGGAGGAGAGTAGCAAGCCTACAATTGCACTTCTGCAAAGATTCCACATTTTCCACAATTTTGCTGATGTCATTTCACCACGTGGTATTCACACTGTCTGATGCGGTGCTTGTCATTTATTTTTGTAAACATTTTCTATCTTAAACATAGACGAAGTAAAGTTTATATACAGCCATAAAACCCAGTACATACTATGAGAAATTTACAGAGATAGTTTAAATGCTAATTTCGCGGCACGTCTATTTGAAATAACAGCGTTTACCTCGTTCAATTGATCATTAACGAAACCAAACCACAATGAAATTTAAGCAATTGGGGACAAGTTTTTATACTTTTTATGTTTACGGCTTACACTGTCGGATTACTAAATTTTTTCTCATAGAATTTTTTGTTGAGTTCTTTTTATTGACTGACTCCTTTTAACAAGAGAATTTTCTCTATCCTTTGATTTTCTAGTTTGTTGCAACTGTTGAAGTTGTTTTTTGCCCGCGCTTCATCAGAGGAAGTGCTGTGTAAATTGAAACCTTGGATTTATATCGGAGGTACATAATAGGAAACAGATTTTTCTAAAGGGTCGGGAATGAAAACTCTTGCTCAAAGATCAGAGTTTTCATCATGTGGCTAATTTTAGATATGTGACGCATTTTTATAGCAAGTTATTAGCTTATTAGTTGCTTGGAATTTTCGGTTCAGAGCACTTTAAAAGACTTCATTCTTTCCTGCACCTGGGCTGAAATATTCACAGCTATGTACATATGCATATATCTATATATGTAGCAGATGCTGCAATGTCATCGTATTTAAGTGCTTTCGCTTGAGTGACATTAGATGTAAAGAAGAATAGATAGGTGCATTACGGTTGCATGAAAGAAGATGCTGACAACATTGAAGCATGGATTTAAGAGATCATTATAAAAAATACAGATTCAAGTTGTTTATTTACATACCTCTTAGATATTGATTAGATTTTGTTTTGCAATACACGTTCAATACATTTTTAGGTATAAAGTGTGGTCAGCATTGATAATTGTCCTCGCCGGATGGTCGATTATATGTAAGTTAGAACAGTGAAATACAAATAAAGTAAGTAAACTTTCAGACAATAACAAAAGAAAGTTTTCAGACTTTGATTTAGACTTAGGTTAAGCGAATTGGGTGGTTTACACCTATCTTCTCAATAGTATGTACATACATAATTCGATATCCATATTGATATTCGTAAATTTTCCTTTGCATATTTACAGAAATAGAAAACTGGAGGATTGACAGCATCAGAGGATCAGATAAATAAATTCAAACTACTTTTTACAAAATTTAAATCTTGAGTTATGTCCTTTAGCCCCAAGAGCAACTAGAAACCTAAATCGCATTAACAGTTCACTTTCATCTTCCCAGGGAAGCATTGTAGCTATATACATATGTACATCGGTATAACTAAATTTTCCTATAAGGTTTTCGTTTAAAAGAGTCGATTTTTGCCATGAACTTGACCAGAATAATTTGACTAACTTCGTTTATCCTTTTTATCACCCATAGATACCCAAAATGTGGTGAAACAAATAACTTTAAAAATATTTAAAACTCAGCTCTTCGAGATGGACAAATAGTGAAAGAAGTTAAGTAAGATCAAAGAAAATGGTCAACAAAATGTTCAGTAGACCTGCAAAACAATATAAATTCAGATTTTTGAATCCATCTTAATTAAATAAAGTATGAAAGAAAAAATTTGCATACTTCCAGTAAATATTGTAAAATCACACTACAATGATGATTGCTTAACTTAATTTATTGATGGCACCCTTTTGTCTGTTGATTTTATTTGAATGCCAATGGAAGTAAGCTTATACAAAACCTACACGCTTGAAAATGTCAATTTGTAGTGCAATTAAATTTAATTGCAGTAGAATACCAAGAGTCCCCCATCCGCCCCTCCACCAAAAGCTTATTTATAGTCATCATTTTTGTATTCACAGTTTTACATGTTTCCCACTATAGCCACGATTATTTAGAGAGTTTTGTTCTAGCTCTTTGCATCTTTATCGAAACCGAAAGTTGTAGCCATCTCTGACATGGACTTTCATGGAGTAAATGCTGCTCTAAATAAGCCACAGAACACATGTAAACTGGGCGTAATGACTTTATTAAAAAAACGCAAGGGCAATTAACGTTGATTGAATTCGAAATTTATGACAGACGTTAACAGACTGGCATTACGGTATACATTAAAAGGCCTAAGTTATACCACAATCCTCACCTTAGTGGTGGCATCTTCTTAATTTAGATTTTATTAAATTCTTAGCTCTAACAGAGTGCCAAAACAACATTAAAATAATAAATAAAAAAAAAATATACTTTATTTCATTTTCTTCTCCAGTCTGTCTCTGATGATTCATTTCTATGATGATGACAGGCCCTTGATTCAAAAAAATCTATGTTGTGTGTAGCAGTTATGTATACATCTTTGGAGTAGGGTGCGATGCTTTCTTGAGATGCTACCTGACCATGGTTGGTGCGTGTTCAACAAGCCATAAAAAGGTAAATACAAGATACACAGCAGACAGCCTACTTGCATCGTGGTACAGCAGCCCAGATTTAAAAGGGTTCATGGTAGAATTTTTTGTCTTTGTCATCGGCCCTCTAATACTCTACTGAGTGACTGTATGGACATTATAATTTCGCGGCAGATTTCTTTATTTTTCAAGTTCTTCTCTCCTGAACAAGCCCATTGTTCAATGTGACTTAGTTTCAGTGTGTTGTTTTGTTCCCTTAAAATGGGCAGAATATTTAATGAGTTCGCCACTTCGAGGGGGCCTAAATATATGTTGCCAGACATTTTTCCTGAGGCACATTAAAATGTTATATTCAACTATACGGACAAGACAAGCCAATAATTAACATTTGTTAACTTTCCAAGCTACAATTACTAACAATTAGAATCAAGCCAGGCCCATGAGAATAAGTTTTTGCTTTTTGTCATTACCGAAAACATCGAAGTGTGAACGATGCCTGATGTGAATGCGACTGCAACTATACGACTCTATAACTTTGACAGGGGCAAGTCATTTTCAGTTGGAATTTTGTCACGGATAATGCGCCGAATAAATTGCTTAAAAACATCCGGCAATTACAACCATCCCATATGGATCCAAGTCTTTTGATGATGGCCGTTGTTAGATTGTTTTTTCCGTAAAGTTCCCACTTTTCATAAAATCTCTGGTCCATTATAATGTAAAACCACCCGGCAGATGTAATGCAATCATGCCACCGGGGAAGAATGTTCGTTTTAAAAAGCAATTAAAATTCACCCACAATCGAGTCTATTTATTTCGGAGGGAGACTCCGTTGTATCCTGTTGTATGGGAAATGTCTTAAGGGCGCGCTTCTCATCCCTTCTGATAACTTCTTAGCAACTTGAAAGGATAAGGAGCTGCAATTAAAAAGGGAACTCCTTCCAATAACTATTGCATTTTGTATGGCATGATAATAGATATTGGGGTGGCACTAACAGATGGTTAAGATGATGACCACAATAAAATTTTGTTTTTATATTTAAACATTTTCAAACGAGGAACCTCATACCTACTATTTTCTCTCTTTAGAACCAGATGCCCAGATGGTCATTGAATGAAAGTTAAAAGTGCTTATCTCGATCATGGTAAAAGGAAAATAGTACGCTGATAAGAGAATAATCACTTGAAGGCTATATGGGGGCTATGAGTGATGACTGCACTACGTCATGAATGGAATAATGAAAGGTTACCAAGTCACATGCCCTTATTATATTATTTGACCGGATGAAATCAATGTATAAGAGTTTACCTCGTTATCTCGTTGTACAATGATAGTACCTACAGGGAAATAGTTGCATCATCAATTAATACATCAGTTTCCGGGTGAAACCGGTGATTTTCCTACATGGAAGAAAGAACTGAAAATCAAGAAAAATAAAACTGTATCGTAAAGTACCTACTTGTAGAGTGTTTGAAATAAAAAAAAAACGGGCAAGTACGAGTCGGACTCGCACACGAAGGGTTCCGTACCATTGTACAAAATTTAACACTATGTACTTTTTTATTTATTTTTTCAAATGAAAAAATAATGTTGTCATTTGAACAAATAATGCACTTATTGGAATAACGAATGAGAATAAAACGAGGAAAAAAAAGCCGAAAAAATCACGTTTCTTGTATTGGGGCCACCTTTATTTTTATTTTATTTTTATTATTTGTTGTTATAGCGGCAATAGAAATACACACTCTGTGAAAATTTCAACTGTCTACCTAATACGGTTCATGAAATACAGCACGGTAACAGACAGACAGACGGACATCGGAGGCTTAGTAATAGGGTTTCCGTTTTTACCCTTTGGGTACGGAACCCCAAAAAGGATATCATGCGCTTACACAAGAGGTATATGACAAAAAAATTTCCAGGTTGATTCAACAATGTTTTATGCATGTAACTTACTGACGAGAAACAAAAGTTTAGAATCAAAATACAAAAACGAGCTAAATCAAATAATTAAGCATATATTATTCGGAATTCTAGATCACATATATGAAGTTAAGCGCAACTACAATCTTCATCATTTCGAAAGAAATACTTATTGGATTCAAAAATACAAGCAAAACAACATATCCCACCCAATGTGCCCTAAATTTTGAAGATGATAAATTTTATATGATCAGAAAAATTCATTCAGCTGTTAATCCATTTCAGATCAACCACAACGGCAAGGATATACAATGTGTTTCAAATAATATCAGGAGAAGCACAGATATGCAATGGCAGTTATTGTCCCGATGCAAAACCATACAGAAAAAAGTAAGTTTGCAATGATTTTTTCGAATGAATTTTCTCCGAAGATCAATAAAGTGATAACAGTCTAAAAAAAAGTTGATTCGAATACTTGGATCGTTAAAAACTTTTGTAAATCAGATTTCCTTCAGAAACTTTCTCGATAGTTTTTTATCAAACTTTGTATGCATTATTTTTGTCCGGTAGCAAACAGTCTAAACCACATTAGGAGCTCGAATTATAACCTTACTATTTTTGTGTTTCTGTAATTTTTTTTTCATCTGTGAGTAATGACCGATTTTCAACAAACTAAGCCTACAGTATTGCGAATTGATCGTCTGACTACCTGCATAATCAAGATCAGAAGTAAGAATCAATTTAATTCTTTTGGCAAAAGATAGTATCTACATAAAAAATTTAAAGAAAATTTTCGAGAAAATTCTTTAGAAAAAAAAATTTCTCAAACAGAGACGCAATATTGTTTCCGTAATCATAGTTTTGTTGAATCTCTAATCGATGCAAATGACTTCGGATCTTCAAGATCAGGAGTTCCCTTTAGGATGATTTATATATTTTATTTTCAAATACAAAATCCACAAATTCAAAACTACTAACCAAAAATCTCCAAACTCGAAACCTCAAGAGAAAATTAACTTATCGGATTACGTATAAAATCCCCAAAACAAAAACTCCAAGCATAAAATTACAAAAATTAAAAAGATATTCAAACTCAAGATCGCCAAACACAAATCATCATGGTATATAATGTAATCAAAAAAGGTATGCCACATCCTGAAACATCTTCCGCCATATTGCAGCAAAGAAGTGCGGCATTCTTGTTGTTATTTGGACTCTTTACACTAATTTATTTATATACTTTTTGGAAGTTTAATTATTAGACCTAAATCGTACCTACCTAAGATTAACAATTAGAAATTCCATCAATTTTCAATTAACTTTCAAGACAACAGATATTACAATATATAAAAAAAAAAAAAAACAAAACCTAACTCACATCTCTCTCAAGATTAAAAAGTTGGAAATTTCCTGTATTAAAGTTTTCCACAATCATATGCATATGTATCGAAAGAAATAGAAAAATTTCCATACATATGTAAAACATTTCATTTTGCAGTACGATAATAGTTGGATTGATAGAGGACAAGAATATTCCTTAACAGAATCATTTCCTGAAATGGAATTTGAGTGCATCACCGTCAAAACTTGGCAAAAACCTGAACAAAAGTTTCTCTCAAATTACATATTATCTGATCAGAAATTCAAATCTGGTGTTTTTCAGTCGAACATTTTTTTTTATTGTTTTCTCTCTGACTGGGTACTTTGTGCACATCTCTCAACAGAATCCCAGACGTCGCCAAATAATTCTTGAGTTCTGATGATGAATTATGATTACTCGTAAAGTTGCGAATTCTCGATGTCCACGACCTTTTCATGAATATGGTTTGCAAAAAATGCTTGTTCGGCTAAATGCATATTATTGTCATTCACAAAAAAAAATACTTATATATATATATATATTTTCTTGGCATGCGATATTCCTTTCAAGAGATAAAAATAAAGAGGACCCCTTTTACCAACTCCTATACCTATATGTATGTAAAGATACAAATTATTGACTTTTGCAAGAATAGGATTAGAAAGTGTTTTGATATCATCATTAGCATAGGCGAAACCAAAGAAATATTGCGTGAAAGCAGCTTGAGGACATAATGTACATATATAGACGCCATTGCCACTCACCTTTTGTGTTGATTATAATTGCATTCCATAAATTAAAATTTCCATTTGCAAAGATGACACATCCACTTTAAAAGAGTTAGTGTTACTTACTTATTGAGACTCACCTGCTAAAAATCTGCATTGAAACTCAATCAAAGGTGCTTGATAATCTGGAGTAGAATGCGATCTCGTCTTTAGGGTTGCTTGCTATGAAGCTGATTAAAACTAACCGCGCTGAGATTTAATCGAATCCTGTTCATACATATATACTAGCAGACATGGCATGGCGCGACCGCGATCTACTGCAACCACTCGAAATATCGATACGCAACTATTAACAAGTTGTAATGGCAATTTATTTCAATCCGAAATGACAGTATGAAATGTTGTATTGGCCAATAAGTATACGAGTCTTGGGTAAACAAGCTATACGGGCTCGAAGGAGAGCTCTCGTTATACGGATATCCAAGTCGGACCTAAATAGAGTTAGAGGAGGACTTGGTTGGAGTACGGCTCTAGTCTGCCCTCAACAACGCTACATACATTGAACACAGTGAATGGTTTCAAGTAGATTGGATATTGTCGCTTTACAGATTTGTTGTGGCTCGAATGACATCTAAAAAATTTATCTAAGCGAACCAAATTGATTGCATTTATCATTCTAACGAGGTTCATTTTGCATTGCAACATTATCGAGACATTATGAGAATGTGGAGAGGATACTAAAACGTCTTAAGTCGTTAATTGAGTAGTTGAAGATGGAACTATGTATTTGCATGTGTATATATAGTATATATTAAGAAATGGGATTAGCATACAGATATACTAGATATACTATAAAGTTGTAATAGCCTGTTTTTGAATTTAGTATTTTTTTTTACCAAAACTACATCACGACATGATTGAAACGAACGAAATTATACATTACTTGTGTAAGATCTTGATATGCAAAATAGTAATGGTTACTTTCAAACTTAACCGACAGCTGCCAAAGTAAATGTTATAATCATGGACAGTCTTTGAATTAGTTAAACGTTTTGATATTTTCTATAGAAACTTAAATCTTACGACATTTGAAGGCATGGGGAGTCATAATAGAACAATGGTTGACATCACTTTGGATTCAACTACTCTAGTAGCATAATATTTTGGTTGCTAATTGGACAGAGATTAAATGTGTCAAAAGTAGGCACCATGTCATGGGATTATGTAGTTCGATGTGGATTTTTACAAGTGAAGTTATTAGCGTCAGTAACTTTATACGTTACACGTCGCATACTCTCTTCACAAACCTAATTAGAGCCAAATTAAATTGATAAATTTGTATGGTCTTTGTTATAATTGCATAATTCGTCAGAATACCGGAGAAAACATCTTAGGGAAATCGTTGACTTGAGAAGTCACGGGAGAGATAAAGGACATTTGATGACTTAATGTCAGAACGGTGTAACTACAATTTTACTCATTTTGTGTTATGAGTTAAATTGATTTAACTTTTGAAGCCCTCTTCGATTTTGTGTTTTGTCTAACCGATGTATCTATAAACAAAGTAATAGATATAGATCAAATTATCCTACTTTGTTTAACTACATGAAGAGTCTGTGTTGTATGTATAAATATAATAAAGAGGTAAGAGCTGAAACATCCTTCTGACACCATTTTTGTGGATATACACTAAATTAATTTTGCTATGAAATAAATTCATAGCAAATTTAGTCCACTCAATTCTCGAGCTGCGGATTTGGCAGCAAACTCGGTCAATTTCATACTGACTAAATTTGCTATGAATTTATTTCATAGCAAAACTCTTCTATGAAATGCTAGTCCCGCATAAGTCTAATCTTGCTAGGCATTCAAATAAATACGTAGTATTTTGCCTCGTATATAATTAATACTTAAAAATTATTTTAAGTACATACATATATGAGGTCAGCTTGGCTGTGCACTTTGAAGTATAAGGCTGGCAGGAACCAAGCCGTACTGATGAGTACTACGGTTCCTGCTATTACGAAACACCTGCTTTAACATAGAAATTTCTTATTTAAAAAGATTTTTCAATTGTAAAAGTATTTCTTCCATACACTAGATTGACACTAGGCCTAAAATTTTATTAAGGAACTAGTAAAATTGATATATGATAGCCTTAGTTGATTTCTGAAAGTTTCTGGGTTCATCTGCACGCAATTCTCTGAAAAGGGCTTCGGAAGCTTCTAATTTGTTTCGTATGCAGTCTCGTACCGAAAGTTTTTTATTTCGTTATATTTTGGTTTATAAGATGAATAGCTCTGGGTAGTTAAAGAACTAAAATAAGTAAAAAAGCTAGAATTGGTCTAAGATCAATTCTTATGATACTCTAGATGAATGCCCATATAAAATTTCGTATGGTCACCCATTTGAGCAATTTTGATTTTTGTAGTGCTTTTTCGCATATATTTCTAGAACGGTTCGTCGGACAGAAAAAATGATTATAATCAATTTTATAGGATTTCGTATTCTGAAGAAGTTGTTAGTACAATAAAAATGTCTAGCACTAATCGTTTTCATAGTATATGTAAAAAACTTAAATTTTTATATGGCAACACTAAGGGGTATCTCGATTTATTTCATTTTTTAAATTTTATTTGTTATTACCATAAAAACACAATGTACCAAATTTCAGCTCTCTACGTCTATATAGTGGAAAACGAAATTTTTGTATGGCAGCCCCACGAAGGATTTGTCTGATTTGTCTCATTCTCAACTTAATTTTACTTTTTTTTTCTAAGTCCGTGTATAAAATTTCAGCTCTCTAAGTATACGCGTTCTCGAGTTAACGTGCGCACAGACGGACAGACTTGCGGATGGACACGCAAAAATCAAAATAACTTTTAATATTATGCTTGGGTATCCAATCCATTATGCTCTACCATCATTATATCGAGTGTTACAAACGGAATGACAAGTTTAGTATATCCTATAGCAGGCATGGCCAAATTGCGGCTCGCGAGCCGCATGCGGCTCTTTGAATGAGTGAATGCGGCTCTCGAAAAGAAATGAAAAAATAAATAATACATATTTAATAATTTATTCAAATTGCTATAAAATTGGAAGTAATACATATGTATAATGTTTAATATAATATGGTGTAATAAAATCAATTATTATATTTGAGTATATTTTGTGCTCTTAATCGAAAATGTCTACGAGTGGGATAATTCCCGTAATTTTATATATGTAGTTGTGTTTGGACTCACTTGAGATTTTCGGTCTTATGCGAAAACCTTTGTTATTCTTTAATAGAGGTTTTAAAGCCAAAAATGAAGAAATGAGTATGCGAAAAAGGCTATTAGCGCAAATACAGGCTTAACATACAAATGTTAAATGACAAAAATTTAACATAGGCTACCCCCTAGCTTAAAGCAATTTTTATTTAATTTTCATACTTTCATTTTCATCGGTTTTCGTGCAAATCTACTTTTTATTGCAAGTGCGTACCATATTTTCCGTTGCGCTGCTTCAACATAACTTTGCATTGTATGAGTGTGCAAGTATGAGTGTTAAAATGTCAAAACGAAATGCCTGCAATCCCTCAACCTAGCATTATAAGGTAAAGATAAAGTTATTACTGATCTTTTTCAAACTGTTCTAAGTTTTATTAAAAAAATTCAGCTTTTTAAACGCGATTTAAATGCAAAAATATTCAATCACTTTTCTCGTCTGAAGACAAGACTCTCTAAAACTGATGAAAAAAAAACTGAGTGAATACGACAGTAAATTAGGAGAATTATTAAAAAAATTTCACTTCCGATTTGATGATTTGAATAATTTAAAGATTTCTCTAAACTTTCTTGTATGCCGTTAATAATGGAAAATAACATCAGCCAAATGACCACCACGACCACGCCTTCAGGACCATATACTTTTAATGAAATTTTCCTTAACCATCGCAAAGTGGCTGTCCTATGTCCTCGATAGCCTCACGAATTCCATCTTTGAGGTCTTGAATCGACGCTGTGCTGTTGGCGCAGACCTTCTCTTTCACGTGGCCACAAAAGAAGAAGTCGCAAGGTGTTAAGTCACAAGATCTTGGTGGCCAATTGTGATCACCTCTTCGAGAGATAACACGATCCGGAAACTTTTCCCGTAAAAGATCAATGGTTTCGTTGCTTGTATGGCATGTAGCGCCGTCTTGTTGAAAGTAAACGTTGTCAAGCTCAATACCATCCAATTCCTGCCATAAAAAATCATTATTCATCTGTCGATAGCGCAATCCATTCACCGTAACTGTTGCTCCAGCCTCATTTTCGAAAAAGTAAGGTCAAATGACCCCGCGGGACCATAAACCGCACCAAACAGTCACACGTTGAGGATAGAGAGGCTTTTCAACAATAACTGTTGGGTTTTCCGAGCCCCAGATGCGACAGTTTTGCTTGTTGACGAAGCCATCGAGGTGGAAATGGGCCTTATCACTCAAGATGAGTTTTCGATGGAATTCCGGATCCTTTTCATGCATTTCAAGGACCCAATCAGCAAAGACTCGACGTTGTTGATGATCGGCCGGCTTGAGTTCTTGTGTTAACTGAACTTTATAAGCCTTAAGACCCAAATCTCTATGCAAAATAAGGTGTAATGACGTTTGTGGAATGCCTAATTCCAAAGAACGACGAGGAATGGACAAACCTGGGTTTTCTTCAACACTTTCGGCTACAGCAGCAACATTCTCGGCTGTTCTTGAGCGACGTGCACGGGTTTTATTCTTCACATCACTAACTTGTCCCGACAGCTCGAATTTTTCTACCAATTTCTGTATTGCGGTCTGACAAGGTGCTTCATGACGACCCAAAAATGTACGAGTTTTACGAACCGTCTCTGCCACATTTTCACCATTTTTATAGTGAATTTTAATAATTTCAATGCATTGCTGAATCGTGTATCGTTCCATTTTTATTAATGGCGTAGTTTTTACTTGTCAAATGTCAAAAAATGACAGCTCCAAAAGAGACATCTACCGAAATAGCGGGCTAATTAAAATAACACCTCTTATTGGAAAACCCTTTAGTATCACCATCAAAGTACCCTAATTTAAGGAAAGCTGCTAGCAGATTACTGTCCATATTCGGCACAACATATTGTTGTGAGTCACTTTTTTCAACAATGAAGTTTATAAAATCAAAGCACCGTTCACAACTCACAAATGAGCATTTAACGGAATTAATTCATTCCGCGCTTACTAACTATGAACCCAAGTTCAGAAAATGCTCGGCTAAGTTACAAACACACATGCCATCTACCAGCAAACAATAGCTTAACTTAAATATATGTATGCATATGTTTGAAGACGTATTCAAAAAAATAAAAATTCCATGCCAACTAATGTTTTTGATAGTTTATTTTTATGTTGGCTCCCGTCACGACAGATTATTAGAATTCGGCTCTTCTTGGAGTGAAGCGTGGCCACCCCTGTCCTATAGATTTCATCTAGGGTATAAAAATTTCAAAATAAGTTATAGTTTTGATAATAAGATGATCTCTTATTTCTTTCCCACGAGAAATACAAGTGAGGCTACAGAGAGTCAAGACTAATACTCTTAGCTTCATGGCTTCGGATGTTTTTTTCAGGAGTTTTCATAGAACACATTGAATCATAAACCACGTTTTGTCCAGTAGAAAGTATTTTCTAAAATTTTAGCTTAGGTAAATTAGAGGCACATGTGTACCACAAAGCCGCAAATAGCCGCTCACTTTTTTTCACTATGAACTGGTTTATGTAGTTTTGTTTACAGAAAAGAAAAAAAAAACATTATCCAGTTCTCGAACCAAATTTTAAATTTATATCTCATCTCCCATGTATGTAGTGTTTTTCTTTAATTATTTATTAAGATGACGAATTTCAAACAACCTCGTAAATTAATTGAAATTATCTGGGAAAATCTTAGAAAACCAGGTGGAGCGTTTTTCCAACAGGTTTGTTTCAAGTAATTAGATGAAAAACGCATATCAAACCAAATCGATGTATCAAATAAATAAACATAATATTAATGTTAAATTTCTCAGAGGAACTTACTACTCCGAATTAATTTTTATCCCAAAAATAAGCGAGTCACTAGGATTTGCATGTATAAATCATTTTCTCATAGATACTGAACGAGACGTGATGACTCAACATTTTAATTAAGAATTTAATATATTTTTCCCATTTCTTATTCAGTTTAAGTTTTGGAATGAAAAGAAAAAAAAACAATTAGAGAGATCAATTCTGTTGACATTCGGATTTCAACCCCTAGTACCTATATATAAAACGACTTATTTTCATCTCCTTAACTTGAATACAGAGTCATTTTTTAACATCAACATGTCCCCATCTATATTGTTTGTACGTATACATATTTACAAATAAATGGCCAGCTTATAACTGTCATATATCAGAGGGAAAATTATAATCATTTTCTTTAATGTTTCTCCCTAACATTTGAATCGATATATCTTTCAAGTTACCACCCACTTACATCTCCAATTAGAATATCTCTGTTAGAAGAAGGAATATAATACACATATCAACTGGATAGGAAGTAAAAAAATTTTTATAAAACCAACCCTTTTAAGCTTTAAATTTAATTCATTCGTTCGTTCGTTGTTTATTCATTCATAGAAATCATAGTATACATAAAAGACACGAGTAAATCCCCTAGTGTTGGTGGTGATTCTGGACTTCAATGAGCCTCATTTCTACTCCTTTTTAATGAAGAAAGTTTGTTTTTGCTGCAGGGCTAAAATCTTTACCAGTTTCATGGCATTATCAAGATTTTGTGATGTTTTATGTTTATGGGGTCTCCACCCTCTGTATAGCAAACACACGACATCAAAACATATTCAAGGACATTATTTCCTTGATTTTGTATTTGATTGTTATGAGATCTAAGTATATGTAATAAGTGGGGTACGCCATATTATGTGATTCAATGCTATTTTCCTTATTCTTCCTTCTTCACTCGACACTTGGGATCATATGGTCTACGCATAGGGTATTTAATTCTCTTTTGGGCAATTTTTTTGATTTCTGTCCAGGTGTTTCCACTTTCTTATATCTGTTTTCCGCGTATTATTCTAACCACTTTTGTCTTTCCTAGTGGGTTCCATTCTAATTCCTAACGGGTGAATGATGTGTCTAAGTGTGTGGCCTATTACCTTTAAAAACTCCTTTCGGATCATTGCCCTACGATTTTGATTGGTCCAAGCATCCACATCCTCATCTGCCGTGTTGGCTCTAGAGTTTCTTGGTTCTAAGTTTGTTCCATTATTACTCTTAATATTCGTCTTGTGTTCCTTATAATCTTATACTTGTTCTTATCGTTGTTGATTTCATTAAAGTATTCTCTCCGTCTGAATCAACGCTATAACAGATCCTAATCACTATTGCAGGAAATTACGAAATTACTCATTGGATAAGCCATAAACCCATAATCGACGAATACTATTGGTACGACAAGCCAAGTCAATGCATGGAGAACATTTTTTTTTTTCTTTCCTCTTGATGGTGCGCAGTAGATTCTGGTAAGATATGTTGTCTATCTGATCTCCTACATTAAGAGCAGATACATTCTACATCAGAAATATTTGCAAAGTGTTTTCAATTATATCAACCCCTCCTTCCTACCAGCACAGCCTTCTAGATTATTGGTTTCACCAATTTTAAAAAGATAAGCGTGCATTGCCTCAGAGCACCAAAACAAGGATTGTAAACTTTCTTTTTGGTCTATCAAGGAAAAGTTGTGGGCATCTTCAAGCCTTTAGCCTCTCCAATACTTTTAAAGGCATTTTACTTGTCTATTTTTTTTGTTGAAAAAATATGATTAAAAAAAATGTAAAGTCGAAACACAAATTTCTATTCGACGCCGCTCTTGTAAAGCTTCGATACTTTACCTATTTTCAATCTTTTTGTTTCGTTTACTATTTCAATAGTTTTTTTTTTCTCTTTCATTAATATTTTTGGTAATTTATGTTCAATATGAACGGTTTAATAAATGTTTATCATTAAATACGCATTCCTTCCCTCCGATTAGGGACAGGTTTCCCCGACATTTTGCGTTCTCCAATAAAATAAGTGGAATTTGAAGTATTGAAACAACTTCATCATTATCACGCTCCTGATAATTATTATAGATGTACAAATTGCATTCCATATTTCTGTTTTTCAATATGAAAATTGCATAAAAAGCATAATTTAATGTTAAATGTCTTGTATAGTGTTTCAAAGTGCTTGACTGAAAAGCAATTTCATCTTATACAAACCTAAGTCTTAGAGAACTCGTGCGTTGCAAGTGCAATAATTTATTCATATTATTTTGCGCACAGCATGTAACTAATACCAATCGAGCTTGCACCAACATGATTTTTCTAATAATAAATGCACCGCCCGCCCGAGGATACAACATAACATATTTGATTGCCATTGATAACCAACTCCATTGGGATAGCAAATGTGAATACTAATTATAGTAAGACTTTGATCCGAAATACTAAGACCTCCGCAAAAATAAAAGTTTGATCCTTTTAAAGGGCAAATTAATCACGACGACGACTTCTCTTTATGGGAATTTTTCCACGTTCATACTTCGTTCGAACATTAAGTACAGGGCGATCTTGTTATCGTATTTTCTGTTAAAATCGATTTTTCTTACACGATTTTAATTTTAAGATAAAAGCCGTCACACACAAAAACGCTAATTAATGCGCAGGTAAAAATCAGATAACACCAAAAAGGTAGAGACTTATAAGTAGTTTTCAGAGTTGGAACGATTAAAATGCGCACGCGTTCTGTTCTTTGTTTTTTTCTTTTTCCACAAGGGCACGAAGGTATTTTGTGCATGTATAAATGCGCAATGATTTTTTTTTTATTTAAAATGCCTTAAACAGCAACAGGTTAAATATACTCGGCTGTTAGTATAAAATAGTAGAATCTCGATATATTTTATCTCACATAATATATTTAACGTATGCACGCCAATGAATTAGACGAGATTTAATTGAGTTTAACGCAACGCAACATCTTAATGAGCCCGATAAGCAGCGCCAATTACCTAACAAGTCATTAAACTGTACCTGAGTCGTTCAGAGCGACGATTCCTGCACAGCTAACGTTTTGTCTAACCGATTCGAAGGTGTAATTAGATGTCTAAATGTGGAATAAGCTAACTGGCTTTGGTCACGGACGTGGCGCACACCATATATGAAGTAATATGAACATAGAGCAAAACTTGTTACATCTTGGGCGTTATCTATATAAACGAGATATAACTCTTCGGTATGCCTCATGTAATTCGTGCTCAGATCTCATTAGAAATAGTGTTTTAGGCTATTTAGAGAATATCAGAAAATTTATTTTGATTAATTCTCAGGGGATTAAGTCCGATTGGACTTTCTAATGCCACAGTGTGATATGAGTTTATTTATATATTTTTTATTTCAATAAACTTAAACCAAGCTTTGATTTATAACTAACTACATGTTTATGGCTTGAGGGGTTTTTGTTCGCTGTTGATTTTTATGATTATTTGCATTTAAGAAAATTTATTAGGAGTTGGCATGTGTGAGAGTCAAATATTATCCAATTCTTTTAGGCTTAAATATTAAAATTATTTAAAATTGATAAATATCTTCATATGTTTTTTAGTTTTGTTATTTGGAAAAAGGTTACAGATCTAGTTAGTGGACCGAAAATGTATTGTTAAGATTACTAAACAGCTCTGAGAAATCAATAGGATCTCGTAGAATATTAAAGGCGATTTAGAATAGCTCTGTTTCGTTTAGACAATGTCTAAAGAAAGTTGATTAGCTTGAAGTAGAATTAAGACAGGAAATTTTTAGGATCGTGACAAGAAAGGTTAAGGAAAGGTTAAAGTATATGACATTATTTTCAAAAATCGATTAGAAAATTCAATCAAATTCACTTAAGCTTAATTACACTCAATTTTCGAACCTACATTTATATATGTATGCAGCTCTTGAATCAACATGCTCTATACGAAAACCTGTTAAATCTCAGTCTTTAATACTTGAAAGGGCAACTCATAACCGTCCTTCAACAATATGCTTTCCCTGATTTTCGCTCGTCCGCACGTAATTGGTACATACCCCAGAACTGCATAGCTCTCGATATCGATTCTGCATATTAATGTCGTCAAATTAAAATGCGCTCGCTATTTTAATTAAATCATCGTAGCGACTTCATCAAGGTGATGCTGTTTATGTGTGGATTAATGTGTAGCCAAGCCATTCGTGTACATAATCTTAGTTAAATCACTTGCCGATGCTTACCCACTTTTATGGTGTTGACAATATAATTGCACTTTTAATATTCCAACTGAATGTCGCATCATCGAGGGTAAATAATATAAGTATCTACTAAGAAAATAACAGTCGGGGGTACACCGACTGTACTCTCTGGTTTATTAGGATTCACAGTTGTATATAAACAAAGATGAAAATATGGTACCCAGCTATAAAACGAGAAAGATTCTAGGTCTTCCCAGTCCTGAAAAATGATAAAGTGAATGCTCACCACTAGGTTTCCTGTGCTATGTAATTGCATCGGATTTCCTCCCGTAATAATAGTTTCAGTTACTTCTGCTGCTGTGAAATTAAATAAAACCAAACTAAAGCTTCCACACCGTTTTGTACGTAGATTATTTCTTTTAGAAGGTGGTAACATGAAAGGTGTGAAGATATTATAATTATACAGTGGTAGAACCTTCTTTGTATTTCAATTATAATTTCTGAAGTTTAATAAACAGAGGTTCATTCTGAGTGCTATCTTAATCCTTTGATACATGACTTAGGCTTCGTTGATACTAGTAAAATTGATGTGTAGAATTAACAGCTGAATATCGTTCTGTCTCAAATTATACTAGGTCGTCGATATAAGCATTCCCAAATTTCATAATCCTACATCTATACGTTCTACGAAAAAAATTGACTGAATGATATAGCTAATAGTAACCGATGAACTTATTTTGACTTTCCTGATATACATAGCTTATCCTAGATAAAAATGATTATTAAGAGCCGAGAGCGATCAATCTCAATCCAAATAAATTGAAAACTCAACTAACGAGTGGAAATCCGTTCAATTAACTCAAAATATGGCAAGAAAAATAGGGTCATAAGGGTCAACTATCGCTAATTTGGTCATCACAATAATTCTTATACCACAAAAATTACTATATGACGCAAAAATTTTATTAAAAAATGACGCATTAGAGTTAAATTGAAATAGGCACTTACATACATATCCTCCACTTATATGATTTTTACATACATACATATATAGGAAGTTTGGCAATTTTTACAATATATACATTAGTTATATATATTTACAGAATATAAAGAGAACTTTTCTTAATGATCCTTACATAGCCTAACCCCTTCGTTCAAGTGAAGTGTTAATAATCTAATCTGGAAATAAGATGAGCTCCCTGTGGAATCCGTATAGTAAACAGCTGTCAAGTTTATTGTCGATTTTATTTTGATGAACGTTGGTAGGTCACGTGACTACTCTTTTGTTGTTTTTAACAAGTGTTGTATAAGAAATGAAACAAATTGAGTGCTGCAATGGATTAGAAAAATTGCCGAGACATGCGGGTCATGCAAACATTTTGTTTTGTTAATTTGAAAAATTATTTGAATTAATTTAGTTGCAGGAAAGAACTGTCATAAGCAGGGTGGATATACAAATACATAGAATTAGATTTATTTTTGATTTGAATTAAGAATAGAAAACTTTAAAATTTACAACGATATAAGATTGCGGAGACATATTTTTTTTTTATATTATTAAGCCAAGCTCAGGGGATACCCCATGATGCATAGTACAGCCATGTTCGGAAGAAGATAGGTAAAGGAATTAGAGGAGATACATATGTACTACATATTTCAGATTTTTAACTTAATAAAAGGAAATTTGATACTGTGGAGATATGCATTAGACACATTTACTGCAAACTAGAGCCCAACAAACATTGTCTGGTCAATAGTACATAACCGTCCTTTGTACTGAAATTGAAAAGTAGTCAAAATCAAAATTTGGTTAAATCGAACATCTTTTTGACGTCGATCAGTCGACAATGTACCACCTAAAACATGTCTTCAGATGGAAATAAGGTCGTCATATTAGCTATCAAAATGACCTCCAAAATTAAACTGAATGTGTACATTTTGGTTGCCTAAGACATCATAATAATACCTGAAATACGTCTTCAGACGGAAATAAAGTCGTCATTTTAGCCACCAATTATTAATACAAAATGACCCCCAGTTGGCACATCGAAAGATAAAAACGCTTAATAAAAAAACTCAATTTTCTTGACTTAAACTAAAAGGTAGGGAAATTTTTATGTTTTTATTATTAGGAAGAAATTATTAATGTTTTACGTTGTTTATCGAGAAAAGCATTTTTCAATGTTTTCTTTTAATTTTCGTTCACAAAAACATTGAAAAAAAAAGCAATGTATCCAAAATGCATAGCTTGAAAAAAACTGAATATTATTTCGATTAAAAGCGCACAACTTCGTAAGTAACGCATAGTACATTTTTGGAGATATGTATGTACTTTTGACTAAACACCATAGAATTGTTGCCCGTACTGCTGCTTGAACAAGAGTAATGCAAGTCTTGACTGCCCGTCCTTCCTAGAAGCTACGAAAAATCGAGAAATGACGTGAAAATGACGACAAGCAGCGCCACTTTCAAATATAGTCAAAAACTGATGAGAAATAGACAACGCGTGCCTATGCAATAGCACAAACTGACGACAAAATGACAGCAAAGCGCTGTTATAACTAGGGTCTATTATCAGTCATCGAATGACGAGAAATAGACAGCACATGTCTATGCAATAGCAAAAATGACAACAAAAAGACGGCAAAAGTAAGATGTCAAAAAGAGTTTAAGAACAATATAAAAATTTCTAATATTAGGCTCTCTAGAGGCAAAACGCTGTTAAATCTAGAATCTATTTTGAGTCATTAATTAAATGACGTTCTTTCATATATTTCTGTATAATACATGCATGGTCGGTTATTTTGTGATCAAATTCCGATTACATTATTTAAACTTATACCAACTTGAACTCCTGAAAGACGTCATATGTTGACTTAAGAAAGTGCCAGGCAAAACGAAGTCTATATTTGACGGAAACTAAACTCAATTGTCTTAAAACTTCACATATTGACGTAAAAAGGACGTCGCTGGAAAGGGGTCAATAATAAACAAAAATTTTGTTCCACATGTCCTAAGGTCTGTTCACGTACTCGAATTTGTGTGAATTCAATACAATTCAATTCAATTCAATTCAATTCAATTCATTTATTTTCTGGGTACTGATGCTACAAGATTTACAATCTTTTTTCAAACATTTACAACATTTTCACCCAAAAGCACACAAACTCTGTTCATGTACTCAGAAAAGTGGGGAAAATATGTAGACGTCACACTTCCCCTTCAATAAAGTTTTAGCCCAAATCCACCCAAGAAAAAACTCGGGGTAAATATGTAAAAACTGTCAAACACATTAAAATTTGAAATCGACAATTGTCAGAATTTTAAATTGTCAAAAGAAAAATGGAATAGGCGGCAGAATTTGCAAATGATGTGCACTGTTTGCCCAGGTCGTATAAAAATCTACAAAATAGTAAGTAAAATGAATAGTTATGTTATGTTTGGCATTTTATTTTCAAATTAAAGTTGATAGCTTGACAGTTTATAGTTGTCACTTTCGCTTTCTGCCCAAGAACACACAAAAGTTGTTCATGTACTTTCCAGATTTGATAGCTTCCCTCCCCTCCTGCACATTTTCACACAAAAAAGCCCAAGAACGAAAACACCCGAGAAGTACGTGAACAGACCTCTAGTTTCGTAGAAAACTTACGTCTAAATTCGACGTCATGAGCAAGGAATTCATAATCTATTTTCAGTTAAAAAATGACGTTCTATAGATCAGATAAGTCTTAAAATGTTTGTTGGGGAGTAGGCCGATTACGAGTTACAAGTTGTTCCAAAAGCTCAAGCCATTAACAAATTTATATATGTATCTACCTACCTTCTTAAAAAATGTGAAGATAGGCTTGCTATCTCTTTCTGCTTATTAAGCAAAAAAAAAAATGTGCCCATAAAGTATTCCAGGAATTGTAGTAAATAATTGGCACATAATTTTATGCACAATTTTGCACATTTTGTGCTTCCGATAACAATCTCAAATAAGAGCAGGTTCCCCAAAACGATAATTTTTTTCACCATTAAAATTTTTTTCACTCAAAACAAACTCCTCACCTTCCAAGAATTTTATAACTGTCAGGAATATTTATTGAGTTCAGGTCCAGGTATTGCGGTTCCTTTAAAGTTTTTCAACATACACGACAATTTTTTTGATTTTTAGACTTCTACATATGAAAGGCAATTAAATCCTATACTGTCCTTAACAAACATCCTGTATTATTCGAGAGGGATATTTGATATTCCTACTCACTCGTAAATTGAAATTCTTTGCGACAGTTTTCACATTATTTTGTTTATTGTGTTTGAAAGGCTATTGAATCATACAAAACTATGTTCTGAGGGATATTTCCAGATTTCATGTTTTCCATTTACAAAATACATCTAAACAACACTTAACATAGGTAAAGCTTTTTTTTTTTTTAAGTATAAATGATATTCGCAACCCTCGATATAAATTTTGTGTACTTCCTTTATTCACACCGTTGTTATTTATCTCTTCAAGGGCATATTTGACTAAATTCAAATTAGAAAAATTTAAACATGCCCTTATCATCTCCCCGCTCCTATAATGTACTCTTCTATTGGAATACATATATACCTCGTATATGTACCTTGCTTCTGCATATATACATATTTGAATATATATGTATAAAGAGCTGCACAATCCTTAAATTCTATCTAGCAATGGATCGCGTAAAACGCTCTGTGAAACGAGGATTCAAATTTTATTACTTAAAAGCTATTCAAACCAAAATTTAAGAGTAATCTACACTATAAGGGAGCTAAATTAAAAATTCGGCATAACAGTTAATAAATTGGATATCATCATCATAGGATGTATCTTTCATATCCTGATATCCAAAACTATGAAAGATGGACCGATCAATTAACGGCTTATTTCATTAACAGTGAGATCGATGCGAGTATGTCGAGCCGAAAAGGAAATTTGTTTCTGAACACCCTAGTCTTTTATATGTTCATTTGGAAATCGAAATCGGTAATCAAGATTCGAACCTTGACACTTTGATCGTATACTTATGTACCCTAACAAATGGAGAATTTTCCGAATTTGTAAAGAATTTAATCAAAAACCAAATTTTTTTTAAATACTTTTATTTTTTTAACCTTTTGTTTAAAAGATAATAAGTATATTGTCAAAAAACTGATTATGAAAAGTTTCCTTTTGTTTCGCTTTTGACATAAATCATATTTTCTGTGTAAAACAAAACTTAATTGAAGTAATTAACCCGGTAAAGTAACTACCATTGTAGATTTTTACAACTTATTAGTCGTCATAATCCCCATAATGGAATTAATCTAGTGCCTCCAATTTAGCTATGATTCATGCATATGCTCATATGAATTTTCTCCCTAAAAAATGCCAAATGAGCGTAATTCACTCCCGTTTATACACGTATGTTTGCACTTTTTACACATCATTGTCCCTCCCCTAATTACTAACATTAAAGAAGAAGAAAAAGAAAGAAAAAAGGACGAAGCAATTTCAGGAATCTTTTGCAAATAACCATTAAAATCATAACTGTAATTAAAGGAAAAGATCGCACATCTCGAAACTCGTTGAAGCCGCCAACATCAAAGCGATGTGAATGTCGCTCCTATAGCTGTACCATACCAACCAACCCTTCACTAAATAATTTTCCACCCGCATATACCTACTCATCGTACTCACGTGTGTACATTTGTATGTAGGTATCAAACCAACGCCAAACGTCGTCGTTTGCTTCTTGTATATCATAATTGATTTGAAGCGTTAATGAGTTATCGACGCTCAATGTTTGACGGATGATTAATTGTCTGTGTTGGCGGCGTTGGAGCATGGACTAAGTTTTCCTTTGAGACTTCCGGCATTTAAGGGGTCGGGCTCGGGGTATATCTAGTAGATGTTTCCAAGACCATTATAGCTCCAGTTTCAAACGCTGTTTCAACGAAAATTGTAAGAAAATAATTAAACATGAATTTGCACAACCGCCTAATAGGAGCTATTAAAATCTTGTGTCGAGTGCATTCATTGCTACATGCATATGCATTAAAAGGCTTGAAATTGCATGTAATGGGGGAAAAGGGTTGAAATTTCATCCCTTGAAGGATTTTCCTGTGATACTACAAAGATGAAGAAAATTCTCAGTAGTATATAACTATAGGTACAATACTTATAGAGATAGATTTGGCATTTGCATAATATGCTTTCATGTGTATACACTTGCTTCTATTTGCTTTTGGTGAGTCTTTTGTGCTAGTTTTATTATGTCGGGCACAGAAAGCTGCAACTATTCAGGAACGTAAAGTTCATCGACAAGTCTTTTACGTATATATATCGGCTTACTTACATAACTACTGTAAGACGGACTATGAGCCCCATTTAAAATTTTTCTTTTATATGTACCTCCTTCAACAATATAATAGAGAGTAATTTAAGTAATGTTGGAGAAAAATGATCTCTAGATGTTTGTCACCATTTATTCGTCCTTTTTCTTGTAGGCTTAAAGTTTGTACTCATTAACCTTTGAGAAGATAATTATAGACATTTAAGATTCATCAATACTAATTAATATATCTATATTTTTTTTTAAGAGTTCTAAGGAATGATATACATATAATATGTTTCCTAAACGAACGAAATTTTACAATTGTGCAAATATCACTAAGGTCAAAGTCAAAAACGAATTACCATAATACACCAATCACGCTACCATTATAAAATCCCGTGAGGGCAGCCTGTAGTATCATAGTCAATCGTAGCACCAGAGCCTGATAAGGTGATATTTAGATCTAACTCGTTGATTTTACCTTTAAAGTTAGTGAACAGTTTGAGGCGTACTAGACAGCACTATAGGATAAAACATAAAACAGAATTGCGAGCGACGAACAGAGCGATCCGCTGTCAAAACGGGCAGCCGAAAAATTGCAAACACAATTGCAAGGAAAGGCAGCGATCGGCGATTGTGAAAAAGAAGATTCTGCAGTTCCCCGATCACATGTAATCTTGACGATAATATTTTTTATAAATATTGCGGAGATTCTTCTATCTTTTTCTGCAGTTATCAGCTAAAAATAGAGAATTTCACTAAATTTTTAAATGAAAGATGACACAACTTCAAACGCCTCGCAATATCCAAAATCAAGCCCTTTTTATCCACTTGGTGGTCTTATAAGTTGTAAATTATTTTGTACCTTCGCACAATTTTTCCCCAACATCCATGTTTTGCTTTTTTTCAAATTGGCGCGGTGTCCTATAATCTCAAAATGGCAAAAATAAATGCAAAAACAATTTCATTGGATTTTGTTGGTAGTACTGCAGCGACCGACCGACGGCGAAATTAGAAACTGATCAATTCCGACGGCGCGGCGAGTTCATCGGCCGTCATAATTTGGAGAATTTGCTTAAGACGCTGTGCTTTTAGAATTCTGACAGCGAACTTTTCAGGCTGTTTGCTACCGGCCGTCGCAATTGTGCTAAGCCTATAATTAAACTTAAAAGATTGAAGTCGATGACGATACATATCGTCAAAGAGAAGTAAGATCTCTAGAAGAAGAATGAGCAGGAAGAACATTGACGGTAAATAAGCCTCAAAATCAATTGTACCGATCCCAAAAGCAGCAACCCTGAAATACAAATATATATTTACCATTATAATGCCGAGCTTGGTATTCTAAACTTTTACTAAAGATTTTATCAAATTATCACATAAAATCAAGACCCTTCATGCTTTGATAACATTTCTTGACAGCTCCAATCGATCTTATCAACTAATCAGGAAATTTTAATTCATTCAGAAGTTATCTGGAATGTCACTATTTCCATAGACCAAACAATATAACTTATTGACACTACTATTTTTTGCCAGTAGGCGTTAACTCTCACTTGATATTTATCCGAATCTCTAAATTGCAGACCAAAGCAACCATTACATAAAAAAAGTACTAATTAGACATACCACAAATTTGTGAAGGCGACTATTATTATTATTATCCATATCTAAATGCTATTCAACGGAAATATCATTCAAAGCACTCGTTGGATAAATTTAAATTCTATGCATGAACATGGACTTAAAGATTACTGTGGACAACATGACCAACTGCTGTGTAACAGACCTCTCTACCGATAAATTATCGAATTCTGTATGCACTAATTTGACACAGCGACCAGCCTTTCTGTTCCTTTATAAGTATAGTTAGATGCCAGTCAAGTCTACTCAAGTAGCAATTAACCAGATCCCTATGGTTAAGTGATCGTGATTTTATAAGTCCCATAAAAACTTGGTGTTGATATTGTGTCACGCCCTCGCATATGTATGTACTTAAGAAGGTGAAAAAATTATTTAAGCCGATTAATACAAATATTTGTAAGAATTATATAGATGAGCTGATGGAGTCTGTATAATATATACGAAGAGCAGTTTTATTATGCAATCTATGCGAATTTGAATAGAATTGAAAACCGTGCTACAAGAACGATGTACATAGCTCATATAAGGGATTTTGTCGGATACTAAGTTTTTCATTCCGTTTGTAACGCATATAGAAACAATGTTGGTGGAATCAAATGGATTGGACACCCATGAATAATATCAAAAGTTATTTTAATCGCTGTACCCAACGCTTGTTTACGTGGCGCTTATGCCGGGGTTTGTAATAAATAAACTTTGAGTTTGAATAAAGTTAGTTTGATTTTTGATTTAGAAAAATTGTAGATTTAAGTTTGAAAATGTATATATATATGTAATACTAGAAGGAGCCAGTCGGGCGTTGGCCGGCGATAATATAGATACCTAAATGGGTGGCGGTGGTGGTGGGGTGGTCATAGATGCATAATATTTTAAGGTATTATCTGACTCAATCGCGCGGTTTCGTACTCCCGGGTTTCACTCTGGGTGTGCCTGAGCACGTGCGTCTTTGTGTATGTGCATGTACGAATGTGCGTGCTTTCTGTGGGAGAGTGTTGCTCTCTACGTCGACGCGTTCTCAAGCAGTCCCAAATATTTAGTGAAACACGAAATTTTTGTACGGTAACCCTACGAAGGAGTTGCCCGATTGGTCCCATTTTCGCACTTAAATTTCCCTTTTTTTAAAAAACTGCCTAAATGTACGACATTTCAGCTCTCTATGTCGACGCGGTAGACAATGTCCAAATGTATAGTGGCAAACTAAAGTTTTGTATAGCAACACCAAGAAAGGGTTGCCCGATTTGCTCCACTTTTGAAAATCTGTATTTGCAATTTTTATGAAAACGCCGTGTACAAAATATGAGCTCTCCACCTCGACGCCTTCTCAGGCAGCTTCCAAGTATATATTGAAAAAAAAATGTTTTGTATGGCAACAGCAAGAACGGGTAACCCGATTTAGTCCAATTTTAAAATTTTATTTACCATTGTTATGGAAATACCACGTACTAAATTTTTTGTATGCAACGCGATACGAAGTAGTTGCCCAATTGGTCCAATATTTGAACTTAATTTACCTTTTTTTAAAAAAGCCCGTGTACAAAATTTCCGCTCTCTACTTCGATGCGTGAAGCAATGTCCAAATATATATAGTGAAAAACTGAAGTTTTGTATGGCAACATCAAGAAGGGGTCGTCCGATTTCAACCATTTTTGCAATTTTATTTACATTGCTATGAAAGCGTCATGTGTCAAATTTTAGTTCTCCAGTGCCCAAATATATAGTTAAAAAAGAAATTTTTGTATGGCAACCCTACGAAATAGTTGCCCGATTTGTCTCATTTTTGAACATAAATTTACATTTTTTAAAAAAAACGCGCGTATACAATTTGAGCTCAGACAGTATCCAAATATAAAATATATAGTGAAAAACCAAAATTTTGTATGGCATCACCAAGAAGGGGTTGCCCAATTTAGTCTGTTTTTTAATTTTTTTTTGGTATTGCTAAGAAAACCCCGAGTACCAAATTTCAAATCTCTACGTGTACCAACGAATTTCAATTTTCAATTTTTATGAAAACGCCGTTTACAAAATTTCAGCTTTCCACATCTACGCGTTGTCAGGCAGTTTTTTACATCTCGACAACAGCGCCATCTATCATGTCCAAGACAATCCTATCTCTCAAGCTGGAACCAACCAAACATATTCATTTAAATCTGTTGGGCGGTTTCGAAGATTAGCGTGTACAAACACAGTGACACTGGATTTTTATTCAGATATTTGGACACTGCCTGAGAACGCGTCGACGTAAAGAGTTGAAATCTTGTACACGGCGTTTTCATAAAAATAGTAAATACAATTTCAAAAATGGACTAAATAGGGCAACCCCTTCTTGGTGTTGCTATACAAAACTTTGGATTTTCACTTTATTATATTCTAAATGAAATCTCATAGGGTATACTAAGTTTGTCATTCCGTTTGTAAGGATTGAATGCTATATATCTCCTGAGGCATCAAATCAAAAACATGAGTTTAGGTATGTAATGACCTGGGGAAAAAAATGTAAAAATTGCTTTTTGTCAATATCTTTTATAAATTGCATGAATGCAAGTGAGTAGTATACCTATACAAACATACATCTATGTATCAACGGTTTTTATGAATTTTCTAAAAACATAAAAGCAAAATAAATTTCAAAAGTAAAATTAAAAAGTCCATTTAGAGTTAAATTACTATGAGTTTGTAAATGTGTATGATAAGCACTAACTGTAAAAATGATCCTCCATTAAATCTTTTCATAGCAGCGAGAGACTCACAAGAATCCATTCACTCACGTTTCCAATTTATTTCCTAAAACGTGAAATGTTTTTAATTACTTCACCATTCCTCCCGCCAGGATATAAAAATTTCTCTTCTATTATACGAAAATTAAATTAAAACTTGCCATGAAGAAAATAAAATTTTCACACGCACTGAACCAAATTCCCACTTCACATGCCCAGACTAAGAGTGCGCACTCTTATAAAAAATTATTAACATGAAATGCACAAATGCCTGTAGTGGATGATGATAAGTGTACAAGTTGCAAATATAGTAACGAACGCGAAGGTAAAAAGAAAATATGTTCTCGGAAAATATGGAAAATTACATCAAAAATTACATGTCTATGCCCACTCTCCTGGTGATGCCGTCGTCCGCCGATTATACTCCTGGTAATCACAAGCTGCATACCTTTAATATTCATTCATGCATTCTAGACCAGCAGATAAACTCCAGTTTCATGCTATGAAGCAATAGGATGCATACAATATATAGGTATGTTATAATATTATCAACGTTGATAGTGAGACCCGTATAAAAAGGGTTAAACACATGATGAAACATTGAAGGAGGGTTGGAGGTTGGTTACATCGAAAAATAAAAATCAGAGAATAAAAAAAAATCTGACAAGGCTCACATCACATAGCATCACATCACAGCATCGCAACCTTAGAAAAGGAACCCAAAGTTGCATCCTAGAGTCAACAAGGCATGCCATATACATTTATGTATCCTCTTCACTTAGCTCCTGTTCCTGTTTTATAGTGACAGTGGTTTCTGAGCGGTGGTTTATGCATTCAACCTTCCAGCAACGATATAATAGTCGCTATCTCTCTCCCTCTCTTTCTCTCTCTAGTAAATTCTGGAATATGTTTGGGCTCTTAAAGTTATAACAATCGCTTTGAAAATCTCGGAGCGGGGGGGGGGGGGGGCGGAATTCAACAACTATGTAAATTGAAATTATGGGAATGAACTGAGGATGGGTAAATAAAGTTCGTATGTTCAGAGGATGTAATAACGTTGGAACTGGTGTTTTTTCTGTTTGCGAAACAACCTAAAAAATTTCTGGATCAGCTTTTACCTCTCTCTATATATTTAAAGGACTTTTTACCAGGGTTTAGTTTCGGACTATTCCATATATGTATATAAAATACTGTCTGAAATGTTGGTGTCCCACAAGGTAACTTAATAGTTTTGTTGCGGGCAAAAACGTTTTTTTTTTCTTACATTTTTTTAATAATGTGCTGAATTTGATATAAAATTTTAGCCGTTCGGAGATTTTTTGTTAACATTTTAATTAAATTTTATAAAAAGTTCGATTTTTTATTCCAAACATTGTCAGGGATTCGTTGGAATTGAATTTTAGTCAGATACATATGTATGAACATATCACTGTTAACCCGAATCATTTGGTGAGAATTGCCTTTGTCACCAAGAATGAAGTCGATGTCATTGCTCAGATTAAGTAAGGAGGCTCCACTGGTGATAGTGAGGGCAGTCATGAATCTCAATAACTTCCGATTTTCTCTTCTCTGATCACTAAAAATTTCCCCTGTAGAAATTAACCAACACTAGGAATGTAACTTGAAATTTGCAAGGACTCATCAGTCAGTTTTATTATAAAGCTCCTTCTGTCAATCTAGCGGTTCCTCCGTCATTATGTTGGAACTAGGGCTATTGATTTTCGAAGCTTTGAAGCTTCGACCTTCGAAAGTAAGAAATTCGAAGCTTGGAAGATTTCATGTGACCGTGATTCTAAATTTGTTATGCTAATTTGACCCACGTCCCGTTGAGCCATTGAACTAAAATTTGACACACTAATTGATCTTGCTTATATATAGGTTTTTCAGGTCAACTTAACGTTTTTTCAAACCAAAATAACGTTTTTTCATTTCAAATTAAAGATTTTTCATTTCAAATTAACGATTTTTTATTTCAACTTAAATATTTTTCATTTCAAATTAACGTTTTTAAATTGAAAAAATAGTATACAGTATGTATATTTATTTTTTTGTTGCAATACTTTTGACACAGATAAATTTATTAATTTCAAATATCTAAATAAATATGTTATTCGGTAACTTAATAATAAATACAATACAATACAAACAAATTCTAGCATGCATATGGTAATTTATGGCTGTTTTGGTGATTACTCAATTTAATAAAAATACCTTATGTTTCACTGTTGCGTTATTTTTGGAACATACTGTATAATAAAGTTGAATTTAAAAAACTAAATTTGAAGTTAAAAAAATGAATTTAAATGAATCAATACAATGGGTGTCCTGCTACAGCCATTGGTAATTTCATTGTCATGTCCATGTAATAATTATTGCAATCGGCAGAGGTCACACTTGCCAAAGATTCTTTAATTACATCAACTAAATTTAAACTATTTTCCGAATCAGCCAACAAATTTCTTGCAGCCAATTTAGTTTTCGAGAAAACTTTTTCTATTGGATTAAGCATTGGGGAGTATGGGGAAAGGAACATTAGTTGGTGTGTGGTCTCTCTAACCTTATCTTGTATTACACTAGTCTTGTGTATTTTTGCATTGTCAACAACTAACCAAGCATTAGTGATATTAGCTTCTGCCAATTTATTGACTAACGCATCTAAAAACACCTGAAAAATGTTTGCATTTACAGTTGAGTTTGATATTATTTTTTTATGTATTATGCCATGTAAATGGATGGCTGCAATGAGCGACACATTTCGTCCTCTTATGGTTGGAACTATGACATGAGCTGCAGTATTCTTCTTTGAGCGAGCTTTAGCTCTCCGAAGGTGACAGTTGAATCCAGATTCATCAATAAATATAATTTTCTCACGTTGCTGTGGGGCGTTTTGCGAAAAGTGCATAGCATAATTTTTACGCTCTTCTATGGTACTTTCCGAGTTAAAACGATCAATGTTAAAAGTAGCTAGTTTTGGCGTTATCTTTAAATATTTCAAAGCATATAAAGATGGTTGTTGTGCTAAGGTTTACATTTTTGCTTTCAAATACTTTAATCTTAATATTTTTTATAGTAATGGCCGGATTACGTTCTACTATTTCTTCAATTATATTTAAAATTTCCGTAGTTAACTTCAATTGCCTTTTACCACCACGATTTCTGGTCAAAACCACACCCCCATCATTTTTGTACCGGCGTAATATAGATGTAGCCGTATTTTTATTAATACCAGCCAGTTCTGCTGATTCACCTATTCTCTTACCTTCATCATAAAATTTTATTAATAATTCTTTTTTTTTTCCAAGCTTATTTTATTATTGGTTGCTAAATTACGTTGTCTTCTCTGACGAACAACTAAATTCGGGTTATTTTCATCACCACTATTATCTGAATCCTCTCTTACTTCCATAATTCTGCGATAATGAGCCAACGGAATAGAATCATTAGAGGAACTGTCACTCAATTCATTATTAGATAATATGGTATTGTTCATTTTTTTGCTGATTGAAATTTAAAGGGTCCAATTAAATTATAATTTTTAACTTTTTTAAACTTACGTTCGATAATTACCTTGATGATATTTATTGTTTAAATGATATTTATTCCTTTAATTTGTAACATTAAAAAAATAATTAAGAATTGAGCCATGCAATAAAACAAAAGTAATCAGAATACTAAGATGATTTTTTATTTTGGCAAGTGTTCATAGATATATTCTTGAAAAAACCAATTTCAATTTAAAAACGTTAATTTGAAATGAAAAATCTTTAATTTGAAATGAAAAAACGTTATTTTGGTTTGAATAAACGTTAAGTTGATCTGAAAAAACGTTAAGTTGACCTGAAAAACCTATATATTTACATAATATATATACAATTATATAATATAAAATCAGGCTACAAGATGGCGGCTGAATTTTGTCATTATGCCCGATTCGACTTAAAATCAATATTTTAGGATTGTCGGGGTTCCGAATTCGAATATTTGGTCAAAACTTAGAGTGTAAAGATGGCGTCGCCAATATTTCTGAAAAATTTTACCATTTTTTGTTTTTTTAAATACTATACAATGTGTTTTTTTCAAAACTTGATCAAATGAAATGTGCGGATACTAGACACCTAGCCAAACAAAAAAATTTATTGCAGGGGGTTCACATCAACCGTTTGGGAGTTACAGGGTAATTAAAAAAAAGCTAGATTTTCACATAACACCCTGTATCTTAAAAACTACAGGGCGTATGTGCACAGATAAAAGCTCATTGTATGCACAGTTTCATGGTCTTTCCAACGACTGCTCAACCAGCTCCATACCCCACTCGTCTAAGGAGTTATAAGGGTCTAAAATAAAAATTTAGGATTTTCTTATTTTTTTTTTAATTTGACCTCTATTATTTTTGCAAAAACGTCATTAACATAACTTTTTTTTTAAAAAGTGTAAACTTTAGACTTTCCTCTTTAATTTTATGTGCTAAGTGGAGCCCTTTAAGAGTTATTAGCTCTCAAGCTATTCTCAAACCTATCTTCAAACCTATTTTCAACGATAATTTGTTACCTTACCACTGTCGTCTAATTTCGGTGGGACCTGAATAGGTTATGAGTTATTAACTGTTTAACTGCTACAGTTAACACATAGGGTGAAATAGGTCAAGTTAAAGAGGATAGTCTACAGTTTACAGTTTTTATAAAAAAAAAAGTTATGTTAACGACCTTTTTGCAAAAATAATAGAAGTCAAATTAAAATAAAAGTAAAAAAATCCGAAATTTTTAGTTTAGACAACCATAATTCTTGATGGGAGAGGGGTATGAGGCAAGCTGGTTGAGCAGCAAAGGCCATGAAGTTCTGCATACAACGAGGTTTTAACTGTGACCATACGCCCCGTAGTTTTTAAAATACAGGGTGTTATGCGAACATCTAGCTTTTTTTTCCTAATCACCCTGTAACTCCCAAACGGTTGATGTGGACCCCCCCCCCCCCCCCTTCCTTGCAATTTTTTGTTTGCCAACGTGTCTATCTAGTAGCAGCACATTTCGTTTGATCATGCTTCGAAAGTACACATTGTAGTCTAGACCTTCATGAAAAGCTAAAAGCCTTAACGCCGATAGTGTAATACCACCCGATATAACCAAATACTAGGAGACGGAATGAGTGGTGAGCGCATGTATGTATGTATGTGGGTGTGTTTATGTGTAGGTGTATGTGCGTGTGTGTCGCAAGCCTGGGTGCGACCTCCCCCTTCACCACTCATCTCCCTATCCTAGTATTTGGTTATATCGGGTGGTATTACACTATCGGCGTAAAGGTTTTTAGCATTTCATGAATTGACTAAAAATTTAAGACACATAATGTAAAAAGTGGCTAAGTCAAAACCGTTACACTATCTGTCTACTTTTCATGAAGTGTCTAGACTTTTCGTGAAGTGCTGAGTTACGTTAAATGTCTACGACATATATATATATATATTATTAAGCCAAGCTCAGGTGATTCCTTATGATGCCGATATATGGAATTTATGGGGTTACAAGTTGTACTAAAGAAAAAATCAGTTTTGTGTAAGCATTCGACGTCAGAGGATATGAAATAGTCTTGGGTTTGGAATTTGAGACCTTTGAAACAAGAACGTTTTACCAATGAAATCACGAAGTATGATAAACAATTCCAGCGAACTCAAACGTATCAAGTTTGGCACAATGTTTGATAGCGCAGTTATTTTTTCAGCGATATATCAACTTTTAGCGCAATCCAGAGGCACGTTCAACAGAATTAGTAAATATTAAAACAAACTGTAAAAAATGTTTTCAAATTTACAATGTTTTAATGGACAAATTTATTTGAAAATTAATTTAATTGGACTTTAAAATTTAATAATGTGTATTTGAAATTTCGTAACTAAATTCAAAAGTATCATTTAGATTCTTATTATACCCTGGTGAAATCTGTTGGGTATTATGTGTTTTATTCAAAATTTGTAATCTGGATGTAGAGCTTCTTCCGCCTAACCCTTCGGTCACTGGTTCGTAACTACAAAGTGCAGTTAAAATCAAACAAATTCATAATCTGCAATCCCCAAGATTCCCCGGTTATCGATTTTTAGTCGAATCTGACTATAAGTGATAAAATTCGACTGCCATTTAGGACACCTCATTTTGATCTCTAAACTTCGATGACAAATTTATAATTAGCGACCCTAAAATCCTACAGATATAGATTTTAAGTCAAATCTGATTATAAGTGGTATAATTCGTCCACCATTTTGGAGCCACCATACTGATTTTGTGTTATATACAGATCTAAAAGTGTATTTTCATCCCAGATATGTAATTGCGGCAAATTTTAGCTGAAAAGAAGACAAGAAGAGTGTGAAATTAGCGGTAAAAATTTTGAACCCCGTTGCGTTTTAAATCATACATAATAAAATGTATTTATATGTTTTTTATAACCATAAGACTTATAATACGTGTATTCCCCGAAAAACTAAGCCACCCTTTAAAGTTTAAACTATTCAAAAATTATTACAAGTCACCTTGAATATTATAATTTAACTTTAACACTATAGAGCAAATACCAGGAAAAGTTTTCATTCATTCATGCTTCGAAGCTTCATGCTTCGGTAAAACGTAAATGCTTCGAACGATTCAACTTCGAAGCTTTGAGCCGCCTGCTTCGAATTCTATCAACAGCCCTAGTAAGGACTCTGCGGCGAGCTCAGAACTCATAATAGTATGCTGAACAGAAGGACTGGATCCGGTAGCCATAACCTGACCGCTGCAAATATCTAAATATTGGTAGCAGTTGAATGCGAGAATTTTCCACAATTGAGTTAAGACAGGTTTACTGCTTTTTAAAAGTTCCAGACAGAGCTGATTGGTGCTACAATTTATTTGTTTTTCTATACTCCAAAAGCTGAATATCATATATTGAGCATTTTTGGTTCGCTCTTAGATACTCTACAAGATTATTATGACATTCCTTTCGTCCATTTGCCAGCAGCCCGAAGTTATATTTCACAGTTTGTTACAGGTATCACTTCCCACAACCTTTAAATAAGACTTTGAATATAGAGAGTAAGGAAGCGTGATAAGGTAGATTTAGCGTAGTCAAATTCTGGTTGTGTCAGAATCTGTTGCCGCTGTGTGAAACTCAGTACAGGCGTGTAGTAGAATTAACATAGAGAGCAGGGCAACAAGATATATGGTTGAAAATACTGCGGTTGCTCCCACCGAAAATGCTCTTAGTCGTGCTCTGAGTCGCTGTCACTACGCCGGAGTCCCAGGGAGTTTCTAGGCTGCTTCAAATGTAGGCAGCTGAACATACATTTCTCCAATTTACCCTATTAAAGGTTGGAGTCTTTAAACAGGGGAAATTGGAAGAAATGTATTAATGAAAAGCCACGTTCATGTACACGAATTTTATAGGTATCAACACTTCCTGTTCTCTCTATATTCTACGAAATAAGATCTCAGGGCTGTATTTTATTATACAAAAGCTCAAACCAAGTGTTCTGTGCCCTTAGTAATACGACCTCGAACTACACACTAAGTACATTATATGAGCTACACGCGTCTTTACAAAAGGTGGATTATTTCTCGTCCACACTGAAATTCATTGAAAATAATTTCAATGAATTTCTAAAATGCATTGATAATGCAGAAAAATCGAACTTTTCGACCCAGCGACCAGAGAGGTCTCATCAGTATGGTTATCTCTGATCGCCTAACAAAGAAGTTCGATGATAGGGTCACCCAATTCCCCATATAAATTTTTTTCATCAAAAGCAAGTGTAAATCAGTCTGCTGTAGACGAGAAATAATCCACCTATAAGTTTTTCTTGGTTTATCCAAGTGCCGTATGGAGACTCACTCAATTTGAAAATTGCAACGAGAAATTGTGGCTACCATATAATTCACACTTGCTAATGATAAAAAGTATTTATATGGATAATTGGGTAATCCTATCATCGAACTTCTATGGTAGGCGATCAGAGATAACCATACTGATGAGACCTCTCTAATCGCTGGGTCGAAAAGTTTGATTTTTCTCCATTCTTTCCAAAAGTTCCTGTACACGTACATTTTTTTTTTTTTTTAAACAAACGCTTGCAATCGATCAAGCAGTTAGTAGAGTTAGATGTAAGTTCTAGAAAGATACGCGCCAACATAACTTATGATTATCATTGCTATTTTATCTTTTTAATCTTGTTCCACTTTAACCATTTTTTTTTTCATTTAAGAAAAACATCATAACTTCTGTCCAAAAAGGAGACTTTAAGATAAAACGCCCTACAATCTATCTGTCTGTCTGCAATTTATTCTAACAAACGAAAATAAACATTAATTTGGATTGCTGCCAGAAACAACTGTGCAACACTTTACAACTTCGAATGAATGTTGAACGGAAAAACTATGGAAAATCTTCAAATAAAATCCAAACTAACCTCCGCTTGTTGGCGCCAATAAAGAACGAGATTTGAGTCTCCTTACTGGCCCATTGACTGCCACCTCAACGTGTAAATATGCCCCAAGTATGATACTCTCTGAAGCCCTTGAAATATACTTTCATCTTGTCCATGTGCTTTAGATTGCTGCACAAACTCAACAACCACCCCCAAGAAAAATTCTTGGCTACCATTGAATCTTCCTTATTTCGTTTTTATTCCTCAGTCCTTAGTCCTTCCAGTTTCTTATTTAATGCATGGCATTCGGGAGGTATTTTCCGGAATCACATACATATTGCACTATAGGCAGGCATGTATTAGGTATGTCTACTACTGGATTCTCCGGCATTATCTTGCTCAGACTAAATAACCTCATGGTTATACTAGAAAGAATTTAAGAGCAGATGCTACTAGAATTTGAATTACGAAAAAAACAACTAACAGTAACCAGATTGTGGAGGTGGCTCTTAGCTCTGATAGCATTCTAGAAAGATGCCATGCCTCCCATTTGCGAATTTTTTTAAGTTCATATCTCCTGTTGTGGCGTCAGTGTTCAGCTCTACCAGTTGTTTGTATGAAACACAAGCACCAGATAATCTTCTGTTTTTGTTTTTTTAATCTGAATGTTCACCTCAGGATACTTGTTAACATCTACCTAAACTGCAGAATGAAAAGTAGATTTAGCCATTTTAAGAAAAAGCAAATTGTGTTCCTGGTTAGACTCGATCGCCAATCTTTTTGTTTTGCTTTGCTTTATTCTAACCATATCATTGTATGGTCGGGAGTCGGGACACAAAGTTGTGCTACAGCCAATAGTTTAGGAATTTACTAGGAGAGACAGGATTGCTTCGTAATTTAGTTTGCTGTGGTTTGGTAGTTTTTTAATTGATTCCACTTGTTAGCTATAGGGCAATTGAGAGACTTCATTTATAACTAAAGTGCAAAACGTGATTTGACTGCTCTAATTATGTGATAACGGAATGAAATTGAATGTTTTTTTTTCATGACTTTTTTCAAGGAGGAAGTAATATTCCATTTTTGATAAAATAAAAAGAGAGGAAACTATTAATATAATATAATAATCATAATATATAAAAATCACGTGTGACTGTGTTCTTACACGATAATCTCTAAAGCCGCCCAACCGATTTCAATGAAATTTTGTGAAATATGTTTGGTTGGTTCCAGCTTGAAAGATATGATAGTTTTGGATACGATAGATGACGCTGGTGTTGAGATCTAAAAAACTGCCTGAGAACGCGTCAACGTGGAAAGCTGAAATTTTATGCACGGCGTTTTCATAAAAATTGCAAATACAAGTTTAAAAATGGACTAAATCGGGCAACTCCTTTGTAAGGTTTGGTTTTTCAGTATATATTTGGACACTGCCTGACAACGAGTACACGTAAAAAGCTGACATTTCGTACGTGGTGTTCTTATCGCAATAGTAAATAAAATTTAAAAAGTGGACTAAATCGGACAACATCTTCTTGGTGTTACCATACAAAATTTCGGTTTTTCACTATATATTTGCAAACTGTCTGAGAACGTGTCGACGTGGAGAGCTCAAATTTTGTACGCCGCGTTTTCATGAAAATTGCAAATACAAGTTCAAAAATGGACCAAATCGGGCGACCGCTTTTTGGTGTTGCCATACAAAACTTTGGGTTTTCACTACATTTTTATATGGCAACACCAAGCAGTTGCCCGATTTAAACAATTTTTAAAATTTTATTTGCTAGTATAATGAAAACACCATGTACCAAATTTCAGCTCTCTACGTCAACGCGTTTTCAGGAAATGTCCAAATATATAGTCAAAAACGAAATTTTTGTATGGCAACCCCATGAAGGAGTTGCCCGGTTTGTCTCATTTTCGAACTTAATTTTACTTTTTTTTAAAGTCCATGTATAAAATTTCAGCTCTCTAAGTATACGCGTTCTCGAGTTATAGTGCGCACAGACGGACGAACAGACCGACGGACGGACACGCTAAAATCAAAATAACTTTTAATATTATGCGTGGATATCCAATCCATTTTGCTTTACCATCATTATTTCGAGGTACAAAAATGGGATCTATCGGGCAACTCCTTCGTAAGGTTGCCATACAAAAACTTTTGTACGTGGTGTTGTCATAGCAATGGTAAATACAATTTCAAAAATGGATTAAATCGGGTTACCCCTTCTTGGTGTTGCCATACAAAACTTTTGTTTTTCACCATATAGTATAGTATATAGTAGCTGCCTGAGAAGGCGTCGAGGTGGAGAGCTCATATTTTGTACACAGCGTTTTCATAAAAATTTCAAATACAATTCGAAAATCGGACAACTCCTTCGTAAGGTTTACGATATATTTGAGCACTACCTGAGAACGCGTCGACGTAGAGAGCTACATTCCCCGACGCATATGAACACACACACACACACACACACACACACACATACACACACACACACACACACGCACACACACACACACACACACACACACACACACGCACGCGCAGGGGTTTGTTTTGTTTTTTTCTCCAACCGGGCGCCTCCCTAGGTGATGGATAGGGGGATGCCCCTTGAAAGAGAGGTACTGGGGAAATCAAATACCCAGGGCGGACCAAAAAGCAAAGGACGGAGTGCCAAAGGGCATATTAAGATTGACGTCAGTGAGATCTTTATGATATGCTGGCTCACGGATGGACTAGGATGATACAGGGCTGACGGACACTCCATTCCACTACCTGATTGAGGGAGGGTGATATCTACCGGATATGGCGAGTGGGTTAATGTAGCAGCCGCACCCGTCCCGATAAAACCTTGGCAGGCCACAAAGTACATTCAAAGCTCGGCACCCCGATGCACGTGTGGGCTCTGGTGGAGCATTCCCGACTAGTGCATGATACCCCATGAAGGATCTTGCCAACTCTTGCATGGCCTCCATGCTGCATAGGTAACCATAGGATCATAATGGCAACTACACAACACGGGCGGAGATAACGGCTTGGACGGGGGACCCAACAGCACAAAATGTTTAAGAGTGGAGACGTTGAGAGCAGAGTAGCCAACAAGGAGAATACGGACGCAGAGATGAACCCCTCTAAAAGGTGCGGATTGAACCGAACGCCACCGGCGACTGCGAGTAGCAGCGTCAATGGAGCAAGGCCGCAAGACGCTCGAGCATACGATCCGGTCGCTGATCGAGTTCGTGTCCTAAAGGATGAACATTCACGCGGAGATTAAAAATATGATCGCGAAAGCCATGATTGAAATGGCCGCAGCCATGACAGAGCTAGAAAAGACAGAGGCGGAGCTAGACAAGAATGAGACGCGTGCGGTCGCTAAGCCCGGCCCCGAAGTCAAAGAGATGCCCGAAACACCCAGGAATACGACCCCCGCCTTCAGTTGGAAAACCGTGGAGAAGCGAAGAAGACCGGCAGAAGTCACGAAAGGGCGCGCCCCCAAAACAAGAAAGCGCCACTGCCAGGAAGAGACGCCCAAAGTTGCCGGGAGAATCTAGCAAAATGGACAACAGAAGTACATGAAGATGATGAGGAGGCCCAGGGCCGACAGTATCGTTGTGGAGAAATTAGGCGATGCGACGTACGCAGATATCCTGCGCAAAGTGAAGGCTGACCCGAAACTGAAGGAGTTAGAAGATAAGGTCGTCCGCGTGAAGAGAAATCAGAAGGGACAAATGATGTTCGAACTGACGAAGGGGGAGGGCGAGAAGAGTGACGCACTGAAGGCACCGGTGACTAAAGCCCTCGATGGGAGAGCCACAGTTACGGTGCGCACTCACGAGATAAATGTCGTGTGCAAAGACATAGACGAGGTGACGACCAAAGAAGAGGTGCTCGAGGTACTGAGGAAACAGCTGGACATAAACATCTTATTTGTGTCTGCAATCAGAAGGTTGCGGCAGGCGTATTGTGTGGCACGCAATCGGCGGTAATAAGCCTGCCATTTCAGAACATGAAGAGCATCCTGGAAACCGAGAAGGTCAAGTTTGGTTGGACCATCTGCAGGATCAAAGAAGCGACGAAACCCATGTCGTGTTTTCGTTGTTTCGATTACGGATACTTGGAAAAGGACTGCAAAGGTGAGGACAGGTACAAGCGATGCAAAAAGTGATAAGTAATAAGAGAAAGAATATTCAAGAGAAATGTCAGAGGTGGACTCAGATTTTTTGATTGGGACATTTCTCTTGAATATTCTTTCCCTTCATGAATCAAATCACTTATTACCTCTGATTGATCTTACTGAAATATATCGATATCGGTGATTGTCAGCGAATAAAATCTGAATCCACCTCTGTGTGTGAAGAAAAGTTTATTTTCTACTTTTTCATGCGACTTGGCCTCAGTTTTGTTTGAAAACTCGTTTTTTACTTATTTTATTTTCTGCCTTTTTCACGTCAACTAAATTGGAAAATTCTGCATTTTTCCTGAAACAGATTTATCACTAATCATATAGATGAAAATTTTTCCGATGATTTTCCAGCTTTTCCGGGTTTTCCATGGAGTTTTCGCTCTACAATTTTGTCTTAGGTTGCAAAACGCTCAAACGCTTCCTTGGTCGGAAAAACTCCGGAAAAGCCGTTTTACATGAATTTTCCTCGATTTTTTCTGCAAGTTTTCACCATTGTCGGAGAGAAAGTAATGATGCCAGTTGATAGCAAACTTGATCCTGCATAATTTAGAAAACTTTTTTACCGGAAAATTTTCCGGAAAAGTCGGAAAATTCCGGAAAATTTTTCGGAAAAATCGGAAAACTCTGCATTTTTCCTGAAACGGATTTATCACTAATCAAATTTGTACCAAATTTTCAAATGATTTTTCCCGATTTTCCAGGTTTTCCATGGAAATTTCCGGTTCAAATATTGACAGATTCAATTGTCACGCGGAACCTGTGTACCAAATTTCAGCTCGCTGTGATGACGAAAAGTGGGTCTACGAGAGTGTCGAAAATAGTAAAGAAATAGACAAATTCGTGTACGAGTTAAAGGGAATGGCTGGCCTAAAAAAAACTGTAGTGTGAGACCAAAATCGATTCCAGGTAGGACGCTTAATGTCGCAAGAAACATCAGATGACCCAAGATCAGCTAACGCCTCTTTTAGCAGTTCACCAAGAAGCCATTCCACGCCAGTGACGAGAGATCAGAGCGAGTATCCGTTCTATGTATTGAGTTCCGCTCAAAAGAAATTCTGGAAGAATTTCAATCCTTTTTCCTTCGAGAACACCAGCCCGTCTGTTAGCACAGAGGACACTAGCTCAACAACTGATTGTGGAACTTCGGAAACAGCAGAGGATAAGTTAATTTTGGACGAGAATAAACCAGTTATCCCCAAATCAATAGAGGAAAAGTGTATGGCTATGGAAACTACAGAGGATAGAAGGCCCATTATTGAGAAAGTGGATGTGGAAACTCAGACTAGGGATACAGTAACGGAATTGATGTCCTTAAGATCTGGAGGAGGGTACCGACAATCCTTGGATGCACTACCATCAATCCAAGAAGAAGAAGAACTACGGAATCAATCTTAAGCACAGCCAGAAGACAATATCAGTGAACAACAACAACAACATAGTCAATCTTCGGTTAGTTCTGTGCAGCTAGACGAGTTAACCCGTGGAAAGAGCTCATCAGAAAACTCAATTTTTGAAATGGAGCCACCAGTGGATATAATTAAAATTAATTAATTAATACTTAATGTTAATATCCCATACGATGGAATACTTGGAAATAATTTTCTATTAAATAAATGTAATATAAAGGGTTCAGATGGAATATTAGAATTTCCAGCGACACCTACAAGTTTAGAAACATTTTCAGTGCCACTTAATACAAACTGCGAATTTTGCGACTCTCAGGAGGTAAAAACGACACTAAATTCACCTATTAGCAGGTCTACGGTCCAAGTCCAAAAGGAAAAGCTTGGCAAGCCGCAACTTACGGAAATGGAAAACGCCACTCAAATCTTCGAGAGAAAGTGGTCCATTCCGCATCAAGGTGAACAATCTGAACGGAAGCAAGCAAAGGAACTTAAGGTTAGAACGAAGATTTTAGTTCCAGCATGATCAGCAAAATTAGTGCGAATTCCTATTAGAGACAACGGTGAATTTGTTTGTTTATCAAAAGAAGTGAGTGAAGGTGTTTTTTCGGGAAATTGTTTAACAAGACCATGGAAAGGTAGAGTTGTATTGCCTATTATTAACGTCAATAATACTGATCAGGAATTGGGTAACATGGAAATTGATCTTCACCCAATAGAAAATTATGATATTCTGACATTAAACGAAATGAACTGGGAAAAACCCAAAATAAAAAACGAAAAGAATAGGACCTTTGGAAACAGAAAACATCCGGTTGTTAACAATCGAGACAGGAAACGAATCGAAATTCTGAAAGATCAAATTAATATGGATACAGATGCCAATCAGGAAGAAAAAAATGCTGTCCTCGAAATATATTATGAATATAACAATATCTTCCTTTTACCTGGAGATAAATTCAGTTATACGGGCTCAATAAAGCATGTCATTCCAATTAAGCAAGATTGTCCCCCTCTCAATCAGAAAATGTATAGACTACCGGAGAAGCAAAGAAATATCATCCATGAACAAGTTGAAGAAATGCTTGAAAATGATATAGTAGTACCTAGCACTAGTCCATGGAATTCGCCACTCTTAATTGTTCCCAAAAAGGCTGGAATAAATGGAGAAAAACAATGGCGTGTTGTGGTAGATTTCAGAAGGCTAAATGAAATCACGATCGGAGATGCTTTCCCTTTACCCAGAATTGAAGATATCTTCGATCAACATTGTAATTTACGGAAAAAACTTGTCGAATCATAACGCTAAACTTAGGGAGGTACTCAAAAGACTTCAGTTAAATAACTTCAAACTAAAAATACAAAAATGTTGAGAAAGGAAGTAATTTATCTGGGAAATAAGTGTTCCAGAGAAGGAGCCTTGCCAATTGCCTCAAAGGTAAGCAGCGTTCAAAGTTTCCCCCAGCCCCAAGACAATAAGGGTTAGCTAATTATTATAGGAAATTTATTCTGGAGTTCTCTAAAATAGCAGAACCCCTCAATAAACTCCTACGAAAAAATGTAAAATTCAAATGGACGGATCAATGTGAAAATTCTTTTAAAATCCTTAAGCACAACCTAATCTCGCCACCTATTCTAGTTTACCCTGAATTCGATAACCCATTTTCCTTAACTGCGAATGATAGCGGAGAAGCTTTGGGAGCAGTGCTTTCCCAAGGAGATGTGGGGAACGATCGGCCCATTGGTTACGCAAGCAGGAGTTTGAACAAAGCCGAGAGAAATTATTCCGCCACAGAAAAAGAAATGCTGGCAATAGTCTGGGCTACAAGAAACTTTCGGTGTTATTTGTATGGTAGAAAATTTACACAATGGAATCTACAGTAGCAAAGATCCTGGCTCGCGATTACTAAGATTTCGCCATAAACTCTCTGAGTATGAACCGGGTAGGCTCAATCGTAACGCTGACGCATTAAGCAGAATCCAGAGTTCTAGTTAGATGGAGTGCAATAAGAACGAACTTCCGCAGACAATGATAACTAAAGCACAAGACCACCAGCATAGAGTTAGAGATGATAAGGAAGATAAACCCAATCCCACATGCATGGCGATTACCAGAACGCAAAGCAGCGCTAAATGAGACCACACAAGTTTTTCTGAAAGACAAGACGACGCGGATGATTCGCCCAAAAATAAGTCTGGTTGTATAGGAGAGGACTCAGAAACTAATTTATTTAGTTCCCAAGGGTCCAAGATGAACGAAAGTGTACAAATACTTGGTAACCGGAATGAGATCCAGACCATTCTTCGGGATTACCATAATGCACCTTTGGGAGGTCATCTAGGAGTCTATAAAATTTATAAACGTATCAGAAGAAACTTGAAATGCAAAGGAATGCAAAGACATTTACAAGCACATCAAAAATTGCATTAAGTGTAGAAAAAATAAGCATAGTAGATCCACCAAGTTGCCGATGGTAATAAGTTCTATTGCAGCGAGGCCATTCGATAAGGTTTATCTCGATATAGTGGGCTCGCTATCAGAAACCACTAAGGGAAATACGTACATACTTATCCTACTGGATGATGCAACTAGAGTTTTCGATTGCATACCGTTGACTAATGGAGAAGCCGAGTAGCCGAGGGATTTTACAAATTAATGATGAAGTGTAAGATACCCAAAGCTGTCGTCACTGATCGGGGAGCAAATTTCACCAGTAATTTGTTTAAACGCCTTTGTAAACTATTCAAAGTGAGGAAGTTGCAGACCACATAGTACCATCCACAGGAAAATGGCGCTCTTGAAAGAGCACACGGACCCCTGATTGAGTATTTGACAAGTTTGGTGGAGGAAAATGTAACCGAATGGGACCAGTGGCTGGAGGAAGCAGTCCATATTCGCAACCATTCAACCCATGTTGGTGGAAAACATACACCGATGGAGGCTCTATGGGGATTTTACGACCCGCCACCCAACAATCTAAAACGACAGCTTGAACCGATAACTATGACGATTTTGTAAGCATTCGTAGAAGAAGAATGCAAATACTGCACAAGCGTGTTAGGGAGGAGCTTCTTAAAAGCAAGCTTAAATCTAAGGAATGTAGGAGACCAAGTCTTACTAAAAAATGCAGTTAAAAAGAATAAATTATCACCAGTTTGGACTAGGCCGTAATAGTAAAACAGGTTAATAATGATGTAAACTGCACGATCCAAATTGGTCGGAAGATATGAAGGGTGCATAATAATAGGTTAAAATTATTTTAGTTAAAAATAAATTATATTTGCGATTTTGGGGATTAGCAGAAATTAATTGTTCCTTCCTTATTACGCACAGAGAACATTAATATCGTTGCGGGCGGCAATACATCTAACGAACTCTCCAGCTGCTATAGAGACTCTCTCACCCCCACAGGCGTATTATTTGAGTCACTCAATCCGGCGTACTTATACACGAAGACCTGGGTTGTTTATACCAAAATTCAAATCACTGAAGAAACGGTGGCGTTGGAATTTATTAACCGCTGCGAAGACACAGTGGAACGTGTCTTTCACGTACAAAGAAGCAACGAGGAAAGACACTTGTGTTATACGTGGAAAATAGACTTAGATCGGCAGGTAGATAAGATTAAGAATAGGCTAAGAGATACAAATTTTTATTTATTAAACGGAAGTAGGTAGTCATTAGCTAATATAGTAGGTAGCTTTTCAAATTTCTTATTTGGTACTATGGCTGATAGGGATGCTCAAACCATTTACAAAAAACTAAAAGACCTTGACAGCCAAAATTCAGAGAACATACATTTAATCGAAAAACAAGTCGGCATAGTGAAGTCAAAATTTAATGCCATTGACCAAATTTTCCAAGACATAAAGCATTACCAAAACAGCCTAGATGAACGTTTTAAAGATTTCATAGACCAAATACAGAACTCCACGAACGAAATCAAGACAGAATTCAAATCGGTCCAGATTAAAGCCGACACAAATGGACTTCTTATATATATTTTACACCAACTCCAGCAGATACATCAACGTCTAACAGACGAATATATGGTAATAAATGCTCTACACCAACACTCATTACATCCTTTAATTTTATCCGCAAACGATTTAGTCCAAATTTATAAAGAAATCAGTGCACAGGGTATGGGATATATTCTTCTAGATGTTAAATTGGTAAGTCATATAGTTCAAGTAGATACCGTCCGGGAGGGAAAAGAATACTTTATCAGAATTATACTACCCCTACCAGAAGACTATTTTCACAATAAAAAAGTCTACTTGCTACCCACACCGATCTCACTGGCGAAAGCAGCTATCCTAGATATCGAAGCAAATTATTTTTTAAATAATACAAAAGCGCAGAGATATGTAGAGCTGTCCAGTGCAGATTACTGAGAACACTGCAAGAACACGACGTCTGCTAGTGGCAAGATAAACATTTGTTTCCAAACCGTACCTAAGGAAATAAGTTTCAGTAAGTCTAACTGTCTCATGGGTTTGTTCAACAACCAATCGCCGAGACCCGCTCGTTGCACCCACAGAGTTATGGAAAATAATATGAATTTACTTACAAAACTGGTTAGACTGAACTGTTGGCTATTTGTAGCCACGCAGGAAGAAATACTTTCCTGTAATTGTAGTAATCATTTCAACCACATGACCCTAAAAGGTTCTGGAATACTCTCACTAACCCAGCCATGCATATTTACACTATATGAACATGAGATACCCTATGAGAGTAGTGTCAGCTATCACACACCCATACACCAACCTGAGCTGCAAAATTTCCCCAAAATCAGCCAAGAAGAGATGTCCAGGGAAATCCCACAAGTAAAGTTCGGAAATAAAACAGGTCTAAAAAGAAATACCTCCGGAAACCACAATAAAGATCTCTTGAAGACAAGTAAAGATCTTGAAGAACTACAACAAGAATTGCGGAAAACTATAGAAAAAAGGGAACATGAAAAACTTAGTATACAAATATATACGGTAATATATATATGGTAACATTTTCTCTAACTCTGTTTCTAATTATAAGATATATTAAATACAAAGGTCAGAATAAAACATTTGTCCAAGCGCCAACATACAAATCCAAAGGCAAACCTTCACTATGAGTAGAGTTGACACACATAACCTGGACAAAAAGAAACCCCCAGTCAAAAGTTGTAAGCGTACTAAGTACACACATATAATCTCATAGAAACGATTATAGGCTGAACTACAATAGAAGTAAATAACTTTACGAAATTAAACGAGACTGAGGTTTACTTACGAAAAATTGATATTTATAGCCTAAATATATATCACATTCCGTAAGAGTTATTATCTTGATAGTTAATGTTTTCAATTTTGAAAAGTGGTAAAAGTGAAAAAATCAACAAATGGAAGTTGATTTAATTGAAGATTTTAGCTTTCTATTAATTCGCAGTGCTATTTTTATTCCATTTTAATTTTTACATTGCACTTTTAATCATTTAGTAATAATTTAATTGTTTGGACACATTGCGTTCTTACGGAATGAGCGATTCTTAGCGCACTATACTTACCGAAAATTGGATATTTAAACTTAACGAAAGTTCCCCTCCCAAGTGTTAAAGTTAATTTGTGTAGGCCTGTTAAATTAAAGGGCGCGTTCATTTTACGTAAGTAAATGTACTTACGTATACTTCTATTGTAGTTCAGCCTTATTAGAAATGTTCTCTGCTCAAGTTTACGAAATGTACAGATATATATATGTATGTAAATACGTACGTCGATCGCCCTCAGCAACTATCGTTGCTCTCAATTTATATACGATTCTGCCTTAAATTACCGTTCGAGTAAGACGTGCCTTTTAATTTTTACCATCGACCATCCTACAGAAATCAGAAGTGGGATTAGACTCGGGCCACTATTTAAAAAAAAAAAAAAAGTTTTTATCTCAGTAATTAAATTTATTTGCTTCGAATTACCGGAAATTTTATTATAAATTGCAATGGATGATTTTTTGTGTTTTTATACATATAAATTGTAAGTGATTTTGCGTGGTTAAATAATTATAGGTATCTACCATATGCATAGTGATCAGATCATAAGTGATCAAATTGAAAAATATTCTTATTGTGAAGTATTTAGGTCATTAAACACAACATAGGTTTGTGTAAATACTGGTGACAAATTGTGCTATAGGCTGTGCAGTTTATAAATTTTGTGAAAATTCAGTGGCAGCTTTGCAAATCGTTTCACAGAAAATGCAACAGTTGCATTATTGAAGGAAAAATTGGCAGAATTAGATTCAGATTCAGGTTCAAAGGTAAATTTAAAAGCAAAACTTTTGGAAGGAATCGATAAGCTGTCGGAAGAAAGTATTGAAATTTATTTTCCCGAGAATAGTCTCGAACAAACGGGAAATCAAAGTTCCGCTAATACACTGATGGGCGAGGATGATGACGTCGACAACCAGTTGGAAGCTCTGAGAGAGAAATTTAAAAAACAAAAGGAAATTTCTGAATTGCGTAAACAAATCTCTGAGTTAAGTAGGTACTCTCGACAGACAAGTTATAACATCTCGCTCTACATTTAATTTCCGTGATGTAGAAGAGTCTCTTCCACAATGTAATGGTGATGACCATTACTGCATACGAAAGTGGATCCTCGATTTTGAAGAGTCAGCAGCAGTATTAGAATGAGACGATAAAACTCGTTTCGTGTATGCAAAACGCTTGTTAATTGGAACTGCAAAGCTGTTTCTCCGCACTATTACTCCGAAAACTTGGAATGACCTCAAGAAAGAGTTAACTAATAAATTTTCCAGAACAGCAAGCAGCGCCGAAATTCATAATAAACTCAGAAAGCGAAAGAAAGAAATGCCTGAAACTCTACAAGGGTATGTACTGGTTATGCAGGAGATTGCATCTTTATCTTCCATCGAAGAAGCAGACTTAATTCAATATCAAATCGATGGGATTCCTGGTCCAGAACGAAGTAAAGTGTTGCTTTATAATGCGAATACAATTCAATTCGCATTACAACAATAATACATCAGGACATCAATATGAAAACAACAATCAACATGTGAGGACTGCATCAAAAATTAAATGTTTTAACTGCAACGATCTTGGGCATATAAGTACAGAGTGTCCTAAGCCTAAGCGCTTGAAAGGATCTTGCTTCAAATGCGGCAGTACAAGACATAAGGCTTACCAGTGTGAAACTCCAAAAAATACAGTCATGAGTGTTGAGAATCTGGACGAGTTACAGTATGTATTTCCACTAAATAACGAATTTGAATTTTTGATTAGGTACACATTTGGCATTGGAATTGTGAAGAGGATAATCGTAAGTTTTGCGGAATCAATGGTAGCGTATTATGTGTTTTAGGTAAGGCATTTGTTAGTGTATTTTTCAAAAATAAAATAGCAGACTTAGAGATTTTTATTGTTAAAAATGAAACTATGTTACAGCCTGTAATTCTTTGTAGAGATTTTTTAAAAAAATGCCAGTTAAAATTTATTAATATTGACATATTGGAAATATCCAATGAAAATGTACCTCACGAGGGTACTCAATAATTCCGATATCAGTTTCGAAAAACAAATTTTAAGTATTGAAATTGAAAACAATGAACAATGAATTAAACGTGAACACTAGTATACCCTATAAAATTAAAACGAAACTTTTCAAGATTGTATCGGAGGCTGTAGATAGTAACGGAAAATATGACTCAAATACTAACAAAGAATTTCAAATGGAAATAAAACTAACTAAGGCTGAACCATTTTACTGTACCCCCGAGGGTTACTTATACTCATCGATTGGAGCTTCAAAAAATTATAGACGATCTATTAAAAAGAAAAATAATAACAGAAAGCAACTCACCCTTTGCTTCACCTATCGTAATGGTTCAGAAGAAGAATGGCGAATTCCGATTATGTGTAGACTACAGCGAATTAAATAAGTATACGGTTAGAGACAATTACCCCTTGCCAGTGATAGAAGATCTTTTAGACCGATTGCGAGTTAAAAGATACTTCTAAATTCTCGACCTTCGTGGTGGCTTTCATCATGTTGATATTGCTCCCGATTCTATTAAACATACTTCTTTCACAACACCAATCGGACAATTTGACAATCTCAAAATGTCCTTCGGCCTCAAGAATGCACCTTCAGTTTTCCAAAGGTACATAAATAGTATCTTTAAAGATCTAATTGTTGCAGATAAACTTTTAATTTATTTGGATGACATTTTGTTGGCTAGCGAAACTTTGGATGATCATGTAGAAACTCTGGAACTTGTAATTAACAGAATTAAAGAGCATTCATACACTGTAAATTTTGAAGGAATACGTCCAAATGCAGACAATTTACGAGCAATAGACGACTTTCCAATTCCGAAAAACTTAAAGGATGTTCAGAGTTTCATCGGTTTGTGCTCATATTTTCGCAAGTTTATTAAAAACTTTGCCATCGCAGCCAAACCACTGTATGATATTTTAAAGAAGGATGTTACATTTGGATTCAGACCTGAAGAGCTTATCTACTACTTTTGAGATGTTGAAACAGAAATTATTAAATGCACCTATTTTGTCCATCTATAGTCCCTTGAGCGAAACCGAATTGCATTATATATGCGTTGAGAAGGTTTCGAGTATATTTACTCGGTATTAAATTTAAAATCAAGACAAAAACTGATGATGCCATTACTTGTTTAAAATGTTATTTTAATACTTATAGCCGACCTCGTAGAATAATAAGTGACAGGGGAAGTTGTTTTACTTCAGAGAAGTTTTCTAATTTTCTCATAGAAAATAATGTTGCTCATACTAAAGTAGCTACACATACGCCTCAAGTAAATGGTTAGGTTGAGCGCGTGAACCGGGTACTAACACCCATGCTTTCTAAAGAGTGCGAGGAAGACTCTACAGGAAACTGGTACGAAAAATTGATAAAGGTTGAACTTGCAATTAATAATGCAACTAACCGTAGCACAGGGTTTTCGCCAAGCGTGCTACTATTCGGATTGAATCAAAGAGGGGGTATTTGGAACAATTTTATGATCAGCTAACCTCAAGGAATCGCGTGGTATACCGGAAGGAATCTTGATCTGAATCACCCGTATATGTAATTTTATACATGTCGAATTTACAACTTTATGGATTTCTATTCAAACGCAAAATGATTATTATTCATTATCACTCTTGATGTCTATATAGTATGTGTATATTAAATGGATATGAAAATAGTAAATCGAAGAAGATAGGTTTGTTTTTGATTATAAAAATAATATATCATTATAATAATAATAGGTTTTAACCGTAATAAGAAAGTTTACTTTCATTTATAGGCTTAGATGTATATGTAAATGTAAAGGACGATCGATTTACTCAAAATTTTGTTAATCGTGTCGATTAACTGTCAGGATAAGTCGAGTTGTAAGCGTACTGAGTACACACATATAATCTCATAGAAACGATTATTAGAAATGTTCTCTGCTCAAGTTTACGAAATGTACAGATATATATATATATATGTAAATACGTACGTCGATCGCCCTCAGCAACTATCGTTGCTCTCAATTTATATACGATTCTGCAATAAACTACCGATCGAGTAAGACGTGCCTTTTAATTTTTTCCATCGACCATCCTACAAAGTCAAAATGGGAAACAACCACCAATGGCCAATGAATTATACTCAAAGCATTTTTCTTCGAAATGAAACAATAATGACCACAGGTACAAGTCCCTTGTGGGTATTTCCATATTTTAAGAGCAGTAAATACCCTGGCTGTTTTTCTATGCATTTATTACCTTGTTTTTATTATCTTAATTCATATTATTCTAGAGAAATTTGCAGGCACTCTTATTTTATGGACATTTTAAAATTTCCGTTCTGTATATAAGCGAGTGTTAAAAGGTCCTTTTAACATTTAAATGGTTCTTGTGAGTGAAGACAGTGTAAGAATAGGATTTTAACGGATATTTTGGTAAAAACTTAAAAGTAATATTTTTTTAACAGTGATTAGTGTTTAGTAGTAAAAATTCGGTCATAATGGGGGGGAAAAAGGACATTTCTAATGACACAAAAGAAATCGTGGCAAATTTAAAGAAAAGAAAGCAACGGAAAATTGCTGAAATGTGCAATATTTCACAATCGTCAGTAAAAAATATAAAAAATGGTAGATGAGGGAGTAGATATTCAATTGGACAAGAGGGAGCATTGCAAAAGTGTACGAAAAACAACACCACGGACTGACAGGAAGGTTGTTTCAATTGTTGAAAGGAACAGAAAGAGTCCAATAAAAGTGGTCCATAAAATGGTTTCGGAACAGGGCGTTGAAATTTCAGAGCGCACTCTAAGACGTCGGATGAAAGAAGCGCATTTGGACTGCAGGAGGATAACCAAAAAACCGAAGTTAACTCCTGCAATGATAAAGAAAAGACTGGCTTGGGCAAAGACGCATAAACACTTCTCAACATCTGACTGGGAAAATGTAAGCATATTTTTTTTTTAACTAAAGGATATTAAATATTTGTAATTGAAACATCTCACAGGTTTGCTTCTCTGATGAATGCCGAATCGAAGTGACTGAAGAGCAAGCAATTTATGTAAGAAGGAGACCAGGTGAAAGACTGTTGCCTCAATGTGTTGCGCAAAGGGTAAAGCACCCAATAGCAGTCATGATATGGGGTGTGATTTCTGGGAAAGGACTCGGAGCCTTATATTTTGTCGAAGGTACCATGAACTCCGACCAGTATCTGAGAGTTCTAAAGGATGTTTTTCTTCCTCAAGTGGCAAATTGGTTCGAAGAAAAGGACCAATATATATTTATGCAGGACGGCGGACCCTGCCACACTGCTAAATGCGTGAAAAAATTCCAAAGTGAAAATAATATTAAGGTTTTACCTTGGCCAGGAAATTCACCGGACATGAATCCCATCGAGAATGTATGTGCAGTATTAAAAAAACAAGTTTCAAAAAAAAGTAATCGCAATAAAGCAGAATTAATTAATTCTATTAAAGAAGTATGGTTTCATGATGATCTAATCAAAAAAACTGCAGAAAATAACATAAAAAGTATGGACACTCGTGTAAGAGATTTAGTAAAAAATCGAGGTAGTTGGACGAAATACTAATTTTTATTTATATTTGAATGTCCTTTTCTTTAAATACTACATTAAATGAATTGAAGAATATTCAATAAAAACTAAAAAAAAAACAAAAACATGCTGTATATTATTGTCAACTGAAAAATGTTAAGGCTAATATGCTAATGATTGGTTTGAGTATAATTCATTGGCCAAGTACTACTCGTACATGAAATTCACACCGTCTCTAATCAAATCCCAGAAACGGATGAGCAAAACCCAAACATTAACCAAAAAATGACACCCTATCCTAGTATTGAAAATCCGTGTTCATCAAACGACCCAAGCGAATCATAAGTTTATACAAGGTTTGAAACAATTATCACTGCCTATAGAGAAATTTGTTTTATTACTCCATTTTTTTTTTTACCAACTTTAAATTGTTTTTATTTTTTTTCACGACTATTAAATTGAAGGAATTAAAAACCGATAAGATTAGTCATCAACATTCCAAAGAAATTAAAAAAAAATTATATATATGTAATAATAACACTCAGTTACATGTCAAGTTCAAAACAAACAAAAAAAGGAATGACGGAAATTTTTGACGTAGGTAAGAAATTGGACCGCCAATGCAAAAAAAAAAAAGTAGTTTGTTAGTAATAATGATTTCATATACTATGTATGTGTGTAGCATTTTAAAAGTTTTAATTTTATGTCATAATGATTTTTTTCGTTTATCATCTATATGTACATAATTAAGAAATAAATAATAGAGACTATGTCAAATTAGATATTACAGAGGGTTAGAAAATTAGGGTAGAAAAAAAATGTAAAAACAAATAATAATATGCATGTTAAACAAAATTATAATGGTCCAGACTTCTCGGACGCCTCTGTCACGACGACACGGCGTCTTCGCAAGGGGGAGGAATGTTGTGAAAGTAATATTTGTAGATCGAACGCAATGCAATGTGATGACACTCACCAGTTGCACAATTTCATGATGCACCGCTATGAATTATGTAGCTATGGGGTAATCGCAATGGACTTGCGGAACTAAGTAAAATATATATGTAATCAGAGTGACCACGAATTTAAGCGGCACTGTTTTGAAATTGTACACTTGTGGTCAGTGAGTAAAAATTATTACTCAATGGGCCGGGTAGTACATTAATTCATTGTTTTAATTAGAACAAAATAAAATATAAAACGAAGAAAAGGAGCGGTGTGGCAGAGGTAATAAAATTGAGTATTGATCTGACCATTTGCGCGGTGACAAGTATCACATTACTCGCCGTGATTTTATAATATATAAACATAGAAATAAAAAACTACGAAAACAGATTTTGTGTTTATTTCGCCTGTAGTGTTGTATCAATAAATAAATGAAGTAGGGTGTGTTAACGAGTGAATCACCGTGCGGATTGGTACTGAAAAGTGTAGAACATATCCAGTGTTGTGGAAATTAAATACAGCAGACACATCGCCAAGAGCTGCGATAAGACACCGTGCTGCATGATCTGCACAAGAAGGCGCCCCACATAACAGGAAGTAGCAGGTGCCCCAAGTTTAGCAGCTCTAATATGACAGACGTAACATGAAGCCGTTACAATTAAATCTCAATAATTGCAAGGTCGCGCAGGACTCGCTACAGCAAACAGTGGCGGAAAAACAAATTGATGTGGCCATCGTCTCGGAACAATACCGACGAGTCGACGGCTATACATGGGTGGCCGACACCACCGGCAAGGCAGCAATTTGGGCATGTGATAGATTCCCGATCCAACAAGTAGTGGTCCAAGGACAGGCAGGCTACGTGGGTGTGCGCGGGTTAATGGCATATTCATCTTTAGCTGCTACGCGCCACCTAGACTAGACCTCCAGGAGTTCCAACAAATGATGGAAATGATAGCGACAAATACGGTGAACGCCAAAGATCGCTCGGCTCAGAGAGGCAAGAAGAAGAGCGCCGCAAGTACATCGAGGCACGCGGCGAGCTCCGTAATGAGATACGTAGAAGCAAAAACGGTACTTCATGTGTGATGAAGCAGACGGAAATCCCTTCGGAAACGTCTACAAGGCTGTGACATCGAAGCTAAGAAGCTCAAGATCGCCAGCAGAAAAGTGTCCGATTTTGCTGGAATCGATTATCAAGACACTGTTACCGCCACAAAATCCAAGGTGGACCATTGACACAGCCCCGCCTGGAGACACAAACATTCTGGCGGTTACAGTAGAAGAGTTGACGAAAGCGTGCAAGAAGGTGGGGGCGAACAAGGCGCCAAAGCACGACAAAATCCCGAATAGGGCACTAAAGGAAGCGATTGAGTGCAACCAAACAATGTTCACTGGTGTGATGCAGACGTGACTGCAGGAAGGAACCTTCCCGAAAGACTGGAAGCGTCAGAAGCTTGTACTGCTGCCCAAGGTCGACAAGCCACCAGGTGACCCATCGGCTTATCGCCCAATATGCCTTCTAGACACTGGCGGAAAACTGTTGGAGCGACTAATGCAGAATAGACTGGAAAGAATACCCGAAAATGAGAGACCACTATCGGCAAAGCAATTCGACTTTCGGAAGGCATGCTCCACGTTAGACGCGCTAAACCTTGTGGTGTCCACTACCAAAGAGGCCACCGCACGAACGAGATGGAAGGGCCACAGCATCAAATACAGCGCCATAATCACACTGGACGTCAAGAACGCGTTCAACTCTGCTAATTGGGGCCTGATCATGAGAGCATTACAGCAGATGGGTGAACCGGAGTACCTCCTGAAAATAATCGGCGATTACCTCAGAGTGCTCATTTACGATACCGATGACGGACCTAAAGAGTACCGGGTCACCGGTGGAGTGCCACAGGGCTCCGTGCTAGGTCGAATTCTGTGGAATGTCATGTACGACTCAGTTTTGAGGCTAGAACTGCCCAACGAGGCAAGCTCAGTTGGATTCGCCGACGACCTCGGCCTATTGGTGATAGCCAAGTACTTGGAAGAACTGCAGATAATCGCGATCCAGAGCAAAGAAATTGTGCGAAAACGGATGAAGGTCCTCCTACTCAGTAGACGTGGAGTAATGGAGAAGCTGACAGTGACAGTGGGAGACTTCGACGTCGAGTCCAAGGAGGAAATACGCTACCTAGGCGTCATTCTTGATAGCAGGCTGAACTTCAAGGCCCACGTGAAGTATGCATGCGAAAAGGCATCGAAAATACACACTGCTCTGGCTAGGATGCTAGTCAACATCGGAGGCCCTAGAAGTAGCAGACGAATGCTCCTGGCGAAAATCGTTACGTCATCGCAACATTATGGCGCGCAGATCTGGGCAGACGCACTGCAGCTGCAAGAGTGCAGGAAAACGCTGCAGTCGGTACACCGACGGACCGCTATGAGGGTGGCCAGCGCATTTAGAACAGTGTCAGGGGATGCGGCGTGTGTCATAGCGGGCACGATGCCAATTGATATAGCCGCGAATGAGGCGAAATGTATATACGCCATTATGCAGAGTGGAACCATCACGCAAGAACGCAGACGAGAAGTACGGGCTGCGTCGATCGAAGTCTGTCAAAGAAGATGGGACTCATCTCAGAAAGGACGATGGACTCACAGGCTGATCGCGAACATCGAAAAATGGACGACAAGAAAGCACGGAGAGCTGAACTACCATCTGACGCAATTCCTGACTGGCCACGGCAGCTACAAAAGTACCGCTTTGAACACGACGTTACACCACTTTGTCTGACGTAGAGCACGTGGGGTTCAAGTGCCCACTGTTCCGAGAGGAGCGAAACAATTTGACGACAGCAACAAACGCCACGCTCAGTGCGGAAAGCATAATCGACGAAATGCTGAAGACGGAGGAGAATTGGAACACCGTGTGTTCCACAGTCAGACGTATCAACGATAAGCTGCGAGAGATGGAAAGACCCGAAGAGACAACCTGACGCAAGGGCTCTAAGGCCAAGCCGTCCACCGAAGTAATACCTAACGGCAGTCCCGGTGGACAAACGGCTGGAGAATGGTGGAAGGTGGCTTTTAGCATAGATGGCACAAGAACTAGATGTCGCATGGCATACTAAAACAGAGTATACAGATGTGAAATGGGTAGTGTATTCTGGAATGGACCATAACATATTTTAGAGCATGCCAAAAGCAAATATTTTTATAATAGCAGTTTGTAAACATTTAATCAACCTCCTCAATACTTCAGATACGAAAAAATATGAATCACTCGACGCATACATCATTTTAAATCTTGTGGTCCATTCCGGAATGGACCACCCAGCCATATAAATTTTGTATACTTTTTTGGTACTGTATGCGACATCTAGTTCTTGTGCCATCTATGCTTTTAGTCAGTAACAATTTGACACTACTGGTTGCAGGACACGCACAACATCTAGTGTCTTATGCAAGATTTTCAACCTTCCAAAAAACACACAGACTGAAACCCTAGAGTACCGAATCGCACGATCGAGTCAGGTAATAGCTTAGATATTATGCATTAATCACCCTACCCCCACTCCTACCCATTTAGGTATCTATATTATCGCCAACCAACGCCGACGAACGTATATTATATTTTACCGTAAGATTCGAGCAATTAATTAAAAAGTGACAGATTCTTTAGGTATAACACCATTCATCACAATTTGTTTTAAAACTGGGCATGGGTTCAGATGAAGAAATTCCTAGAAAATTTAGCGAACTTTGAACACCACCAAAAAATTATATTCAAAATTAAAATATATTAATGAGTTGTCAGCAGAATAAGGACCTCAATTATTTATGAGCAAAGCTTTGAGTCAAATTAAGGCCAGGTTGTTGTAGGCTTTACAACTTAAGAATTTTTTTTTCAGGGTTTCAGTCGAAGATCTTCTTAGAAATGTTATCGAATTGTGTCTTCTAATTCAAATTTCTTTTTATGTTCGACTATCATTCGTGTTCTGATTAGCTCAGAATCTCCAAAACTGTTCATTTAAACTTCGTCTCTTGCAATGCTTTTACTCAATATACATGAATTAATTTATAAACTCGCCAATATTATTGAATGATAAATACACTTTCTCCAGGTATTCTTAAGTGACAAAATAAGTAAAACAGTAAGTTCAAAAAATTGGTCTACCCAGCGATATGTTCTGTGCTGCTGATTCTATTTAATCTATAATAACACTGATCGACATTTCCGATATCATCTCAAACCAATTTATTTATGATGAAGATAAATATTGCGCAGGATAAAGATATATAGATTGATATACTAGATTATATTAGATTAGATAGATTAGATACTTAATTACTAGAAACTAGCCTTGACACTTTACCTACTCTAGAGAAATTGTACTAGGGAAAAAATCCTATTTTATATATATTTTTTCGATTCCAGTGTCTTTTATCGATATTTGCAAGCTACGATCTATTAAAACTACCATTATGATCTATATGTCAGTACGCTTCAAACTGTCTTAGCATTCACCGATCTAGCATAAACCATTCAGAATTTTTAACACGAGCTTCAATGCATGTAAAATTACACAAATTTTATAATCTTTACATCACTGCAACTTTTAATTATGGCTATATATTCTGATTTTTGACAGACACAATTTTGCCAATGATTATGACATCCGTCCAAATTGCAAATGTAGAAAATTTGTACAAATAATATCAAACTGTCCATTAATTAGAGCCTGTCGACTTCTTAAGAAGTCCGTGAGTTCAGGTTGGTGAGCTTAGATTAACCAAAGCGCCAATGTTGTCCGACCGGCATCATTTCGTCCACAGATCCAATTTGTTTTTCTTTCTCATCTCTCTCCTTTCTACCTACCATCCTTAAAATGCTTTGAGGTTGAGGCTCGATTAGTTAATTTCGTTGTTATACTTATAAAATATAGTTCATTTTATATACATACATATATGTACATGCATTTATATATATATATACAGTTAAGTAAGCCTGGACCCTTATTTGGATAGAATGGGAACTTTCAGATGAAATGTACACACGTTCGTTAGTTACATAGGTACAATCTGCCCGACGCACCTTCCTCATATTATAATGGCAATTTTCTGTTCGTGCCTGTTGCTAGTTCCTGGTAAATTCATAAATACATATATACATACATATGTACATACATATATGTATATATTTATGAAATTCAAAGTACGTGGACTTCAGCAGAAGAAGAAAAACATATTCAGTTCATGAAATCAACTCATCCAACATCGGTTTTTCCGGATCTTGATAGGTGAGAATTTATGTCAGAAATGACGAGGATGAAGTTAATCGTTGCAATTTCGGTTCGTTATGCGATCCATCAGGTGTGTGATTATTGAGTTATGGTTTTGTAAATGGTCCCTTCAGGTCAGTTTAAGTTTATATTTTTTGTATGAAATTTAAATGTTTAATTTCGATTAATTTAGCAAAACTTATAATTTTCTGTGAAGGCAAAATGCCTAAGGAAAGTGAAGGGTTTTTTTTTTTTTTGTGAAATTTTCAGAATTGTTAAAATTAATATGAATTACACATAAAGAGAAGATTACTGGAAAGGAAAACTTATGTACCTAATTCTAATACACACAATAGGTATGAATACCGTAATATGTACAGATTAAATGAAATTAGTTTTTATTCTTATTTTCAAAATAATTGAAAACTTTCTCCTAATTAATTAATAAAACTTGTACAGATTGAATTGAAAATATTACTGTTTTCTGTATAGATTAAAACTTTATTTATCCTAATTTTAATCCATCTTACCACTCACACAATATCCATTACAAGATACAATGAGGTTTTACATATATGTATGTATGTATGTATGAACTTTGAACCTCAGGTAACCTCATATCTTTGTATCTTAATTTCTTTACTACAAATGCTAGTTGTGGAATGGTCTGGAAGTAAACCTTAATAAAAACCACAACAAAAATCCTTCAATCAAAATTTCGTACATGGAAATTCAGAAAAGAAAAATCTCCAACATCCCGAAATGCCAACATCCACAGAAAGTCTAAAATAATAAACGGGTGGGGTACGATATCCGGTTTTTATGATGTACCATTTTTTTAAATCCACTCTATTCAAAATTCAGTTTCTTGAAATCCCATTTTGATAAATTTCGTAAAAGGCACATGTTTTAAATCGAAACAATGCGGGATACGGTATTAACTGAAAACTGAATTTGAATTGTTTTAAAAAAGCCGAATTTTTATTTGAACGGAATTTTTGAAAATGGTTCATCGTACAGTTTACGAAATATGCTCATTACCCGAAAGTCACCCGAAAAAAACAAAATTATGTAAGATTCTTGCTTTTTAGTCCTTTCATTTTGATTTTTCGTTGAGACTTGACCAATTTCGGCTCTGGGTTGTTAGAAATGTGTTGTCTATAAGACCTATGAAAATAGATCTTGAATCAAAAGCTAGCATACCTATAGCAGTGAAAGTCCTTGATAAATTTCTATGAATATGAAATTTTTTGTCTTAGCAAGTTTTTGTTTTTCTAAGATTCACTTGTGCCGATGGATGAGGATTTTTGGATCTGAAAAAGTGTTTTCTTTGCAGGGCGATCCAGAATCTCATTGCTTTCTATGAGTTTATGACCTAACCCCGAATCCTCTTAACCTTATCGGTTTGAACTAACTACATAATTAATGGATCTATTTACATGGTGATCTAGACTGCGTGGTAAATGCAGTGTTTTTCGGGGAGAGCTCGCAGCAGTTTGTCAGGCGGCAATATTGGTATTCATGTGCAGAGAGCCCTCACGGCACATCTGCATATACATATACCGATAGCCAGACAGCCATCAATGCGCTGGATGCTGTGCCTTGACCAGTCTTGAGGAATTGCCTATAATGCACAAAGTTACCCTATGCTGGGTACCTCAGACAACGAGATGACTGATTAGTTGGCCAAAAAGCGCTCGGAAATGAATAACTCCGCAGTGGTAGCATATGTGTGAATCCCAATCGGAGCTTTAAAAGAGGAAAGCATCAGGGGCGCCTATCAAAAGACATGCCTCCGGTGGACCAGCAGGGATACCTGCCGTATTGCGAAGCAATTGTGGCCTGCATATGGCAGGAAAAGGCCAGAAGAACTGCTTAATATGTATATACCACGAATCTAGTAGAGGTCATTACGAGTCACTGGGTAATAGGGGACCATGCTAGAAGACTAATATAGCGGCGAACGATTTCTGCAGGAGCTGAAGGACTCGGAGGAAATCGAATCCGTACAAAATGTGCTTTACGAGTGCCCCGCTTTGATGAATAAAAGAGGTAGACTACTTCTTTTCAAGTCTGGAGGAGCTCCAAAATAAGGAGTTCAGATATATCATGAGTTTCCTGAGAGAAGGAGGATGGATCTAGGTAAAGAGTCTTGGTATATTCTGAGTTTCCTAAGGGAAGCAGGATGGATCTGGGTTTGCCAGAAAGATTATCCCATAAGGTCTAAGGGCACAATGGAGGTCTAAGTGATGCACGCTACGTCTAGCGGCACCCCTCTTAACTAACCTTACCTAACCTACATGGTGAGGTTAACTTGAAAAGTACGAATTGGATCCAAAAATAGACAGTAGGAATAAGATTTAGTATCTCCACGTCGTATTTCACTTACAAATCATGCGTCAGATGTTGAGGACTGTATATGTATATGTAGATTTTGTATAGAATTTCAAATGTACTAAGATATAGTTCGTTGATATTGATCTGTTCTTCACACTCCAATTCGTAAAATTCTGCGATCCTAATTTTTTGTACATATATAGTTCCACTCCGCCAACCGAAAGACCGTTCTTTCTCTTATCAAATCAATATTGGTAGTACTTGCTCGTCCGGCATAGAAACTACGATATTCTTAATAGGTACTCGTCTCTTCCTACAGCTCGAAACACTATTGCTATGTTCATTTGCAGTGTCAATTTTAATATAAAAAATACATGCAGATGCAAGATTGCTTGTTTATATTTTTAATAATACTTGATCAATTTACATCACTTTTTAAAATTTCACTAGTCACTTCGTAACACCATAAAAAAATTCGCTTTCAATTTTAACTTAAATATCACCCAATTGACACTCATCGTTGCATCCATCGTAGAGGTTAATTTGAATCGTTCCCAAATCATCCTGACAAAACTGGTATAATGTCGTGTGCTGCTGCAAGTAGCCGGAATTATACTCGACACCAGACCGATAAATAAGTGAATTAAATCAATTCCAAGCCATTAGTGTTGGATATGTGATTTTATTACCGCTAAGGAGAACCAAATATAATCAGTCCCGTTGAGGCATTGTGCACCGATCGATCCTAGTGGATATAGATTTGAACCGAATTCAACCAGTCTCTCTGTGTTAAGCTGCTGCAAAACTTATCCATCGTTTCGGATGTTTTATTTGATTCATACCAGAAGCGTCGATAACGTGACTTTTACAATCCGAAGCGATAAAATTTTACGACTTTTGCAGGACATGTCTCCCTGGTTAACAAGAGTACGTATACCATATGTACATAAATATATTTTGTATAAGTACATAGCCCTTTTGAACGATGCAATCGAACAAGAACTGGAATATTTGCTGGATTCTTGACATACCACGTCAATCCCTACATACATACAACACGCCATCCGTACTGACAATTTTATTGCGTTTTTAATGAGATTGGTCATAGTATTGTAGCATTCACATACTAAAATATAAAACCCCTTTTTCCTATGGGTTTGTATCCCTTCAAATAACGACCCAGCATGACGAGCACCGACAATTGCCAGCTCTTTGAAATTAATTTTAACGATTCCAGTGTGGAGCGCATTCTTTATTACTCACTTTGTTGCATAAGTTTTGGGAAGCCCATGAAGAAATTCTTCTCATATAGTTCACTATAAGAAGTTTTCATTTTGATGAAAATTTTCTTCCTTGGAAAATTCGTTGTAGAAAACTTGCAACTTACTTTCCTTTCGCCTGGAAAGAAATGATTCTCAGACACGTAAACTATTTACCCAACCTCAACCAGTCCAAGCCAGCTAACTTCTTAAAACTCCAAAAGTAGAGGAAATTAACTTTGGAATATGGAAAGTGATGGTGTAGAGGAGAGTTCCTGTAAAGTTTAATTAAAATTAACGAGTCTTAACTTACATCAAAAGGGTAAACCTACTTGCAGGAATTTGTTGTTGTATAAGCTAGAATTGCATAACTAAATGCAATGCAGAGTATAAAATATTCTGGGACACTAACACTCTCTTGACTCGATTTTGCAATATTGTACCAATTGTTAGCGGTATTGATGATGTCCGCCGATGTTCCGAAAATTTTCTTCGTTACATTAGTACTAGTTTCTACTCTTATTACAATTTCAATTTTTTTATAGTACCTATACATAGTAAAAGCAACAATAACGTCGGTGAACAAGACGCAAAAAAAACTAAATAAATAAAAAATGCGACAAAATTGTTTTTACCAGAAATTACTTGAGGAAAGTCAGACAACAAAATAAAACTCTTCGTATTCTGAATGAATGCAAAAACTGGGAACGAAAAGTAAATAAACACATTGAAATCCTCAGCCTTTGCCTGAAAATGTTTTGTTAGAGCAAAAGGGGCTTCATCATGAACACAATGTTTCAGTATAGAGGACATGAAGGATTACGAATAAAACGCCAATGAAGACCAGAAATAGAGAGTACGCTTATCAAGGCAATCTAAAAATATGTTGGTATGTACTATATGTCCCTTACATGACTGTTTTAATTTTTCATACCCCCCGCAAACGTAGACTGTAGACTACTTACGGAAAAAACAAAGATTTTTCACGTAAAATTGGCCCAAGGCTGTATGAAATGAGAGTAGAATGCTTTGATGGTTTTAAGGGCATCTATACAACCTGGATAATAGTAAAGAGCGTGATCAACGATGAATTTACAGGGATAATATTTTTAAAAAAATACTTAGCATGACAATGACATTTGTGTTGATTTGAGAGCCCTTAGAAATTCCCTCAGGTTACCACAGTAAGAAGAATTTTGATAGTGGAATTCGATCAAACAATAAAAATTTGTTTTCAGATCCGCTTATCATAACAATATCAATTTTCGCTTATTCTCCTCTTAGATTATGTAACTCAAGTTGGGGGGGGGGGGGGCCCTCACCAATCATTTTCCAGGCAGAAATACACGCCATAGAACTCCGCGTTCGCGAAATAATTCACAAGAATATGCGTGGAGCTAAAATATACATAATATCACACAGCCAAACAGCACTTCAAGTTCATTGAATAAATAACTAATAGCGGGGTTTCGTGCGAATACAGTATACGTGAGTAGGCAATTCAATGACGTCAAACCTAGGGAACGGGGGGAGAAATGACAAGAGAGCTGGTCACTTATTTCAAAATTCTGCTTGATAAGTAACTTAAATTATCATAGGCAACGCCAAGGAATATTATCTGAAGATAGGGGGGGCGCCAAAAATTTGTTTATTTTACATAGCAATTTGGATTATAAAAAATGTCCCCCTTCAAAATTTCATGGTTTAACTACTGCCATGACGAAACGAATGCATGTTCAGTGGACAGCCCAGTATTCTGGGTATAAAATTAGAAACATGGTCAAATCTACGTAAGTTGAAAATAAATCGAATACAATCATTATAGGCAACATTTATTCGACGAGAGCAGTAGCTATCCAATTTAGGAAAAATCAAGCTTCCATAACAGAAGTAGGGCAGGATGAGGGTTTCCACTAATCTACATTACACCTTACCCAGCACTCCGCGAACATGATCATAACATTTCATTCTCCCATTAAGAGCAACACCGAGATTCGTAAATTCGCTTACCCTAGTCAATATTTCACCCCCAAACATGATGTGCGGAAGGTCAGTTTCCAAAGTATTATTGGAAAAAACTATATATTTAGACTTATTAGGATTTAAAATCAAACGATTACGCTGATACCAATCATAGATTCGTCCTAAGTCATCATTAATCCTAACAATGGAGTCTTCAATAAGACCGAGAGGTCTACTATTGTATATTTGTAGGTCATCAGCATATAAATGGGTACTAACCTCTTCAACAATGTCTGGCAAGTCATTGATGAATAAGGAAAACAGCAATGGGCCTAAGATTGATCCTTGTGGAACGCCACAGAAAAGCGGCTGTAAATCAGAGTAATATATATACCACATAAAAAACTCTGTATCAATTTGCCAGCACTAGAAGAAAACCGGAAAAATGCCTGAAGTTTGTTGAGGAGCATCGAGTAATTTACACAGTCAAAACCTTTAGTAAAATAGAGTAAAGCCAGTATTCCAATCTCGTCGTTATCTAGGCCTTTTCTTAAATCAGTGGTAACCTTTAGGATAGCCGATTCACAACTATATCCTGGTCTGAAACCGATTGCCAACGTGAAAGCATGCTATTGTTCTCAACAAACAATTGGATCTGAGTGTACATCACCTTTTCCAAAGCCTTTGCGAGGAAACACAAAATGCTGATGGATCTATAATCAGAAAGGCTTGCAGCAGATTTTTTCTTAGGGACAAGTAGCACAGTAGCAATTTTCCATCTAGAAGAGAAGGTAGATGATGTTAAGCATAGGTATTAAAAATAAATAATATATAGCGACTAATGTAAGACAGCAATAATTTCAGGAATTTTGAAGATATATTATCAGGACCAGTGGCACTAGATTTAATAGATTATATAGACTTATAACATTCTGCGTAATCAATACACAAAAAAAGAGAAAGAATTCGTATTCTCAGGGTTATTTAAGCTTGGTGTGTTGCCGGGTAATGCTGATTGATTTACATTATGCGACACGAAAAATCTATTCAAGTCGTTAGGGTCGAGTGAAATTTCCTGTTTTGTGCCCCCATATACTCCAGCTTTTTTCATATTCTTCCATAGAATCTTGTTGGGTTGAATTTTAGATATCATCTCAAAAAGATTGGTAAGGTCGATGATGCGACCTGTCGCTTCTGTATGGAAGACGATAAAACCGCTGAACACGCTATGTGTGACTGTAAAGTTCTGGACATCTAGAAAGGGTATTCCCACTGCCAGAAGATCTCGCAAAGATGGCCCGCAAGAACGTCATGGGCTTTATAAAAGACCTAAGTTCAAATGGGCACCCTAATGCATTTAGATGTAATGTTAAAAAATATCTTATAGGTCGCGGTGAGTATGGATGAGAGGCGGGAACTCTGTCTGCACCCTCCCACAAATAAAAATAATAATAATAAATAATAACTCGAGTTGGGAAAAAATGAGACCAACTAACAAATAGTTGCAACTGGAAATAACAAATTCAACGGACATTTTTGTTCCAGTTATTGTTGATTGTTCCAATGCTTTTTAATTATCTTCAGTCTTTTCCAATTTTCCTGACTATGCAAAAGAACCAATGACACATTGTCGAGTTCATTTTTACAAGTAGGAGGCTGCAGATAATAATTATTATCAATGATCACACAAAGATATCCACATACATCCAACTAATGTATGCTATTATGCATTTAAAAGAAACGGATTTCTTCCACTCGAAAAAGTTCGTTAACATTCATACAAGAGTTTGTTACTTTCCTGTGGGATTTTTGAATTAGTCGTTTGCTATATGAGTGGATGAGTGTGTGTATGTATTCTCGTATATGACATTCAAGCTCAAGGTAAAACTAAAAAAGGAAAAACACGGTTGGACAGAAAAATTTCACACAGAATATATCACACCAAGTCCACACAGTACAAAGACACTTAGACACAATAAGGACACACATTAAAAATGTTTTTCTTGGCGCGAGCTTTTCTATTTTTCCAACTGAATCAACAACACAAAACACTTTTTCAGCCCTTTATCCATGTTGTGAATTGTATACCATCGTCAGTACGAAAGAGCGTTTCAGTTATACTATACCTGTTTAAGGGAGGAGTGTTAAGGATAGAAAATCCCCACAGTTGGAAAATGAATGAAGACTTAAGCCCATACTTCTATCCAGGAATAAGTCAACAAATTTCAACGGAAAGTAGCTAAAATTACACACTTTCCTAGATTTGATGGAGTTTGGTTGGTTACCTGAGCGGATAAAATGGATACGATTATCGGAGTGGTAGAGGTGAAATGGTGCTAACATGAAATGAAAGTACTTACTTACATCTTCCCTTCAATATTGAAGGATAACTTTTCATCAAATAAATGGAAAACGTATTAAAAGGGATTTTGAAATTTCTCCTAATGGAGGAAGTGCTGGGATTAAATATTTAAAGGATTGTAAATTATTGACCCACGAAGTAAATCTCTCACCAGTTCCACGCCTTGTTGCGCTTGTAAAATTCAAATTAATTTAAAAATTAAAGTAAATTTGAAAGGCAAATACAATATATCCTCCACTCTATCACCGTTTTGTTTACATCTTCTGCGCCTACCAAAACACAGTGACTATAGCTTTCCCTTATTAATGAGCCCCCTTCCTCAGAAATAGAAGGAAAAAAACTCCTTAAGAGCACGTGCTACCTATTCACTTGTCATGTGCTTTGAAGTCAAAGAATGAAGCACCATGAACACAGAACATGAAGGGTATATAAGCAAAGGGTGCATTGCCCTAGTCAAAGCAAATCGCGACATAATTGAAAAATTTTTGTTTCAAACCGAATGATATCAAAACTTGGGCACGTTCTTTGGGCGGTCTGTGTTGAGTGACGCCACAATTTCGTTGGTGTCAGCAGTAGGTGTACATCAATCAGACTTAAGTAATTTTTGGAATTAATCCGAAACTCCCTATTTTATATGTATGGTCCCTCGATGGATGTATATTTGCCTATCATCACCCAAGTCCCATATGCGTTAAATTAGGAAAGGTACACAGCATGTAATGTCACCAGCATACCACCAAATGGGACACACATACCAAGTAATTCAAACATTTTTCGAATTTCACAGCTATAACAAAAAGTAATTCCAAGGATGACACAGCTTTGAAGTCCTCCTCCTGGGGTTGAGCTGCATTTTCTACGACATTTCACTTACTTACCTCACATTTGTCACCCTCCAATTACTTATTTACTAGGGGGAGACATGGTTATTTGCACGTTTTATTGTGATTTTTCTAGGTCAACAGATTTATTCAAAAAGAGAAAAAATATGGTGAAATTTTTTTCTTTTTTTTTTTTTTTGTATTGACAATTGAACATAATTCTGTATCTACAGAGAGGAATCTTTTGAGAATTTCACGTCATTCATGTTACTTTGAAAAATGTTTGATTTATTTAAATTTTTTAGCAGCATTTGGTGTAGAGTGTGCAGTTATTGTTAAGGAAAAGCTACTTATCATTTATCATAGTAAATATTTTGGCAAAACCATTTTTTCCCAATAAATCGTTATGGTGATGAGCGATTCATAAAAATTAAATAAAGTAAATTACGTAAATTTTCTTTATCTTCAATCCATCAAATAATTTTCGAGGAATAGCTAGCATGTATCGACTGATTTTTGTAAAAAATAAAATAATCTTGAGAACTGAGCTGTTCTTTTAGTAAGGTTTAAAGTATCCAGCAATTTATTAAGATGTGATTAACAATACTTTGGGGGAATCTGCACCCTCGTACAGCATGATGAAAAAATTAGCGCTGTTCAAACAACAAGATGCTTTACTAAAATTTGAGATAATATTTGGTGAAAGTCCATAACATATTCAATGGTTTTAAAACTGTACATCCTCAATCTATTGGTCCTAAAGCCATAGCTAAAACAGAACTAGTACTTTCAGCATTTGCAGACAATCTTCACCAAATAAATAACTTTTATTACGTTCTTGATAGAGAGAACAGTTTAATAATAATAAGTTTTTTTTTAGAAACACCAATAATTTCTCGCAAACTCTAATAAGGTTCTAGGTTCACCCATAGTTCAGCTATAAGGGATCTTTTCTTAGATACTGAAGATTACAAGAAATGCATTAACAAAATCTATCTTATCTAAAGCTAAATAATTGTCGAGGAAATTTTTTCCTTAAATCAACGCCTCGTCATAAAATATCACAAAAATTACAAAATTTTTATTAGTAATTTAAAATAATTTCAAAGTTAAGAAATTTTGTATCCGACTGCTACTTGCTACAAAGCGCTACACGACGACTGTCTCGGCTACACAACTTTAGCACAGACATTTATTCATTACCACCATATACTAAAGACTTAAAAGCACTTGCTTGAATGAAAAATCCCATGAAATTCCCATTTTTCTCTACATCTACCAAAGCCCAGAACCGAAATTCAGTGCAGGGTCTCCCAAAAGAATACGAACATATTATTTTCAGTAAAAGTTTCGAATAAAATTTTTTTTTTAACTGCGCATAGTTTTTCCGTTAAATATTTGAAAATTATAAATAGTATATGATAGTTTCATTTCATAACAACAAAAATTAAGAAAGTAAATTAAATCAAATAAAAAAATTTTACTCACATTGCCAGTAAAATGTTTTTTTTTCTTCTGCGTTGAACATTTTGTTATTATCCTCCTGACTGCCACATGATCGAAATAAATTCTCATCAGAATGCAAACTTTTTTAAATTACACTTTTTATTTTTATAATATTTTCAGACGAAAACGTCTTCCTAATGCACACTTTCTAATTTTACACTCGTTTTATTTATTATCTAAATCGTAAATTTACTAAATATTTCACTCCAACCGGCATTTTTCAGTTCGCGATTCTCGTACAATCTCATACACAAATTCAAATTTTTGTCCGTTACGATAAGTTTCGAGACTTATTTCTTTTTAATGACTATCGAAATATCTCACATTTTTCCCCGATTTTTATTTTCGACCGAATAATGGCATCACAAAAAACACTTTTTCGCGCTTAAGTTTTATGTTATTCGTAATTATTTTATAAAAAACTTATTCCTTAAGTTCAATTTAATAATTATTTATGTTTTTTCTTAATTCCGCACTACTTTTTCATATCAATAAATGAATTTTTCACTGCGTATATCACAATATGTCCTTCCCGTATCAAAATTCCACTTGAAATGTCAAATTTACCACAAAATGCTAAGTGTAGACTGTAGGTATCACATTCAATTAAAGCTGAACGTGGATTGGCTGAATTCTGAAGTGTGTGAATGGAACACAATGCATTCGCTCCATGCATGTAGAAATTAGTTGAAATTGGAAATTCTTATAACCGAAAGGAAAATTAAAAAAAATTATTATTTAAAAATTTCAAATGAAATTTCTCTTCTTTAAATCGTTTTTAAATAAGCATTTCTGAATTTATAATAAAGTTAATAGCATAATAATCATCATAAGCCAAGTTGGGGGAAAAAGTCTGTTATACAAAATTGCAGTTTTATTTGGAGAAAATTATTTCAATAACTCCCCAACTGAGAATCTATGGAGAATTCATTCCTTGGCGGCCTGGGGGTATTTGGCTGTTTCACTTCCCCGTTTTTTTTTTTTTCTGCAATTGTTTTATAATATTCAAAGCTATACTGAATATCAATTTTGAGACAAGTTGGACGTAAATAAAAAGTAAAAGTATTTTTACTATAAGTATAGCGCTCTATTTTAGTTAAAAAAAAAATTGCTCTTTGACTTTTGATTCTGTTTCTGGAATGTCAATGAAAAACACTTCGTTCCTGGGGGTTGATATTGCGAAAATGATTTTTTTTCTTTGCTTACCATAAAAAATATTGGATAAAAATCTCGATCCTGTATATTTCAGGCATCATAGGTTCCTAGAAATGGCAAATAGGATTTAATTTAATTATTTCTTAACGTAAAAATTGTTCTTATTGAAGTGTTTTATTTTTGTCTTGAATTTTATTAATATTTACCTAGGCTTTTTAACTTGGATAACTTAAGTAATTAGGACCGATCCCAATCTTCGTACTCTTGTTGTAGCTACATCTAGCTCTAGCTGTATGTATTCTGCACAAGTTTAAATCTTAAGTAAGGTAGTTTTATCTTGATTATCAGAAATTGACTTGATAACGGCGTGAATTTGTTATGTAATGGTTATTAAGTCATTAACTTTAGTAACAAGGTGAAGACTTGTTTTACAGGTAGCCCTTAATATATAGATAACTTTTATTTCATTGGCTTCCCTCTCGTCTAGCAGTTCTTAAGCCTAAATATTTCACTCCAACCGGAATTTTTCAGTTCGCGATTCTCGTACAGTCTCATACACAAATTCAAATTTTTGTCCGTTACGATAAGTTTTGAGACTCATTTCTTTTTAATGACTATCGAAATATCTCACATTTTTCCCCGATTTTTATTTTCGACCGAATAATGGCATCACAAAAAACACTTTTTCACGCTTAAGTTTTATATTATTCGTAATTATTTTATAAAAAACTTATTCCTTAAGTTCAATTTAATAATTATTTATGTTTTTTCTTAATTCCGCACTACTTTTTCACATGAATAAATGAATTTTTCACTGCGTATATCACAATATGACCTTTCCATATCAAAATTCCACTTGAAATGTCAAATTTACCACAAAATGCTAAGTGTAGACTCACTGTAGGTATCACATTCAATTAAAGCTTAACGTGGATTGGCTGAATTCTGAAGTGTGTGAATGGAACACAATGCATTCGCTCCATCCATGTAGAAATTAGTTGAAATTGGAAATTCTTATAACCGAAAGGAATAAATTAAAAAAAAAAATTATTATTTAAAAATTTCAAGTAAAATAAGCATTTCTGAAATTATAATAAAGTTAATAGTTAATAATCATCATAAGCCAATTTAAGGGAAAAAGTCTGTTATACAAAATTGCAGTTTTATTTGGAGAAAATTATTTCAATAACTCCCCAACTGAGAATCTATGGAGAATTCATTCCTTAGCGGCCTGGGGGTATTTGGCTGTTTTACTTCCCCGTTTTTTTTTCTGCAATTGTTTTATAATATTCAAAGCTATACTGAATATCAATTTTGAGACAAGTTGGACGTAAATAAAAAGTAAAAGTATTTTTACTATAAGTATAGCGCTCTATTTTAGTTAAAAAAAAAATTGCTCTTTGACTTTTGATTCTGTTTCTGGAATGTCAATGAAAAACACTTCGTTCCTGGGGGTTGATATTGCGAAAATGATTTTTTTTCTTTGCTTACCATAAAAAATATTGGATAAAAATCTCGATCCTGTATATTCAAGGCCTCATAGTTTCCTAGAAATGGCAAATAGGATTTAATTTAATTATTTCTTAACGTAAAAATTGTTCTTATTGAAGTGTTTTGTTTTTGTCTCGAATTTTATTAATATATACCTAGGCTTTTTAACTTGGATAACTTAAGTAATTAGGACCGATCCCAATCTTCGTACTCTTGTTGTAGCTACATCTAGCTCTAGCTGTATTCTGCACAAGTTTAAATCTTAAGTAAGGTAGTTTTATCTTGATTATCAGAAATTGACTTAATAACGGCGTGAATTCGTTATGTAATGGCCATTAAGTCATTAACTTTAGTAACAAGGTGAAGACTTGTGTTACAGGTAGCCCTTAATATATAGATAACTTTTATTTCATTGGCTTCCCTCTCGTCTAGCAGTTCTTAAGCCTAGAATAAAATCGGTGAACTAGGAATAAGTTCTTCGATAATGTGGAATATCACCATCTAAAGACTCTATACTAAATTATTAAAGCCCTTTAACTGTAACCAACTTCAGTTTATTTTGATTAGGTATACTGAGAAAGTAACGCATAGGCCGCACAATTTCAAAATTATTAGTTTCGCGAACGTCGGCTACATATTTAATAGAAAATTCGTAGAAGTACCTCAAAGAAATGACCCAATACAACCATCGTATTATTGAAACTTAGGGAAACCAGACATGTACTAGGAACGAGTCCTAATTTGAGTCTTTAATTTTGATTTATTATTATACCGAATCAAAATCGATACCAATGCATGTTATCATTGCCAACATAATACAGTTAAGCAAACGAATTGATTGATTTGATTGACTGAAAGCCGAGGTTGAGGCCCCTTATGGGGTCTTTGGAACATAGGCAATAGCAATGTCCATTGTTCCCCCTCCAGACTTATGAGCAATTACTCATAGGTCCCAACCGGACGCTTTTATGAATTTAAGTATTGGCCCCCAGCCCTTCCTACCGACTTCATGGAGTTCATCCAAGAGGTGTGAGCCAACGCTTTCCTGAGAGAGCCGGACAGTAACAAAGAAAGTGTCCAGTGAGAATTGACACTAAAGTTCTCAAGGTTTTCTTATTTAGTTCCAATAGCTTTTTCGTTTCGTTTGAGTTAAGTCTGCCCCACATTTCCTTTGTAGTCCTACCTGAAGAGTCATCTAACCAAAGGTGAAAACAAGGTGTTTTTGTGCGATCCGTCTTGCGGAGCAGGATGCCTCCGAGGTTGCACCAAGACGAACAAGTTCGTCCACCTTTTCATTCCCGCTAATGTCGCTGTGACCTTGCACCCAAAGTACCAGTATCCTGTTGTTCCGTGAAAGAGAGTTCAGGGTGGTTTTACATTCCAATACAAGTCTATAGGCTGCAGAAAGTTTTGACAAGGCCTTAAAAATTGCTTGGCTCTCTGACTAGATTGCAATCTCCTTGATCTCAGTGTCTGAGTTGAGGAGATATCTTCCTGCTTCAAAGATGTCTTTGACTTCCGGCTGGAAACCCGTGACATAGCTTTCAAGGTGTATAGCAATTCCAAAGTGAGGCTCCTCCACTGACTTATAACAATGGACTGAGCGATTTACTATTTCATGTGGCACACATTTTGTGTTTCTGTATATCAGGGTTTGAACACCCTTTAAAACGTTTACTACATAAGAAACATGTAAAACTAACCAATCAAGGAAATTTTATACCCGAAAATCGAATTAAATTATAAAAAAAATATATTTTCTTGTGTCCAAGTGTTAATTGCTTATAAGGAATTAAACTCATTCTGACTTTAATTTTCAAAACGTTATTTTTACCTGAATCCTGCATATGGGCAAGAGAGACGGAGCATGGTAAATACTATCTTTACCTTATTTTTTCCTGCGGTGATTGCATCTACAGCCAAAATAAAAACATCAAAAGGCATTAGAAAACCTTCAGTAAGTAAGCGATATTTTGTGTTGGTAGCTCCAACTCTGCCATAGCGCGAAAGACACAACTATAAAACTTGTGCCATTCTTTCATATAGGAAAATGGTAATACGCTCAGTCCATTTTTATAAGTCCTTAGGCTCCTCACATAAAACTCCTGCTTCCGTGTTCTGTTCCGATTTGAAGCCGTCTGTATATATAATAGAGTTTGTTAATGGTTGAGACACGGAATGTGATTCCTATATTCTGCCCTATCTGGAATTTTCGATTTAAAGTTGCTTTTCAGCGTAGTCTCGAGGAGGTGATCGCTGTCCTTGCCTATGTCAGGTATGATAGACTGCATGAATTCAAAGATGGTTTAATGTGGAACTCTTGTACCACTATGAATCCAGCTCCGATTGAGAGCAAACGAATTGACCAAGTTATTTTTAATATTGATCTTGCTAACAAATATAACAACTGCCAGGTCTCCATGGAACATATTTTATGCTTTTAATCTCATGCATTTATATATTATATTTATTCAGAGTCCCATTTAGTAACTTAAAAGAAAAAATCTAGAAGCATATATTTGAGAGGTTATAGCCAATTCAATAGATCTGTTTCTTGAATTTGTGTACTTAACTTATAATAAATGTATTTTGAGTTTACTATAATTTACCATAATTTACTTAATTTCCCTGCATTGTATAAACCAAAAAAATTTCCATAGCTAATACACTGTATGAGGTCAGGATTCCACATTTAATTCCAGGCGAAAAAGTCTGATATTAAACAGGGCTATAGCTTACTGCAAGCACATCTATTCATAACTGACAGATCCCTTTAAGGGAAGAATTATTGAAAATAACTTTGGAAGCAAGGAATTTACAAAAAAATTAACTTGGAAGTTCAAAACAAGTTGCTTATAAACTAAATTTCATTATTTATGTTCCGCTTTATTTGTTTGAAAACCACTCTCGAATATAAGCCTTTACTTGAACAAAAACCTTAATTTGTACATATTTCAATGCACGCTTTTGTACTTAGAATGAGGTATTTTATTTATTTATTTATTTTATTTTATTTAGTGCATAAATAATATCGCAAAATCTTTAATAAATAAAATAATAATAATAAAATAAATTTTAAGCAAAAAAAAAGAATCATCTTCAATTTGTGCTTCTAGCCAACACTAGATGGCGCAACTGCGTACTTTTTTTTATCTTGTTTAACTATAAGCAGTAAAAGATTTGAATTATGTTAATAAAAATAAATTGTATCTAAATGAACGAATCAAACCTTCCAATTGACTATGTCTACTAGCAACCGATAGGTGACATTTAATGTCAAACGGGATTTTTTTAAATTATAAGAAACATCTTAAAAACTAACAAGCATCTAATATAATAATAAGTAAACGAATTAGAACAAGTAACCTTGATTCTTAACTTCATTCTAACTGTTATAATACAATATACAAGTAGCTAATCTTGTTTTGTAACGCCACTAGTTGTTAAAATAGAACGAAAACTTTTATTGGATAGAATACCGCTATAAGATGCAGAAAAATATTTTTCCGTAGATGGAGAAAGCTTTTTATAATCTGGTAGAAAAAACCTAACTGAATGGTATAGGAAAAATATTTCTAGGGGGACGACAGAAGTGTCTTTAAAAGGAATAACACAAAAATCACTGTACAGGTCCAATCAATTTACATGACCATGGTATAGAGAATAGAAGTTATTCTCATTACACGTTCCACCATTAAGCGGCGAATATCGTGAAATGTATGGGAAAGTACGGTACAGAGTGTACAATACTCTCTCCCCTCTCTCTTCCTATAAAAATGTATATAGATTAGTCACGAAATTACGTGTCAAAATTTTAATGAGAATAACTTGTATTCTCTCTCTGTACCGTGAACCCTGACCATCAATCATCATTCAAAATAAGTCGATTTCGAATTTTCAAATACGAAATTCTCAATATCGAGTCATCAAGTCAAGAAATCAAATTCACGCCTTAACTATTTAAGAAAAACTATTTGAATTACTTACTGTGATTTATGTTTCAAAGAATTTTTAGTTTTTCAGTAGATCTCTGGATACTTATGGATTTTATAAATATTTACGCCGGTACCATTCTGTAACCTGTTAAGTTTTATTGTTAATGTAAATTACACTGTGTTAAATATATGGGAAAATGCCTACTGTTGTTCTTTTTATTCATTACTGTCCAGGGTTAGTACTTAGTTCGATATAAAGTTGATAAGGATGCCAAGATTGTTGTGTACTGCAACCAATTCTGTGTTGCAATGGATTTTCTATTTTTAATGATGTTTTCTGATGATAGGGTTGCTTAAAAAGGACTTCCATTGCAAGGGTTATCTTCTAAAAGATACCAACTAAATTATTTGAATAAGAGAATGGAATTTTCAAACTATAGTTTTCCATATGTTTGCTTCCTGTAAAATAGTTGACATTTCATTCTTGATTATTTTAGGATTTTTCTCTTGCTTTATAAAAAAAATTAGTTTCAAAATTTATAAAAAAAAAATCACAGATTCAAAATTTAATTTCGTCCACGCTAGGAATAAAATTGTTTGTTCGACATATATCAAAAGCTTTTTAATCATTAACTTGGAACTTCATTGATATGACTTTGATTCTGCAAACTTTTTTATCAACCCTAGCAACTTAAAAAAGTTTATTTAATTAATTATAAATACTTTTAAAATAAATTTACATCTATCTGCAGCTTGGATTATACAGCAAAAAGGATAGCCTATGCTGTGTAAAATTCGTTGTCCTGTGATATTTATTTGGTGTAAGTTCGACATTTCTAAATTTATTTGAATATACGAAAACTAGTCCGGTTAGTATTTTAGTAATTTCTTGTTAAAGAAGTGATAAAAAGTGATTTATATATACTTAATAATAGTGAGAAACAATAGTAAAATATCTGTACAAGAGATTTGATATAATCGAAACTCCGGGGTCTTGAAATATGGTGAAAAGTGCGCTGTATTGTTCTGAAGAAACAACCGGAGTTTTTACCATAGCAAATCATTTTTCAGACAAGTTTAATTGTTTCAATAATAAATTATAGTGTATTAAACAAAATAGAAGTGAAATCGTAGTTATAAAAATAAACAGCCGTGGCGAAAAAAATTAAAATTTTCCAATGCCGCTTTGTTTGTCTACAATTGAATTGTCATTTTTAGTTCACGGAAAGTTTAGGGTGTGTTATATGATATTATCAGAAAATAAATGAGGCACTAGGATAATTCTTAAAAATATAAAAACTTATAAAAAAATTATAAACTTAAAAATTAATTTTAAAATGCTGCGATATAATGGGATCGCTTCTATTAAATTTCTTCAATGCTTAATAAAGTTACAATCACTAAATTATGGGCCCGCTCTGAAAATATCGTGGTTTACTACTTCCATGAATAAAACAAACACATCGATGAGATTCTGCTAAATGAAGAAAAATGTTTGAATTTTTCTCCTCATAGCCTATCCTTTTTGCTATATAATCTATGATCAGCAGCTACTATTATAGTGAAACTTGGAAGGGTAAAAAATATCTCCACATTTAAAAAAAAATTTATTGACAATTTTTGATAATAATTAATAATATCTTATTAAAAAAAAAGTAATCTAAATTTTATGTGCTCATTTTTACACATAAAGTAGAACAATTTTTTACTTAAACATTGATTCGTATAAAATTATCGAAAAAATAAAAACATAAATAAAACACTTTTGAATTTTTTTTATAAAATAATAAAATATTATAGATAAGATGTAAAAAAGAAAAAAAATTAAATAAAATGAGTATTACGAAAGTAATGAATAAGTCAAGTAAAAACCTGACATAATTTTTTATACATTTTCTACACATACATATAAAATACATGCACATGCACTAAATCCAAGGACAAATGATTCATTAAAATAATAATAAAAAAACAAAAACTACAGAGAGAAAAAATATTACACTTATAACTAACAATGTACTACCCTAAGAAGGGGGTGTAGTACGATAGGACGTTTTTGAAACAAACAAACAAACAAAAATTTATTGGTAACAAATTATAGGTAAAATAGTAATTAATCTACATATAAACATACGAACGATAACGAACGATACATCAATAACTACCTAATTACGGTGAACATCTACATACACAGCACGATGGAAACAGGAACCAATCCATAAAAATACCTTTGCAATCATTGTCAGGATCATAGGCCAAAAGTCGATGCCACTTATATTTCTGTTCGCATCCACAATCGTTACCACATCGACTGGTTTGAACTTTACTGCTTAAGTATGGTATAAATCTTTTAATTAGTAATATATTTCATGATGTGATGAGAATGAAGAGGAGGGGGACAGGGGCATTCAATTCGTTTTTTTTTTTGCTTGTTTAGGGGAACGCAAGCGCACGCTCTCTGAAAAATGAAATTATTATTATTTCCAGATACTTACGTGCAAATCTCTTGATGAATGGCCTGCTCAAAGTGTTGAGTATTAACAATGGCACGAATTTTACCAGCTGAATTCGATGCCCAATACGGTGTGACTATTTCGATTTTTGATTCACACGAATCGACTCTGTAAGATTTTTTTATTATTTTTTTTTTTCTATATAATCATTATTGGTTTAGTAATAGTACGTATTGCCATAAGTTCTGTTTCTCATTACAAGTCAGAACAATTCTTTACCGCCATTTTAAAGGGAAAAGTGAATTTTACACATTCTTCAAGTATTGGGTATGGGAATAAGTTTCCGCTCTTTTCAGAAAATTGTCGTTAGTGATACCATTTCTGTGTTCGCTGAAGTACTATATTTGTGGTTTGAATGTGTATATGTGAGGTCTCAAACGCAGTAGTTGACATTCGTTTCGAGCATAAACACCATTTTTTTTATCGTCGAAAATGTCAACGTTTGTCCCGGAAAAGCATGTAAGGAACATGTAAGAGACATCCAGAGACGTTTGGTGACGTGCGAAATGCTTCCTTGACGACAAAAAAAAAAAGGTTTTTTGCATCTCAATGTCACTGACGATGAAAAATGGATATACTACGAGAACCCTAACCGACGAAAAAGTTGGGTGATGACGGATGTACCAGGCCCACCGACGCGAATACGGAATATTCATGCTTCAAAGGTTACGTTGTGAATCTTGTGAGATCAGAAGGATGTTATTTATCATGAAATCAAATCAAACCGTACGAAACCATCACTGGAGATCGTCACCGACTGCAGCTAATACGTTTGAATCGAGTTTTGAATGAAAAATGGCTGGAATGGGGCAGTAGATACGATAAACTCAGTTTGCTACATGAAAATGCTAGACCATACGTTGCTCAACCGGTGAAGAAATATTTGGAAATCTTGCCCCACCCGCCGTTTTCCCCAGACATTTCTCCTTCGAATTTCCATTCATGCAATCAGGCCCTTACTGGAGAGCGGTTTACTTCCTACGAAAGTATCGAAAAAAAAACTTGATGAATGGATCGAGTCGAAAGAACCGCATTTTTTTTCTTCCAGGAATCCGTTTACTACCTGAAAGATGGGAAAAAGTTGTCGCTTCCAATGGTGCATACTTCACATAAAATAATTATGTAGTATTTCATTGTTTAAATAAACGACAAACTTTGTTTAAAAAAGAGCGGAAACTTATTCCTATACTCAATATTTTTATCGAATTTGGGTAAAATATTTATTTTCCATAAAAGTTTTAAGTGTGGTAAAATCGCAGGTAAAAATTCTGTGCTATGTCCAGTACGGAGTTTACTGGTAAAAAATTATGATTCCACTTTATACATATGTATAATAGATGGCGCTAAGAAAATTTCACGTATTTTAGTTTAAAGAAAATAGTTTTTTTTGTCTGAAGAGAGTTTTCCGGTGACAGCCATTCGTGTACGCTGAAGCAACCACTTCGATTTTGTAGTTCTTATTCGATATATGTGAAACGACATCACGTACTTCCTTGATAGTCTCCAAGTCGAAGGTCTTCAGTAATAAGAGCTGACATGCATTTGTGGAATTTTCATACTTTGAGTTTCGGAAATGTTACAGGTGGTTATCCGCCTTTCTCTCGTTTTTGCTACAGATTAAGTCTCAGTCCACTTTGATTACCTTCTGTTCATAGTCTCATTATCATTAACAAAGGACATAAAATATAATTTAATAGCTTGATAAATATTAAAGTAGAGATAACAGAATTTATGACATGAATACGTATTTAAGTATATATCAAATATATATATAAAAAAATAAAATCGATTACCTTCCTGTACTGCTTTCAGTGCCACCATTTGGACCATTTGCAGGTCCTCTAGGCGGTGGAGGAGGTGTCTGATTTCTCTTATTACCTTGATTTCCACCACCACCGCCACCACCTCCTCGAAAACTTGTGCTCTGCCTTTTTTTCCTCAACTTACCAAAGTAAGTTTCACCAACCTCAGAGTCAGGAACTAATTCAAGATCATCTCCAGGCTTCGGATACATACTGGGAATTCCAGATAAATCCATTAAGTCCGGTTCATCTATACTTCGTCTTCGTTTCCGGTTTTGCTGTGTTGGTCCAAAATCTGGTGTCATCTCAAAATCGCCGTACATTCGTCGCATTAACGCCTTATTATCATCAATAAATCGTTCAATTTTATCACTGAAATGAAAAAGAAAATTTTACAAATTTAGTATAAAAAAAAGAGAAAATCTAAATTTCATATTATGTGTTTAAGTTTTGGCATGAATTGCATAATAATAACAAAAAAAAAAACCATATAACATCGCATTCTTGCACCTTTTTTTTTTTTTGTTTTTCTTAATCTAAATTTCAAAGCCGGCAGAGAAAAAATCCAACAACCGATGAAGTGCAAATTTTATCCAAAGAATTCCAAAAATATAAATAGCTCGTGCCATGAAACCAGTCACAATATTGAATTCAGGCCAATAAAAAATTTACTTAATATGCCATCGATAAAGTTTTATTGATCTTGACAGACAACATTCTGATTTATGTAATTAGCTAATCTGTTCAAAAGATATACAAAAAAAAGAATGAATTAAATGAAAAACTGCTACCAGTCTCTAAGAGTATGCACAGGTCTTAAGTTGATAGACAAAAATAGGTGTTTAAACAAAATTCGTTCTAGCCCTGAATTCTGCACAGTAGCTAAAGATATCTTTAAGATTCCTGTTCATAAAAAAAAACGATCTCTATAAGGTGCTTTCATTTTCTAATGAAGTTTTTTTTAAAGGTATATACAGACCTACCTACACAGTTTATACCTCTATACTTCATTCAGTCAGACATAGCCGAACTTCTTTCAACAGCTGCTAATAGCAACTTACCGGAATATCCAGTGGAACTAGCAAAACAAGAATATTCACATGAAAAATTTATTTTTTCATACGTTGTGGGGTACGGGTACCATGAACCTCTCCTTGTATATCTGAGAAAGCCTTGGATTCGGTTCTGCAAATTTTGAACGGAATTCCGAAGCTACTCTGAATGGGAAGGAAATTAAAGTTTTTTTTTTATTGTAAAAGCATACAAACGAAAGTTAAAAAAGTTATTTCGCCGCAATAGTTAGATTTATATTTAGTACGGAGTGATTGCACTAAGTAAGTAAATTTTAGACACGATCACATTTCGATACAGACGAGCTGAACAAGTACCAAAGAAAAAGTACTTAAGAACAAGTACCAAAGGCCTGAGTACTTCAACGTAAAGTACAAGTACCGCTTGTATGAGAAGTACTTGTAACTAAGTGCAAGACTATAAAAAGAACTGAGATACTTTTCAAAGTACTTTCTAAAGTAGGTACTTTTTTAGAATCTTTGTACGTTGGCAGTCATAAATGAAGTTTATAGAGTTTAGTTTAGTGAAACCTATAATATAGTAACCAGTGGTTACTACATATTTTTCAAAAGGTATTTATTTTTTAATAGCCACCGGCGGTGCGTGTAGAGTAAAATTTTCACCTCTCATTTTCTATACACTCGGTTATACGTCATGAAGTCGAGGCATCGTCGATATTATATTCTAGCGAGGCGTTACTGGTTTTTTTTTCTATTTGCTCAGTCTTGTTTGTATGTTATTAGTTTTGCTACGGTTCTGCTTTGACGCGCGGGTGCGGCACATGCTTTGACAGTTCTTTGCATGCCTTAAAGCTCAACATAAAAGGGGCTGCGCAAGAGAGTGTGTTTGCTTTTCTACGAAGAGTTAGATATTTTTTTATGTGTAGGTACTTAATACACTCAGAAATACTTAAGTAAAAATCTTTGTACTTAAATACAAAACTAACTCTCAAGTACAAGTAAATAGAAGCAAGTACTAAGTAGGGCATTTCAAAATTATTAAGTAATAAGCCTTAAGTAACGAAAATGTACTTTAAATAGTACTTAAGTCCTCTTTTACTTAAGTATTGCCCAGCTCTGGATACAGAGCTGCTTTATAGGAAAGTGGTGCTTACAATAGCAATTCATTAAAGTACAGAGGATAACTAATTTTTTTAGAAAGCTATTTTCATTATTGAGTGAGTAGAAAGGCGTTTCAGTCTATTCTCAAATAGATAGACTCGAAGTAAAGAAGTAAGGTTCAACGCTATAATGTACGATCACTACTTATACACTTGGCATACTATGTACGACACATTTGTTTTCTTAATTTTAAGTGTTAAAAATGAAACTTTCTTCATAATGAATGAATAGCTATTTGAAATGGAACAATTGCCACGCCTTTTGGGTTAGATTAGTAGGCTAGAGGGACAGCAGTTCAATAAGCTACAGCTAAATTTATCTGCTAATAAATTCCAGCAGTGCAAAGGACAATCACCCCGGTAAATAATTAAATCAAAATATATTCAATCTTTCGGAACGCATTCAAACCAAGTGTATACTCGTACTTGTATAACTTGTAGTATGAAAGAAAATAAAAGAAAAGAAAAGTGCCATATAAAACACTACCATCTGCGACATTGGTAAGTGATTCAATTCTTACGGTCCTTTCTCATATGGCCAACTAACCTTATGGATTCATTACATTGGAAACCAGGTTAATAGTTCGATAGTTGGTTATACTCCAAATTCACTTTCACTCATGCCACAATGATTATAAAATCGAAAAAGAAGTGGCATATGAATCAGCGACAAACAAAAAGATTACTTAACCCAATTACAATCCCAGTCTGCACATCATTTACGTACATACAAACATACATACAAATCAGTTAAATAATCTCAACGAAAGTAAAAAACAAAAAAAAAAAACAAAAACAAAAAAAATACAAAAAAAACCAGTCTCCGTCCGAATTCTGTCATTCATCTACCCCAGAACAACCATGTGTGTAAGTGCAATCGATCAATTCTCACCAACAGCAACAACAAACGTACGTTCTTCTTCACAAATCGCCAGATGATTTTTGTTTTTTTTTAATAATTTAAATTTTCTGAAACGAGTTATTAAAAGCGCGATCGAGAATCACAATTAGACCAAACTTTACCGAACTGATCATTTCAATGGTGGTGATCCAACGACCATAATCTGCCGGGACTGGTTTCTCGAAGCTATGGAAGTGATGGGTTTATTAAATGTTATCAATTGGAATTGAAAAACTTGTTAATTTTTTTTTTATATTAATGGATAGTGAATCGTAATAATAATAATAAGAAGAAATCGATAGCACTCCTGCTAATCATAATGATCACACATCCATGCATGCGCATACAAAACACATTCACATTCATTTTTACTATCCGTTTATTAATTTCTGAGTTTCTTAACCTCACTATTGTATTAATTCTAAGAACAGGTAACTATGATCGTTGCTCGCTCAGCTGATGATATTGTGATTATAAGCAGTAAGTGACCTTGCTATAAGTCATGCTTTTATATACATCTCTCAATTTTATTGCGCTACGTTAATAATAATAATTAAACGAGGGGGAATTCGAATGGAGTATATGCGCTTAAATTAGTCTGCTTTTATGGACAAATTACTTCCTGCTAATGCAACTTTTAATTTTATCTACAAAAATTGTCTGGTTGTTGTGAATGTTAGTTAGCCGCATGGTGCACAATTAATATAAAAAGAAAACGTGTATGCAAATATACTAATGAGATTTATTCCTCTTACAATTGTAAATAAGCTCATCCACAGCTATATGAATGTTACAGCGCAACAAAGTTGATAATATTATAATTTTATACTTACATCGGATAACTATTACCAGCTGTCGGACAAAATAGCTGATGAAAACGTTTCACACATGGCACACCTCGGATTATATCTCCTCGTATATCTAAGCCTAAGGCTACCGATAATGCAGTCCACCATATCTAAAAAACAAAAAAAAAAAAAGAGAATAATGAAAATCAAACTAAATATTTATTTATTAATGATGAGAAAGTGATCGTTGTCATTTTAGATCATGGTATATATAGCAAACGAAAATAATTTTAATCATTCTGAATGTAATTATCCTTCTCATATTGAAGACCATTAAGAAATAGTCTTCGTTACATGTATTATCATAATTATTGCAAAATGATTTAATTATATTTATTTTACTGAAAAATGTGGAAATTATTTTGTCCCGAAGGGTGCTGTAACAAGATACGCAACACACATTGCTGTCATTGCTGTCAAGTATTAAGACAAAAACGTCCTTACAAAATATTTTTAATTACTTCTTGCCACTTGAATTTCTAATTAAATCCCTCAAATATATCTGAAGTACTTATCTAATTGGGGCAATTAGAAAAAGTGTTGGAATCACAGCTGAACTGATTAAGGTGAACCACTTATTACTTTTCCGATTAGAGGTCTCTGAAAGCCAGTGCCACAATAAAGAACTCTTTGTTCTGCTTCGTTAGGTCTAGTCTACATTTTTCGTTTTTCTATATGCATGATTTGATTAGGAATCTCTTACTCAGACATTTGTACCTTAAGTAAGCAAGACCTTCACAATCGTTTCAGAATATTCAGTCATCATCTGTGGTCTTCCACACCCAGTATATTTTTTTTTTTCCAATATCCCACTAGTTAAGTTAAGTTAGGTAAGAGGGAAGTACCTAGCCTGCTTCATTTAGACCATCAGTGGGTCTACTGTGCCCCTCTTATCCTCATGGGTTAACCTAAAAATAGTCCTACATAGATCCATCCTGCTTCTCTTAAAAAAAATTCAGGATGCATCTGAACTGTCTTGCAGCTCCCCCAGATTTGAAAAGCAGTAGCTACCCAATAGCCTATCTCTTTTGTGAGTGCCCCGCAGAGTACGTGCTAGAGAGATTCGATTTCCTCCGAGCGGTTACAGCTTCTGCAGAAATCGTTCGCTGCTATACCAAGACTTCTAGCATAGTCTCCTATAGCACAATGACCCGTAATGATCCCTAATAGTTCCTGGTATATGTTCTGGTGCCATTAAACAGTTCCCTTGTCCTCTTCCTGTCATATGCAAGCCATAATTACCTCGCGATGAGGCAGATTTCCCTGTTGATCCATCGGAGCACAGATAAGTAATACTCATATATTGAAGGAGATAGGATAATCAGTTCATGCCCCGTATGTAGTGACATCTTCAAGGTTGTGGTACATTATTTTGGGTTAAAGTATTTGCTAAAGCTTTTAAATGTCTAGAGAAAACTTCTATAGTGTTTAAAAACTTTTCTTCCTTTTCAAGCGTAGGCTGAAACCAAATTGTTCGGTTGGCCTGTAGGCTGGTTAATGTACAGCAATTTTGCCTTTTCTAAAAACTGGCTGGCTCATGAGGAGCAGATTTTTAACATTGGTTTCCAAATCTGGGTATTACTCCTCTTTTAAAGCTCCGATCGGGATCCTCACATAAGCTTTTACTGCGGAGTTATCCATTTCAAACCCTTTTTGGCCAACTCATCAACCAACTCGTTGACTGGCCAGGTACCCAGCATAGGATCACCTTGTGCCATGCAGACAATTCCTCAAGGCTAGTCTTGCATAAATGCACCAAATTTTATTTAACTAGCATAGCATCCAGCGCCTTAATGGCTGCCTGGCTATCCGTGCATATACAGATGTGCGGTGCGGACTCTCTGCACATAGATGCCAATATTACTGCTTAGTAAATCGCTACGAGCTCTGCCTGAAAAACATTACATTTTTCCGGCAGTCTATAAGACTCGTGCCATTGGCAATCTCTAGAGTATACTCCAAACCCTGTGCCCGCATACGTCTTGGAACCATTCGTAAAGATAGAAATTTCGAATGTTACCACCACTCTCCTTCCCATCCCAGTCACTCCTGGGGCCGGATTCACTATAACTCGAAGAGTTGTGGAGTTGGGGAGATGAGAGCTCTTTTGCCACTTAACTCTCCACTCGGAATTCTGTAACTCGGGGAATTTGTATTGAAATTTACCAAACTCTCTATTCCACTCGGCAAAACTCTCAACTGTGTTAGTTGTGGAGAAGTAAGAAAAATATTTCTCAACTATTGTCTGCTTTTATTGTCCTTTGTGAAGGAACCTATATACGTAGGATTTTCAAATTGAATTCTGGATTTACTGCATATCCTGGCTATGTTCACAAAAACAAATTATGGAAATTCTTGTAATACTTACAGAGAAATATGGATTATGGTGTCTCAAGGTACCCGCTAAAAATTGTAATTCACGCGAAAATTGTCAATTTGGTCGTTTTCCAGTACAGAAGTGATGCTATCAGAATTTTATATATGCACGTTAAAGCTCGTATGTAGGATGAAATCGCATCTACATTTTGTCCCCTAATGAGATATGTAATTAGTTTTTGAGTCCGGTACATACTTTTGGAGATAACTGCAAAAGAAGTGAATCAGTCCTTCTTAAGATGAAAAAATGGCCGTTTTTTTGGTACAAAAATGGATATATTTTCAACTCATCATTATGAAGAACTAGTAAGTCGTGGAAATTCACTTTCCATGAGAAAAATGTGCAGAACAGAGTACTAATGGATGTGAAAGAAAGAACGGAAGAAATATATGCAAAATATAGGAACTGGGGTGTATATGACCCAAGTGCAAAAAATCCGTATTTCAGCGGTAAAAAGTCAGTTATGAAGTTAAAATGATATAAAAAAAACTACACCACTCGATTACTCATTTCTCCCTCTTTAATTTGATATCAAACATGACGTATTTTGGACAACCCCCAATGATGGGTGGTACAACCCCCCAATCCCAAAAGCCCCTCCCCAAAAAATGTTTCATCTATATTTTTGTACTCTAGACCCTAAATCCGCAGGAAAACCCCCAATGCTCTACGACTCTCCCACACAGAGTAGCTGTCCTTCAATATTGCGACACTTCTCTCGATTTCCCTAACTCCCAAGTATGTTAGAGAATCGCGAATAGAGAGTTTTAATCGGGGAAAACGAAAATTCTCATCTCCCAAACTCTCCGAGTTACAGAATCCGCCCCCTGGGGGCATCATTACATTAACATCCCCACCAAAAGTTGGGAAAGGTAATTGATAGTCAGTTTCTTTCCTGCAATCACTGCAGTCAATCTTCTGAAGTCTATTAAAATGCCCAAAACCCCTCTCCGTCCACCAACCCCTGCTCTGAGCCTGACAGTTCTAATTGTTGCTACACTATATATCATTCGTGAAAATTGCAGTCGATCAAATCAAAATGGCACTCAAATTTTAAAGCTCTGAAAATAATGTGTTTTTTACAAATCAAAATTGAGTAAGTGATGAAAGAAATTTAATTTTTTTTTTTAATTACATTCAGCGCCGCATTCATTCAATACAACCTCTGGCTACCTCGACATCGGGCGAATTTTTAATAATACCAAATTACGCCATGGCAAATTTTATGAATAATTCTGTCCATTCGTCAGTGAGTCAGTCACTCACCACCTCTTATCGCAGCAATCTCCCTTTTAACTCGACGCATGCTTTTTTCTTAATATTGTCTGAATATTGTCGTGAAGGCAATCACACTTAATTCAAATTAAACCGTGCCGAAGTTAAAACTGTTCACCACATCCTCTTTGCGTTGCATGCAAAAATGAAAATAAAATAAAAGAAAATATTAAGAGGCGCGCGCAATTTTTTTTTTTCTCTTATATATTCTTGCAAATCGGGGAAAACCGAAATAAATGGCTGATTATAAGCTTACAGAAAACAAAAATCATTCACGTACTTGTGTTGTTGGCAATTATTTATATTTCTCTTGAACCTTAAGCGCAAGGAATTTATCACTTTTATTACTTCCCGTTTAAGTCAAATCTGTAGACATTGCCCATAATATCCGCAGCGGGAGAGAAGTGTCCAATATTCAAGAAACATGAATTTAAATTGACAGTGAAATGTGGCCGCACTAACTTAATCAATTTTCAATTGAAACTGTACTCGCACCGGTTTGGCTTATCGATCGATGGTCGTCGTTCAATAATAATCATTGACACTCTGTGTAGTAGACGGGTTTCCGTTTTTCAAGCAAAACACCCATCAGATTCATAGCCACACCCTATATATGGTGACATTGAAGAAGGGTGATTTCAGGAAATTTCCTATCTAAATAATCAAGGCATTCACTTGAATACGACCTTTCTGATTTCTTTTCCTGCTGAGAAATTTTAAATGAAGTTCAAAATTAAAACCTTAACGTGGAAGCTTCGTGCAATAACAATCTTAATAAACGTATATACTGTTTCCTGTGAACCGGTAAACAAAAACAAAAACGCACAATTACTTGCAACTGTATTATTACATTTTATAGCAGTTAAATATTCGTGACTAATGAACCACTTGAAGGACGTGAAAGTCGACTACATACATACTTGCATGGCGAGATTTTCTTCATATAGTACATACATTACGCTGAGAAAATTTTTATTGCTTTCGGGCAAAATTTATTTAGCGGCATAATTGTGATACGATGACTTAGCAATATTGGCCCTCATCACATCTAAACTCAAAATTTTCACCATTTTTGAAGGACAGATGACTAAATAAGCGTTCAACGTGGATACAAAATTTCGTTGTTCCGCTCTTCATAAAATTTTTATGAAGGACAAGAGCCGCCGCCGCAGCATAACTTTTGTGATTCATGGTACGCCGCCATCACCACGAGAAAGTTATAAATCATGATGAGATTGCAATCAATGGTGAAATCAACACTAGAAAAGCATTCTTAACATGCGACAATGCATATTATGTACGTCGTAATTCGAGCTGAAAAGTGTAATTAACTATTTTTATAACAAAAGTTACCAGGAGATAGATGAATTCGCTGTCATCTAGGCCTATGTACCCCCGATGGGCCACGACGGATTGAGAGATTTAGAGGATGATGATAATGATGAAAATTTTACTTGAAAGTTTCAGAGCCTGTGCAGTCTATATCGGGGCAGGGCAGCTAAACTAGTTAGCAAACCGAGTAAAAAAAAAACAAAAAAAAACAATTATTAAACTTACGGGGACTAGGTTCGAATCAGCTGCAGTAAAAATTATTATCACTCAGAAAGAAATATTCTACTGAGATTTTGAAGCAACAAAATAGAATGGCATAAACATAGTTTTTGTTATTAGTTCTTTATACGATTTTAAAATAAAAATTAATAAAATACAAAATTTCGTTAACGAGGGAGCTTAGTTCGAAAACCAATGGTGATATCGGCTTCCCTATCTCATTCGAAGCCAATATCTATCAAAACTTAACTTAGATGTGTGCTAATTGCCCAATGACGACATCAAGCTTCCAACAGTCAATCGTCCATCAGGCATCCGCTATCCGTCAATTTTCATTGCATTCACACTAGACCGTCATTTGTCCATAACTTTTACTCCATCGTATACCAAACTCAGAGTACTATTGAACACGGTTGAAACGGGGTCTGTGAGGCGCAGGGCTGCCAAATTGAAAAATGTAGGTATAAGAATGAATCATGCATGTTTAACGACAAAAATTGTGTTGAACTGATGAAGCGTTAATTATATGATAAGACCACTTTGGATCTCCCACTATGGGCACTGTAGTAGGGTTTGAATGGCAAAGAGGTTATTATACAAAGAAGTTAGTGCTCACGCGAGTAGAATAAATAAAAATTTCAAACAGTCCTAGGGCAAGGAACGAAGGATGTATAGAAGTTAATGCATGTATGATGGTAGTTCTTCTATGTCGAGTATGGATGATATGCTATAAGATTACTGGCATAATTTCTGTAATCTCTAGCCTCTCTAGACTTGAATCAGACATATCTTAACCTTCTCGTGGTCCCCGCTGACACCTTGTATCCAATAAGATTGTAAGCCCGAATAGTGTAACCAGTCCCGTTTATAAAAGGATATCTACATGTAAAGATACCACTGCACTTATGATCAGTGACTACGAAGCCATACCAATTGGGTAGCCGACATTGTTAACTTGGTGCCACGGGATACCACGGCTACTATAGTAGAACTATTCACTTCAACATAGAGAAGGCCCCGTAATGGGAGCATCGTGGTGGTTGTTGTAGCCCATATGCGGGCAGAAAAAGAGTATTTGAGTCTGTATGACTTAGGCGCACATTCTTCTTTGAACAGAAGAATATGTCGTTTTGAATAAATTGCATACATTAATATGCTTGAATATTTGGCTTTCGATGTGGAGTTGCGCTACCGAGTACCGTGAACCACAGATCGGTACAGATTTTAGATGGGTCTCACTTCGACCAGTAAGTTCAATATCAAGCATACACTCGCATAAACTGGTACTCTGTCTCATGAGGGCTCTGATTGTCGCATTGATACTAATCCATGAATTAAGACTGCCGTGAAATTACAGCTTCAAGGTAGGTGTCCACGTAAAACCCCCGACATAATCTGGACACACATCAATTTATATTTAAAGAGACATCTACAAAGCAAATTAATTGAAAACATAAAGACGAAATTTTTTTGCGTGGGAAGCTGCAGTAGCTATGAATAATTCGTATAAATAAAATCATAAGAGTTTAAAAATCAGACCTTGTATAAGACTTTTCTAAAATTTGTTACCATAAAGGATCATGGGGAAATAAATAAAAGACAAAACGGTAGACCTCAAGTTGGCTATCGTTTTGTACGAAACAGTGAAAAATTAAGAGAACGTTGCGGAGTGAGTGGTTCTCCAACTTAACGCAAGTTTTTTGTTAATTCTAGCCGAAATGTTGTTTAGCAATGTAGTCATTGTTGAATCGGAGTGTATGATCATACAGCCAATCCTATACCGTTTTTTTTTTTTTATTTCGTCATCGATCTTGTCTTGGGCTGACCATCTTCAAAGTTTTTCGTTTGATACGCTCAGTCACTCCAAAGTATTATTAGGACTTAACGCAGATACCTAAAAAGTGGAAAACATCTGCCGATAGATTTTAAATCTTTTAAATCTGATTTCGACAATTTTTAGAAGGATTTACCATTGATAAAGATCGAGTATTTTCTAGAAGATGTTTCTTTCATATAATATCTGAATAGAGTTAATTATGTCGACCTTTAGAGAATTTAAGAAAACTATAAAAATATTTCCTATGTTTCCATTTATATACCCACAGAAGAGTTGTATAGTTATAAAGATAAATTAAATTAAGTTGCGTGAATTTCTGTTTTTTCCTTCTTTGTTAAAATCAAATCAACAATCGTGATTAGAACAATATCTGAACTCTTCATAAATATGAAAGTAAGAACAATATCTTTTAAAAATCACCGCGTTACATAAATAAACTTTGTCCACAATACTTAATAAAAGTATAAGAGTTACCTACTCAAAAAGACAAGTAATTTGTGACCTGCACTATATTATCATCTACAAAGACAACACGAAGAAGTTCAAATTTTATTGGTTGACGACTATTAAATTGATAATAATCAGCGAAATATTATTTCAAAATTATCGTTTACATCACATAAAATTAAATTGGCACACGACTTTGCCATTTCGATGTAATACAAGGAAAAAAAAAATCCTTAAAACTTATTAAAAGTTCTCAAAGTTACGAAAAGAGATTTAAATCTTTAAATAAGTTGACATTTCGTGATCTATTTAGACACCTTTCACTTTATCTTACTTTTGAGAGCTGAGCATGATTACGAAATAATATAATAAAATTGAGAAGACAAAATCTTGGTTAAGTAGTTAGTGATGAACGAAAAACCCACACTTGTCAGTTGTCACGCATTTCGAACGAATTTCAAAATTTCTGGAAACAAAGTTCTCTTCACAATTTAGTCGTGGTATAGAGTAGATAGGAGTAGATGAAGAGTCAACCCCATCGAGCGCACATTTCGCCAAGTCATCACTAATGGCAAAATGATAAATATAGATATGAATATAAATTAATTACTATAGACATAGTATATCTCATGAAAAATATGGTTCAGTCACGACCGTATTCATCATCGTGGAGCATGTTTTCAACGTTGTATACACCTAGTACACATAGATGTTGAGGTGGCCGAAGTGTTGATGTTCAGAAATCATAATAGGGCACGTTCGCACTTTGTGGTATTCGCGCAAAATGTTTTGTCCTTTTACCTGAACCTCTTTGTTTCACAGTTCAGAAAAAAGAAAAAAACAACACAAAAAAAACACATAGTCATGGAGAGCGTCCTCTACACCAGGGGCAATTACTATGCAAGCCCACATTGAAAAATCACAGATAAAAGCACCTTTTAATTTGACTTTGTCTGAGCGCAACTCTTGCATATCAATTAGACTTAGTCTGGACTCTTCTTTGAACGCGACGACATACATATATCTTTGCAAACAGTAGGTACCTACCTACCTACTCAGAGCTTCTTCAGGATGATTTTGGAAATTTTCAAAAAGTGAAATGAAGTGAAATGAACGTAACAAGTTCGGGTTTTTCTTGTATATTTATTTTATTTTCTCAACAAAATTTTCTCTTAAATTTCGTATTGTCACAATGTCATGATGACAACATGTATGCGCATGCGAAATTGAAATTGAAATTGAAATTGCATTCGACAGGCGCACAAATAAATATTCAATGACGATATTTCGGTGATGTGCTATAAATCAAAATAAAAGATAAAATTCATTCAGTCATGTGAGATTGTCGGTTTTGATGACCAGTAGCCTTTACGTGACTTTCCTATTTAATTTTAGGCGCGACCGATTTGGCAGTGCACCACGCCAAATCTCCTGTCCAACTACCTATTTTCAAGCAAAAGTAGGCTGCTTCAAGTTCACTGTGTAAAATATAGACCAGAATATTTTATTCAGATTAGTTTTGATTAAATACAAATTTGCATATACCTTACATAGATTTCGTGGGATCGAAAATTAATTTTTTAGGGGGTTTTAAGTGTATCGTTTATTTTATTTATCTATTTTTTTTTTTTTTAATTATTCATCATCAACAAACAAAAAAAGGCAAGCTAATTATTTAATTACTACAAAAATGCGAAATGAATGAATGTATCTATTTTGTGTCTATATACTATGTAAAATATATCCCGCCTACAATATTAAAGAAAACTGCAAAAATGCAATTAAAACCGAGAGTTTAGAGATCCAAAGAATCTTTTTATTGTTGGTACACTATTCCGAAGCTTAGAACGAAAGTTTTATAGCTTTAGATAACTTCTGTTTTCATCGATCTCCCATAGTGAAAGTGAATTTACTAAAATAAATAGGATGGCAACTTTGGAGTTAGAATTCTGTGAAGCAAAATCATAGATCTGACGCAAATGTTATAAAAAGATAACGATAAGAATTGACGGAGACATGATCGCGCCTCTTTAAAAAAATATAGTTAATCAAGCTTGTATAAAAACAAACTAAAACAATTTGTAGATGCGTAGACATTCCGATGATCGTAAAATAACAACGGATGAAATGACGAATGGATGGATTGAGAAAGGATTTCTGCAATGAGTCAGTTTTTTGTCTACTTGCTCGTACCCGACTAATTCCTAGAGCCTCACAAAGAGGAGGTCTCTTTTAGTTTGCTATATCTCAGGCCATTGCCCCTTAAGGTATCAGCTAAACAAGCTGGGCTTGGCTGAGACTTCATCCAGCCGTTTCTGTCAGGATGCTCACGAAACCTCGGTGCACTTGCTCTGCAACTGCGAAGCATTGTCCAGGCGGAGACTACTCCACCTCGAACATGCTTTTCCTCCACCAACTAGGTTCCATAATCCCAGAATGGTCCCAGACTTTATTAACAGTCTGAACCTAGAAAAGGATTAAATGCAATGGGGACTCACAATAGATCTTTCAGGTCGCAGTGATAACGAGGCTAACGCCTACACACCCCTTGACAAATCTAATCAAATCTAGTTTGCTATAGTCGTCGTTTACCTCGATGTGCAATCTATTTTAAAGATGGAGAATAGAAGAATTTTAAAAACTTTTATTTCTAACGATCAAATCATAAATAAAAGAGGAAAAAACAGCCTCCTCGTCCGGGATTTAAACCCGGGACCTTTACCTTTCCGAGCGACTGTTCTTACCATCACTGAGGTAATAAAACAGATGATATTCCCTCTTGCATTTCTTAATTTGTGTCTAGCCTATTAAGCCAAGGTACGCTTTCAGCTGACATTAACCAGATGAAAGCGCACAAATAAATTGTAAATCCAATTTTTATATAATTTTTTCACGGACGAGGGGAATCGAACCCACACTTGTTAGAATCGGTCAAAGATAGAGAATAGAAGAATTTTAAGAACTTTTATTTTTAACGATTCTAAATCAAGTCATAAATACAAGAGGAAAAAACAATCACCTCGTCCGAGATTTAAAGCCGGGACCTTCTGCTTACCACTGAGCTAACGAGACATACGATTTTCCCTCCCTATTTTAAAGGTTATATTTATGGTATCGAAATTTTGCCGAAATGTGGGACTTGTGTGTCAACTCTAATAGAACTGAAATTTATTGAGATGATTGTGGTTCTTCCTTAAACCATAAAATTATCAGTAGGTACTACTGGGTAACTTTTAGTTTGCTGCAAAACATGTTAAAAATATTCAGGTTCATGCGCGCACATATACACATCCGTTATTATGCCACCAATAATAGTTGTGTTCGGTATTTGATGACCGAAACGGGTTCAGCTTTACTATAGAAAAAAAGAAAAACATAACAATTCGGTTCTCTTGATTTTATCCCTATATAGAGACCTCAAAACAACCTTGAAACCAGAAGTTTAAAAATTATTAACATTATATTTATATATCTTTTTTTTTTTTAATAACTAGAGTTATTTTGCCTTTCTAATTCATCATCGAACATAATCTAAGCAATTGTCCAATTGCCCAATTAATACTAGACCTTTCAAATTATGTTATTGTCCGAATCACGTCCTTATAAGCCAAAGTAGTCAAGAATTTTGTTCTATACGGCAACGGGGTAATAATATCGAAGTTAAAATTATATAAAATTAAAAAAAAAATCCCTCTATGTTAATAACTAATTACAATAATAAATTTGAAGAGGCGACTAAGATCTTACGTGGGCGATGACATGTGGTAAGACCACAATGATGCACAAATGGAAAATCTTGTTACCCCATGCATACTATATATACATACATATTTGTTTCTAAGCGATCGTAATTTTAATTCAAGGTATTATTACCGGAGGACAGATTAGGTTATATACTTTAATTATATAAAAGTACCCAATTACTCGTATCTCAAATCACAAGAAGTTCAATCACTCAAGGTTAAACAACAACAATTTTTAACATTATATATTCAATTGAAATGTCCCACAAATCCAACTTAATCTGATAAATTTACCTTGAATTAACCAAGTCATGTCTATGACAATATTTTGAAAAGAAGTCTTCATTCAAGATATCGAGGTGAACCAAATAAGCCACAACAATCACACGGCATAAAATCCAAGTAATGAAATCGTATACCTATATTCTTTTGCCGCACGCACTTAACAAAGCAGTGAGAGACTGCATTTTTGAATCAATTGTTAAATGGCCATTTAAAGTCTTCAACACGGGAACAATTTCTTATACAAAGTTACCAACAAGTCAAGTTTAATTGAACGTGTTTATTGACTTGGCCGGTAGGAATGTAACTAAACAAATTTTTGAATTAATAGTGCATGAAATACTTGGTGCGCATTACACTTGTACATATCTCCATACAGAATTATTAATAACACAGATTGGATTTTATTTTTTTGAATTATTCAAATAATAAATGACCAAAAAGGATCTCTGCGCAGTCAACTCTTTTTAAAAAGCTAAAAATCAAAATATTGTAAACACCATCTGCCTTTGCTTCGTATTTAAGAATTTGTTTAATAGTCGTCAGAACGACTACGACGACGACAACGCACTTTAAAAAGCCTTCGTATCCACCCACTCCGTAATTAACTTTAGTAAAATGTGATGTGACAGAATAATTAACTTCTATAAACGCCTGCCAGATAAGATGAAGTCCAATACCATCTGCCCCATAAAATATCCTCTCAGCTACACTAGTAACATAAACGATTCATTTTAACATTACATACAACGACACAAAGTTTGTGCATCACAACAGAATCATTGCAATCTTTAATATATGTCTGAAGCTCTATAACTGTTTAGATCTGTCAAGAGATAATATAGTCAAAAACACAAGATCTACTCGAGATGTGGCATTTAAGGAATGAAACGAACACATATGAAACTGAAAACCGACCATTCAACTTCACGACAAGACACAAGAATTTACTTGATTGCGTGCCACACTAATGCTAATTCCTGCAAAGTAAAAGCAAATCTACATCTGATATTTGCGTCCATCAAGATCTTTCTGGTCTTCCTCGTCGATCATCATGCAAATAAGATGCATGTACGCTACATATATCACTATCTATTTGAAACTTATTACCATTTTAATATTTCTCAATCGCATTTAAATATTTGGTGCTCTTTAACTTGATAATTTACGACAATATATGTACATTTTACATACAAGTGCATGCGACATGTGACAGCATATCATTTTGAAGGTCGGTCCAGGTCGTTTCCCAGGGAATTCAAATTAAAGACGCTCTGAGAACTAAATTTGTCCCACTTAAATGAGCTCTTGAAAGGCTTATTACTGATACGTATTTTATGATTTCCTAATGGACTTACAACCAGACGTTTATGCCGCATTCAATTAAAACATGCATTAATTAGTAATTCTAATTGCGACATTTCATGTGATCAGTGAACGGGTGATTTAGAGGCGCGATTTAGTACTATTTTATATTTTGATGGCTCATTTGCAATTCTTAAACTAAGGTAATTATTGATATGAAATTAATGATGGTGTGTTTGTAGAAGCTTTAAATGCACTACATAATATTGCTTATGTCCTCTAAAGTTAAAATGGATCGGTGGGGATGAGATGATTTGAAAAAAAAATTCAAGGTCCTGGATTTCACATAATTATGTAGGTCTCTCTAGTTTATTAGTCAATGCACAAACTGAAATACTTATGTATAAAAAAAAAACGACGAGCATAATGCCTGCAATCACCTTATTGTGTGTACCTTGATCTTGAAAAAAAAAGGAGTTCGACGTGTGATTAAAAAAATACGGTGAATGGCTTTATTACAAGCAAAGTAATAAGTTTACATCAAATTTGAATTATATATATCTTTTAATGTACTCTCCTTGGCTGGCGATGCACTTATTCCAACGTTGATTCCGTGATTGGAAACATTTCCGGCAGGCTTCTTTCTGAAGGGTTTTCATAAGCGCTGTCATGGCTCTCTAAATGTCGAAAAAGGTGTCAAAATGTTTTTCTTTTAGTGCAGTTTTTGGGAAGATCCAGAAGTAGCATGGTGCTAAATCTGGAGAATACGGTGGATGTGCAGTGACAGGAATTTTTTGTGCAAAAAACTCGCGTATTAGCAGCGAGGTGTGTCAGGGAGCCTTGCCGTGATGAAAGAGGAAGCTATTGAACTCTCGAATAGTCAATCGCCTGTTTGAACGAATCCTTTTTGCCCACTTTTTACACGTTTTCGGGTTTTTGAGGGCGAAGGATTTCCTGACCGTTGCTTGGCTTCAGCTGACTCATTTCCGCTTTTAAATAATCGCTAATACTACTAGTAGGCAGTCTTCAGAGTCACCACATTATCGCTATACACTGATTCTAACAATTCATGATCTTCTTTATTCGAAATCCACGATGTGTTACAGACACGGTAAACATCACCTCACACTTGTTCAAACTTAACACTGACTTTCTCAAAGAATCAGGCTATCAGACGGATAACTTCAAATGGATTAGCGTCAGCAGTTGCTGCTATAAAAATTCATGCACCGTATTTTTTTTTTTTATCACACCTCGTATCTGTCTCTGGGATCCTAGAAAGGCGATAGCCGTTAAACTAGTTTCTAAAGTTACAGTGACGTAGAAATACTACTGCAGTTCTCTACATATGTATATTCCGAATAATGTTGCTTCTTAAAGCCTTGAAAATATTCCTTTCACTAATCCGCAATTTATTTATGCTTGAATTAAGTTGAAAATTCATAAGCGTATTATCCATCTTCCTTGTTTGTTCTACTAATATGTTTACATACCCCCGATAACAGCCTTTTTAAAAAAGAAAAGATTGTTGTCTGTTTCTGATAATTTTAATGTTCGTAACGTGAAGACATTACCTCATCTCCGGATCTCCCCCTTCCCGTTGCAAATTCACACTACTATCTAATTTCGGTGAAATTTTTCATATGAAATATAACACGATAATCATGTACTTTAATTGATACAAGCATAAGACAAAGGATCTTTTCTAACAATGAAAGGTAGTAAAGGCTTTTTATTTTTTGTAAACAATTTAATTGGTGCGTTAATTCTTTTTGTTTACATAATGGAGAAAGAGGAAAAGAACAAAATTCAACATCTCCCATACAAAAAAGGGTAAGAAATAATTTTCTTTTCCTTATAAAATTTGTACAACAAAAACTGATTGCGCAGCCTTTGAAACTATACTAAGTCTGTTCCTTATACACCTAGCATATAAAGAAGGTAACACATAAGACTCAGGGTCTTAAAATAAAGTTGAAGCTGGAGTTGGGAAAAGATTAAAAATCTTAAAATACGTAAATAAATTTCGATTTCGATCAGGATAGTATTACTGACGAAAAGACAACATAAACCTTTTTCAATTTTCAAAAATATCAGTAGGTTATCTTCATCACCTCCATATATTTTCAAAAAAAATAACGGAAAGAATTTCGCCGCTAATAAGAGAAAACTCACTCGTTTGTGTACACTGACGAATAAAAATTTAGAAGGGAGACCGAAATAAGGTTCTATTGACCGAGTTTATTGCCTCTCAAAATTTATTTCCAACACATCAATCATCTTTCGATCTGTGTTCCAAAAAATACACTAAAAGTTAATACCGAACATGAACTCGTACACATTCGAATCCAAGCAAGTATGAAAGTGCCTGAGTTCAATCTAGCAATCAGAGATGATCTTGTAAATTTGATCTGTTCGCTATTGCTTTTCGATATAATATGTAGTCCAGGAATGACTCTGTGATTGATTTTTTACAATCACGGAAACAAACCACACTGGCGTAGTGATATCTAATTTCTCAAATAAAATGTTCAATTTTTTCTGCAAGATACCTTGGTCTCAGTAATAAAACCAAAACATGGAAGTATCCACATTGGTATAGTCGTAAATTAATCCAAGCTTTAAAAGAAAAGGAAAAATATCGTTGTGAATATAAACGCTTGAATCACCCTGAAATTTACAAGGGCTTATCAGTATTTCGTCAATTATCTAAAAGCTTGATTAAAGAATGTTATAGAACCTATTTGGATGAAATTGAGAAAACTTTACACAATAATGTCAAAGCATTCTGGGCATACTACAAAACAATGAAATCTCCAAACTCCTTTCCTGCTGTGATGTACTACAAGGATATAATTTCTAATACGCCCCAGGATACTTGCAATATCTTTGCTCTCTACTTTAAATCTGTATATTCTGACAACAGTATTCACTCAACATCCAGTAATGCCACAACACCTCCCTCTTCTCATCCAACCTCTTTTTCCCCTTCAATAACTACGTTTCCGATTTCTCCCGAGGATGTGGAAACTGTCATTCTAGGTCTTGATTTGGGTAAGAAAGCTGGGTCCAACACCATACCGAACATCTTCCTAAAGAACTGCTCCTATAAGCGTACTATTCAACTTGTCATTGAGCCACAGAATTTACCCATCTGCATTTAAGATATCGTACATTACCCCAATTTTTAAATCTGGTGATCCTAAATCCGTAAATAATTATAGACCTATATCAATTTCTAATAGCTTGGCCCTTATATTTGAAAAACTTATTTATAATCAACTCTTACCCCAAACCCTCTCCATCTTGAGCTGTAAACAGCACGAATTTCTTCCGGGAAAATCCACTACCACGAACCTGGCGCTATATACCGACAAAATTACAGTAGCACTTGATAAAGGGAATCAGGTTGATTCTATTCAAACCGATTTTGCTAAAGCCTTCGACAAAATTTCCCACTCTCGTATACTCCATAAAATATCTAATATAGATTTCTGCGATAATTTAGTTACGTAGTTCGTATCATATATTCGCGTACGACTGCAAACAGTAGTCCTAAACGGTCCAGTCCTGCCCTTTCATACAAACCTCCGGTGTTCCACAAGACATAATTCTTGGTCCTTATATCTTTCTCCTCTACTTCAATGACATACCACACCAACTAATCACCGATTGTCTCTTATATGCAGCCGATGCTAAAATTTTTAAAGTCATTCGCACAGAAGAGGACTGTAAATTACTTCAAAGAGATATTCTTAGCAAAGATAATTTGTTGCCGTTGAATATCTCCAAATGTAAAGTAATAACCTTTTCCAGAAAAGTCAATACCTTATATTATGACTACATATTCATCTCTTAACCGTTATTTCAGTCACATATTAACTGGATTACCTCTAAGGCTTTTAAACTGTTGGGTTTTGTATTCCGAATTTGTAATCCTTCATGTCTACTACATAACTAATAACTCTTTATAATGCTCTAATAAAAAGTCATCTAGAGTACGCATGCACTATATGGAATCCTTTTTATAGTGTATATGTGCAGCAAATTGAAGCAGTTCAAAGAAAATTCACCAGATTTCTTTTATATAAAATAGAAGGACGCTATCTTGATTATTTTAATAATTTGGTATTCTTTCTCTGGAAAAAGGTCGTCTTTTCTTAGATGAAATGTTTTTATTTAAAATAATACACAACCTTATAAATTGCCCTGAATTATCCCGTAACATTATCTTCCTTGCTCCATCTAGAGTCACCCGCTGACCGTTAACTTTTCAAATTACTACTGCCAGGACAAATTTACCGTATAAATCCTCTTGTTACATAACCGAAAAAAATCATAATGACCTATTTAACAAAATCGACATCGTCGGTCTTAGTCTCCGCACCTTTAGAAAAATCATTACAAATGAGATTCAGACTCCCCTCTCTGAATAATCACTGCACTACCCATTAAATGCATTTTTTTTCTCCATTCTTCTCGTATCCTTTTTACTTTCTAATATTTTTTTAAATTCTTAACTTGTTTAAAACATTTCTTGCTCTATTTTTAAGTTATTCTTATACTGTTGTACATAACTAGTTTATAGTCATAGTTAGTAATTAGTACATATTATAAATGAATTCTTATTATTAATATTTTAATCTTCTTCTCAATGAAATATTAAATAATCAAATATTTGGATTTCGATATTAACCGGTAGCTTTTAATCAATACTTTAGTCTATAAGCTTACGCTATAAAGTCATAAATAAATAAATAAATACCTATTGAATGCACTTTGGCTAGAAGATGATTTTGAGCTCTTTAAAGGCGATAATTTGCATAGGCTACACTCACATTCGTGTCCATCCAAACAAATGAATTAGCTTCAATTCAATTTGCAGACATGTAATATGTAAGTAATAGTAGTATAGGAATATTGTTATACATCTGTTTCAGCGTCGCATACAAATATAACATATATCTATGCAGTATATTTCAAAAGAAATAATAAAAAATAGTTATACCTTGGGAGAAAAAAACCCAAAAAAAACTCTTCTTTTACACAAAACAGCACCAACAACAAAGTATGCAAACCGGAAACAATATCGCACATTTAAGTTTGCAATACAACTAAAAAATTTCGTACAAAAATTTCAACACCTTCAAAATATACATTTTCTTTCTATCAATCATAATATTGAGTGCTAAAGAGAATGATTGATAAATTCATTCCAATCGAGTGGATAAACAAAACAAAAAAATTCTTTAACAAAAACAAAAATAAGAAATACAGGGAATTTGTCTATTAAGCTTAACTATAATTGGTGAGTAAATCAAGCATGCGCAAAACGCGGCAAATCACACTTCTACAATACGCCTGCGGCTTTTCAGTGAATTAAGAAGGTATGAACACATTATGTGTAAGTACTCGTATATACCATAGATACTATATATAGAGCCTAAACTGAGACCACACCAAACTAAACGCTGCAAAAAATAAAAACGGTGATAAGAAAAGCATGTAAACACCACCACATCAGGTATAAAACAGTTTTTCTAGCGCGCTCAGGTGAGACACGTAAACATTGACAATGACACACTTCTTTTAATTTATTTCTATAGAGAAGTGATGGTTGCTCTGCTCGATCTCTTTTCGCTTTCTGTCTATGAAAGGTCTTCGCTCGATTCAACACTCAATACGGCGCAGCGACGCGGCGGCCAACGATCTAGGGAAAACTGATGCTTAGAAAAACATACGTAACACATATACATAACGAAGATTTCTTACATAATTTTTGATATAAAGATCAACATACATAATTATGCTCGTGCGTAAGATTAAAAATTAAAATCCATTTTTTCTTCCCGTAAAATTCTGGATGAGATGTTTTTTTTTTTTTATTAGGCTTATGACTTAATAGGGATCGGAAATCCCTTTATAAAAAAAAAACACGTCTGCTCGATTGAGACTCATTATGAAGACAAAAATTAGGTGGATATTACGAGTAAGAGATGCATGAGTTATCTCCAGAGAACCCACATTAGTACTCTTGCAAATATTTTTCATTTTCTTTTTCATTTGTGTAATTAAAATAACGTAAAAACGTGAACTAAAGGTTATTTTCGAATGGAATTTTATAATAATCCATGGGTAAAGTGATAACTGCAAAATTTATCGCCAATCGAAAATTACATAAAATTCATTTTCTTAACGCTTGACTTAATTTTAAAAGTTGTTTGTCCACTATAAGTGTACTTACCGGTATCTGAACGAAAGTTCCATTATTTAATGTTGGATATGAGAACAATGGCACAACTGGAACTGTTCCGTTTTTTAAAAATATTGGTCCTTGGATGGGTGTTACTGTTGGCATTGGTTTACCATCTGAGGAGAAAGAAAATAATTTACTAATTGGATACACATTATGTATTAATTTTATTGAATTTATGTATTTACGTATATACACAATTAGGTATATAGACCGTTGCTTTTATGGAATATAAAAAGAAATAATTTAGCAATCTCGTTTCGTAATGGCAACAAGAGAAAATTTCATTATTATTTTTAAAATATGTACAACCTACAAGTAGAAATGAACAAAGATTGGAAATTAACCACGATGGAGCTTAGTATAGGATAAAGATCTTAGAGGATTTTTACATTATATTACGTAAACCCCATTTTCTCTTATCAATGCAAGCAATATTATTCTTTCTTACAACAAAAAACAAATAATATCAAGTATCTAAGATACTCTCTTACGACGCGGTGGCCGACTGCCAAAGAAATTTTCACCCTCCAATAAAGTTTTTATACCCTTCTTGAAATGTAAAGGGTAAACTAAGTTTGTCATTCCGTTTGTAATGCATAGAAATAATTATGGTAAAGCAAAATGAATTGGATACCCACGCATAATATTAAAAGTCTATCCGTCTGTCCACTCGATACCACAAAAATGTGTTTACTTAGAGAGCTGAAATTTTCCACACGACCTTTTTAAAAATTGTAGATTTAAATTGGAAACGGGGCAAATCGGGTAATTCCTTCATAGGGTTGCCATACAAAAATTTCGTTTTTCACTACATATTTGTCATCTGAGAACGCGTCGATGTAAAGAGCAGAAATTTTGTACACGGCTTTTTCAAAAATAGATTAAATCCGGCAATCCTTCCATGGTGTTACCATACAAAAATTTATGTTTTTTACGTATATTGTGAAAATTATCAGTCCTAGACATTTTTATTGTATACTAAAAAGTTAGTCAGAATATAAAATCATATGAAATTGGAGGACAAGAGTGAATGACATGCTTTCAAAGCAGTTGAAATAAAATTGGGAGTACCACAGGGATCAGTGCTGGGGATATTATTATTCTTGGTGTATATAAACAACATTAAAATAGCGTTGATGCATTCAAAAATTTGACTTTTTGCGGATGATGCGTTGGTGTTTGTGACAGGTAAAGGTGTAGAAGGAATTCACAACGTTTTAATAATGGATTTAAATGAATTAAGTGAATGGATTAGAAAGAATAAACTGAAATTAAATGTTCAAAAAACTATATTTATGGTCATAATTAGTACGTATAATGACGACTTAGAAATTGATAGTAAAAAAATTTAGTGCGTGAGTGAAATTAAGTATCTGGGGATTATTATTGACAACAAATTAAGTTTTAACGGACATATTGACTATATTTGTTAAAAAATTAAGAAAAAAAGTCGCATATTATAGAAGAATTCGAAGAAATTTATCGACATTGAGTGCAATCAAAATATATGTATAATGTTTTAATACAACCACATTTTGAGTATTGCTCGTCAATACTATTTTCTGTGCAAAAAGACAAAATTAGAAAGAATTCAAAAGCTTCAAAATAGAGCTATGCGCATAATACTTAGGTGTAATAGAGTCACGTCAATAAGAATGATGCTAGAAGTCTTACAATAGATGAGTTGCAGCCAAAGAATACATCTCATTTTTAAAATTAGAAAGGAATGTCTACCGATATGATATATCTACAGGAAAGAATTAAGATGGTATCAGATGTTTAGCCGTATAATTTGAGAGGAGCAGATGTAAATATTCGATTACACTTATTTAATAAAAGTTTTCTCTTTGTTTAATTGAATTTTAAAAAATCGGCATATACCTATGCTAAATTTTATTTTATTGAGGAATGAAAATCTTTCACTATACTCCTCTTCTAGTAATTTTTATAATATGCATGCCTACTTCATATAAAAATCCACACAACTAACTAAAGGCGATACACGGTTAAGCAACAATTCAGCATTAACTTGTGGACAGGAATAGCGGGAGATCAGTCAATTGGCCCCATAGACGACAAATATTTTAAGTGTCTTCCCCTGTCTTTAAATTTGTGATCTAGGACTAGGATGATGTTTCAACATAACGTTGTTTCTCCATATTACACTACTCATGAAGTGTGTGGTTAACTGAATTAAAATTTGTAATTCTTGACTCCTATACATAGATCACTATATCTTAAGAATATGTATGTATATATGTATATTGTATATGGAAAAATAAAGTGAGAATTCAATACACGCAAAGGTTTTCGCCAAAAAATGTTAAGACAGTAAAATATTTACGGCAATATTTCAATCCGTAATTCTATGAGCTCTGCATGGTGGTCCAGCCATAGATTATAGTTTCAGAAATCTCGTTACCGAAAAACGTAAATCCGTTTACACCTTTCAATAGTCCCATCATTTTCTCAGAGATATTTTCTCGGAAATATCCGAGATGAAAACTATAACAAGTTTATTAACCGCACGTGATCATGGACTTTCAAAACATGGATGACCCATAAGGTTTAAACGCTATAAGCTCATCTCGGGTCATTCCATGTCAAATAGGCAACAGGTGTGACATGACCATCTCAAATTTTGTTGAAATTTTACGTACTTGGAGGGTTTGTGAAAAAAAAAATTAAGGATTAAAAATTTTCCTTCTAAAGTGAGTTATGGTATTTTCAAAATTTCACAAAAATGTTGTGGTGGTCTTCTTTAAAAACTCAGATATATTTTTTTATTTATGCTAAGAGAGTGAAATATGGCTCATTTCAAAGATAGTATTTCGTAACCCTTTGCGTTTTCTGCCCTTTTTTTAAGCATATCCATCGATGGACTCAAAAGCTCATTCCCAAACGATAATTGCCTACTTTCTAGCTTTTACTGAATTTTTTCGCTTGATATGCTTAAAAAAGTGCAAAAAACGCAGAAAGGGCTATGTTTTAGGTACAGAGTGTGATAGGACGTTTTAAAGGGAAACTTTTAGGCTTCTTAAATCCTATATGAAAAATTGGTGTTGATGACGTGTTTTTTGATAAATATAGTAGTTAAAAGAACCGAGTTAAAAATCCAAAATTTAAATTTTGTTGAACCATAACTTCAAAACGGAGAAGAGGAAGGGTAAATTTGTACACCTTTGGAGAGGTCCAAGGACTATAAATATACAAAATTTTAAATCATCATCATAAGCTGCAACTTTAAGAAGTTACAGGATGATATATAAAAAAATTCCCAAATATTTTTAAATCCCTTTATCTCGAAAACCGTAAGGATTTTCGTCCCACCTCTCATACGATTTTTTCCTTGTCTAAGCATGGCCTATCTACAGCCTTCAGATGCAAGACCACATATGGGACACCCTATATAGAAACAATATTTTTTTTGTAGGTTCTTATAAATATATTTGTGAAATTTACTTGATTTTTTACTCCTTGATCCCGACGAGATCCCAAGTGGAACTTTTAATGTTTTAGTGGATAATATAAGGTATAAAATATAAGAAAATGAACAAAATCAAAAGTACGTCTTCCAGGATATTCAAGGATAAAGGATAAAATCCTTATCCTTGATGTCCTTTTCCGCGTATATTTTTAAGATTCTATTTTTCTTAGATAGCTTGAAATACGATCTTTGAAATGAGCCATATTTCACTCTCCTAGCATAAATAAAATTTAAATGAATTTTTAAAGAAGACCACCACAGTATTTTTGCGAAATTTTGAAAATACCATAACTCGCGAAATACGCACTATAGAAGGAAAATTTTTAATCGTTAATTTTGTTTTCACAAACCCTCCAACTACGTAAAATTTCAAAAAATTTGGTGATGGTAATGTCGCACTTTTCGTGATTTTTGGTCGATTTGCTATGGAATGACCCCTCTGCAAATTCAAAAATAACATGGCAGGATACTCAAAATATAAAGGTGAGCGTTTCCAGAAGGAATAATACAAGCATGATGGCGGACTGTGTTTTGTGGTTCATTTTCAATTTTTCGTTTCACTCTTATTTTTCTTTATCTTTAGCGCGGCCATTACAAATTTACTTTTTTAAATAACTTTTCTCAACTCACTAACCCCTGACTAAACAACTTTGTGCCCGAGGGCCTGAAAGTGCCGTTCGTGGGAAAGAGCTTTAGGATACTAACCGTGGATGGATTTGCATGGGTTTGATATACCCTAAATGAAATCTATAGGGTATACTAAGTTTATTATTCCGTATGTAACACCTCGATATAATGAAGGTAGAGCAAAATAGATTGGACACCTACGCATAATATTAAAAGTTATTTTGATTTTTGCATGTCCGTCCTCCGTCCGTCCGTCTGTCTGTCCGTCTGTCTGTCTGTCCGTCCGTCTGTGCGCACGATAACTCGAGAACGCGTATACTTAAAGAGCTGAAATTTTGTACACGGACCTTAAGAAACAAAGTAAAATTAAGTTCCAAAATGAGACAAATCGGGCAACTGCTTCATGGGGTTGCCATATAAAAATTTCGTTTTCCACTATATATTTGGACACTGCCTGAGAACACCTCGACGTAGAGAGCTGAAATTTGGTACATGGTGTTTTCATTGCACTAGCAAATAAAATTTCAAAAATGGACTAAATCGGGCAAGTCCTTCTTGGTATTCCCATATAAAAATTTAGGTTTTTTACGTATACTGTCTGACAAACCGTTCTAGAAATATGTGCGAAAAACAACTTCAAAAATCGAGCTTCCTCAGAAGGGTGCCAATACGAAATTTGATAAGGGCATTCATTTAGGGTTTCATAAGAATTGGTCTTACGTCAATTCTAGCTACCACCTTGGGGTTGTCCAATTTGGACCGTGTGTGATATGGGTGGAGATTCGATATTTGGAAGTCGAGAATCGAAATTTTAAAGTCGTAATTCGAGATGCGATGTTCGAGAGTAGATATTCGGTAGTCGGAATTGGAGATTCACGGTCGAGAGTGGAAAGACTGTATAGAATTTATGACTAAAAAGTAGAAAATAAAATACATCAAAAAACTTTTAAAATAAATAGCTTTCGCAAATAAATTGCACTAAAAAGTAACAAATAATATCTTCTTTCTCAGTAACATACACAAGAAAGGTTTCGTTATAAAATAAGAAATGCTACAACTTAAATTGAATCTTAAAAGCTTGGGCTTGAGTTGCAGTTAGACAATTGTGTTAAAATTTAATCTAAGTTGTAGCATTTCTTATTTTATAACGAAACTTTTCTTGTGTAACTGAAAAGGAAAATATTATTTTTTTACTTTTTAGTGCAATTTATTTACGAAAGCTATTTATCTTAAAATGTTTGTTAATATATTTTATTTTTTATTTTTTTATTACATAAACAAAGTTTGTAAAAAAAAAATATATTCTGTCTTTACAACGAAAAAACTCACACTCAAAATACCTGTTGATTAGGTGTTATTAATTTCTAACAGAGTGCGCTATTTTGAAAGTCACCAACAGAATTAGTCTTCAGAGTAAGGCAAATAAAGCATCGAAGTCGGGAGATAATATATGTATGTATGTCCAAAATATCCAAAATCTTCCTTCTCCTTTCTTGTAAGTTATCGCAAAAATAAGTTCTCAACAGACAATAAAAAAAAACACACGCTTACCGTCTATAGACTGTCAGTTCCGTTTTCTGTGCATATTGAATACAGAACAGTTCGCTTAAATCAAAACAAAACAAAACACTTTTCTGTTCAACGTTTAAAAATATTCTCGATCTCGATATTATGCAAGCATGGATTTCCCCAGCTACTCAATCAACGAAATTATTCCACCTGTTTTGTCTTGTTATACACAGTGATCTCTGCACTGCACGCATCTATTCAACATACATTTTAGTTTTATTAGAAATTGCGCATTGACGATATAATTGCAACTCATGTCAAACCAGCGCGGCCGACTCAAGATCTTAATCACTGTCAGAATATTTGAAATTCCAATTTTCATCGAGGACTCCAGTTAATATTTGTGCAACGTCGCCTTGTCTCTATAATAATGTTTAGTGACTAACCCAATGATGACAAGAAAAATCAAAAGCCAACTCGCTGCCTGCTTTCTAGTCTACCATGAGCTCGACAAAACTACAAAGCTATTGAGTTGTTGACGTTTCGCGAAGATATTTGATAAAATATTGCTTTCCATCAGAATCTTAATTACTTATGATGACGTTTTTTGTTAGGTAATATATCACCATAACCACACTGATATTCAGTATAGCATAGAAAGTGACACAAGTAATAACATTGCTGAGCTTTCGTAGGCCAAATTTATACAAACATTAATTCAAAAAGTGAATTATTTATTAATTATACGCTAGTTATTGGTTATTTACACAAATTAATACTGGGGCCAGGTTGATATACCTTCCAGTCTCTACTTTCCTATAGACTTTCTAGATTTACTACACTACTCCACACTTGTCTGATGCTTTTGCAGTGCTTGTCATACCAGTCCTGGTAGGTATATTTTAATGATATTCCATCACAGAGTAATAAAAATAAGAATGCAATCGTTCAGCATTTCCGGATGGAAAACGTTTAAGGTGACTGCTGCAATTCTGGTAATAAACAATTATTTGTCAGAGCGAAATTATTGCAGGGGTGTATGTTTTCAGTTTTGTCCGCCTCTCTTGCTTAAAAGTGATAAATTATGTGAGACAGGATGGGGTAATTATGTCAGAGATCAAACGCATAACAAGCGAAGAGAATTGAGTCACCGCATCAACGACTAACTGGCGGGTGGCAGCGTCACCGACACCTAGTATATCCGATCTTACCAAAAACGGATGTCGTCTTTCAGTCAGATAAAAATAATTCCATGTTGATTCAACTAATAATTTTTTTGGTTTTTTTTTTTTTTTGGAATTTCAAATCGATTTATAATAATAGAAGTTCACTGACTCCGATTCAATTATGACAGAGAAGTTAAGTCAAAACAATAAAAACTTAAAAAAAAATTAATAATGGAGAGGAGATTGATCGCTGAGTTCTGCTAATCTTATATGATTGAGAAAATTAAGTGATTCTCTCCGAAATGATGATCATTTTGTTGGGTGCTACGAATTTCACGGTGGGTTGAAATTTGATATAATAAATATTTTTAGATTTTCTGGATAAGTTTGATCGTTTTTCTTTTTTTTCATATATACATATATACTAGATGGAGCTCATCGGCGTTGCCCGGCGATAATATAGATACCTAGATGGGTGCGAGTGGGGTGGTGTGGTTAGAGATAAATAATATCTAAGATATTATCGCGCGATTCCGTACTCTAGGGTTTCACTCTTTCTCTGTAAGTGGGTGTGTGCGTGCAAGCATTCATATGTGTGGGAGAGTTAAGCTCTGTACGTCTATGTGTTCTCATGCAGTGCCCAAATATATAGTAAAACATGAAATTTTGTGGCAACTCTACGAAGAAGTTGCCCAATTGATCCCATTTTTGAACATAATTTAAATTTTTTTTTAAGAAAGTCCCATGTACAACATTTCAGCTCTCTACGACAATGCGTTAGGCAGTATCCAAATATATAGTTAAAACCTAAAGTTTTGTATGGCAACACCCAAAAAGGGTCGCCTGATTTGGTCCATTTTTGAACTTGTATTTGCAATTTTCATGAAAATGCCGTGTACAAAATTTGAGCATGACGACGCATTCTCGGACACTTTCAAAATATATAGTGAAAAACAAAAGTTTTGTATGGCAACATCAAGATGAGGCTGCCCCATTCAGACCATTTTTGTAATTTGTTTACTATTGCTATGAAAATACCAAGTACAAAATTTTAATTGTTCACGTCGACTCCTTCTCATGCAGTGCCAAAATAAATAGTTAAAAACGAAGTTTTTGTATGGCAACCCTACAAAGGAGTAGCCCGATTTGTCCGATTTTTGAAATTTAATTTACATTTTTTTTTTTTAAAACGCCGTGTACAAAGTTTGAGCTCTCCATGTAAACGCGTTCTCAGGCTATTTCCAAATATATTGTGAAAAACTAAAGTTTTGTATGGCAACACCAAAAAGGGTTGCCAGATTTAGCCCATTTTTTATATATTTTTTTTCTATTGCTATGAAAACACCACGTACCAAATTTCAAATTTATACTAAATACATATGTATGGCAAGCCTACGAAAGAGTTGCCCGATTTAAACTATTTTTGAACTTGTATCTGCAATTTTTATGAAAACGCCGTGTACAAAATTTCAGCTTTCCAGATTCAAGCGTTCTCCAGCAGTTTTCTAGACCTCGCCATCTATCGTGTGCAAAACTATCCCATCTTTCAAGCTGGAACCAATCGAACACAATCACAAAATTTCATTGAAATCGGTTAGGCGGTTTCGCAGATTAGGGTGTACGAACACAGTGAACCGGGTTTTTTTATACAGGGTGTTTCATAATTGGTGCACCTAGCTTAAGGGTTTGATAGCTAAGGTGTACGACAAGCAAAAAATTATAAGGTGAAAGGGGGGGGGGGGGGGCTAAGACGCGTCGTTTCGGCGATAGGGGGGTTTTGAGATTTTTAGTACTTCTTCCACTTTACACCCTGTAACTTCTTGATATACATCCTATCAAGGTGGGATTTATCTCAGATGATGATAGCAAACCGTCTCAGCTTTCCAATAAATGTCCAAACAAGAATAAAGTAGTCTACACAATACAATGCTCGCAAAAAAACCCGAGAGCTAATGATTAACTAGCTTTAGAGGAAAAATAAATATTAATATTTAGGCATATAATGAAGGAACTCCGCTAATTTGAAGTATTTTAAGATAAAGAGTTATCTAACTTTAATTACTGCAAGTAGTGAACTAACAAGCAAAGTGTACTAGCCTATAGGAAACCTAATTACAAGGAATGTACTTGTTTTTCTCTATTCTTCTTCTTCCTTTATTTTAGACGTAGATATATTAAATGCTATCTTTTGTTAAATGAACGAGCTAAATATATATAGGTAAATTGCAACATGGCACTGAAAATGGTCTCCTGTTTCTAAAATAGTTATAAGTAATGAACTTGTTCTTAATCTTAAGTTGTTTATATTTCACGCAATACATAATCCTGTTAGAATAAGTATTTAAACATAAAACTAACTAATAAGCTAACAAACATTGAACTGAAAATGGATTCCAGATTTCAAACTAATTAGAATGAATTTTTCTTTTACTTAGGTTTTTTTTTATATGTAATATAACTCTCGTAGAATAAGAATTGCACTGTTAGGGTAAGACCATAGGATAGGCTCGGATGGACACAGTAGCGTGCGTCAAGACAATTTATTGTAGTAAGTTAAGCGCTGCAATAAATTTTTTTGAATTTGAATGTGAAGTCTCTGGTGTTTTTTTTTTCTTCAAAAATTCAAGTGATAATAGTTTATGTCCTACCTACGACTACGAATGTGACAAACTCCCAATGAAGTTGCATCATATATGTAATGGCAACAAAATGAGACTTTAGGTACCGAAATTTAAAATATAAAATCAAATAGTTGTACATCTAGATTGAAACGCTTGGTGATTAATTCTCCCATTGTGTCTCAAAAGTTTAGAAACATTAAGGTAGACAAATAACACTTCGGAAATCATAGAAGAAAAATAATATGCCATGATCTAGAAAACTAGATGGTGTTAAGATTATTGAAAATCTGACGTTGTGTATTATTAGAAGGGATATCAGATCAAACTGCGAATGCTCAGCTGTTTTGAAATAGGTTGTATTGTGATTCTTAAACTACCAAGCATTTGGAAACTATATCTATCCAGACACCATGTGTATATATATGATAGGATCACGTAAAGAAAATTTAGAATAAATGATTGGATATTTACATTCTTCCCAGGCTCGGACATGAAGACCCAGGGCCCCTAGGCGATTAACAGAATTAGGGCCCCTTTTTAAATAATTGAATAACACCAAAAAAATGTTAGTTTTATTTTTCATTCATTTAACGTACATCGACCATAGAAAATAAACAAGCAGACATAGATATATCACAAGTAAGTACGAAATTATATGCAAAGAAATCTCGTTACGTGTGAGCAAATATGTTTAGATTGCTATGCGATGAACTTTCTTTTCTGCAAAGGATCGGATTACCTTACTATAGTCCACAGAATGCATTATTTCTGACTCTATGTACCTATACAGCACAGAGAGTAAACTGAGCCTGATCGCAGTTTGCCCCTGGTGTATACAACAGCATCCGGAGTGCTATTTTCACATTTGGATAAATGTTCAAAAACCCTTTTTCCAAGATGTACTTGTATAACTCTAGGGCCGAAATTGTTTTCCCAGTGTAGCCTCAGCGGATGACAAATGAGCTCGCAGGTTCAGACACTCGTCTTTCAAAGTCCCGTCTAAGTCTCCTAGATAGAAGGCTTTCAATTTCCGTGCACCCTCGCGCATATCTTGAGACTCCAAGCTATTACCATCATGAGAAAGTAAAACTTTTTACTCAAGGTCTCGTAAACAGAATCACGTCTTTATAGTTCTGCAATCAACCTGTCGATAATGACATTGAAAACGGTAACTCTGAATCCGTCCCTGCTGGATAGGGCGATTTCTTTTACTTGATCAATTGGCAATTTGCCGCCCCCAAAAATTTGCCACTAATGATAAATCCGCCCTTGTATGCAGGAACAATAAAGTTAATTAAATATTTTTTTTAATGCTCGGTGTCGTATGCCCTCCATGTGTACCATTTTGGCCCCTGGCTCATCCCCATACACGGTTGGGTCCCTAAGCAACTGCCTAGTTTGCTTAGGCAGAAGATCGCCGTTGATTCTTCCCGTATTGAAGTCTATCCTGATGTGAGAATATCAATGAGCTATCGACGAACAGAAAAACCTTTTGAATACTTACAGCATATAGAATTCATCTATACAGAGATTCAGTTTGACGAGGTATATCACTGCTATGTACGTATGTAATGTACATATATATGGTGACAAATGTTAACTAAACAAGTAAAAAAGCTAGAATTGGTCTAAGACCAATTCTTATGATACCCTAGATGAATGCCCGTATTAAATTTCGTAAATTTCGTATTCATCTATTCAAATTTGTATTTGAAGTTGTTTTTCGCATATATTTCTAGAACGGTTTGTCGCACAGAAAAAATGATTATAACCAATTTTATAGGATTTCGTATTCTGCAGAAGTTTTTAGTTCAATAAAAATGACTTGGACTGATCGTTTTCAAAGTATACGTAAAAAACCTAAATTTTTATATGGCAACACCAAGAACGAGTTACCCTATTTAGTCCATTTTTGACATTTTATTTGCTAATGTAGTAAAAACATCATGTACGAAATTTCAGCTCTCTACGTCGACGCGTTCTCAGGCAGTGTCCCACGAAGGAGTTGCCCGATTTGTCTCATTTTCAAACTTAATTTTACTTTTTTTTTAAAAGTCCGTGTACAAAATGTCAGCTCTCTAAGTATACGCGTTCTCGAGTTATCCTGCGCACGGACGGACGGACGGACGGACATGCAAAAATCGAAATAACTTTTAATATTATGAATGGGTGTCCAATCCATTTTGCTCTACCATCATTATTTCGAGGTGTTATAAATGGAATGACAAACTTACTATATCCTATAGATTTCATCCAGGGTATAAAAAGGAATGAAGTGCGAGATAACATGTCTCATACCGAACCTTTTTAATAAGAACAGCTTATTTTAAGAAGATTAGACCGTTAGGAAAATGTTCATCGCGGGAGATCTTACGATTCTTTAATATCTGTCATGTCTCATTCTCACAAATCATCCAATCATCCTCGCAGTCATTTGTACTCGTATGTATTACCTTTTTCCTTTTCCTTTATTATGAACAGAATAAGTAAACTAAGTACAAGGTAACTGTACTTGGGATTATGTTAAGGAATTTGATGCTAACGACTGACATTTTACTGTGATACACGACTTTTTTTTTACAATGCTAATAAAACATTTTGTGCAAGCTTTTAAGCAATTCGGATTTGATCCTGATCAGTAAGCTGAATTAGGCAGACATCATTGGCATAATCCAGATCACTTAAGAATTTAGAGTACAATTTCTTATAGTAAGATAGCTATGAAACAAATAAGCTTTAAGAACCTTTTCCCCCTTTCTATGTAATAGAGGAAGCCTTGTAAAAGAAGAGAACTTTTAGCCCTTAATGTCTTCAGCAAAAAAAATTTACAGAGCTTGCTATGAAATGACTCAGCTCGAGAATTGAGCGGAAAAAACTTTTTTACAATCGAGAAGGGATTCCTATGCAAAAGCAAGCGTTTCGTATTATGAGGAACCGTATACTCATCAATACGGCTTGGTTCCTGCCTGCCGTATACGTCAAAGTGTACAGCCAAGCTGACCTCATATACCATATGCACTTAAAATAACTTTCAAGTGAGATTTATATACGAGGTGAAATACTAAGTATTTACTTAAATGCCAAGCAAGATTAGCCCTATGATGAGTATACGGTTCCCACTAATACAAAACGCCTGCTTTTGCATAGAAATTTCTTTTTTTAAAAATTTTTCGATTGTAAAAAGAGTTTGTTCCAAAAAAAATTTAGTTTTACAAAATTTGCGTTTCGACACCATAACTAACATACACTGACTCAATACTTTGAGCCTTTTTTTTATTGCATCCAGGAAAATGTTCATAATATTATTCCATAAAATACATAAATCCAAAAATATAAAAATTAAAATTCACCACGGTAATTAATCGTAAAATCAAATAAATCAGACCAATTTATATAAAAAAGGAAAAAAAAAACTTGAAAAGGTGAAAATAACAGCAACGTTACTACAAGCTTCACCAAAATGGCAAGGTCTCAGGCCAAACGAGGTCAAAGATCTGCGCTGAAATTTCCCATGCGTATATAAAATTCTCCATAAAAATAATTCACGACCCAAAGAATTACGTCTTCGAATCAAGTTCATTACTACGACGACGACGACGACAATCAAGTTGAAATTTGATAATAATTACCGGGCCGTTGTTGCAAAGTCACAGTCAACCAAGTCAGTCAGTCAGCCCAATCGCATATACAATAAAAGAAGACATCTCCGAAATGAATCTATCTCTATGAATCTCTGTCACTATGAGGTAGACACTATCTCATCGTTATACGAAGAATGTGTTTTTAACACCTTGAACTAATTTAGACCAAATCAAATGTTAGAAAATAAAATTTAATCACAAAACCTTGTGACTATAGTCAATTCTTTTTTGCTATAATTTTTTTTTTTTATTTTTTTTTTTTGTAGTGCTTCAATCTGTATTAAAAACATCAGCTCAAGCTCATCAAAAACTTTTGGCGCGCTTGCCAATTCAATACAGTTATCTTCAAGACTTTCTGTGTGATAAAAGTTATATATTATTATGATTATCTAATAGTCTCCTCAAAACCCAGGACCTATTCATCATCAATATAAACTTGTGACCGACAAAAAATGGAAAGGTCTTGATCACCTTGAATATAGTATCTCTCCGCCCAACTGAAAGCAGGTTGAAGAAGTGATGAAGCAGCTTATTTTTTCTGTCTCCCCAAGCGGAAGATTTTCCAAAAAATTGATGTTTAAGACAAAAATATTTTCGAAATAAATTTATTGTCACCTGTAATCGCATATTTTCATTAGTCATCATTCAAACAAAAGAAACTCGAGTAATCTTTTCTAAGCCACCTTAGCCACTTGGTGTACCTACAGCTGTCATTTGAATGATGATTAAGGAACTTTCTTGCTAACATATTGTCAATAATATAAGCAAGAGTCATTAAATTGAATATCTAAAGCGAATCTGAGCAATTTTATGGACTTACTTTCATTTTTTTTTTTTGCGGACAGACATGCGATAAACAAGCCCTCAGAGCGCTGCGAAGTATGTACATAAATATGTATGTACATACCAATATAACATAATATTACCATAATAAAACGGTGGATTTCTCCAGCTTTTCCGCATCGAAACTGCGAACGCAAATATTTACAAGCATGTTGTTGCTACTTTTTGCACCGTATGTGTCCGACCAGTTTTACCACCAGTAGAAGTAGTAGTAATCTTATAAGTGATCGTATGCATGTCAAAAGTTCAAGTCCTCATTTTTGTGATATTTAAGAGCTTAATTAAACCACGATCCTATTCCGCTGCTGCGCTGAGCGATCAAATTTTGTTTAAGATTCCTTTCGATGTGGTATTTCACATGAAATTTGGCATAATTTGACCTTGGATTTTCGATAGCCGAAATGAATGATATTTAAAGTTTTGCATAACGCTTAAACTAACTATATTAAGTTCATTTTTAAAACAAGTTACCAGTTTTCTTCCTTTGACCTTTTTTCTATTTGGAGATAGACGTAGTGGAATATTTTAATGGTGCCAGTTTGTCTACTCGAAAATTTTCAAAATCTAATTTTGTTTTTGTATTTTTAAGAAACTTTTTTCCCTGTATTAAAAAATTATCATACAAAACTAAAAATAATTACACTACACTGCACTAGTACACTGTCACTATGTGTTCTATACGATTCTGAAGAAGGATGATCTTGAATAAAAACTTTCGAGTAAATTCCAAAGGAAGAAATTAATATATTTTTGACTTTTCTACACGCTCATAGAAATTTTTGCTAGCTCCAAAACTCGAATCGAATTTACCGCTCATTAGGAAAAGTGCACCATATTGGAAATTCTGTCCCAAATGTTTTCATATTGACGTCTTCGCTCACCTTAAGCGTCATGTGACATCAAAAACCTTACAAATGCCCTACGTTTGTTATAGACTCCATTTCGATTAGTATTGCTTTTGATAGAGAGGAGAGGAAATAGGTAATGGGAACCTCTAGAATATATAAAAGGATGTTAGGTAGAAAAATACGCAGAGTCAAGTATGAGGTGGGATTTGAATCCATGAACCTTGGGATGCTAGACTAACGCATGTACTATTGGCACACAGAGGCACACTAATAATTCAGAATAGAGTGAGAAAAACTGCAGTTTATACGGTTTTTATAGAATTTCGTGCACATTCCCGATAATGAGCATTTTTTTAATCAAATTATGGAGATTCTGTTCACTATTCAAAGATCTTTCAAGATGTTGATCTATCCTTCAATAACCACTAAAGATTTTATTTAAGCGGTGGTATCCGATTCACATTTATAGATATTTATTGGATTTGAGAGAATCTGCCTGGCTAAAGTTTGTTTATTAAAGATATTTAATTGTAAGCCGAGATACATATTTCAGTGATTAAGCCATCAAAATTTCATCAAACATGTAGAGTGCTCTGGTTTAAATATTTGATGGGACTATTTGGATTTAGATTTTATCCTTTGAGGGCCTTAATATATCTGGCTCTTTCAACTAGAAAAAAATATAAATGTAGTGTAGAAACTAAGGGAAAAAAAACCTAGCCGAGGGTAATGCTGATAATATTACCTCCGTAAAAAAACAATAAAATAAAAATAAGGCTTTTCATATAATACGGCTAAGATAAAAAGTCTGATCTGGAACTTAGCAAAACAGCATATCATAATCGTGATAAAATTAATAAGAAACCATAAAAACTATATAATATGCCCGAAAATCCCAAACTGTTTCATAACTTAAAAAAAAAAAACAGTCCATATAAATACTCACCACCTTTTACAAGTGTTCCACTATCTTCTTCGTCATAGTAATCAGCTTCATCACCTTCTTCAGCATCATAATCCAAAACAGCATGAACTTGAGTCCTAGAACCTTTTCCGGCTTGAACTCGTGTAAATCCCGGTGCTCTTTCTGGATATCCTTGATGGGCGGTATCATCATCGTTATTATTATCATCATCTCTTACATTTTGATCTTGATTTATTGGTAAATCCCCTAAAGATTGTTTTCCTGAATCTTGTGTATACGTCCTTGTCTGTGTATTATAACCATTGAAAAACTGCGTAGATGCACGAACATTTCCCTGTTGCGTTAAACTTTGTTCATAATTTCCTTCACCTTCACCATAACCCCTCTGTGAAGGCAAATAAGTAGCACTGGGTTGATTAAATTGATGTTGCTGCTGTTCGCGAACATTCCCATTTCTTAGGTTTGATTGTAATGAAGCGGATGGTGGAGGTGGCGGTAAGTAATTTTTATTTGTCTTCTGTGTTCTAAATTGTGGTGACTGTTGCGGTGGCAGTGAATATGGATTATTTTTATAATAATCTTCAGGTGGTATTCCAGCAGGTGGTTCATCTGATTCTTGATGACCTGCTGGACCATATAATAAATTATTAACAGCTGTAGCATGATGTGGCTGAAGTGGACTTATTGTGGCTGCCCAATTTTGTGATGTTAACCCACCAAAGGGTAATGTAAAGTTTGTTAAAGCCATTTTTTTTTTTATACAGAGCTTTAATTATTTATTTTTTTTAAATAAATGAAGTATTTTTATTGTATAATATATGATTGTAGATAGTGGTGATAGTAAAGGTGGTGGTGAAAGTAGTGGTGTTGTAAATTTTTCACAAAAAAACATTTAAAGTAAAACTATACGATAAAAGCGCAACTATATTTTTTACGTCAAAGATAAAAACAACACTCTCAAAATCTAACTCTAGTTTAGTATCATCATCATCATTATTATTATTTCATTTTAATTCTAACTAATTTTTATCCATATGAGCACCCAGATTGTTAGAATTACACGAGTAAAGCACATTTAAGCACGACAAAAATATGAATTTCATCACAAAACAAAAAAAAAAAATTTTTTGTGCGTTTATAACACAACAATAATAATCTTTCACAACAGATAAAACGAAAGACTTAAGCGACGAACGTGCACTCAAATAAATACGGGAAGTCAATGACTTAATAATTTATAAAAAAAAAATAATAACTATGAGAAACAAACAAAAAAAAAACTACATTCACGAAGAAATTCTAACAAAAATATATAACGGCAATATTATGTAGGTATATCGTGATTCAACCGAAAATCTGAAAGCACATAAATATTGCACTGAAATTCAAAAAAATCCTATCCGCAGCAACCAACAGAATCCCAGAATCGACGAAAATAGCCGATACAAATTTTTGCAGCAAAGCAACAACAGGGAACGGTCCTATTTCGCGTGTTAACCCGTCGAGTTATTTAGCGCGACTGAACTTTAAAAACTATTATGCAAATAAAATCGCCTATAGATGGATAATTTTTTTTTTAACACAACTCTCTCGAGTTTCATTAAATAAGTTTCGCGTACCCACACATGGAGTAGTGGTATGCATATGAACACGCCTTTTGCAATCACCTGAGTCGCGCGTATGTGATTTTATAAACAAACAATGATTGACTGACTATACACAGATGCAGCCAGAGGCTTTGAAGCAGGTATATATATACTTCTAAGTAATCTTGTTTATTCTTAAACAATCAATTGAAAAAGTAAATAGCTCTATCCATATACTATGTATACAATATATATAATTCCACGTAAAGACACACCATAAACAGTTAATAGAACTCGTGAGGTAACTGTACGAATGCATTGCACCAATCATATATGTAGTTTAGAGGGGCTTGTGACGATTTCAGTAAGATCAATTTACTTGCATCACAAGGCAAAAAGTTTACATACTGACATACAATCAAACCAGAAATCATCAAAAGGAAAGTAAAAACCTCTGACTCTGATCACTGATCAAGGGGAAAATGCTGTACAACAAATATGGGCGCCCATAGTAATACTCAGCACACCACCTTTCAAGTAACAGATACTGAACTTAACTTCTTTTGCTTCCGAACATATGACTTCCAGACGTTGCTGACTGCCGCTACACACTCACAATCAGTACTCGCGCATAGTCAGCTATAGATTATGTAAGTGGGGAATGGAGCACATATTGCGCTGATTGTGTCTCACAAGATCATGCAGATCGACCTACTCCAAGTTTGATGACGCAAAAAAATCTAATTCTGCTTACTATAGAACTTGCGTCGTTGATTTGTTCGCGCTTTTATGGTACGCGAGGTTTGCATGATCGATCTGATCAATCGATGACGTATTACTGGAGTTCCTATTCTCGTAGTACCAGAAAATAATGTAATTGTGATTAAATTTTTTTATGGAATTTGAGACGACTGTCAACCTAATGAAAATGTGATCGGCATCGGACTACACCTGAGAGGATCTATCACTGACTAATTGGGAAAAAAGCGATCTTTTTTTCCGATTTAAATTCAAATGATCTTGAGGCAGGATGTCTTCTGTATATTGACTGCTGGAATATCCCAAACAGGAACTACTGAGATAGCATCGCGTGTAAATCGTTGCGTATATGCGATGATCTCTTTTATTTATGTTTTTGTTTTATTTGTTTTATTTTTTGTGATTAAATTGTTTCCTGTTCGAGTCATAATTTTATTTATATTCATTTGACAAAAATATCTGATCTCAATATCCGTTTTTATCTTGGGTTTACGCTGAATTAAGATGTTGGGTAATGATAGAATTTTTATTGGGTGATTTACAGAAATTCTTTATATACGGTGATTTCTAGTAACCCTATAGTAAGTAACTTTTTAAGTCCAATGGCAATACAGTCACCATCACATAACTGAGTAATTTCTAATTACTCGGTAGTAAGTCAATTAATCATCATCGTGTTGATTAAAAATTAAAATCGAAACATCCATTTCTATGAAGTTAAAAATTATTAAGTTGCTTACCCGGACATGCTTGTAAAATTCGATTTTTCTATGTTAACCTTCCTTCATGGTAAAAATTCACCTGATTCTATGACGTCAGGTATTTTTGTCATTTTTTCGTTGATTTGAAGTTACATACTAAGTTTTTTTATATATATATATACATATAGTTATACTAAGGCTGTTTACCTTGGGAGCCTTTCTGGACATCGAGGGGACTTTTGACAGGTCCACTCCTTAGTTGCTATGTGAGGCAGCTCATCGACATGGCACTGTAGTGCGATGGATCGACCAAATGTTAAGACGACAATACTTAACTGTGGAAGTGGGCGGTCGAGCTTCTCTCAGTGTGCTGGTGAAGAGAGACTGCACGCAAGGTGGCGTAATTTCTCCAGTGCTCTGGAGTTTGTTGGTTGACCACTCATCACGGTGTTGAAAAATGTGGGATTCTCAAGGGAAACGTATGCGGATGACATCCATCTATTCATTTGTAGGCACAGCATGACTGCTACCTGTGCCTTAATGCAAGCAGACCTCAATATTTTTGACGACTGGTGCACCCGTCCTGATATGACAGAGAACTCAATAAAGACCAGCTTAGTGCTTTTCTCCAGAAGTCGTAAGCTTGGGAAATTTGTTCTTCCAAAGCTTTTTCGACACACTCTGCAACTATTTCCTCATGTCAAGCACCTTGGAGACTTCCTCGACTAGAAGCTGACAAGGGCATTTTCTGTAGAGGAAAAATTTAATGCGGCTACGAAGGTCTTCGCCCAATGCAGGAGAACATTTGGCTGCACATGGGGCATGAAACCGAGGGTTGTGAACTGGATGTACACCTCGATCGTTAGACCCATGCTTACATATGCCTTCTGTGTATGGTGGCCGAGGACGCTTGTTCGGACTGCGATCCGGAAGCTGGCGGGAATCCAAAGGCTTGTCTGCTTGGGAATTACGTGCTCCATGTGATCTACGGCTACTGCTGAGGTCCTACTTAATGGTTAATGCCACCCCTGGATCTTGCCATTCAGGCAGATGAAAAAAGGGCTGTATGCAGATTGCGCTCATGGGGATGTTGGGAGGACGACTGGACTGGCTCTTCTCATTGATCTCTGGCGTATAGGCTCTGGCCAGTATGCCATGTGATGCGAGGTACATGAGCTTTGGTTTGGGCGTCGCTTCTCTGTGAGCTTTCCTGAAAGGAAATCGTAGACTGAGGGAAGTACCTTATCGAGCCTTCCCCGGTCCGCTATAAAAATTTTCACCGAAGTCTCTATCACTAATTAGGGAGCTGGGGCTCGTGTCTACTTTCTTAAGCCTGTTATTGGGATGGAGTACTAACTTGGAAGACACACCACTGTCATCCAGGCCTTGATATGCAAATCAAGAGGAAGGACATTGCTATCCTTTCGGATAATCAGGCAGCCTTGATGGCTCTGAGTGGCCCTCGCATAACATCTAAGCTACGGGGAGATTGCAGGTCATCTGTGGATAAATTGTGTATCCACAACAAGCTGTCCCTTCTGTGGGTTCCTGGGCTCATGGGGATCATGGAAAATGAAAGGACTGACCTTCTAGCTAGGGCTGGCTCTGATTCTCCATTCCTCGGACCAGTACCTGCCGTAGGCGTTGCCACCTCGAGTATCGGGTCTCTCATCAAAGCGGATGTTCATAGAAAGCATCAGCAGAGATGGGCGAACCTAAGTACTTGCAGGTGTCCGAAACTGTTTCGTGAGGGGCCCAATGGAAATATCTCCGATTTTCTCATGGAGCTCGGAGGGAAACAATATAGAGCTGTGGTTGGCATTATCACCAGCCACAGCTCACTTCACACTCATCTAACAATGATGGGAGTTCTTGACTGCCCTGAGTGTCTGACCTGCCTGGAGGGAGAGCCTGACACAACCGAACACTATTTATGTGCGTGTCCGGCATTCGCCAGGTGCAGACTGGATACTCTAGGGTCTGCCCTTCTATCTGTGGATGAGCTTAAAGGAGATGGCAGTGTACATTCAGATTGAACATCACCAGCAAATGATAAATGTTCTTTTACAGGAATCACGATATTCAACAGTACGGCCGAATTTGGTTTAAATGGTGAACTGATGAAATGACCTAAACGGTTTTGAAGTGGGAATGTTATGTGACTATCAAATGTTGCCTATAGGGTGTTAGCCAAGATATTTAATATTCATAGAAATAGCTGGCAATATTATGACGATGCTCCAGAGTGTGTGCATACTAGTCTAAAATTCTTCTTTGGGGCTTTGCTCAATGCATTGCGTCCTACTTCTACCAGGTTTTTGAATTATACTCATTTTTAGCTCAGATCTGTAGGAGATATTTAGATATATTGATTTGTACTTTGCTGCCCTGCACACGTCATATTGTCCATTTTTCTAATTAAATTCAATTTAGATACCTCGAGAAACCTCGATCCCACTTGTATATTGGATGAAGGCTTCTTTATTATAAAGTGAAAGCTGAGAAAAAGACAAGCAATAAGTGGATTCATTGGGCATAGCAGCAGAAATTTAAGGTATTGGGGTTCAAATCAGGCCGGTGACCATGTACATATATATTTTCCGCAATCGTACCTACTTGCAACGTTTAACTTGTATGCATATTGTTTCCTATTATTCCTTCTACGCTTCCTATAATTTCTAATCACATCAAGGATATAATCCCAACCCTGGTCCTTAGTCTCACGTAGGAAACAACCCCACACTTCATATTTAGGACATGATTTCTGCAATAGATCTATTCATGGCCTCTAACGACTTTATTTAAATAATGATTTTTTTTTTTTTTTTGCAATATAATACCTATATAGCCGCGAGGAAGTGGTTCACTGAACTAAACTGGCATTGACTCAACAAAAATAAGTAAATGCAGCCGCTTAGTTATTAGGCGTGCCCGTTAAGGTCATCCGTCAGCAGCAACAGCAGTTCAATTTAACTTAAGATTTTTATCAGTCTCCTCCAGTCAATGGTGTGCATGTAATTGTTACAGTGATAGGACCAAAAATAGAATGTCAGACATAGTGTGACTCCCGCAGCATGCAAATATTGGCATTTGTCGAGCACTTTTTAAAGCTGGATTAGCAAAGCACTTGTGGGGCGTTTTTTTTTTCTTTAAATTTTTTATTTCGGCCAATATCCATAATAAATTTTTGATTAATTATACGCGACAAACAATTGCTCAATGCTCTCAAGAAGTTGATTTCGAATGGATTAATATTTATCTGGATATCGCGCATGAAAGTTGCAAGGTTTTTTAGTAGAGATCGAGCTGCACTGCAAATAGCAATCTGCACAAAAGCTCGGTAGTTATTTAGTAGAGTGATTGAAAGTCGTGTAAGGTTTTACAATTAGCATGAAACTTGCATAGATAAGGTTAACTACTTAGTTGGAAGTTTCTACCATGATACTTATGTACATACATATATGCCATAATAATTAAGTAGATTTATTTTATATGAGAAGTATGATTTATTATCTATACTGATGTGGGGAGTCGTATATTTATATTGCATGAGAGTTTATTAGCGCTAACGAGCGCTACTCTAGAAAAAAAAAATTATTGTGCTGCAATTAGATTCACGACCAGACAAAGTTGAAAATTTTCTTCCGCTAATTTATTTAGTGTTGCTTTTAATGAAGGAATTTATAAGTCAGGCGTTAGCACGATACAAAAACACCATTTAAAATATACAATAATTTATAATTTGAAATGATTTCACATGAGAGTTTATGAGAGATTGAAGAGCTCGATCGGTAAAGCTATCTGAGTACTTCTTCGGATGTAGCAAATGTTAAGTGATATTCTTAAAAAAAAAAACAAAAAACAGAGCTGTCTCAAAGTTGCGCTACGTGCAAACAACTCACTCCCAAAAACTACATGAAGCTACAAATTGGTAAACAAGACCTCGGATATGGACAGATACAGCAACAGCAGCACATTTATTTTTCGTTCAAGAACATAAATTAAAATATCGAATTAGAGAATTCAACTTTCCTTAGTGAATGAGTGGATTATCTCCAACTTAGAAATCCTCGGACTATACTATACAAATGAACTAATTTTTTCGTTGACACAAAATAAAAACAATATGTCAAGCTCATCCCGCCTGCCCAATAACTTAAGCGTTTGTTAGGTGGAGATATTTGTGATGATTTTAAACGTGTGTACGCTGGTACAACTCGAATCAACGTCGAGACCTATCATGTTAGCTGGCGCCAACCAATTGAAAATACGTCGACCAAACATCAATTCCATGAGAAGCAGCAAGACCACTAAGTTGTTCGTAACATAATTACGCAGTTGGATATATGTGTCAACCATCAAAGGGATAAGGATAATTCTCACCAAGATTCCAGTCTTATTAGTTCGTCACCATGTTTCTGAGAGATTAATTAATACATATACTCTCACTTAAAAACTACATTAAGAAAATTGAGGTTCAATTACATACATCACTGAAGAAGCACAATAAGAAGATAAAAGACAATATTTTCATGCGCATGATCAAGGTGTTTTATTCCATTCCAAAGGACTTTCCATTGGCCCTCCTTCCTGCAAGGCCAGAATAATCATATAAAATATTATTCTTAATACTTTCCACCCCCTCTTCCTCCAATAAGTATTCGTTGTAGACTCGTGTCGACTAAAGACCCCAGTAATATTCCGTACGTTTGCAAGAGCTCCATAATAAAATCCCCTATTTAGATAAACAGTCGTTAAACCAATTTTTCTCTTAACTGTATTTATAAGTCTTCATCTTCTTACCGATTCATCTTCTCGATAAGTATTTATCCCCTCAATGTCAAAGAAGGCACCATAGTGGAATTTATTTTTCACGTCAATTAAGTTGGGACCGCCATTTCATGGTAGAAAACTTTTGAATACGTCACAATTTAGGGCTCAATTAGGGCTAATTTAATGCCACATCCCCGAATTTAATGCTCTAGTATATTTTTAAAAAAATCCATGGACAACCCAACTTTATTAAAAGTTAGGACCATCACTACTGAAAATAAGTTAAATAGCATTCTCACAACAGCTTTCACTGCATAATATTTTAGGGCTCAATTGGGGCTAACTTATTGCCTCTATCCCAAAGGTAAAAATGTAATTGTTACCAAGAAAGCAGAAAAATGAAAATTTTAAATACAAAATGCTCCATCGCTACACGCTACCTACATTTTAATATTTCTGTGTTTTCCAATAAGCTTCGGAACGCATTTCTATGTACATACATAACATCCGTAGAAGGGAGTAGAGCAATGCGGTTTTTTTATTTGTATTTGTGCAATTCGGGAGAAAAGATTAAGTGAAAAAAATTGGTTGTCGGGTGAGGGGGTGACATGGGGGTTGCACAAAATGTGGCATGCGGGGTGTCAAATTAATGAGGGTGAAGAGTATAATCAAGTGGCGGAGTTATTTTTTTGATCCTGTAAACTTCATACGCACATTTTTAACGTTAAAAAAAAAATTTTAACACTTGAGTCAAATACACCCCCCTTCCTTGTGAACGTTTTTCGCTAAGGTGGCAAATTTCCCGGACGTGACAGTTGTTCGCAAAAATGAGATTAAAGTAAACCCATTTTTCACTAAAAAAAAACTACCATTTGCCAGTTCTAAAAAGACTGGTTCATTTCTTTTCGTGTTATCTCCGAAACTAATTATCAGCTTGAAAAACCGATTAGATCATTACACAAACATGCCTCAACGTTTATATTTAAACATTTTATAACTTCTGTTCTGTGCTGAAGGACGACCAAATTGAGCTTTTTTTAATTAAAATGTAAAAAACTTGGTTGCTTATTATTCTTTAAATCTGCCCATCAAAATAATAATACATATATGCGTTTTCTGCTCTATTCGTCAAAGTGCTTCGTAAAGCGCTGTATGATAATATGCTTGGCAGGTAGGAGCTATGAAACTCTCTGTTGGCCAATCGACTAGTCCAGCTTTACGAGCTACAGAGTTCACTATTAGAATAGCCAGGAAAAATTACCAGAGCAATAAAGAGCTCTATTAGTAATAAAAGTGACAAGAGCGGAAGAGCTCAATTACTCTGAAGTGTAGCCATGGCGGAGCTAAGGAGCTCCCAGTTTGGTTCGAAATGAAGAACACTTCTAGAGATCAAAATTAGCTCTGCTGTCTTTATTTCAGTAACTCTGTATTTATACATTTCGATTTATGCTGACCTCATTTTCTATATTTCTGATCAACGAAATGCATTCGAACATTGATCTAATCTTTATTAATCATAATTACTGCGCTTGCAGATTTCTGCACACCGTGCATTACCCAAAATTGCAGCTAGGTAGAAGTAAACAAAAAAGCTACAATGCAATACTTTTCATTGATCGTTTACTTTCTAGTACATGTGCTGTTGGTTATGCTTTTATTACCGTAAAGCATAAACATAGTGTAAAGATTTATCCTCGTGTATTCATTGATACATGACCCTTTATATATGACTAATGCTTTGCTTGTCCGTAGTAAAATGGGCATAACTTTTGTCTCTTTATTTTTTGTATACCATTCTTTCTGAATGTATATACAATGCAGTGCATCACTTTATATAGGTGCTTCGCTCGATCAATGTTCTATGCATATCAATTTGTGCATGTCAGTTTATAATGGTGTGTATATTGATATGCTCTACAACCGCACGGACCTGACATTTCCTGAAACAGCATTCGACATGTCCGGTTTATCGTAAAAAATTTATATGAGCCAATTCCGTTGCTTTCTTCAAATTCTATAAGCGTTTAAGTTCGATAAGTCTTTGAGCGCATGTATGCGCCCATAGACCAGAATTAACGTATGGGAGGCCGGGTACAAAAGTAACAGTAGGTCGAAAGTAAAGCTGGAAGCACAATGCGACGGCCATCAGCGTTCATCAGCTCAGATTTCATTCCATTCTATTATCAGATACAGGAATAAATTTAAATTTGAGCTGATGACCGTATCATTGTGTTTCCCGCTTAACAAACGCTCTGTAGAATTGTCCAATGACCGAAACGACGCACGCAACCGTTGAATGAAAGTCCACGATGCCCCCCGAGCTTATGATCAGTCGTTGTGCACGCGCCGCGCTGTTAGGTTATATTAGAGGACGATACGTGATTTTACGGACCAAAAGTAAGTTTTCTGATGTTTATTCATTTGGTATTTACGTAGTGTTAAGCTGATGATATCAATGCGACTATTTGCCTAGTAATTTGAAATTAGATTGTCTGTAGTATGTTATAAATGATTTTTGTGCAGCGCACTCCATTTTAAGGTACTGACATATGCAACAACAAAAAACGTCGTTGGGTACAAAAGTAACATAACATCTTACTTTTGTCCCCGTTGAATTATAATATGAGTATATGCATGTCTTCAATGTTTTTTTTTTTTATTTATTTTTGTTGAAACAGAATGCCGCGTCAGCGAATTAGAAAAACAGATAGAGGCACCACTGACACAGCAGTCTATAAAAAAGCGGCAGATGAGCATTTGAAGGACAATATGAAGATACAATACAACGTTTGCCATGTCACATTATACAGATTCATACAAAAACTTAAAGCAGAGAATATGCAAAAGTTGGCTACCGTTGCGTCAACCGGGTCTTTGCTCCTGAAGAAGAAAAAGTTTTACAGGACTATATAATTGAGTGCTCTTAGGTATACTTCGGATTGGCACCGACTGAAGTGCGAAAGTTGGTATACGAATTAGCGATTAAATATAAAAATAAATTTCCGGAGAAGTGGAATGAAAATCACTGAGAAGCCCACAGGCAACAAGTCTGTCCCGCGCTTCGAGCTTTAATGAGCATAACGTTAATAAATTTTTTGATAACCTATCAGACGTTATGGATAGGTATAAATTTGAGCCAAGAGATATGTATATGGAATATGGACGAGACAGGGGTGATGACAGTCCAAATATCAAACAGAATAGTAGCTCAGAGAGGAATTAAACAAGTGCAGTAACCTCTGCCGAACGTGGGTGGTTAGTAACTCCTGCTGTCGCTATTAATGCTCAAGGAGGCCACATACCTCCATTTTTTATATTTCCGTTGAAGCGATATCAAGACCACATGATACGTGAAGGTTCTATTGGGTCTGCTGGTAATGCTAGAAGCTGGATGCAAGAAACAGAGTTTTTGTTGTTTTTGTAACACTTCAAAAAACAAGCCAAGAACACTATTGATCAAAAATGCCTGCTATTGCTCGACAATCATGTATCACATGTATCCATTCATATTGTAAAAGAAAGGGAATCGTGTTGCTGTCATTTCCTCCCCACTGCACACACAAACTTCATCCCCTGGATAGAGCGGTTTTTGGACCATTCAAGAAAATGATAAACACTGCCACAGATAACTGGATGCAAAATCATCCTGGTCAAACAATGACTATACATTACATTCCTGGGATTGTCAGAGAAGCATTTCCTCTTGCCGTCACCGATAGAAATGCTATTGCTGGTTTTACCTGCACTGGTATAAGTTCATTTAATAGGAATATTTTTACCGCAGTTGACTTCGCACCGTCTTCTGTAACGGATCGTCCCTTGTAAGCCAATAACGCAATTCAACCATCAACCTTCGAAGTAGATCGGACGATTGAAACGGCTGATCTTCCCGAACCAAATCCAAGTAACCAACTTAATGATCATTTGATCAGATCTAACATTCCCGGACCGCCAAATCTCTGGAATGCATCGAACATACAAACCGATGATGCTAATCAGCTGTTAAACGCTGCTACCTCCGATCTATCACCAAGCTTATCACAACCAGGACCTAGTGGGCTACAAGCAACTTTTGCACAGCCAATTTCGTTTTCACCTCAAGATATAAGACCTCTAACGCGGGCTGATGCAAGATCAGAAACAAAAAGAGGGGTCGTCAAAAACGTAAAACTGCGATACTCACTGACACCCCTGAAAAAAATGCAAGTGAAGAAGAATATAATCAAAGAAATAAACCCAGGAAATCAATACTTTCACCCGCTACAGGAAAAAGCAAGGGAAAATTAACACCTGCAAAAGGAAAAGGCCAGGGAAAGAAAACAAGCAACCTTCGTAGAAGTAAAGGAAAGGAGAACCAGTCAACGGCAAACAGCGATTATTCTGATGAAGAAGATTGCTTTTGCCTCATTTGTTTAGAGTTATTCAGCATTAGCTTGCCAAACGAGAAGTGGGTGCAATGTAATGATTGTAAAAAATGGTCTCACACTGCGTGCACCAAAGATGATATATATTACGTTTGCCATAATTGCGAGTCTGAATAGAAAAATAGAAATGTTAATCTCATTATACCAAAGAGCAAACTATTATTTAAGAAGAAGAAAAAGTTATTTTACTTTTTTGTTATTCGTGAGAAAAATATTTAATTTTTAATTTTAATTTTATAATATTGTACAGGACCTTAACGGTGTTACTTTCGACCCGCACCGTGTTACTTTCGTCCACACGCTGACGACGAAAGTAACAATCGATATTTTTTTTTTTCAGCTTCATAATTGTTAGAAGCAAAGATATATTAAATAAAATTATAATGTATATTTGTAGAGTATAGACGAAAGTTGTATATGGCTATATTCATTTTATCGAAAATATGATTGATAGCCAGAAATCAAAGTAAAAGTACGAAGTGTTACTTTTGTACCCGGTCTCCCCTATTTTTCTGAGCGCATATATACGCTCGTAGGCCAGAATTTCTATATTTTTCTGAGCGCATATATGTATGTGCCCGTAGTACGGAAAGGTCTAAAATCTTCATCAAGTAATAATACTGGATAATATTCTTAACATTTCCGCATTGAAAAACGGTAGTAGTGTTTTTTTGGTCACGACTACTTTTTTACCTTCGGGGTAGAAGCATTAAATTAGCCCTAATTAAGCTCTAAAATATTATGCAGTGAACACTGCTGTGAGAATACTATTTAAGCTAATTTCAGTAGTGGTGGTCCTAACTTTTAATAAAGTTGGGTTATCCATGGATTTTTTTTTTTTAAATATACTAGAGCATTAAATTCAGGGAAGTTAGCCCTAATTGAGCTCCAAATTTTGACGTATTCAAAAGTTTTCTACCATGAAATGGCGGTTCCAACTTAATTGACGTGAATTTTTCATAAATCTCATGTAGTACAGTTTCTATACCCGTACCCGACTTCCCCCTTTTGGTGGCTGCGTAGCAAGACACTTGAAAAGATTTTTCACTACTTTTAAGTTAAATATGATTGAACAAAAAATATTTTACAGATTTATTAGGATGGAATGGGCAAATAGTGGCCTATATTTGGCTTTACTTGACCAGTTTCGCCCTAGACTGCTAAGAAGATATAGCTGGAAAATTCTTTCAAGCGGTATAGTATCTACATACATTGTGTATCCGTTTGGGAATGTAATAAAGTAAGGCAATCCATATGATATAAGAATCATCATCATATAGAATGTCATATCACAAATTGGCGGAACTGGCAATATTAGTCATAAAAAAAAATGCTCTATGCAAGTATAAATTATATTTTCACCTTATTCTCCTCATAAAAATCCCATATTGCTTATAGGCCTTAACAACCGGAAAACCTTGAATAAAGAAAAAAAAAATCCAGCAAATCAAATCGAAAGTTAAAAAATGCAATGCAACGCAAATTAAAGAACCCTCAAAGGAATCTTAAACACTTCGCCGAAATAAAAGCACAGAAATGTCTGCGGGTATACACAATAAGCAAGTCACAGACGAAGCCTTCATGAATTAATTAAACTTATTCATCTGTCGCGCGGCAATGCTCTCACAAAAATCTAATAAAAAAATACCTTCGCGACCTCAATTTTAACTCTTAATTTGTCACCAAGTTGTCCGCACAGCGACCAACATGACAGTGATACTTGGCGATAATCCAAAAGTCGTGTTAATTAAAAGTATTAGCGGGGGTGGATGGAAGTGGCGTACAGGTCACTAATATAATGGTCTTGAATGGCTGTTACTGTTTTTGCTGCGCTGCTGCTGCTGCTGCTGCTACTGCTGCTGCTCTTGCTGTTGCTGTAAACCAGATCTGGAAAAGATTTCCAAGAGTATGAATCATGATATCGGCAAATATATACTAATCCTTCAGCACATTCCGATTTTGTTCTTGGCCTGGTGATCTTATCACTGCACAATGTTGCAGATGGATGCAGATTTCGAAATTGCAAACGATTTTATGAGATCTTTGGAGGTTTTTCCAGCAAATGGCAGAGTATTTTATGATCTGATCCAGATATGTTTAGTAGGTAGATTTAAGACAGCAATGCAGACAAATATTATTTTTGTACTCGATTTTAATGCTGCCCTGGTGAATATACATATGTAAGAATGAATGAAAAATTGGACACCATACATTATGATGTTTATGTGTTTATGGGGGGCAGCATTTCGTGCATGAAATGTTTTTATGGAACGTAAAATTTTATTATCTACTATATTCCAAAAACAAAAAAGAAGTAAATTATGTCAAATGTTGTCTATGCCTTACGTCCATCGGCGCTCACTCCGGTAGTGCTTAGGAATAGCAACATTATAGGGATATTAAAAAGTCTTTATTGAGGCAGCAAAACTTTCTATTCCTTTGTCTTCTTTGTGATTAGGTTGTGATAAATGAGGAGTGGCCTTAAATTATTAAGCTCTCAACGTTAAAATTATTTTTCAAATATCATTTTATATCTCTTTTGTTTCGTAAATGTGACGTTAGTGATTCACCCAAGAACTATTTTCACTTCAGTTTTAAACAAATTAAAGCCAATATGCTTTCGAACCAGATTTTTTGCTCTTAAGGTGTTTATTATATGTAGATTGTTGAACCGAAACACGGGTGGTATGATTATAAGTTTCATTACTTGAAAATTGAAACAAAACCAAGGAAGAAAACAATCAAACAAAGTATCATAGAGAACTTTTACCACCGCTCATTCATACAGATCTCATCCAATCTAAAGTTATAGTATATCGTAAATATGAGATTATGTGTCATTGCAATCTATGAAAAACACCAAGTTCAAAAATTGGTCAAGGTCAATTTTAATATGGAAAGACAGCATCAAATCAAAAAACAGGATACCATCCAGAAAAGAAGAAACATGCCAAAGCGTAGAGGAAAGACTAGGTAATAATGGGAAACTCTATAGCCATCACTAATCAAAAGCAAAAAGATTCATCAGGTGGACGCATAACATCAATAAGTTTTTTAACCAAGGACTAGAAAATCCAGTGAAGTAGAAACATGAAATCAACAAGCAAACAAGTGCATAGTAGTCGAACAAAGGGGTTCGTACATAGACTGTTTCATATTTATCTTTACATAAATGAAATCAGCATATGGTGCATATGGTGCGGATTAGTCTGAAAGTTCGACATCGAAAACTTATCGACACAATCAGATTTCTGTCAAACAGACTACGTCGAAGATAAAATGGGCAGACAAAATAAATAGGCGAAATGTCTTGGAGAGTAGACCATGATTAGGTTGGTGTAATACAGTGATAATTTGTTGATAAGCATTTTTAGTCCAGCGACAGAGCCATGTGTGTGCCTGTTAAACAAAGAGAAGCTGACTGAAAATCAAGCATCTAAAGTATGAATTAACCCATATGCAAATGCAGCACACAAAAAGAAATGCAACTTCCCTTTCTATCAGCAAAACGAGCAAGTTTTCGCTTTGAAGCACGAACAATACTTTGTATTCATTGAAAAACTCAGCTTAGGTAAAAACAGAAAATCCCATAAGCAAATCACACGTCCGTAAACAGGTTGATAGACGAAATTACAGAACTGGCAAAATTGTTTTTAGGTAAACACAATTGACCTGCGTAATCAAGATAACAGTTTCTTCAACTTCTCTTTCTGGTTCACAAATTTTGTTTTTATTTTCATAGTTTTAATGGAAGGGATTTGAAACGTGATATTCAAGAAGCAAATTAATCTACCTATATCATGGATACCGCATTGATATAATCATACGGCACATATTTTCTTAGATCGAATGTAAAGGATCAACTGAACGAACAAAACACAGAAGGTTGAGATGAGTTAAAAATTACTGCGGAAGTTAATAATGCTCAAACAGCAAAGTTAAAGTTGACAATAAAAAAAAATGTTTTTCAGACCAATGAAATTAACTAAAAAAATGTTTAAAAATTTTTGTTAATAAAAGAAAATCAAAGTTGTTTAAAAGATGTCAAAACTATACATACATAGAATACTAAGGAGAGCCTGTCGGCATTGCCCAGCGATAATATACATAGATACCTAGAGGGGGGGGTATATAGAGAGACATAATATCGAAGCTATTATCTGACTTGATCACGCGATTTCGTACTCTATGTGGGTATGTGTGTGTGTATCATTTTGGGTGCATTCATTCATATGGGTGGGAGAGTGTAGCTCTCTACGTCGACGTGGTCGCAGTTCCCAAATATAAGTAAAACACGAAATTCTTGTATGGAAACCCTACGAAGGAGTTACTCGATTAGTCTCATTTTCGAACTGTATTTACATGTTTTAAAAAAAGACCGTGTACAAAATGTCAGCTCTCTACGTCGACGCGTGGAACCGTGTCCAAATATATAGTGAAAAGCTAAAACTTAGTATGGCAACACCAAAAAGGGGTCGCCCGATTTGATCCATTTTGAACTTGTATTTGTAATTTTCATGAAAATGCCGCGTACAAAATTTTAGCTCTCCACGTAAACGCGTCCCCAAATATATAGTGAAAAACCAAAATTTTTTATGGCAACACCAAGAGAGGGTTGCCCGATTTAGTCTATTTTTAAAATGTTTTTTACTATTGCTATGAAAACACCACGTACCAAATTTTAACTCTCTACGTGTACTCGTTGTCAGTCAGGAAGTGTCCAAATATATACTAAAAAACGAAATATTTGTATGGGAACCCTACGAAGGAGTTTGCCGAATTTAGTCCATTTTTGAACTTGTGCATATATTTGCAAGTTTTATGAAAACGCTGTAAGTAGACCCAATTTCATCCTTCCACGTCAACGCGTTCGTAAGCAGCTTTTTAGATCTCGACAACAGATCCAGAGCTACCCTAACCTTCAAGCTGGAACCAACCAAATACTTTCACAAAATTTTATTGAAATCGATTTTGGAGATTAGCGTGTAGGACACAGTGACACTTGATTTTTATAGTGTATGTGTGTGTGTGTGTGTGTGTGTGTGTGTGTGTGTGTGTGTGTGTGTGTGTGTGTGTGTGTGTGTGTGTGTGTGTGTGTGTGTGTGTGTGTGTGTGTGTGTGCTTGTTTGTCAACATTCATTGTCATCAACGACAAATAGATGAGGAAAATTTCAGCTCGATTGGCTGGAAGTGACCCAATTTTGACTTCTAAGTTTGCGGACACGGCGGTTAAGTTAATATAAAGGATATAATTGGTGTGGGAACACTGAGGTTGATGTTAGCATCGGTTGCCCCTCTAGGTAACCACCCAGCTGTGCGACATGTCGTTTTGATTGCGGCGACACTGAGGACGAAGTTAG